>CM062804.1:1376184558-1376784558 GCA_031772625.1 Pinus tabuliformis | reverse complement strand
CATCTCATAGAATTCATCATGGAAATTAGCAAGAGAATATAATGAACCATTTTCCAAGCTTTTATACCAAGACCATGCTTTTCCTTCTAAAGTGGTCATAAACATCTTCATGAGACAATCTTCAGGGAAATGAACCTTAAGATTGCGTACATGCATATGGAACCTAACCAAATGAATAACAACATTGTCTTTCTTTTCATCTTTGAATATTGGAAGATCATCTAACCAGTCAACCTTTGGCATAGGATTTGGAAAACCAGGGATATGAGACCGATTCATAGGGGCATACCTAGAATTCATTCTTACAATGGAACTCATCTTGAAACTTCATCAAGCTACTGATCTTCTAGCAGTGGAGTCACCTTCCAATTTGTTATTTGATGTGTGGATTCGCCAAGGTAGTTTTTGCAATCTCAAAAAGATGTCTGAGCTCCTGCTACCTTCAGAAGTTCAGCTTCTTCATTTCAGGAATGAATAAACTTTAGACTCCCAGCAGATGCACCAAAATGTTAGCTCAAAATAAACCCCTGAAAGGCTGCTGATCAAGTAGACCTTGAGTAACTATTTCAAACCTACTTTTGGCTAAGGCTTAGCTTCCTCAACCTCAGAGGGCTCTCTCACAAGACTAAAGATTTTGATAATAAATAATATGGATAACTCTATGAAACAAATGAAGAAGTGTAAATGGTTGAAACATAATTAGAAAATATTCATTAGGCTTATGGAGTCAAACATGTTTCAGTATGACAATAATGTTAGCCTTACATGGAAGTTAGGGCATCTAGAATTCAACACATGGAGAACACATCAGAAAAATATAGGACAACATAGTCTATAAATATATGAAGGAAGTTAGAGCACAATCAGTGATTTCTAAGTAAACGTACATTCATACCACTATAGATAATGAGAAGAGAAAAATACAAGAAATTTTGAACATTGAATTCCTTCTGATTCCTGAGAAGTAAAGCCAAATACTCTATTACTAAAAACAAAGTCATACACAAAGCACAATAACAAAGTTTCTCTGAAAATTTCCCAACCCCTAGTGTATTGGATTTTCTCCTATATATAGAGCTCTTTACATAATTGAGATTCCTTCTCCAGCATGAGGGGAATTTGAATTCTTCCTAATATGAAGCCTATTGATACTTAAAACTAACTATTAAATGTAACTGACTGTTGACCGGTAGTTCTAGAGACCTAAAATAATTAGGAGTATAACTCCTCATCATGTTAGTAGTATCATTTATTACAATCAAAACGCATTCTCTGACAAATGGCCTTCTTCAGTTTAGCTTTGGTGGGGGTTTGAAATTTCGTGCTGGCCCTTGATGCCTCATCTCTTTACTGCTCCTGGAAACTAGGAAGCTGCTCCTGTTTTTCTGCTTTTGGTCTCCATAAGGATCTTCAAAATCAATTATCCCTATTGTTCGTCTTGATTACACAAAAATGTATTGGACTATGTTGTTTTCCATGTACTGTAGACCTTGCCCATATACACGTGTGAAGAAAAAACCCCTTTAATGCTGCCTGAAGCATCAAGAACAATACTAGCTATGAAATAATGATCACTTTTATAACACATAGCTTAAAGTTCATATATGTTTTTCCTCTGCCTATTTTGCCCTTGCTGGATGCTTACACTTTGTAAATGATCCCTTTCAGAAACTCCTTTTCAAAAATATTTCCCTTTTCTGTCTCAAAATTGGTCAACTGAATCATAATATGCAGCTACAACAGTTTCGTAGCGCACTACGAAACTGCTATGTAATTTCAAAAACACAGTTTAAGGCCAAAATTTGACTTTCTTGAGCTTTCTTTTTCTTGAAATGGATTTTCCCTCTATCATGGAGCTTTTCAAAATTGAATAAATAGGCACCATTCTTCAAGTTAAACTCAAAAGGTAATCTATCAAAATTTAGGACTTAGCCTTACTTGCTATGGGATTTCCTTTAGCTAAGGATGTCTTTCACGCTGGCTTAGTTGTATCTTCAGATCTTCGATTTGCCTCTTCATAATTCTGATCCCAGCTCTCAGTTTTGTATTGACTTTCCTGATGTATCTTGCTTCCTTTATTGCAGGGACTGACCAGGTGTAGTATTGAGCATGACAGTTGACCACTTCGGGTATTGAATTCGTTTTGTCTTCCCACAAAGCCTCCATTTTATTAAAATAAACTTCCTTGATTGCATGTTTCCTTGAGGTTTTTCTCAGTTTGGAAATTTCAAGATTTGCTAACTTCAATTTCTTTTTCAACTCTTAAAATCTATATTCCTCTTGAGAGATAACTGCCTTACCTCTATCATTTTTATGCAGTTGTGATAATGTTTCTGATGAAGTCACAGGTCCTTCATGAGAATTTGTTACCTCCCCTATTTCACTTGCTTCTGGCAGCATATCTTGTATCTCTTTTGAATGCCTTGTCACAGGTCTTCTTGGTTTAAAAAAAATTCAGAAACCTAATCATCAAATTTGAGCTTTTTAGAGGTTTTTCCTTTACCTATTTCTATCAAGTCTGATTGAACCATAGGAGACTCCTTAATGTCAATAGCTTGAAGCAAATCATTCAAACTTCCTTTTGAAACTGGACTTGCCTCAGTAACCACTGTCTTGCCTTTCTCTTTAGCTAACTGGCTCCTGGTTACTCTTCTTTGGACCGTTTCACCTGTAGATTTCTCTTGTACCCCCTTTTTTTACTGACCTTTCCCTTTTTGTGACTGATGATGTGCATATTGGATTACTAGTGATCTTGCAAGCTCCTTTAACTGTTTCCTAGCCTTCAATTTCACTAATCTCCTTGATCTTGTTTCTACACGATGACTAACTGTTGGTGGAGAACTCTTCGTAGCCTGAGGATTGAGACCAGTTTCATTCTTGAAGCCAGATATAAACACGAACATGGACCATTCCCTATCTATTTTTTGGAGCTCATGAAAAACGATCAATTTGACTAAGCTGTGATGAAACAATGAGGTCTCACAGGCTTCCTTCTTCAGCTGAACCTTGTCACACATTTTGCCTAGGCTATGAAACAAATAGAAAAGAAAATCAAGAGATATATTTCCAGTGAAATGAAGCAGAAGCTTGAAGTGATAGGAATACACCTTATGATACCTCCCCTTGCAGGTGAAGTATCTCTGTATGTAGGTAAGTAAATTAGCATATGAATCTTTGACAAAACTCTTGGGCATTGACTTGTTTAAGTTTGAATCCATGAACTTTGGCTTCAGAAATTCCTTGCAGGGGGTCATATCAAACTGGAAATTTTTAAACCATCTCTCCTGTCCCCTTGGAATCTCAGTGACTCTAGATATAACCTCTGGAGAGATTGGAAATTCAATCACACCAACTTTCGAATTCAATCCTGTGAAATTTAAAGAAAATTCCCTGATGACTTGCATATGGCCTCCTTGAAGTTTTTCACAAAATCTCCAACAGCCAACCTGTTTGAAGGCTTGTTCAACTTCATTGTTCTTTAGGATGATATCTAATCCTTCATGTTCATTCCTCAAACACCTGCCTGACCTATGATCTCTTCTTTCTGTAGACCCCTCCATGAAATTCCAGCAAAGTGAAGATTTGGAAAAAAAAACTCACACTGTCTCAATCTTGATCACTGCCTTGCTTGAAAACTACCTCACTTGATATTCAAGGAATTCTAATTGAACGCCTTCCAATTTTCTCCTCATGCATGAACTCAAACATAATCATGACTGTGAATACTTGGCTTCTTTTTGAAACTTGCAACTTGAGCGTACCAAGACACTTAATGACCCTAATGATGAGAATAAGCGGTTGAATGTGATAGGCAAAGTGTATGGGCTGACAACTGATGATGTAAAAATAATGGATTTTGATAGATTTGATAGCTGGATGAGATTTGCTATGGATATGCACGAATCCCTGATTTCGTAGTGTAGCCAGCGCAAATTCTGGGTTTTGCACTACGAAAACACCTAGACTGGGTTTTGCGCTATGAAAACTCCTAGACAGTTTCGTAGCACATAAGAACCTTGAAACAAGTTTGACATATGGAATTCATGTGTGATATGAGACCAATGATAGGCAAGAACAGAGTATTGACCCTATTTGACCATACCAACAAGACTCTATTCAAAATATTAGACTTTAAAAGAACCATGGAAAGACCAGATGAAGACTAACACCAATGTTTTGAAATCAAACTGATGCTCAGAAATTTGAAATTTTTCTTAAGTGATAATAGTGCACATAAGGTTCAAGCAACAACATGGAATCCTAGATAGGTAATTCCAATGTTGGACCTTCTATTGACCTTTCTAATGTGGTGGCAGTCAATGTTATGCAATGTTGGATAAGGGGTAGTTTGGTCAAATGTTGGTTATTATATTGCTACTTTTTAATTCTGGGATCAAATACCATGATAAAGATGTAGGAGAGAAAAGAGTTGAAGAGAGTTTCTACTAAGAAAGTGGTGATGTCCAAAGAATCTCTCATGAATCATTTGAAATGTTTAGTCAAATCTTCTCCTACCATACTATTCATGAAAGGGACACCAGATGCTCCTCGTTGTGGCTTTAGCTCAAATTATTTGAAGTGGGGGAGTCTAAACTTTGGGTTATTTCACATTTTGAGTGATGAGGAAGCATGGAAAATATATTAGCCCTAGTTTGGTTGAAATGGGTCAAAGAAACACCTCAGGTAGTGAATGTTATGGAATTTTTTAAGGATGTGCCATGAGAAAAATAGAGTCGTTCTTGTCTTCTATGCAAATGGTTAGATAAGTGGTTGCGTTTTTTTCAGCAGTCCATTTGAGTGATTAAATATTTAATACCATAATAATTTTGAGAATATCAAGGGATAATTTTATTGTTAGGTGTGGAGCCAGATCATCTTCCTGACTATATCCCCATCCTTGATGGGGGTATAGGGGGGCTTTCCCACCCACTATTTTCATCAGGGTGGGTGGCATCAGCCACATATCCCTCCCCCGGCAGGAGTTCAGGGGCAGTGCCCCCAAAGTGAAAATTAGATGAAAACATTTCCTTGTAAAAGATTGTAATTTCATAGTCAATTTGGGTCTTTCATTAGGCATATGATATGACAATAGAATTTATGTTAATTTAGGGGTTTTTACCTAGAAGGCAACCCTTAATTTATATGAGGGAATTGTATAATGGTTGGACATTATTTTGTGTTTAGAGAAAATAGGAGAGATTGTGTGAGGGTGGAGAGTAAATTATAGTGTTTTTGTTTTAGGTTGCATCTTTTCAATTTGCTAGATAATATAAAAGGAAGGATTGGTTGTTTCTCCGTGAACATAGCCCAAATTGGGTGAACCATGTATATTTGTGTCTCTCCTGTTTTATGCTTCTTCTTTTTTTTCTTCTGCAATATTTTATATGTTCCATTTATTTTTTATTTAATTTATAACATCTATATCTACCATATTGTAAAAATAAAATACGCGAATGATAAAAACTTTGTAAATTACACTTTAGCAGCTTGTGAGATAGGTGGTAGATCTTACCTTCTTTGTTGGACAATTAACCAAATTTTAAGGAACAACTATGTAACAACTTCATTTTTTTAGGGAAAAGTATTCAACAACTATAGATTTAAAGGTAGAAGATAAATATCACAAGAGGACAATCTCATATTTGGAGGAAATATTTGAGGGAACAATATCAAAAATCAAAGGAGAAATCCCATGTTTATTGACATTATCTTAAGCTTGAGTTTATTTTTATGTCGAAAGATTGTAACTATTTAGGGGAGACACTTTTCTATTTATTCTTTGGTTTGAATGTAATATAATTTGGTTTTTGAGGCCAAGATTGGAAATTTGTATTTTGGAAGCATTTTCCTTTCCATGGTTTTAATCAAAAGAGTCTTGCCTCAACATTTGGCAGGTTGTTTCATATGTGAGTTTTTTCATGTGATTTTGTAATATTTTATTTTGTACATTTTGAAGTTATGTGGATCTATAGAAGAGGATAGGTTGAGAATAAACCTCCCTTACATCCCCCAGAAAAGTTATATTCATCCCTGAGTTATACACAATATGTTTATATTAGTACATTTCCATCTATATATTGTTGCCTTCTATATAATTTCAATATGTATTGTTGTTAAGCCTTTGAATGATATGCTATGGACTTTCTTTCTATAAAAGACAACTGATATACTCACTCTGGGTGAGAAGTTATTTTTTTATATCCTTGAAGTCTTCCTTCATTATTTACAATAATGCGTATCTGTCAAGGTTGAGAGTAGGCCTTTTATTTAGACTTCTGAGGGGAATTAAATTTCATATCTAAAGCAACTAGTCTAACTCATTAGCAACCACCTCTAAAAAAAGCCCTAGTGTCCCTAAATATGGCCACATTTCTTAAAAGGTTATTGTTCATTGCCATGAACAATCAATTAGCCTCATAATATTTGAGGGACCCCCTCTAGTTCAAGGGCCAAATTGAGCCTAAACTAGGTTGAGTTAACCTCTTGGCTCAATTTCCTAGCCAAAAATTGTCTTTAAGAAATAGATACAACACCCTACAAGCTCAAATTCATGAGTGTAAATGGTCAATTCACCTGCTTTTCGCAGATTTGACCTATTAGAATCCTTACCAATCCAAATTCCCAACAAATTTAAGTTTTAAGAGAAAACCCTAGCTCCATTCGTGTCAATAACTATATTTTGTCCATAAAAATTCATTTGCATGCTTGAAAAATCCTCCATTCTATGTAATTAACCCCCCACAACACTGAGAGTTAAGTTGTGTTCAAGCAGCCTCCTGAATTCCTTGATTTTAGCCTAAATTTGATCAAAACACTTTAATTTGACATTTGCATGTGCCAGCCAGTCACAACTCATAAATTTAAATAAAAATTCCCTCCACATCACTGGCCAATCCACTTTATCAATGTGTTAGTTGCACATTTTATAGTTAGTCACACTTACAAATCTCATTATTTTCCTTTTCCTCACCCTGCCTAAGTGAACTAGTCTTCTTTTCAACAAATCCTACTTTTTCAATGGCCACTTCATTTGCTCCAAGTTCTTGTGATTTACCAATGTTTGGGAAATCCAAAGAACCTTATTTACATGATCGGGATGCCAATGTCTAGCACCTTGGCATACCAAACTATGACATAAGAATTGTTATCTAATTGGTACAAAGTACCTATGATATAATAGTGGACCACAAAAAATTGTCTGAGTCAAACTTGGTCTTGGAAGTGGTTCCAAAAGTTTATCATTTTCTGGAATTGGTATCCTAGTGTGTAATAAGATACCAAACAAGTCAAAGAATTATTATCTTCTTCAAGCAGATAAAGCAATATTCAGAGTAACACTAGAAGCCATTGTAGACATGCTTTGATTTCCTAACATAACAGGTATGCATAAGCTAGACATAGAGATACTTGAGGAGCAGTGGAAGGCTCTTTATCCAAAGATAAGCAACAAATGGTCAATGGTTATGTCAAAGAAGGAATTGGGTCCCCTTTTGGGCCTCTTCCCTACCCCATCATGGTCTTTGATTCAATGCCAAAGATATATTTTTCTATTATTTCCCAAGTCCTTCATCTTGATATCGATGTTCATATGAATGAGATTATCTTAGGCTTCTTAGTCACCTTGTGTCACCTGACCACCAAGGCTTGTAAAAAAAATTATTTTCCTCAATTCTTGTTTGATGAGATTCATTCCCAACTAATATAATTTGAAGAAGGGAGCTCTTTCTAGTACCAATCTTACATGGTCTACTTATTTATTCACCATAAATATTCCCACCTTGAAAACTTAAAGCCCAATATGGTGGATGAACATAATGCCCTATTACTTGTTTATGAGTGTTTACCCATGGTTAGAAAACTAGGAAATAACCAAGGATTCTTCAAATATGTTTCATCTTTCATGTCGATTGTTTATACTGTGTTGCATGGTGAACATTTACCCAAAGCTCCATAATTCCTTTGGGAGAAGTTACAATTCACTATTGATACTAGAATAGGTGACCGATGTCTTTTCCAAGAATATATTTTCATCAAGGTTTATGGGTTTGAAGACAAAACCTTACCAGTTACCAGCATTCCTGACTCCCCACATCTTCACACTAGAGTATATTATGAAAATATTGAATAGTGATAATATACATTTTTCTTCCAAGAAGGAAGTTAACTTTCCACCTCCCTCATAAGGTAGCCCCATTTTTAGTCAATGCAAGGAATTCCTTAAATCTTGTGGAGAATTCTTGCAAATTCTTGATTTCCCCCAAACATAAGCATGGAAGCATGACCCTCATAACATCTTTTATGAGAAAAGAAAGGATAAGGATAGAGGAAATCATAAAGATTTCCAAAATCCCATAGTAGATTATTCTGCTAATAAATCTACTTGGAAAGAATTCAAAGCAATTTTACATGTAGTTGAATCAAACGCCTCCCACCTCTCAAGGAAAAAAAGGGCTACTTCAGAGCCCATGGAAATTGATCAATGGGAGGATCCTAGCTCCAAGAAATAAAAGGGAGAAGGAATGCAAGGAGATGAAGAATATGAGGATGATGATGAAGAGACAAAGTCATAGGCATTAGTGTTCTATAGCAACCAACTAGAAAACGAGTCAAAGCAATCCTTTACTATTGAACATATCCCCTCTGCTATGTCAGCATCCGAAGCAGCAGAGTCAGGCAAATTTTCCAAGCCTAGACAGGTGTTAGTAGTAGAATAGTTTCAAGAAATGGAAATAAATAAAAAGAGATAAAAGGTCAATATAAATTCAGCCACTTCCCTGAATGCAAGTTAAGAGTACATTGGATCATGAAAGGGAAATTTTCAAATTGGAAGTTTTGTAATCCAAGATAGATATAGCCAGGTCCATGGAGGACTATGTATTTCATGAGATGCCTATGTTGGTTGATAATATGACATCCATAAACATCATGGAACTAGATATGCAAGTGACTCATATGATGCATAGGAAAATGCATTGGACCAACATCACAACCAGGAAGTTGCAGGAGTTATACAACATGGAGAGAAATGAGTTGAAGTATGAAAGGATGGTATGTAGATCCAAGAAAATGAAAATAGAAAACCTAGAGGATAAAATCACCCAGCTAGCTATGTATCCTTATGATTTTAAGTAGTATAAAACCATGTTGGAGAATAAGGATAGGGAGATAGCCTCCATGAAAAAAAATCAAGATCCCAAATGTACACCCCATGTAAACTGATGAGTTGGAAGTGGTAGAGAAAGAGACCCAAGAGCTAAAGCAAAAGCTCTATGATGCACTAACTAAGAATACCGAATAAAAAGATCAAGTTGTGCTACTAGAGGCACAAGTCCAAGGGATGAAGGAAAATACATGTTAGACTTCTCAGTCCCACCAAATCCATGATGCTCTAGTTGGGAAGGTTGAATCAATAACGGTGTTAGAAGATGCAAAAAAATTACAAGCTCTGCACTCTAATCGAGAGAAAGAATAAAAGAAGAAGGAAAAGGAGTTGGAATTCAAAAATACAGAACAATACCGAACATAAGAACAGGGTCAAAAAATTGAAGTCAGACTAGAAGTAGTAAGAAGAAAACACCTAAGAAAATCCTCTTTTAAGGATGCAAGAGAAATCATATGGGATAGGATAATGAAGGAAATGGATAAGCATTGGGAACATATGGAGTTGATTCAAGAAAATATAGACATTGTCAGAAGGGCTCTTAGACAGATGGACATCATAAAGAATGATATTGTTGACTCCCCTACCAGGGTCAAGGTGATAATAAATTTCCTAAATCACATGTCCAAGGAATATGTCACCAAAGAAACTATCGATATATCCATGATGATAGAAAGGGCCAATCAGATGAAAAGAAAGAAAAAATCGGTAACATTGGTGGAGAGGAAGGAAAACGAACTTATAAAGGAATTACAAGACTTCAAGAACAAATGTGAGATGTTGTACAAGAGAAAATTCCCATTATTATTTGATGGTAATGGAGATTTATATTCCAAGGAGTCTCTCATGAAGATCTTGAATGAAATTAGAAAGTATCAGAAAGGCTCCCCAAAAGGAAAAGACATTGTAAACTTGTATGGAGATCATTTTGAGGTCTTGTTCATTCTAAAGAACCTCTTCAAAGAACAAGGAAAATTGGATTATGATGCGGTCACAAATCTAGATGGATCCATCTTGGATGAACAAACATGTGTTGTTCCATTTGGAAAGAAGTGGAAAGGTTTGATAGATCTATACAAATTGGCCACTGAAAGGGGACTTGTACAATCCTATTTTGGAGGCGCAATGTCACAAGTGTCTTCAACATTAACGGGCTCCAGTTCTAGGCTACCCTAGTATTTATAGGCACAACCATAACCATAGGTGCTAGCGCAGTAGAGGTGACCCCCACCAACAACCCAACCAAGGTGATGTGCATCCTTGTAGCCAATGTATGAGCAAGAGAGAGAAATATGCCCACTACAACCAACGAAAATAGGACCCACTCAACAACTGGCGCATTTTTGGAAACTTCTAGAAGGGATTAGTTACAAAATAACTAAGGGAAACAAGGGAGATGTATTGAGAGATTATATATAATGCTCTTGCATCTTGAGAGTTTATATATAGGCCTCATTTTGATGTAAGAAAGGGGGCAAAAATTTTGATGTAAGGAAACTGTATCAAATTTTTTTCTAGAATTGCTGGGAGGACTTCTGAAATATTTCTTGGGTTGTTAGTGCTTCTTTTCCATGTAATTCTGAAAATCCATCTTATAATTTGAACTTTGCTCAATATTAATACAATTACAGAAGTTTTCAAGGGAGATCATGTTGTAAACCTAATGTTGTATGGAATATGAATGTAATTGTGTGAATTAAAGAGAATTATGAAACTATAATATTGTTTTCTTTAATTTTTGTGGAATTTATCAATATTTCTCAGAGTATCCTTTTTATTTTGGTAAACTTTCACATGGGTTGGAATAAAATCCATAAATTCAAATTAATGTGTTTTTTCATACAATTTAATTCTTGATTGCTCAGTTGTCTTCTTTGATATCAGTAGGCTAAGAATGAATTCTTAATTGCTCACCTTAGTTTTTTGAAATATGTTCTTCTTAATTTCTATCTTCTCATTAAAACCCTCATTGTTCTTATGTCAAACCCAATGTATATGAATTCCCTAACCTAAAAACATGTGGAAATTATGGCCAACAACATTTTATAAAATTATGGCCAACAACATTTTATAAATTGTTGATATTTTAATACACATTATAGGAATTTTGAGGTATAAAATGGGCCTCATAAGGAATATTATAAAATAATAGGTGAAATAATAAAATAATATTAGATAACCTCATCAAATTTTGGAGGGAAAAATGAAAAAACTATTTTTTCAACTCGTATTTTCAACTTCTCTCCCAAGTTTACTCAAATTTCGAGCGGGAGCACTCTTTGGATGCATAATTTAATTTTTCATCCAAGGACTGCCCATGTTGCATACTTTTGATGGACCCTGCTACACGAAAAATGTGAAATACATGAAAAAAAATGATTTCAATCACATTTTTAATGTATTTCATATTTTTCATGTAGTAGTGTCCATTGAAAGTATGCACCATGGGTACTCCTTGGATAGAAAACTAAATTTTGCATCCAATGAGTGCTCCCACTTGAAACTTGAGTAAAATTGTAAGGAGATAAGTTGAAAATACAAGTTGACAAAATATTTGTTTTTAAACTTTTTACCTTTTTACTCCAAAAATGGTGAATCATCCCCCATGGTTGACATCATCATATTGAATCCTACTAGTTCTTATAAAGTTTATTTTTGTTGTACAATTTCATTATGAAGCCCATTTTTGACCTCAAAATTTCTCTAATGTCATTTTATAGCAGAAACAAAATTCATAAAAAAAGGAAAACAAAACCTTATTTAACTTGCTAAAATATGTTATTTATACCTTTGTTTTCTCTTGTTAAAACTCTACACCAAAACCAAAGCACATGAATGCTTGAACTTTAAATATGCAGAAATACACTTAGCAGAATTAAATAAAGCAATGGTTCTCTCTCACACAGATCTTCTAGCATAAAATAAAACAAAAAATAGAAAATTAAAATAAGATTTAGACGTTCTTGGGCTCTTAATTAGAGCACAATATAACGTGACTCTAGGGCCCCAACATGCTAGTGTATGAGGGATTTTTTTGGTTTGTTCACTCTAAACTTGGGTCTTCCCTTTGCATGCCAACAATAAGCTATCAAGATATGTTATAATAGATCTAGTAGGGGGGAAATGGGTTCAATTCTTTGTGAGTGCATTTTGTTCAATAGATGAGTAGAGTGGCTAAGAGTGGATAGATATAGAGAGAAAAGAAAGAATATTTTTTCTTTGTATCAACACATGGGCAACAACTCTTACTTCTTTGTACTTACATCCATTTCCATTTAGAGAAAGAGAGAGCAGAGAAGCTTCACCTTCTTGTTGGTTTTTCTCCCAAAATGGTTGCTGAGGGTATATCTTGTGTTCATATTGTTGAGTAATTGTATTTTTTTTCTACATTTTATATATTGCATGCATAGTAAAATAACTTAATAAACCAAAGAGTGTAAGGAAAATAACCACCATACTATAGGTTTCATATTTTTAAGTATAATTTTACCATATTTGTTGTGATGAATTATCCAATGGAATATCCACAATAATTTACAAATAAGTAATCTTATTTTTGATAATACCACATAGGAAAAAAATATTTCATTGGTAAATATCAAGGATCACATAAGCTTTCAAGGAAAGGTTTTTTGGGGCAAGTGACGACATGTTATATATCAACTTGCACTACTTTTTTCCTCAGAAAAAAGTGTAATTTGTTATTGAGAGAAAATAAAATTACATTATGTTGATACATGATGTGCATGTGTTCATGTGATAACGTAACTCTTGTTAATGAGGAGTGTTGTGCTAAGACCTATAAATATCAGTTATGAGGAGTGTTGTACTAATTTCCCCAGATAATATGTAGATAATAAAAAGTACAAAATTAGATATGTTGAAAATGTAGAGAGACCAAAAGAAAAAAACAAACAAACAAACAAAACAAAAACAAAAAAAAACAAACCAAAAAACAAAAAAACAAAAAACAAAATAACAGAAAAACAAAAATAACAAATAACAAAAACAAAACAAAACAAAAAAACAAACAAACAAAAAAACAAAAAAAAAAAAACAAAAAGTGTTATGTTGATTTTTCTAATCAGAGATGTATTCCTCGATAAAGGGGCAATGGTATTATGCATGTGCCTCACCATTGTGATATTATATAATTAACCATGTCTCGTGAGCCATTGAAATACCCTCTTTAGAAAGGGTGTTTGATGTGGTTTTGCGGTCCTTGTAGATGTGAGAAGCAGAGAAAAATGAGAAAACATATTTTAAATGATAAATATTAGTCACCAATGGTTGGCTCCTTAGGCTATGACATATGTGTGTGCCTCTTGTCTAGTTTATGATTAGTTGTGATTCCCCAAAAATATGTAGAGAGAGTAAGCTTTGTTTATGAGAAAAAATAATAAAAGCTTTAGAGCCATGAGTTCAGCATAGCAGTTTGTGCCCTCACCAAGTTACATTTTTATTTGGAAGGAGTGGTTGTCATTAATGTGAAGAAACAACATCCCCTCCATAAATTTTTAGGTCACCCTGTGTTGCCTCGTCGAAGAAAGCCTAAGGTTTATGTCGATTTGAGGAAATGGAGCATTTTTGTAGTTCAAAACAGATACTAGTTTTGGTAAAAGATTAAGGATGGACAAGGATTGGGATGTTGTTTAGTCTTGATGGATTAGGTGTTCATTAAAGATTTTCTTGTTCCCTAGCTAATCATATGCCCCAACATGATAGGAGAGGGAGAATGATGAAAACTTTAGTGCATCTACTATTGTACCACGATTTTTAGGCTTCTTTTAGATTCAATTTTTTCTAGATGCGAATTTCAGCTAACTTGGCTATGGAAAAGTGCCAGAGGGCTTAGGGTTATGAGAAATTAATCAGCAAGTGCGAGACTATTTCCTCAACTGATTTACTTGGTTGGGTGTTTGAGCTTCCAAAGATGCTTCCACGAGTCCTCCTAAAGATCTGGTAGCTAGTATGTGATGAGGGTGAGGTAACCTTCTTTGGGGGTATACATCACTGAGGAAGAATGGATCCCTACTAGTACGTTTAGATCATCTATGATGCGGATGTGTACCTCTCTCAAAGCATGAATGTATGCAGACCAATGTCTTCTGAAACTCGTTGGTAGGTTAAGTTGATTGCTAGTTAGCAATTGTTATTCGTTGAGTGGATTTTGGTGAGGGAATGCTACTTGATTGTTAGGATGGGGTCCCGTCAGTCAATTTTGGGGTTAAGATATCCCATGTGTTGCTACATTTTGTGTAAATAATGTAAATTCTCCATGATTTGTGGATGCAGAGTGTGTAAATGGCTAAGATTCAAAGGGGTTTAGCCCCTTGTTTTATGTAAACTTTGAGTCCGTTTTGAGATCCACCCATAGTCCGCAGACCATGGAATTTTATGAAAATGGCTATAAATAGGAATCTCTTAGGGAGTCTAAGGCATGTTTTTGATAATGAAGAGTGGAATGGGGGAAAGTGATAGTGAAGAGAAGTGAGTAAGATAGAAGAAAGTCTTTGTAGCTATGTGCGTAGAGGCCTACGTAGAGTTTGCAACTGAGTGTGCACAACCTTGCAGCTGAGTGCACAGGGTAGTTTTGAGTCTCTAACCTTGAATTGAAGGTTAATAAAGACAATTTCTGGAGAATTCTTGCATATTTCTATTATTTTTGTTAATTCCATATGTTGTCTATGAATGATGTGTTTTTTGAAATATTGATTGAATGTTGTGTGGTTCTCTTGAATAAGTATTATTGATGTACGCAATGCATGCTTAAGTAATTTTGCGAAGACTCGGATGCATTCTATGATGTTTACTAATAACCTAAGTATATATGCGTGAACACTAATTTAGGGTTGCTCTCTGATGTGCATAAGTGCATAACTTGACTATTAAAGGCCCACAAAGGCTGACCATAGACCTTCATGAAGGTCTAAAGATTGTTTAACAAAGTTGACCTAATGTGCCCTAAGAGTTTATCAATCTGCATGAAGGCAGATCTGAGGTGCTGAAAGACATTGCACTAGTATTTGGATGTAGAAACTTGGTTCTTCCATCCCCCCATACTTCTTTGGGTGAGGTTGCAACCTGTGCTATGCGGGTTGTTGCTAAAAGGGCCAGTAGTGTAGGGATTTGGTTGTTGGCGTAGCTAACTTTGAACCTGGGTCAGGACCCCATAAGCCTTTGAGATAGTTGCCCTGGAAGTTGCAAATATGGAAGCTCCTGCTCCTATGCCTACAACGCCGAGGTCTCCCAGGCCGGAGCCTACCCCTACCAGATAAGCCCAACCAGCGCAGTGCCTTGCTAAATTGTAGGAAGGCAAGAAACTCCTAGCATAGGTGGAGTAAGCACATAAGAAGGAATCCTTGCTAAAGGCCAAGTTTGCGCCTTGGTTAGAGGAGGCTTATCAAGTCATGACGACCATTCAGGATAAACTTAAAGGGTTGCAGCAGACAGAGCAGACAATGAGGTTGGTTGTAGAAGGACCAGCCATGGAAAAATTGGTTGAGGAAGTCAAGTAGGCAACAACGCAGAGTGCTGCCGAAGTTGCAGTGATCCATGTGGAGCTTGGAGGTCTTTGCATTAATATCACAACACCAGTAGAGTGACTCGAGGGTGAGTCGCGATCTTGTTTTGGGGGCCTATTGGGATGGGGTCCCCTGGGTTAGTTTTAGGGTTAATATAACCCAAGTTTTGCTACATTTTGTGTAAATAATGTAAAGTCTCCATGATTTGTGGATGCGAAGTGCATAGGTAGATAAGAGTCAAAGGGATTTAGCCCCTTGTTTTATGTAAAGTTTGAGTCAGTTTTGAGATGCACCCATGGTCGTGGACCATGGCATTATATGAAAAAGGATATAAATAGGTGTGTCTTAGGGAGTCTAAGGCATGTTTTTGATAATGAAGAGTGGAATGGGTGAAAATTGATAGTGAAGAGAAGTGGGTAAGATAGAAGAAAGGCTCTACAGCTGAGTGTGTAGAGGCCTAGGTAGAGTCCACAGATGAGTGCGTGGACCCCTATTGCTGAGTGCGTAGGGTAGTTTTGAGTATGTAACCTTGAATTGAATATAAGAATTCTTGCATATTTATGTTCTTTCTATTAATGCCATATGTTGTCGATGAATGATGTGGTTTATGAAATGTTGCATGATTCTCTTGAATAAGTATTAATGATGTATGAAATGCATGTTTAAGTAATTTCGCGAATACTCAGATGCATACTCTGATTTTTACTAATAACCTAAGTATATCTGCATGAACACTAACTTACAGTTGTTCTCTAATGCGCGTAAGTGCACAAATTGACAGTTAAAGGTCTAGAAAGGTTGAGCATAGACCTTCGCGAAGGTCTGAAGACAGTTTAACAAAGTTGATGTAACGTGCCCTAAGAGTTTATCGATTTGTACGAAGGTAGATCTGAGGCATTGAAAGATGTCGCACTACTCTCTGGATGCAAAAACATGGTTCATGCATCCCCCCATACTACCTTGAGTGAGACTACAGCCTGCGTTATGCGGGTTGTTGCCGAAAGGGCCAATAGTGTAGGGATTTGTTGGTTGGTGCAGCTAACTATGAACCTAGGTTAGGACCCCCTAAGCCAACATTGATTGAGGTTGAACAATCCCTTTTCATGAAATAGGGTGAATATATCCTCTGGGAGATGATGAGAATTGTTGCAAATGATCCATGAATCTATTCCCAAATGGAGACAAGTACCCGCCAACACTTTCCAAGCTATACAAGTTTCAATGAGGTGGAAGGAGTTGATAACATCCATCCAAATAATTGAGGCATTTTTCCTATTCTTATTATTACTTTGGATACAGTCTTCAAGGGACAATGCGAAGATGTATTTTCTATGGAACAAGAAGTCCAAAGGATCTGAGTGAAAATAATTTTCCAACCCACTTTTCCTGGGATCTCTTGGGAGAAGTACTTTAGATGTTTTAAACCCCATACCCCCCATGCCTTGGGCATGGAAATTCTAGCCCATTTTACCCACGGGAAAGCATACTTCTCTGATGAACTATCCCACAAGAAATTGTATCAATATTTCTAAATTTTTTTGAGGGTACCTTATGGGATCCAAGAGAGACACATCCAATAAATGGGTATTTCTTTAGGAAAGATTTGATAAGCACCAAATGAGCAGCTCTAGATAGTCAATGTATACTCTACGATTTTAGCCTCTTATTTTTATTTTGGTCAAGATCCATTTCCAGTCAGCATAGGTGTAGGAATTTAGTTTGAGAAGGAAGCACAAGTATCTTAAACCTTGTTCCAAATTTGCTAGATTGAAAGGAAAATAATGTTGGTGGATTCTTAGCTCCTCCTCGCTAAGGTTGAAAGGGATGAGAGAGGATTCGTGGATACTTGTGACCATACATGTAACAAATTTAAAGAGTTGAATAACTTATTTGATTGGTTTTTCATCCTTTCGTAAACCATTATTGAATATAAGGACATTATCTACAAAGAGAATGTGAGTGATATGAAAAGTGGGAGCAACCTTGATACCTTGAAGCCCATTCCTTCTGTGGGCTTCCTCTATAGATATGTTAAGAACTTAGCTACCAAAAGAAAGAGAAGGAGGGGTGGGGGGAATCCTTTCCATAATCCTCATTTAGCTTTGGATAAATGGGAGTCAGATCCATTAATGAGAACAACAAAAGTGGTCGAAGATATACAACTCATGATCCATTTGATGAAGTACAATATGAAACCCAAGTGGGTGAGGATGAGTCAAATGTAGATCCAACTGATTTTATCAAAAGCCTTGGATAGGTCAATTTTAAGGATGGGACCCTTTAGGCATCACTAATTTAGACTATGTAAACCCTCTTGAGCAACCCCCATGGCTTCATGGATTTGTCTCCCCTCCAAAAAGCAAAATTGTTCCTTGGATATAGATTTGGATAAGATGGGTTTGGGCCTCTAGGAAATGATTTCGGCAATAACTTTGTAGATATAGGTGTAGAGAGAGATAGGGAAAAAATCATCAAATGTGGAAGGAGCGTTAGATTTGGGGATTAATGCAAGGAAAGTAGAATTGAAGGAGGCATGAATCTAGCCTAATGATATGGATTCCTCTATGACTCTATGTAGGTTTTGGCCAAGTATGTTGAAAATCCCCAGAAATAATTTGATTGACCACCCATCTAGGCTTGGAATTTTTTCCTTTTGAAAACTTCCCAACACCTTCTTCATCTCATCAATAGCTATCATTTCCATCAGATGATCATTGTCTTCATGATCAACAAAGCTTGTGAGGAAGAGGGCCAGGCTCAACACCTCTATTATGGAGGTTTGAGGTGGTTCTTTAAAGAGGGTGTTGAAATGGTTTTTCCCAAGTTTTGTAAGGTCCTCGAAAAATGAGGTAGTGTTCCCTCCTGGGTCTCTTCACTTCCATATTATGTTTCTCATTTTCCTCCCTTTGGTATAATTTTGGAAAAACATAGTGTTCTTGTTTCCAGACTCTATCCATATAGCCTAAATTTTTAGTCGCCATGTGGCGTCAATGTCTACTAAAAGGATTTTATTTCTCCCCTCTAGTTGCAACAGTCTTTCCTTGGTTTCCTCAAATTCATAACCATTGGTTGATTCCTTTAATATAGCCTATATGTTAGCTTCCACCTCTCTGAGTTCTTGCCTATTCCTTATACTTTTATTGACTAACCACTTGATGGTAGCCTCTTTAACAAATTTGAGGTTCATGGAAAATTGGCCACTTGTCGAGACATCTGATAGGGGATCAAAAGGCCTCCAAGTTGTTCTCACAAGGTCCACAAAAATTTCATCTCTAAGCCAAGATGATTTGAGTTTATAGAGGATAGGGTGCTTGAGTCATATTTCTTTAACCTCCAACATGATTGGGGAGTGTTATGAGTCACCATATTCCCAAGTCCATTATCTTATTAGTGGAATATTGTCCACCAGATGTTCAACGACTAGGAAACAATCTAGTATATTGGAAATTCAACCCTTCCTAGTTGTCTTGTGCTACCAGGTGGGTCTGATTTTAACAAGCTAAATGTCGATGAGATTATGGTCACTTGGGATTCTAAAAAATGGGTTGAGTTAGGATTGACCTAGGCATGAGGGCCGCCACCTTCTGCACCACCCAAAGAGAAATTAAGGTCCCCCATATGACTAGCTTTTCCTCAAAGATGTATGATTTATTTGAAAGGGAATCCTAGAAGGGGATTTTTTCTTGGGGTGGACATTTATGTTGAGAATGAGGAAGTTGAAATTGAGTTCCACTAATCTAAAATTAAGATAAAGGACAAATTCCATCCCCTAGACATTGAGGTATTTGATATATTGAGGGTTCCATCCTATCACCTATCCACCTACTTGACCTCCTACATTAGTGTATGTGAAGTTCCATCTTGGTAGAATTCTTTCCAGAGAGCTTGAAACTATGTCCCCAACTCCTAGAGTTTCTTGTAAAGGAGGATACCTGCTCCCTTTAGTTATATCATATGACAAAAGGGCTAGATTTTTTGGGCTAGCCAGGCCCCTGTAATTAAGACACAGATTGATCATGGGTTAATCCCTATTGAGGCTGAAGCTGATCTAAGCACCCCATCAATGGTGAGTTGATGCCCTAATGTCAGATCAACCAAGGCTTTTTCATGGGCTAAAACAAGTTTGGATTTGCGGCACCTACCTTTACCAGTAGGAATATAAGGGGGGTATGTTTGAGATCGTCAAGAGGGAGGGAGGGGTTGGGGAGGTGAGGTCGAAAGAAACATCTAGGTTCAATGGACCCTGAGAGGGAGGAGGACTCTTCTTAAGTGAGTTTGGACGAAGGAGGGATGAGTGAAGTCAAAGGGGGACAGGGTAGTCAACGTAGGTTAAGGGTGGGTGATGTGCGAAAGGTCAAAAAAATGTCATAACCAAGGATGATCTCCCATCAGAAGAAAATAACGTAGAGTAGATAGTAGAATTGACCAAAAAAGAAGAGAGAGAGTGGAGAGGTAGAGCACTAGAGATAAGAGACTGTCCCGGTGGAGGAGGGATTGTGAATTTTCCTAGTGTTGTGACCTCCAACATGGATTCGTGTGCCACGAGCATTGTCTGTGAAGATAAGATGGTTGGAGAGGCCAAATGAGAGACAATCTCTACATCCCCTGAGTCTTTTTCAATAGGAGAGGAGAGTTGTGTGGACTTCAACCATGGGAGTAAGTTCTCAAGGCAGAGTGGTATGAACCTTTTTGGCCTTCTCCTTTCCTTTGAATTGAAACCTACACTCAAGAACATTATGGTTGTTCTTATGGAATCACCTATGTTTAACTTGTATCCATTCATAGTCTAGGATTTGTGTGTGTGATACCCCCTTATGTGCAATCAAGTAGCTTACCCAAGTTTGAGTTGATTGTAGAAAATCCTTTAGATTCACAAGCTCATGTAATCTACTAAAACAAGAGACAAGAATCTACTTCTACTCTTTACAGTGGAAGCCCATAAACATCGAGAAAACAATAATCAATAGAAGAAGAGAATCAAAGGCACATAACACAATAAATATCCAAGTAAAGGCATAACTCAAAACCCCACTATCTGTTTTGTATTAATCTAGAAAATCAAGATGAAATAACAGTGTTTGTTCTCTCAAGAACAATCCCAGCACTTAGCAAATTCAATCTCCAACTCATAAGCAAGCTCAAGGGAAAATCTTGGCCGATTCACAAGCTCTCCAAGTCTCTATTCCAATGTGTAATTCCTATGAAGGATAGCTTGTATTTAAAGGGAAATAAAGCCTCTAAAAATATCACAATCCCTCAAGGATCATTTCTTGATTGCATGCACTGTCAGTGAATCTCAAAAAAAACTAAAACAATTATAAACTATCCCTACACTCTAGTCCCAACTAAGTCTTTCTCATAATCAACATTCATGAGTTTCTAATGGTGGAATCTTCAGTTAACTAGAGTAACACTAATTAGGTCACTAGTGTCCCAACTGACTGTTTACTCACTATTAGTTCCTGAAACTGATTGGAACTAATTTAACTAGACTTAACTCAATAAATTCATTTAACTAATTCCAACTCATTCATAACTCATCCTTCACTCCTATAAGTTAGGGAGAACATATACATGTCTTCTAAAAGACTTCCAATTCAAATTTCCTAAATTAATTAAGTTAACTAAACTTAATTAATTATTTTCAAATTGCTATGAGAAAAGAATTCTATTTTAATTCATAGTTTAATTGAAGGAAAAATTAAACTGAAATTTCTTGTTTCCATTTCTCAACACTCCCACTCAACAAGAAAGGGGTTATCCACTACCTTGATTTTGTCTCTATGAAACTCAAATTTACATCTTGGCAATGCCTTTGTCATGTTAGCATCTTTCTCCTCTGTGGGAATGTAATCTAACAACATGATCCACCTCAGTACATAATATCTGAGATGATGATACTGGATATCTATATGCTTGGACCGATCATGAAAAATTGGATTTTCAAAGAGTTTGATACAACTCTGATTATCACAATAAATCACTGTTGGATCAATCTGTGGACCAAACAAACCAACCAGGATCTTCCTCATCCAGATAGCTTCACATGCTGCTTGACTTGCAACCATGTACTCTGCCTCTTCCAAACTAGGTGTGGTCGATCTCTTTATCCTGTTGTACCAAGAAACTACTACTGACCCAATACTAAAGATTTGTCCTGATGTGCTCTTCCTTTCAGATGGACTCCCCACTCAATCTGCACCAGTGAAGCCTTGAATATTTACTCTCTTTTTCTATCTGTACAATAACCCAAACTGAGTAGTGCCTCTAAGGTATCTCAATACATGTTTTTCCGCCTTCCAATATAGCTTGGTAGGCCTAACCATCGCTTGACTAAGTTGGTTAACTACATAACACATATCTGGTCATGTGTTCACCAAATACATGAGTGAACACACAAGCTGCCTATAAACAGTAGCTTCCACTCCTTCTCCTGAAGTAGCATCCTCCTTCCTCTAGTTACTAGCTAGACGAGTCTCCATGGGTTTACTTCTCTCCATGTGGAATCTCCTGAGTATCTCATTTTCATACTTGCCTTGAGAAACAAAGAACTCCCCATCTCCCTGCCATACCTCCATGCCAAGAAAGTAATGCATGAGCTCCATGTCCATCATCTCAGACTCTCTTGCAAGGTCCTCCTTGAAATATTTGATGAGCTTCTCATCACCTATTTGTATGAGATCATCTATGTAAAGTACAATGATCAAAAACTTACCTTCCACCACTATGTGATATAGGTTTTCATCCACTTCACTCTTCATGAAGCCCAACACAATGAAGTAGCTATCTATCTTGGTGTACCAATCACAAGGTGCTTGCTTCAGCCCATACAATTCTCTCTTGAGTTAGCACACATGCAACTCACTCTCCAAGGTTTCAAAACCTTTGGGTTGCTCTATGTACACCTCTTCCTCAATCATGCCATTAAGGAAGGCAGTCTTCACATCCATTTGATGGATAATCCACCCCATCTATGCAGATAGTGCTAAAATAGATCTAATAGATGAGTACCTTGCAACACAAGAAAAGGTCTCATCATAGTCAATCCCCTCTAACTATGAAAAGCCACGGGCCACAATTCTAACCTTATGCTTCTCCACACTACCATCCACACCTTTCTTTACCTTTTAAAGCCAACGAGAGCTCACAACTGACATGTCCTCTGATCTTAGGACCAGATTCCAAACACTGTTTTGAACTATGGAGTCATACTCCTCCACCATCACATCAACCTAAACTGGCTGTTGCACTGCTTCCTGAAAGTTAGATGGATTTGTCACAACACATGCACCCATAAGTGCCATGTATCCAGTGTACCTCTCTGGTGACCTCCTCTGTCTACACTGAGAAGAGGGTGCTCCCACATTCTCCTGTGCATTATCTAACAATCTGTCATCCTCTCTAGTGTGATTTCTTCCCTCTCTAGAAGACTCTGCCTGAGTGCATGTCTCCACTCCCAGAACCTTTGCATGTGGCTGCTCCACATCAATCTGAGGCTCCTCAACCTTAGGAACTAAAGGTTCCTCCACATGTAGCTCAATCTCCCTCTCAAGGGATACTCACATGGCCTTCAGCTCATCAAACTTGACATCCCTACGAACCACTGTCATCCAACTAGTTTGCATGTACACCCAATAGTTGTGGGGAGTATCAATGTACCCCACACAGATCCCCAACTCTGCTCTTAGCTCAATCTTCTTTCGTGCACCTTTGGTCACATGGCAATAAACTGATGACCCAAAAATCTTGAAGTGACCAACATCTGGCCTCTTACCGGAATAAACTTCCTCTAGTTTTTTACTCTCAAGTATCCGATGTGGACTATGGTTCTGAACATAAATCATTGTGTTGCATGCCTCAGCCCACAAGTGTAGTGGTAGGCCTTGATCATGTAACATCGCCATTGTTGCCCCTACTATCCTCCTTGTCTTCCTCTCAGAACCCCCATTCTGTTGAGGGTTATGAGGTGTTGTCAACTCTCATTTAATCCCTTCCGTGACACAAAAGTTCTTAAACTCATTGGAGAAATATTATCCACGTTATCACTTCGTAGAGCTTTAACCTTATTACCTGTCTCTTTCTCAACCATTGCTTTGAATTCACAAAACTTTGTGAATGTCTGATCCTTTCTCTGCATGAAAAATATGCAGCATTTACGAGAATAGTCAACTACAAATATAACATAATACCTGTGTTTGGTGGTGGATACTATTGAGAATGGTCCACACACATCTGAATGGACTCTCTCCAGAATAGGCTTTATTCGACTGTCTCTATCTCCAAAGGAAGACTTGGTGTATTTTCCCAAAGTACAACCCTTCCATGTATCAACATGCTCAAGCGTACCTTTGGGAATACTGATATAGATTTGTTGCAATATCTTCAAAGCCCCATGATGCTAGTGGCTCAATTGCCTGTGCCATAACTCACCAACATCTCTGCTCAACATATTTTCTGCTTTTGAACTCAAAGAACAATCCTCTACCTCTATCTTATAGATATTTTGAACTCAAATCCCTATCTTCTTTACTTGACCCATGGCTATGTGTTGAAGGAATGCCTTTCCTTCCAAAAAGACGACATCATAGCCTCTATCCTCAAGCATGGAAATGGATACCAAGTTCTTCGTCAGTCCAGGTACATGCATAACATTCTTCAAGGTGAGTGGAGCCGCATGCTCCCTCTAGAATGTATTAGTACCCACACCAGTAACACTATACTTACTGTTATCACAAAATTAGCCCCTGATCAGGAAGACTTTGAGTAATTATTTCAAACCAAGCTTTTGGTTGAGGCTTAGCCTCCTCAACCTGAGAGGGCTCTCTCACTAGGTTAAAGATTTTAATTTAAGGATTAGATGGCTAACTCTATGGAAAAAAACAAGTGAAAAAGTATAAATGGTTGAACACAATCAATAAACATTTATTGGTTTTATGGAGTCAAAATATATTTCAGTATCATAGCAAGATTAGCTTAACATGGAAGTCTAGGCATAAGGAGTCTTAATATATCAGCAAAACATAGACATAATGCAAGGAACACAGTTTATAAACACATGAAGGAAGTTAGAGCATTGTCAATGAATCCTAAGTAACATGTGTTCATACCACTACAAGTGAGTAAATGAAGAAAACCATGAGAAAATCAAACATTAAAACTATCTCTAAATCCTGAGTAGTGAAGCCAAAATCTTTGTATTAACATAAAAACACAGTTTCCCACAATAACACAGTATGATTGTTTCTTTTGAAAATTTCCAACCCTGAGGAATTCCATCTCTTGTCATTTATAGAGTTATCATTACAATCTTGGATTCCCTGATCCAACATGAGGGGAACTCGAATTTCCTATCTTGACACCTATTCATTCCTAAAACAGACTATTAATTACAAGTAGCAGTCATCTAACAGTCTTAGAGTCCTAACACAATTAGGAGTACAACTCCTTATTATGATAGTAACAACTTAAAATAGGAATTAAATTCGATACTTGACAGTTGCTCCTCCTTAAATTTGACCTTGGTGATATCCATAACCCTCCTGCTGGCCTTCAATAACTTCTCCTTCATCTGTCCTGAAAACTAGGAAAATGTCCCCTGCAATGTAGCCTTGGTCTTCATTGGTGATCCTCAAATTTCTTGTTGACCAACGTAGCCCCTTTAATCATATAACACATGTTGATTTAGCCATAGAACCTTTCTCTTACACTTTTGCAAAATCAAACACCTTGAAGTTGCATGAAGAAAGCCAATCTAGATGTGCTACGAAATAAACTGTTGTTTTTGTAGCGCAAAATTTTTCTTGCATATATCTTTCATTCCTTGATTTTTTCCTTTACTTGGGCTTTAAACCTTCTCAAATGACCTCCTCACATTCTCCAGCAGCATCCTTCTCCAAAAATAGCCCCTTCTTTCCTTTGAAAATTGGTCAAAAAGAACAAAACTGCACTTACAACGATTTCGTAGCGTGCTACGAAACTGCTGTGTGAATCAATTTACACAGTTTTTTTCCCAAAAACTTTCCTTCTAAGAATTCTTCACAGCTATTTCATTATGTAAATATGCCACATATACTTGAGATCACCCATCCATGAAACAACTTCAAAAAGTAATGTCTTTGTTTAAATCAAAATTGTATTAGGGTTTCATCACTTACTGCCCTGTTTATTTGTGCTGAGGCTGACCTCCAGACTTGCTCAGCTGAATTTCTAGGTCTTCAATTTGTCTTTTCATCACCTTGATATTAGTTCTTAATATATCATTGATCATTCTGATATACCTTACTTCCTTGATTGCAGGGACAGTCCAGGTGAAGTATTGAGCGTCTCTGCTAACTACTTCAGGTTTTGAAACATTTCCATCTTCCCACAGGGCCTTAATTCTTTTGAAATTGGCTTTTTCAATTGCATGTTTCCTTGCCCTTTTCTTAAATTGAGCAATCTCAATATTGGCAAGCTTCAATTTCTTCTTGAATTCCTCATAGTTATTTTCTTCTTCTTGAGTATCAACTACTCTGTTTCTGTCATCTTCGTGCATGAGTGATGGTTGCACTACTGAAAATACGAGTTCTTCACAGAATCTTGATATCTCCCTGTCTCACTTACCTCTGGCTCTACCTCCTGTAACCTTTTGGATGGCCTAGTCATAGGCCTTTTGGGCTTCAAAACAAATTCTAAACCCTGATCATCAAACTGTAGATTTTTAGAGGATTTCATCCTTTTTACTTTCCCTCACCTAATTCAATGAAGTCTACTTGGACCAGAGGGGACTCTTCAATGTCATTAGCCTAAAGAAAGTCATTCAAAGTGCCCTTTGAGACTGGGCTTTCATCAGTGACCATTGTTTTACCCTTTTCTTTGGCTATTTGACTTCTAGTTACTCTTCTCTGGACTGTTTCACCAATGGACTGCTCTTGTGCTGCTTCCTTAATTTGAACTTTCTTCCTCTGTGAATGATGAGGAGTATCTTAAATAGAAAATGGTGTTCTAGTCACTGGCTCTTTAACTTGATTTTTGGACTTTAGTTTAACAAACCTTCTTGACCTTTCTTCTACATGGTGACTAATCACTGGAGATGATATCTCCTTAGCCCTAGGGCTAAGTCCTATTTCAGCTCTAAAACCATACATAAAGAGAAATGAAGACCATGCTCTATCTACCCTTTGAAGTTCATGCAAGACAATTAATTTAACTAAGCCATGATGGAACACTGATGTTTCACATGCTTCTTTCTTGAACTATATTTTATTAGACATCTTGCTTAAGCTCCGAAACAAAAAGAAAGGTAGATCTAGAGATATTATCCCAGTGAAATGTAATAGAAGTTTGAAATGATAAGAATACACCTTGTGGTATCTTCCTTCACAGGTGAAGTATCTTTGTATGCATGAGAGTAGGTTGCCATATGAATCTTTTACATAACCCCTTGGCACCGCTTTAGTTAAATCTGTGTCTACAAACTCTAGCTTCAAGAATATCTTGCAAGGTTCCATTTCAAACTTGAAATTCTTAAACCACTTTTCCTGACCTCTAGGAATTTATATGACTAAAGATATAACTTTAGGAGAAATTGGCAATTCTAATACTCCAATCATTGTATGTAAATCTGTGAAATTTAGAGAAAATTCCTTGGTCACTTGGTTATGTCCTCCCTATAGTTTCTCGCAGAACATCCAACAACTTACTTTTTTGAAGGCTTCTTCAACTGTTTTATCCTTTGTGAGAGCATCTAAGCCTCAAGTTTAGTTCTCAGATATTGGCCTGACCTGTGACTCTTTCTTTCTTCTGACATTTCTCCTTTGAAATCCCTATAGATAGAAGACCTGGAAGAAACTGCCTTGCTTAATTTAGGAACTGCCTCGCTTGAATTTGATGAAGAGTTACCTCGCTTGAAGCCTGCGGAAGAATTCTGGTCTTTGCTCACCCTGGTCTTTTTTACTTCAAACTTAAGAACAATAGCAAGTGTCTCTTGCATGAATATGACCAAGATCAACATGGATATGACTAGGATCAACTAACCCTTTCCTTTTTTGAAATTTGAAATGACTGCGAACAAATGACCCCTAACGAATCTAATGATGGATATGAATGGTTGCATATGAGAGGTAAGGTTCATGGACTAACACCTGATGACGAAATTTTAACATATTCTGGTGGATTTGACAGCTAGACATGATTTTTCATGAATCCCCGATTTCTTAGTGCATCCAGTCTAATTTCGGGGTTTTTTCTATGAAAATGCCTAACTACGAATCCCCGATTTCATAACACATCCAGTGTAATTTTAGGACTTTGTGTTACGAAAACACCTAGACAGTTTTGTAACGCGTTTATATTTTTGAAATGACCAGACACATGAAACTTTAAAAATGATATGGGATCCATAATGGGCAAAACAAGGTTTTTGAACTTTGTTTGATGATGGAAATGAGACTCTAACCCTCTGACTTAGACTCTAAAAACATAAAAATGACTTGACCATATCTAACATAAAAACTTTGGAACCATGCGGTTTGTCCAAAATTTTAAAAACATTTTACAGTGATAACACTTGCCATCATCACCCATCTCAATATGAATCTTGAGATCTTTCTCCTCCAGTTCACTGAATAACTCTTTGTTTCCATTCATGTGGAAAGAAGCTCAACTGTTTAAGTACCAAACACTTCCCATTATTGAAGACACCATGCATGCAATGAGGGAAAAGTCCAATTCTAATTGGGAGGCCAAAGCCTCACCCACTGCTCCTCCTGAGGACTTCTCCTTGGACTTCTTCAATGGAAATTGTGTAGCAAAGTGACCCATATTGTGACAATGAAAGAATTTAACTTTCGTCATGTCCTTCTTACCTCCATGATAAGAGTTTGATTTGGAATGAAAATTTTTACCTTTCCCTTTCCTTACCTTAATTGCTAAAGCACAATTCTCTTCATCATCAGTATTTGATGAAGAGCCATCCCTAGTGTTCCTCTTGATCTCATCCTACATCAAATCTGACCATAGTCGTTCCCAATATGGCAGCTTCTCCCGACCATTGACAGAGTCCTGATAACTATGCCAACTCTTTGGGAGTCTAAGAAAAGCAAGGCTCACCATATCCTCCTCGGAAACTATGATTCCAACACTTCCAAGTTCATCTCAACATTGAGTGAACTTGGTCAAGTACTTTGGAATTGTCTCGCCTTTCTCCATCTTGATTTTACAAAGTTTATCCTTTAGTGCCAACTTCCTTTGATCACTATTGTTCTTATACAAGTCCGTCAATGTTTTCTACATATCATGCGGAGTTTCCTTTCCATGGAGACTCGAGAAATTTTAGTCTCAAACTCCCTCAAGGATTAACCCCCTTGGCTTTGCCACACACTTCTTTCATTAGGCCAAGTTCTGTGCATCTGTAGTTGTTGGCTTGGGGACTTCTTGATCAATGAATACCTTCAAGCCATTATCTTATAGCAGAACCTCCATCTTGTCCCTCCAGGCTATAAAATTCAAGTTCCCTTCCAAGGCATACTCGAGCCTCAACCCATGGAATGCCATCTATCAATCCTGAAGCATGTATGCAAATTTGATTTTCACTTGTAACCCAGAAACTCAAAATTTCGAAATCTCCTCTAGAGAGCTAATTTTCAATCAGCGATATCTCCCTCATCTGAACTGTGATTTGGCTGATTATTTTTTTGAATTTGGGTAAATTTTCCCAAGGAATCCAAATCTGCAATTTTTTTCTAGAAAATTTTCACGAAAATTCTTAGAACTTCTCTGTAAACTCTCAGCCCAAAAAATAATCTTGCTCCGATACCATGTAGAAAATCGTGTAGATTCACAAGCTCATGTAATCTACTAAAACAAGAGAGAAGAATCTACTTCTACTCTTTACAACGGAAGCCCATAAACATCGAGAAAGCAATAGTCAATAGAGGAAGCAAATCAAAGGCACATAACACAATAAATATCTGGGGAAAGCCACAACTCAAAACCCCACTATCTCTTTTGTATTAATCTGAAAAATCAAGATGAAATTACAATGCTTGTTCTCTCAAGAACAATTCCAGAACTCATCAAATTCAATCTCCAACTCATAAGCAAGCTCAAGGCCAAAGCTTAGCTAATTCACAAGCTCTCCAAGTCTTTATTCTAATCTATAATTCCTATGAAGGATAGCTTGTATTTAAAGCGAAATAAAGCCTCTAAAAATAGTGCAATTCCTTAAGGATAAGATCCTGATTGCATGCACTATCAGTGCAACTGAGTCTTTCTCAGAATCAACATGCATGAGTTTCTGGTGGTGGAATCTTCAGTTAACTAGAGTATCACTAATTAGGTCACTAGTGTCCCAATTGACTGTTTACTCACTATTAGTTCCTGAAATTGATTGAAACTAATTTAACTGGACTTAACTCAATAGACTAAGTTAACTAATTACAACTCATTCATAAATCATCCTTAGCTCCTCTAAGTTAGGGAGAACATATACATGTCTTCTAAAGGACTTCCAAATTGAATTTCCTAAATTAATTAAGTTAATTAAACTTATGAGAATATTTTTTCGGTGTAAATCACATTATAATACATTTGTCGATGTGTTTCAAACCAACGAGTCTAGTTCATCGTTAGGACAAGTTGAAGAACCAAATCATGGCTGCATGTTAAATATGGAGAGTAGATCTTCCAACGGCTAAGTTTGACTTGGAAACGGCTATATCAAACTGGGCAACTAGATTGGACCAACGACTATATTTGACCATGAAACAACTAAATTTGACTAGCCAACCAGACTAGACCAAGGGAAAGGGACATGGACATGGACTAATATTATATTTGATAATATTATTTAATTATAATAATATTATTAGATAAATAATTATTCAAAGTATTAATAGTGTTTAATATACATATTATCATAATATTTTTTAATGTCTTGAATGTTATTAGTGTCTAAAATAATAGTCTTATGAATGTTATTTATGAATATTTATTTTAATACTTTTATGATAGTCATGTTTATTATTTAAGTAAAATGTTAACTATATTTATGTTAATATGCTAATAGTAATTTGTTAATATATCTAGGGATTAGTAATATTAATAATAGTATGGATTTATTATTACTCTTAATATTCCTAAATATATAACTATAATAATAATATTACTATAAAATAAATTATTATTTTATAAATTATATTATTATTATTATTATTCTTTAATAATAGTATTATTCTTATTATTATTGTTATTAATCATTTGTATAGCTTATTAATAGAACTTATTTGGTTCTTCAACTTGTCTTAACGATGAACCACACTCCTTGGTTCGAAACATGTTGACAAATGTATTATAATGTGATTTACGCCAAAAAATCTTCTCATAACTTGATATGGATCACAAAATCCTCAATTCAACAATTAATTTAACTTAATTAATTATTTTCAAATTTCTAGGAGAAAATAATTATATTTTAATTCACAGTTTAAATCAAGGACAAATTAAACTAGAATTTCTTGTTGCCATTTCTCAACACTGATAGTAGAGGGGGTGCCCCGTGTTGATCCAGACTTATATAGGAACACAAACGAATACATATACAAATGTAAATAAAGAGATGTATCAAAAATAAAAAATCATTACTTTAATATCAAAGAAATGAAATATGCTTACATACAGAATGGAAATAAACTAGCTTGGGTGATGGTAGCTTATCTTTGAGAAGAGATGTGGCAACTACATGCCTCTTAAATGTGTTACAACAATGGTCAAGGGCCTTTTTATTATTGAACAACAAGGGAAAACCATAAACAACCAAAACTCTAACCACAAGAGATGGAATACCAAGAGTTTATGGGCCCCATTGGGGTTAGTTGGGAAACCAACTTCCCGAGGCTGTAACTTGGTCATATGATCTCTGTTTGGCATGTACAATACTTCATTGGAAAGATATCTTTGATTTCGGGACTCGAAAAACAACGTTTAGGGGGTCAAAACAACTTCGAAAGTTCAGGACCCGTAAAACTACTAAAAATAGTAAATGCTGCTATAATCAAGGAAACAGATGAAACCGACTAGAGGTATAGGTGGAATAGGTGGGTGGCCAACAATATCCACCTGGATCAATCCTCCCCCCTTAGGAAGAAATGGTCTCCATTAGATGCAAATCCTCCATGTTGTGAGTAATTTTTTGTTGAACCTGGTCCCTAGTGAACGGCTTGTCCTGATGAAGGATTTGGCCTACTTTGACAACTTGATATAACTAGATTCTCTGCTAGAAAATGATATTGATCTATGTGTCCATAATACTATCATTTTTGGCATGTTAGTTGCATCTTGGGTTGATCTCTATTGATGTCAACTTCTCAACAACGTCGGATGTGTCCAACAATGTGGGAAATTATGGTTGTAGCCGGTCCACATTGAATATTAGGTGCAGGCCAAGGAATGATGGAATGTCGAGCTCGAAGGAATTATCCCCTATAAATTTGATGATAGTGTATGACCCATATCATAGCAATTGAAATTTGCGGTGGGGCCGATCATGGTGCTCCTTCTACAACTTTAACCAAACTTTGTTGCCTACCTAGAACCTGTGTGGCACCTGATGCTGATCATGATGCTAATTGTACTTAGCATTGGCTTAGTACAATATGTCATGGACCTACTAGCAGATGTGCTAAATGCACTTAATGAATTTGTTAGCCCTATCAACTTTAGTTTAGACATGAGATGAATATGTTTGAGTATATGCAAATGGTATGGTCACATCAATGGGACATAATGGCTAGAATCCCAACCCCACTTGAAAGGGACTATGGCCTGTTGAGCTATAGAGAGCTTCTTTGCAACTGTGCTGGACATAAGGAAGGATTTCATCCCATGTGTGTGGATGCTTCGGGTTGTACATGCACAAAATGTGCACGATCATCTTGTTGACGACCTCTATTTGGCCATCAGTTTGGGGGTGGAAGGTAGTGGACTTAGTGAGCTTGGTATCCAACATCGACCAGAGGCTTGACCAAAATGTACTCAAGAAATTTTTGTCCCAATCTGAGATAATGGATTATTGGATCCCAAAGTGTACCCACACTCATTCAAAGAATAGTTTCACAGTGGCTTCTACTATGATACTCTTCTTGCATACCACCAAATGACCATCTTAGAGAATTTGTCAATAACCACGAAAACATAGTCATTGCCATGCTTAGTAGAAGGAAGACCTAACATGTAATCCATGGAGATGGATTCCCAAGGCCAACTAGGAGTAGGCAGAGGAGTATATATGCTTTTCTTCTTGATGGTTGGTTTGGAAATAGTGCAGGCAGTGTAGGATTTGATGTACTTCCCAACAACTTGTTGAAGGTTCGGCTAATAAAACTGATTTTGCAGCACTGCCACTATTTTCTCTACTCTGAAATGTCTAGCGACCCGACCATAGTGTGCCTCCCAAATAATCTTGGCACGCTCACTTGAAGGAACAAATAGGTGTCCCAAGTGGTTTAACAGTGCATCCTGGAGGTGAAAATCGAGATATGTCTTGCCTTCCAGGAGCATCTGGTATGTGTTGTCGAACTCTAGATTTCTCTTGTAAAGATACAACCACCTTGAAGTCTTGTGTCCACAAGAATCAAGCATAGTGGTCAGCACCATCATCAACATTCAGTGGAGGTAGTCTACAACATTATTGGTGCTTCCATTCTTGTACTTAATGTTCAAGTGGAACTGTTGTAGGTAAGTGGACCATTTATGATGGTGATCATTCTAAAACTTTCCTTGGGCTTGTATGAACTGTAGGGGTCAGTGGTTTGTGTGGACCATTTCCTTCACCATAATGTAATGCTTCCATTGTCAGTAGGCCTGCACAATGGAATACATCTATTTTTCATAGGTGGGACACTTTCATACTGTGTTTGAAAGTGTCTCACTGGATATGCCAATGGATTCCCTACTAAGTAAGAATTACACCAATATCATAGTCAAGGGCATCTGTATCAATCTCAAATAGTTGTTGCAAGTTTGGTAATGTGAGTATTGGTGCAGAGCAGAGGCGATGCTTCAACTTAGCAAATGACTTCTGTTGGGACTCAGACCAAATGAACTTTTCTTTCGCTCCACCCTTGGTGACTTGACTCAAAGGCCAAGTGATATGAGAGAACCCCAACATGAACCTCGGTTAGAAATTGTAAACACCTAGAAAGTTGTGGAGCTTTGTTAGAATGGTTGGGGTTGGCGAATCACAAATAACTTGTATCTTAGCTGGGTCCACATGCACACCCCACTTGTCAATGATGTACCCCAGATATTAAACTTGGTTCATAGAAAAAGTGAATTTCTCCAAATTGGCACACAATTTGTGTTGTCATAGGGTTTGGAGGACCTATCAAATATGGTGGAGGTGCTCTTCCCAACTCTGGCTAAAGATTAGGATGTTGTCCAAATACACTACCACAAATGAGTTGGTGAAGGGTCGCAATATGCCATCCATCAACCTCATGAAGGTTGAGGGGCATTCACTAACCCAAAAGGCATGGCCAACCATTCAAAAATGCCCTCATTGGATTTAAAGGCAATATTACACACATTAGAGGGTTCAGTTGGTCCCTAATGATAACCGGACTTCAAGTCAATATTGCTGAAATATTTGGCCCCCTTGAGCTAGTCTAGAATATCATCAATCCATGGGATTGGATACCTATTCTGAATAATGATCGTATTCAACGCCCGATAGTCAATACAGAGTCTCCAGGTCCCATCCTTCTTCTGTACCAACATGATCAGGCTCCCACATGGTGATGAACTTGGCGTGATGTGCTCTTTTTGCAACAACTCTTAAATCTTCCTCTTGATTTCATTTTTCTCTAGAACATAGCATTGATAGATCAATCCATTGGGTTGCGGCACACCTGGGGTCATATCAATGGAGTTCTTGACCTCACAGTGTAGGGGTGCCCTTGTGGGTGAGGTGAAGATGTCCTTGTACTCCTCCACAACCTTATCCATTTGTTGCTACCATGTGGAGGAGCCCTATCTAAAGGATGTGGATGTGGACACAATCTTCTTCTTGGCCTGAGGGAAAATCATAAGGAAGACAAATTTCCTGGTTTTGGAAATTATCTTACTGCAATTCTTCCCAGATATCAAAGAGATGGTGGTAGGTGGTTCTACCTCTGGTATCATGTATAAATTATTACCTAAGGAAATAATAATAGTGTGAGGCCTAGACTCATACACAACATGATGCTTCCACAAGTATGGTTGCCATAATAATACACCACAAACATCAAGAGGACCAACATCTCACAGTCCCTCATTTGTGAAGGGCTTGATGTTGAAGGGAAGGTGGCACTACTGGCTGACGTGGAGATCTTGTCCTTGGTGAAGCCACCCAATGGTGTATAGCTCCAAGTTTGGTGTGATTGGTAGGCCTAACCACTTCACGACCTTTGTTCAAATGAGGTTCTTTTTGCTTCCACTATCGATAATGAACTGCATCGAAGAACCCTTCACCCACATCTGTGAGTGGAAGAGTTTCTCCCCCTCCTCTAGATCTTCGGTCTCAATATTCTAGATCTTTGTGGTGGAAATTGTGGCACTAGGCTCCGCATCAATAATCTGTTTCCCTTTTTCATTCCCCTTATCAGGTTTTGACTCTAATTCAGAACATGCATATGATTCAGAAGCCTTCAAGTTGGCCACTAGTGACTTCTTGGCTCAACACTCACTTATGTTGTGAGTGGGACTCTTATGGAACTCACACCATTTCCCTATGTCCTTCTTTGTCTTTGTGGTGTTGTTCTTTTCTTGTGGATTCAACGGGTTTCTTGGATCACCCCACCTTAGCTTTCTCATTTTTCTACAGTTTGGGGGAACCTTTCCCTTGCTTCAAATTCACATATCCAAAGTCTCGCTTCTTCTATTTAAATTTCTACTCTACCTTGACATCGTATCGATAGGTGAAGTTAAGCGAGGAGATGTTCAGGAACTCCATGTCATCCTAGATGTACTTGTCTATACAATCGTGGTACTTGAGTACCAAATTCCACTCAAAATATTTGATACCCAACTTCATACGAAGGGTATGAAAAATATTTGTAAACTCTGGTAGGTCATGGTCCCTTCCCTACCATAGCATGGTCCACTTGATGTATTTATCCTCATTGCTCCTGATAGGGTAATATTGTTCCTTGATGGTGTCTCAAAACGCATTCCAAGTGGGTGTGGCTAAAAAAAATGAGGGTTCCCTTTCGCCCTTCTGTTCATAGTAGGTTTCCCACCTATCCTTGACATGGGGAACGACTTTGAGAAGTGAAAAAAAAAAAAATTCCCGATTGGAAAAGCCACGAACCGAAAAATATCCTTCCAACAAATTTAACCATCTATATACAACATTTGCATCTATCTAGCCTTCAAACATGGGAATTTCAAATATGAGTTGTACCTTAAATGGATTTTACACCTCCATAGTGGCTACTAGATGAAGATGTGTTTCCTGTGGGTAGTTGTCGAAGGATCTGGGCAAAGTTATCCATCTTCGCATTCTTCTGTTGCTTGAGGACTTCTTTGAGAAATATTTTGAAAGGATCTCCTGCTCCCTCATCTTTATTTTCTTCCACCATGGGAGGCCATCAAGGTTGGTCTTGAAAATGTTCAATCAATTCAAGCCCTAACTCCTTATACCACGACCTTGTTGGGGACATGCAAAGAAAAATATAGAAAGAGCAGACTACTTGTTTTGGAGAATTTATCATTTACGGATAAATATTAATTCCCAAGATAAGTAGCTATATCTAGAATAATAGTTTAAAGTGTTTTAGACTTTTCCTATAAGCAATAGATAAGATGAGAAGATAGAACGCCTACCTATAGTTCCACTTTCCTCTCATCTCCCTTGTATCGATTCCGACGCTCCTTACCTTTCTTAATCCGCTTGAGAAGTTCCCTGTAAACACAACAGAATACAAAAATCAATCAAAGCGTAAGATCTATTGAATATAAGTGAAAGGAATCCGATACAATTCACACACATAAGCATTATGAAACAATACAAACATATGGGGAAAAATTTCAAACACTTTATTAGATAGAAGAAGGAATTTCAACCATCGATGTCTGATTCAAAGCTATTCCTCTAGCTTGGATCCTATCCACATCACATCAAAAGCATGATAAACTTGTAGCATTACAATACTTGCTTCAAAGCCAAATCTCATAGCAGCATTATCTCCTTGCAATTCAACATAATCCAGCCCCTGATCACTTAGATGAGTGGTCAATTTATAGGAAGATGAAGGAGGTTTTTTCATTAATGGTGGCATTGAATTGCCTTCCATACTTAGAATTAGTTCCATGGAGGAAGGGATGAGAGGATAGGATGCACCTTAACTCATTCCTCATCCATTTTTGAGCTCATAAGAGTTGATAAGTGAGGAAACCTTCTAGATGACTTCAAAAGATAAGAATATTCCCCAAACCCTATGTGAATATCGCTCATACTCGCCTAGCACAGGTGAAAGGAAGCCTAAGTGCTCTAAAGAGCACCCTGGCAGTGTACTTAACTACTCTGTAGCACACCTTCATAAGGGCTTACCTGCACTGGTCCTTTTAGAGGCTATTTTTGGATGTCTTCAAGTCATGAAACTGTCTAGGAAGGAGGCATTCAAAGGGGTGACTTGTTTAGGGCATGAAGCAATTGAAATTAGGGTTTGATGAGCCATAAAACACTTATCTGGATGATGGGATTGATGTGCCCAAAATGATCTATAACAGCTGCCCCATAAAGAATGAAGTCGGAAAAATGCCAATGTTGAATGAAATTCTTTACGATGTGATGAGGAGGTATCAAAGTGGAAGGTGACCTGCATCAATTACAATACATATATCATGATATTTGATTTTACATGAATTGTTGAGGGAAGACATACCCATGCTCAACTTATAAACTTTCATTACATGTACATAAACAATCATCTACAAATATAGACCCATGATCGGAATGACCATCAATGTAAAGCCATTGTACATATGATCTAGTACTCTTGAAATCACAACTGGATGGATGAAACTAGATCAAGGGTCTTCAATCTCATTCAACTTTTTGCTCAAGTACGAGTCTAACCATGTGAATATGTGATCTGAAGTCAAACATGGGAAGACACCATCTGATTACCAACCAATGATGTGAGTTGTTAATAGATGCGAGAGAAATCACCGATAATGATAATGATCCTCAAGGTATTGCAGTACATTTTTCATGGTGTGAATAGATTATTTGATGTTGAACACCATATAAAGTCTTTCAGTCGAAGACCATTGATGTATGCCTATCGCCAGAAGCGAGAAACCTTCCATTGATCTATGCAAGCCTCAAGGTACGAAATGGGTGTTTCTAAGTCAACTTCTTGGATAATGTGTTGATGTCAACAAGAAGCGACTCATCGCAGGAGGCCCTTGATGTATCCGACATCAACGACATGAAATGAGTGTAGTGATTTTAGAGATGGAATTTAACTGACAACATAAGGCTCAAGAATGGCGGTCATGAAAATCAAGGTTTATGGTATTGCAAAAGATGACTTCTCTTGAACATATCAGCAAAACTGAATGAATTGGCAGCATTGACCTAAAACCAAAGTAATGGATGGTGTGATAGACCATAGGTATGATAACCATCAAGCAGATAACCCAACCCAGATAGTCCAAATGAATTGGTAACATTGACCCAAAACCAAAGTAATGTATGGTGTGATAGACCATAGGTATGATAACCATCAAGTAGATAACCCAACCCAAATAATCATGGAGATGAAGTGAAAGTGTCATATTCAAGAGTGACCTGCTACAATAAAGTGGTTTTCCCATTTTTTCATTTTCCCCAATCATTGCTGACAAGTACCTCTTTATTTTTATCAAGCTTGAGGAGGATAACATATGCTTGTTGTATAATTTCACCCTTCGAGTGAATCCATCACTATTTGATGTTTTAATGAGTCTAGCGAAGGTGAAACTCGATCTTGTCTAGATGGACAAGTTTGTCACTATTTGATGTTTTTAACAAGTTTAACGACAAAGATAACTTGGTACTTTTCATATTTAGAGATTTTGACAAAAAGAAAACTCCATAAGTTGTTTTTTGTAAATTAATCTCTCAAGCCCGAAAAAGCATAAAATAATACAAGAGAGATATCATTTCCAATCCATTAATGAGCTGGAAAGGACAAGCGATTGACAATCTTTTCATATTTAGAGAGTCTGAAAAAATCTTAAACAGGGCTCCACTTTGAGGAATGAGTGGTGTCTAGGGTAGAAACTGGTTCGGGTGATGTGGGAACTTCTCAAAAAATGTTGATTTATGTGAAGAGGCTGGAAAATAAGACCACTCATTGCAATTGTTCCTCAGAAAGGGTAAAACAACCAAGTAAAAGCGTATGATCGGCCAAAGGGATGGTGGCGATGGGATGAAAAAAACCAAGGCTCATCTGATGAAAGAGGCTGATAGAATGGAAATCACGAGGGTTAAAATGGAAATGGGTTCATTTTTAGACAAGCTTGAACCAAAGGGAACTATGCTTGGATTCAGTTTCATGTTTACAAAAGCTTGAAATGAAAATCTATGCTTGAGATTTAGTTTCATTTTTACACAAGATTAAAATGAAGAACTATGCTTGATTTCAGTTTCATTTTTACACAAGCTTGAAACGAAGGACTATGCTTGAGATTAGTTTACATTCCCCCATCATGATGAAAGGAAAAGTCTCCTGTAACCAGATGGAAGTCATTGTGGTGAAGCAGGATGGTTATCCAGCACCTTTTTGGCTTCATCCAGATAGGGACAAAGGTGAATGGCTTGATTCCCTTCACATAACCTACAAGGAAATTTAACTTTACCACTAAGTGCATGCCCCCCAAGCTTCATTACATTCACCTAAGTAGACTACTCGTGGTTATTAGGTGGATGGAATGAAGGTTATTTTAAGAGATCAAGTGAAAGACTCGATTGGGATTTTATGGGATCTAATCAAAGACTCGACTTGGAAATTTTCTCCAGGGGGCCTTGTTTCATTTTTTAACAAGCTTGACACAAGACAAGGAAATATGCTTTTACCCCTTGTTTCATTTTTTAATGAGGTTAACACAAGACCACAAAGTATCCTCATATTCCTTGTTTTATTTTTTAACGAGGTTAACACAAGACCAGGAACTATCCTCATACCCTTTGTTTCATTTTTTAACGAGGTTGACACAAGACAAGGAACTATCCTCATAGGAGTTGTTTCCTTTTTTAATGAGGTTGACACAGTAAAATAACTATCCTCATACTCCTTGGTTTCATTTTTTAACGAGGTTGACACAAGACAAGGAACTATCCTCATGGGCATGTTTCATTTTTTAACAAGGCTGACATAGTAAAAGAACTATCCTCATATCCTTGGTTTCATTTTTTAATGAGGTTGACACAATACAAGGAACTATCCTCATAGGCTTGTTTCATTTTTTAATGAGGTTGACATAGTAAAAGAACTATCCTCATATCCTTGGTTTCATTTTTTAACGAGGTTGACAAAAGAAAAGGAACTATCCTCATACCCTTTGTTTCATTTGTTAATGAGGTTGACACAAGACCAGGAACTATCCTCATATTCCTTGTTTCATTTTTTTACGAGGTTGACATAAGACAAGGAACTGTCCTTGTATTCTTTGTTTCATTTTTTAACAAGGTTGACACAAGACAAGGAACTGTCCTCGTATTCCTTGTTTTTCATGACCCATGATAAGATGTCATGACCTCCAAGTGGTTCTGATCTGATGGGAGAAAAATGCTTTGGAATGAGAGATATGGTTCCAATGCCCCTAGTACATAATGTACAACATCATGGAATTGATCGTACATTGATATAGGCATGGAACTGGTTGCCACATAATTAACCTATGGTGGGGATGATACCATTGGTACAAAAGGACCATTTAGGGAAGATGGTTCACTGGGAGCCATATTTGGACCGAGAAATGAAATCTGGTCAACGATGACAATTCTGCATTCATGCGAGAAACACATCATTCGAAAGAGTGTTGAAACAATAGCTCCCATGTCATAAACATAGTCACACCCAAGAAGTAAATTGTAACCTAAAGGGTCTGGGGCTACCATCACATTCAGATAAATGATTTTTGCTCCCAAAGAAATAGGCAACTGAGGAAGGATCCCTAATGGTTGACTGGTTCCTCTGTTAAAAGCCAATATATTCTGGGTAACTGGTGCAAGAAGTGGCGAATCGAGCACTTTCCAAGCAATGGAGGAAAGGATACTCACAGATGCACCTTCATCTATAATAGTGCCAGATACAATCATATTACAAACCTGTACTATGATCTGGAAAGGCACATAAGAACGAATATAGAATCCTTCCAGTCGATTCCAATCAAAGGAAGTGACTAGACTACCTGGAGGGGATACCGTAGAGACAGGAGAATTAACCCCTTGAGTTACGAGAGAAAGAGGATTTTCCTCCTGTCTTGATGGAATAGGAGGATTGCCCCCAAGCTCATTGGAATCTGAAGAAACAAAAAGAACTTAAGTGGTATCATATTCACTCTCTTTGGGAAAAGTATGATTAACTGAAGGTGAAAACAGGTCAACTGTTACCTCGACCTGTTGATTTGGGTCGCATATAGACTCATAGGATTCACTTTTAGAGAGAGTGGGTTCGACTGACAGTTGATTTTGGTCAGTCAATTCATCAACTAGTGAAGGATTAAGAGATAGTCTCCTATAACAAGATGGAAGTTGCTACAGAGAAGAAGGACAGTTATCCAACACTTTTTTGGCTTCATCGAGATAGGGACAAAGGTGAATGGGGTGATTCCCTTCACACAACCTACAAAGAAACTTAACTCCACCCTTCTTTCCATGAACTTTAATACCACTAGTTGATGGTGTGTCACTAGCATGATCTCCAGAAGTTGATGACGCTGGATGATGTGAACGGGAAGACCATTCTTCTAAGATCTGAGGAATATCAGGACAATTTCGAAGAAGATGGTATCCAGTACAAAGTTTGCATGGATATCGAACTTTGTGAGGCTTGATGGATGGTTTCTCATCAGATGTTGCATTCAAAGAAATGGTTGCTTGGTTGCCCCTCTGTTGTATTTGCTTCTTCTTCTTCTTCTTCTCCCCTTCCTTCTTCTTCTTAGCCACCTAGTTACTAGTACCAATACTTTCAACAGGCGAAGAGGAAGAAGGGGAGGAAGAGACAACCGAGGAAGAAGGAAAAGGGTCAACTTTAGGATCAACTAGAGGTTGATTTTGTCCAGTTGGAGGTGTACTCAATTGTGGAGAAATCACAATATTTTGAACCAAGGAGGTTGAAAACAACCATACTAGCAAGCCAATGGTAAATCCTGGAAGGGACAATGTAGCCATATAAGGAGCACCAATATTTCTAAAAGGAGGAAAAGGACTAGGATTCCCATCAAAAGGAATTCCTTGATCGGTGGACTCTAGATTTGTCGCCATATGTTTCAACCTAAGATCAACTAAGGAGTGAGCGTGGAGGATGTTATCCATGGTCAATTAATTTTATTTTAATCAAAGTAACATAACAAAACAAAATAGGGATAATCTAGGAAAAAGGTTTACCAAGCAACTATGAACTGCAGAATACCTCCTAGTGAACCAAGAAGTACAGGCAGGAAATCTCCCTGAATGTTGTGTTTGGTGTATCACAGTGTACAAGGTGGCTGACTCGGTTACCTAAGGATGGATAGCAACCTAGTGTTGTCCTCTCATATATACCCGAAAGTACATGGAGGCCTAATCTGTATAAGTGTTGTCTAATGCAAAACCGCACAGTGAGAGCATTCCCATATACTTTATGGACTGTAACACCACCCTATATACCCAAAGGTACATGGACGAGCTACGATATACTCACATATGTGCAATAAGGTATCACACTTGGGATGTATTGTAGACAAATTAGTGACAACTACTTCGATTTACGATGCTGGAACACATCTCTAGCCTAGACCTCTAAATGTTTTTCGTTAGGTGACAATGCTCCATTAGGTAAATTTAGATAAATTTCAAGTTGATCTTCTTTAGAATTTTCCTTTCAAGGTTCACCAAGTGATGTATGTTTTCAATTCCTAAAATGCAACTAATATGATAAGCATTATTCTCATTTAAATGAACAATGAAAACCTTAGCTAGTATGGATAGAGCAATCAGATCTTTGACAAAGAGCAAATAGCACATCTAATGCAATTTCCCTAGCTATTCCTTTCAAGCATTCACAAACTGAAATATGAACGATGCAAGTTTTTATTTTCGATTTCTTTAATGTGAATATGAACAAATGTAAATATGCACATATAATTGTTGGTTTGTTAGGGCCTGACCCAGGTTCAGAAGTGATTTAACCAAACAAATCCCAAAACTAGCGGCCCTTTCGGCAATAGTCCGCAGTGTGCGGACTGAGGTCTCACCCGAGGTAGTATGGGAGGGTGTTGGAACTAGGTTTCTGCACCCTAGGGATGTCTTGATGAAATCTAGGAAGTTTGCAATCTGAACCTGTGCACTTGTGCTGCTCCGCGCAGCCGTCTGTCCTTTGCAATTGGTGCAACTGCTTCTATGTAGTCCTGTAAAGAGCGCTAAGAGGTGTTTTCTAGATCCTTTATCCTTACTGTGCTATTATTATAGATCTTAACTTAATTATGTGGGCCCAATATTCTTATTAATAATTCAACATTCATAACAAGTGCGCGTAATCATAAAACTGTAAAGAGATGCATAAATATGACAGAAGCATAGACACACAATCTTTCAGAATCAACTTATCTTTTATTAATTCTCTACCCAAGTATAATCCCAGATCCGCCCTGCACACTCATTTGAAGGAGTCTGCACACACAGCTGCGGACTCTACTAGGCCTTTGCGCACTCAGTTGCAGAGCGTCTACCTATCACTATGATCCAATACCTTCAGATCTACTTCTAACTTCTAATCATGCCTTTGCATCTATTTGTTACTTCTCAAAACTTAAGACTTCCTTTACACTTAGAGCCTCGCTCTATTTATACAATCCCATGGTCTGTAGGTTGACACACTTTACATTAAATTACATTATCTTAGGGTGGACAACCTTAGACTCTTTCACTCTGTGCCTACATTTTGCAAGGTCTTTACATTCTACTTGACCAAAATTCAGGCTTCAAGCCCCAAAAACCTGCTATGGGGGGATCTGCTGCCCAACAGCCCCATAACACAATCATCGTGACTCGTCCTGAGTCACTCTGCTAGTGCAACGATCTTTACACGAAGTCCATGCAACAGGTCTCATGCAGCTTGGGTGTCTGTAGCACACTGTTCCGCCACCTGTTTTACTTGTTACACGTATGTTTCTGAACTTTCGTGAGTAGGGTCACATTCCTGTCCAACTATATACAGTTCCTGCATCTGTGCTAGCTTCCCTTCAATGGTAGCTGTGATTGTGAATGCTTCATTGATCCATGGCTAGATGCATGCTTTAAGCAGGGCTTCCTTTTGGTGCACAACGTCTAATCAGTCCTTCAGTGCCCTTGCCTGTTGGAGTCTGATGAGTCATTGGGTAAGGGCAACCATTTTCACGGTGCCCTAGACACTATCATACTCCTGCTACAATTCGCGTGCCTCTGTCTTTAGGCACTGTAGGTTTGGGTCTTCTTGCAGCTATGTAAGTATGGTTAGTGCTTGCTCTAACATCCTAGTGCACCCCTGTGTCACCTAGCCAATTTGCTCCAACCTCATCTGGATAGCATGGGTGTGGTGCTCTCTAACTTCTTGGGGTGTGGAGGGTTGCACCCTCAATCGTAGCTCGAAGATTTGTAGGTTCAGCTCCAAATGAACCTTTTCCACTTCCTCCCAGGCCTCGTGGACTTCGACCACCAATCTATGAACCCACTCTGCTATTGGTAGCTCGCTAGCACGACCAACTCTAGAACACTCCTGGATGCATGCTCTACATTCTACTCCAATCCGCTAGCCTACAGAACCAACACATCCCTCTTGATGTTGAACTGGTTGTTATAGACATTTTTGGGCACTGCAACCCCAATAATAAATGTCCATAAACCAAGGGCTCTTAAGTCCCTAAAAGTGTTGTTCCAACCTATAAAATAACAAGGTCAACTGATTACATCTTCTCCCAGAAGTTCTCCATGAAAAACTACTCAAAACTGGTCAAAACTGAACCATATCACCTGCTCCATGGTCAAAGTGCGTTGCATCCCACCTAAATACACATAGTAGGTGCGATGCATCTTGAAAAGCCCTTCTATGGGTTGCAATGGGTGAGAGTGGACAAATGGCAGGGTCAATCTGCAAGGTGGAGGATCATGGACTCTTCCAGAAACTTCGCCTGTGACACTTGCCTCTCTGCATTCGCCCAGAGATGAGTAAGAGATCATCAATCTCCAAGTGGTTTCAAGAACTATCAGAGAGAAGACACTAATAAAATCTCAAAAGCTGACTCACTCCCTTTGCAAACATCTATATATGGATCCCTCATCCCAGAGATCCAGAGGCTGGAATTTTGTATCTTGTAAGGAAGTGCTACTAGTTTCTTGGTGCAATATCATAGTGTTGGGTGATCTAAGCTTTTCATGAGGTGAAGAAGGGCTTTCTTGCTGAGAGGATGATGCTGGTTCAGAACAATTGGTTGTAATCCTCTTTGCTCTTTCTTGATTATCAATAAAGCTATTCAAGTTTTCCTCCACATTCTTGTATGATTGATGTTATGTGCATTTGTGTGGTCAATATATATCTGGTCCTATATTGTTTATGATAATAGATCTATGTTCTTGGGTAGTGTTATGCTGCTTTGATTCTACAGGTGCTCTGTGAAGCTGGCTAGACAAGGAAGCGAGTAGCAAAGATCTGTCAGAAGGGAGAGGAATCAAGAAAGGAACCAAGCACAAGACAGAGGTTGGTCTCCTTATTCCCCTCTTATCTATTTCTCATAAAGGAAAACGAAAGGAGTTTTAGCTTGTTTGTTTCTAAGGTAGCTACCAGCCTTAGTGGGACTAGCAGCTCTGCATAGACACTAGTTTTCCCGATAACAAAATGGCGACTCCACTGGGGATCGAATAGATTGTTTGTTTATCTGCATTTGTTTACTTTATAAACTTACAGACGGAGCCTAAAGTTAAGCCAGCTAGCCTTCGAACTACATTTGCTATGCAAGTGCAAAGTAGATCAATGCTGCTTCAGTCTATCTCCGGGTTTTGTTTATGAACTGAACAATTGATTTACAAGCTCTCTAATTGCCCTTGTGGTGGCTCTAGTAACCTCTTTAGATCTACCCCTGTGATTGATTTACTAATTACCACTTGTTCGGCCTAAATCCCTAAACTGAGCTGCAAACTGTGACTCGGAACCTAGTTAAAGTCTCGTCCCTGGTCCAGCGCACTGTCTCTTCTATGAATTCTAGATGCATCACACTTCCCGAGTGTAGTAGCTGTGCTGCATCTCTAGTTCACTGTGTTACAGGTGCTCTGATCAGACAAGGCCTTTCCTGCTCCTAGATTTGGTTTCTGTGTTCACTCTTTTCAGCTCTATTCAAGAGTTTTACTACCTGTAGTCAGTACACCTTTGTTGAAACCCCCTTCCTTGCCATTATTCCACCTCTATTGTGCAAAGGACTGTAAATGTTTTTATGTATTTTGAGCCATTTTTAGTCCTCTTTTACAAAGAAGTAGCGTAATCGTACTTTCATTTCTTGATTTGAAAGTGTCGCAAGTGTCGTTTTCAGTTATAGAAGAGAATTTGATTGTTCTTGATAGTCGATTACACTGTTACTCTTGTATTTGATTTGAATTAGTAGTTTTTCAAGTGTCGAAAGAAAGTTTTCATTTCCAAATCGCAAAGTGTCATCATTGTCCTCATTTTGTCTTAAAAAGAAACTTGTTAGTAACGTCGCTTTGAAAAATAATTCAGATTTGTGCTTAGCTTTCTTTTTATCATTCACACATTAAGAAGGCTGAAAACAAATACATGCACGTGCATTTGCATTTAGACTATTTGTTGGTTTGATTTAGGACAATGCATATAGTGTGTTCTCTCTGCTCTATGTTGAAAGAACGCCACTTGTCTTTCCTTAGTAGCTAGGATTTTCATTGCAAAAAGAAGATTAAACGACTGTTTATCATCTTAGATTGCATTTTAGTAATTGTACATCTACATCACGTGGTGAACCTGAAAGGCAAATTTCTTAAGCAAGATCAACTGTAAAATAAATTTAATGAATCTAAAATGCTTTAGAACCTAATGCACAACATCTAGAAGTCTAGGCTAGAGACGTATTCCGGCGTCGCTAAGCCTGGTAACTATTTTTCTCATCATTGGTTGGGTGATTCCTCCACCTTGAGATGATAAGTGCTAGTATAGACTTGTGCTCCCATGTACCGTCGAGTATATATTGGGAGACCACAATAGGCTTTATCCTTTATCCCTAGGAAGTCGTGTCTGCCGCCCTATCGATCGCAATGCACTGAACACAACATTCGGGAAGATTGACTGCCATACTGTAAAAAGTATTCTGCAGTTTTGCAATTGGTTTGGTAATCCCTCTGTCTAGATTTCCAGAGCAGTCCCTTTCATTCCTTTTCAGACTGCTTAAAGGAAAAGGTCCATCTGAGCACTTATCACTTCAAGCTCATTAAGAATCGAAGGCAACTAGAGTCATCTTTTTTTTTTTCTCGACTCTTAAAAATTGAAAAAACAAGTTGTGTCAAAGCGTCTAAAATTTATTTTAATCGGAATAAATATCACCTTTCTTGCATTGGTCTTAGGTTGAGAAAAATGGAGTCCACCAACCAAGGAGTTCCCCTTGGAGGAAATCCTAGTCCCTTCTCCTCTTGGGGAGATGTTGGTGCGCCCCATATGGCCACATTGTCACTTCCAGGATTGACAATCGGCTTGCCCATATGGCTCTTCTCAACCTCTGTCGTTCAGAACACCGTGATTTTCATGAACAATCTAGTCAGCAACTAAACGATACCAAAGTTACCCCCCAACCCTCTACTTCATCCAATTCTTTCTCTCCTCCTTCCTCTTCGCTTGATGAAGCTGGTAAGGCCAAAAATCAAGTAACCGAGAAGAAGAAGGAGAAGAAGAAGAAAGAGAAGAAAAAGAAGGAGCCAAAGGTGAAAAGGGGCAACCAAGCATCGTCTAGTGAAAATCCACACACTACACCAACCAGGCCTAAATCGCCATGTGTCATTTGCAAAGGAGACCACTATCATCGAGATTATCCTTGCATCCCTCAGATCTTAAGGGACTGGTCTCCTGATTTGCACAATCCAGTGTCGTCAACCTCTGATGATCATGTTGAAAGTACAACGTCAACTAGTGAAAGTGAAGCCCTTGGACAAAAAGGAAAATGTAAATTTCCTTGTAAACTGTGTGAAGGCAATCATGCCATCCACCATTGTCCCTTCTTAGACGAGGCTAAAAGAGTTTTAGACGACCGTCTGGTTTCACCATTACGGCTTCCTCCTGGATATAAGAAGCTCTTGCCGAGTCTGTCACTAGTTGAAAATCTAGCTGACACACCCTTGTGGTCGGCCGAAGCATCTATCATTGAAGATAAACCATCTAAATCCACACCAGACAAAATTCAAAAGGTCGAGGTAGCAGTTGACCTGGTCTTGCCTTCAGAGGATCCATCTTCAGATGATACAGTCACCGAAGAGAACAAGAACGACACCATTCAAATTCTCTTCGTAAGCACAGACTCCGATGAACATGGGGGCAGTCTACCCGTTCCTTTACCACAGGAAGGAAGTTCGTCAGAGTCATATCCGGCCATCTATTCGGTCCCACCTCTAAGAAACCTAGTTGTTTCCTTCGATTGGAATCTACTAGGCAGACCCCGCTTACCAGCTAGTGTACCGTTTCGAATCATTGCTCAAATATATAGAATGGTCATGGCCGCTACTATCATAGATGAAGGGGCTTCTGTGAGTATCCTTTCCTCAACTACTTGGAAAGTGCTTGGCTCGCCATCGCTTTTGCCTGAGATGAGAAATCTAACAGGCTTTGACAAAGGAACCAGTCGACCGTTAGGGATCCTTCCCAATGTGTCGATAACATTGAGAAGGAAAACCGTTCACATGAACGTAATGGTAGTCCATGGACCCCTGGATTATAATATACCCCTTGGACGAGACTATATTTATTACATGGGAGCCATTGTCTCCTCACTCTTTAGAGTAATGTGTTCTCCGCATGAAGTAAGAGTGGTCAAGCTCGTAGACCAGCTTTCATTCCCCGGTTCACACATAGCAAATAGTCATATACCATCCCTAAATGGTCTTTTCACCCAAGGAATGTCTCATCAATCCCCAGTCCATCCACCTGATGAGCGCGAGTGATTCAGAGGACATGACTGAAACCCAGGGGGCATGCACCCTGGTCTGCTTCGGCAGGAAAACTTCAGGTATAGGGTAGGTTTCCGCGAAGGATATATGACTAGTTTATGAGATTAAACTGGAATAATATTCCTCTGTCAAAGTTATGTGAGTGGAGGCATCTGCACCACTCATCTCTGTCTATTTTGGTAAACATCATCGAGGAAGTGTTTTATACGCAGTACAGATAGAAGAATCTTTGGGAACTTGGAAATTTTTCGCTATACCTGGGGGCATACAAACCTTTTGGCCTGCAAGCGAAGAGCGGCCATTGTTTTTTTTAAATTTATAGGTCCTATAACCCTTTAAACTCGTAGGATTGGTCGTTTCCTAACTTGCATAAAGAAAGGATGCGGGGCAAAGATTTGAAAAAATGTTGTTGTTATATGAGACATCCTTATTATACGACTGGATTATCGAGCAGTTTTAACGCGAAATTCAAGCTCGTTAAAAAATAAACATAAGCAATGAGAAAATGTTCCCCCAGAGTTTAATCTCATTAAACAATGAACCATTCTCCGGTAAATAACCATTGTGAATGTATTACCATCAGCCTTTGAAGCCTTGGTCGTGTTCTCATCATCAGCTCCACTTTGTTTTAGCTGATCATTCACCTCCATTTGATTGTTTACCCTTTTTGACAAACAGCTGCGAAGAGTGATCCTGTTAGCCTTCCTTGTGACACTGCCATGATTGGAAAATTCCAAACCTTACCTGGAATCAGCTGCTACTCATATCTATCACTCGTTCCTCAAAAAATGAGTCTCCTTTAAGCTCTTTTCAACTGACTCATAAAATATGAAAAGATTGTCGAGCCATTGGCCTCTCCAGCTCGTTAAAGGGACCAGAAGTGATATCCCTCCTTTAGATTTTAATCTTTTTGGACTTGAGGGATCATTACACAAAAAGATCGAGCACTTGTTTTGTTCGGCTTGTTGAAAGTACCGAAAATTCATCCCTTTTGTATTGTTTTATACTTTTTCGGACTCAAGGGATTATATGACAAAAAAGGATTATTGGAGTTTTCTTTACGTCCCTTTTTCAGACTCTCTAAAATTGAAAAGGACCGAGTTATCCTTGTCGTTAAACTCGTTAAAACCGAATAGTGACAAACTTGTCCATAACATACAAGAACGAGTTTCACTATCGCTAGGCTCGTTAAAACATAGCGATGGGTTTGCCCGAAGGGAAAATTATAGAACAAGCATATGTTATCCTCATCAAGCTTGACAAAAATAAAGAGGTACTGGTCAACAATGACTGGGGAAAATTGGGAAGAAAACTTGAAGAAACTTTATCAGTAGCAAGTCGCTCTTGAACATGACACTTTCACTCCGCATCCGAGTTGGGTTGGGTTGTTCCATTCACTGGTCACATCACCATGGTTCCATCACACCATCCATATTTGGGGTTAATGCTACCGATCCATCATGTTAGTGTCGCTGATATGTTCAAGGGAAGTCGCTCAGAGAATTCAACTGTGTCTCACCCACTGCAATACATTCACGCTCCATTCTTTCATGACCGCCACCCTAAACCTTATATCACCAGATCGTTTTCACCTCCATTAAAATCATTTGCTCCGTTCCATGTCATTGATGTGGGATTAATTAAGGCCCTCCTATGACGGATCGCTTCTTGTCGACATCAACTCATTATCCAAGAAGCAGCTCTAGGAACAACTCTTTCAGTACTTTGAAGCTTGCATGCCTCAATGGCAAGTTTCTCACTTCCGGCAATAGGTTTACATCAATGACCTTCAAAGGAAAGATTTTGTGTGGTGTTTGACACCAAGTCCCTTATTCACACCACGTGAATTGTACTGCAGTACCTTGAGGGTCATCATGTTGGGTCCCTATAATACTAGTGATTACCCCATTACTATTGTAGTTATACCCCTTATTTATATTGTTGTGCCCCTATTACCCCCATATTGTTATTTCTGTGCCCCTTAGAATCCCTCTATTGTTATTTTTGTGGCTTTATATTATTATTGTTAGGTCGGTTGGATTATATTGTGACTCCTTAGACTCCTATATATAGAAAGGAGGTTTTGTCATTTGTATCATCCAAGAATTGTTCATTTATGTAATGTAAAGGAGGTTGCCCCCTCGAAGAGGCTGAATTCTAAGGCGTTGATCTTTCTTTTCTATCTTTTCTTGAGCTGGTTTCATAACATTTGGTATCAGAGCTTTGGATTCTAGGGTTTCGCTGCTCCAAACAGGTCATCGTGGAATTTTCGCTATAACTTTTTTCTGTGACGTTTCAAAAGTTGCAAAAAAAAACCCATTTGAGAAGACATCGCGCTGAACCTTGGGTCCGAATTTCAGAGCATTTCGCGCGATATTTTCAGAGATATGATCTGCGGAAGTTGGTCTTTTTGCAGACTCCTAAATTACATTCAAAACAGGTGACCTGGGGAAAATCGTCATAACTTTCTTTCTGAGCATCGGATTCAAATTTCGTAAGAAGGTACAGAAAGAGGACGGACTGTAGTTTTCTTGTATATATTTTTCAGAGTCAAGGGTTGGAACAGTGACACGTGGCACTTCATACAAGTTCACTCTACCGAACTAGTCTATAATTAGGTCACTGCGGGAGATTGTGCATAACTCTTTCTTGGAGAATCCAATTTGGATCAAACTAGTGGCATTGGAAAGAGGACATAGAAGGCTACTATAGGTCATAGTTTCAGAACTGGATGATTTGAAATTACAGAGATACATCAGATTCAATATCAGGCTTCTACAAAGTAAAAAAAGGTGTGTAGTTTTTTTTTAAATTTTTGCATAAGCTTGGTTTGAAGGAATTCAAAGGGCATAGTAAAGCATTATTATCAGTAACTGATGCCCCGAGGAAAGAAAATGAAAACACCTACTAAGGAACCTGAAAGCTCTAGCATGACTCATGAAGAAGAGGAAGAAATGCTACATGATATATCAAAATTACAAGAACAAGTGCAACAAATGTCACGCTCACAAAAGCTAACAGATGCTAAGATAAATGGCGTGGAATCTAAGATAAATGGCATGGAATCTAAGATAAATGGCATGGAATCTAAGATGGATGATCTGAAGACAGATTTGAAGACATACATGGCAGATTTGAAGACAGATTTGACAAATTTTCTACAAGAAATACTTACTAATGGTGAAAAGGTTGTAAAGGAAACTCATGATGTGAACAAAAGAAATGTTAATCATGATTCCATAGACTCTAATGTTGGATCGAAGACCCACCATATTCCAAAAATCGACATGAGGAAGTTTGATGGCAAGGATCCCGCCACATGGATATTATAGATGGAGCAGTTCTTCGATCTCAATAATGTGCAAAACACACAAAAGGTACGTATGGCAACTTTATATTTGGAACCAAATCAGTTTGTATGGTCTCAATGGCTTTTCTCTCGTAAACAATTTATCACTTGGGCAATTTTTACGGAAGAATTGATAGCACATTATGAGGATACAAAAAGCAACACTTTTTTTAGCCAATTGATAAGTCTCAAACAAAAGGGTTCAATAATGGAGCACATTGAGGAGTTCCAAAAATTGAACATAAGGGTAAAATATATTCCAGAGGAGCATAGGATTGATGTGTTCATAGGGTCTTTAAAGGATAATATCCAACATGATGTGCGCCTTTGGGAACCTGATTCATTAGAGAAGGCATTCAGGTTAGCAAGAAAAATAGAAAGCAAAATTATGGCAACTAGGAAGCATACCATTCACAACTATAAAGACGGAAGTGTTGTTGCCCATAGTCTTCCACAACCTACAAGGTTGACACCACAACAATTGGAAGAAAAAAGAGCAAAAGGGCTTTGTTACAATTGTGATAGAAAATACACAAAAGGTCATAAGTGTGCTGAGAAGAAATTATTCTCCATAGATTGTGAAGAGGAAGAAGAAAAGGAGCAAGAAAGGTCAAAAGAAGAGGATATATTTCAGGAACAAAGCCTAGATGAAGAACAAATAAATCCGACCAAGGATAATTTTAGGGGCGAATGTTTGCCCTTTGGCGAAATTAAGGGGTTTTAAATTTTTAGTGGGCGAATATTTTGTATCATAGTACATTTTTACAAATCACCTCAAATAGCCCACCTTATATTAAGGGAGAGGGTAAAAAAGGTAAATTTAGCCCTTGAAATTAGGACTTACAAACTTCCATTTGCCCATTTTCAAGAATAGGTTTTATTTAAGTGAATCCATTCGCCCATTTTCAAGAATAGGTTTTATTTAACTGAATCCTATGGGCCAAATACCATATTTATAAAAGAGGTATGGTAAATTAATAAAAATATAAACAAATGAGAGGTATGGTAAATAAATAAAACATTTTTTATATTTACTCCATAATTCACCTTATATACATGTAAGGGTGTAAACAAACAAAAATATAAGTAAAGTGGAGGTATGGTAAATAAATAAAACGTCTTTTTATACTTACTCAAAAGGTATGGTAAATAAATAAAAATATAAATAAACTAGACGTATCGTAAATAAATAAAACCTCTTTTTATATTTAGTCCATAACCCTCGTTCTATTTATGAAGGCTCAAGAAAGAGGTTTTATTTAAGTGAATCCTATGGGCCAAATACCATATTTGTAAAAGAGGTATGGTAAATTAATAAAAATATAAATAAAAGAGAATTATGGTAAACAAATAAAACATTTTTTTTATATTTACTCCATAAGTCACCTTATATTTACGAACACTCAAAAAATGGGTTATATTTAGGTGAAACCTATGGCCAAAATACTATGGGACAAATACCATGGACTAGATTGTTATTAATACCATGCAAAAAACCATTATTAACCCTAATATTAGAATTAATAAAAATAAAAATGGCACATGGTATTGACCCATGGTATTCACCAAAATGGCACATGGTATTGACCCATGGTATTCACCTGGAATGTAGCCTATTTAAATGGGGGAATTAAACCAGCATGTAGCCGATGCTAAGATTCACTAGGACTTTACAAAGTTTTATTATTTAGTGAAAGACTCGCCAAGATCTTATAAGATTTTATAATTGAGTAAAATATTCGCCATGCCTGGTGAGAGATTCGCCAAAAAATTATATATACATATTATATTATTGATAAAATCGCCTTCCATTTTTCCTATATACCATGGAGATTCGCCCATTTATTATATTTATAAATTTAGAGGGGATTCTTAAAATTTTCCCTGAATCCGACCATATCTTGTAATGCATTGGCAGGAATTACCACTCCTCAAACCATCAAGATAGAAGGACAAATCAAGAAGAAAAAGGTAATAGTGTTGATTGATTCAGGAAGAACCCACAATTTTATTCATTGTAGGGTAGCAAAAGAATTGAATTGCTTCCTATATCCAGCACCAGAGTGTCAAGTGATGATTGCAAATGGAGGAACAATAAATTGTTCTGGAAAGTGCCATAATATCAAGCTATCCATGGGCGAATATGTATTGACTAGCCCAATGCTTTCCATTCCAATGGGAGGTGCTGATGTTGTACTAGGAGTCCAATGGCTACAATCCTTGGGTACAATAGCTTTTAATTTTCAAGAACTTTTCATGAAATTTTCTGTGGAAGGAAAGGATGTTGAATTAAGGGGTATTGCAGGAAAACCAGGAAAGATAATTAGCTCTAATGGCATGACAAAGCTTCTAAAAAATGAGAAAAGAGGTGTAATTGCACAATTATGTTCGCTAGATGTTTCCACATTGGAATCATCTATTTCTCCAGATCTCCAAAAAGTCCTGGACAATCATTCCAAGGTATTTGAGACTCCCAAAGGTCTCCCACCTATGCGTGATCATGATCATGCTATTCATCTGATTCCAGGAAGTGTTCCTCCAAACATCAGGCCGTATAGATATCCATATGTCCAAAAAAGTGAAATTGAACGTATGGTCACAGAAATGCTAGAGGCTGGTATAATTCAACCGAGTCAAAGTTCTTTCTCAGCTCCAGTAGTATTGGTGCACAAGAAGGATGGATCATGGCGCATGTGTCCAGATTATAGGGAGCTCAACAAGCTCACTATTAAAGATAAGTTCCCCATTCCTGTCATTGATGAATTACTGGATGAATTGCATGGATCAATTTACTTCACCAAGTTGGATCTTCGTTCGAGATATCATCAAATCAGAATGAAGATTGAAGACATTCCAAAAACGGCATTTAGAACTCATGAGGGTCATTATGAATTTTTGGTCATGCCTTTTGGCCTTACCAATGCACCTTCAACATTTCAAGGTTTGATGAATTCAATTTTCAAACCATTCCTTAGAAAATTTGTGTTGGTATTTTTTGATGATATACTAATCTACAACAAGTCTTGGAAGGATCATGTTGAACATGTTGACAAGGTGCTACAACTATTGGAGGAGAAACAATTATATGCAAAAAGATCCAAATGTTTCTTTGGAGTCCGGGAGGTGGAATATTTGGGTCATATTGTATCTCATGAAGGAGTTAAGGTAGACCCTAGCAAAATTAAAGCCATTAAGGAATGGAAAATCCCCACATCCATAAAGCATCTGCGAGGATTTCTTGGGTTGACAGGGTATTATCGCAAGTTCGTTAAGAATTATGGGAGAATAGCAGCACCTCTAACAACATTATTGAAGAAAGATTCATTTTCATGGACTCCGGAAGCAACAAAGGCCTTTAAACATCTTAAAGAGGCAATGTGCCAAGCACCGGTCTTAGCTACACCGGACTTCACAAAAACCTTTATTGTGGAATGTGATGCTTCAGGAAATGGAATTGGTGTTGTTCTAATGCAAGATGAAAGACCCATTGCTTTTGAAAGTCGTCCAATCAAGGGAAAGTTTTTAAGCAAAGCTATTTATGAGAAAGAAATGTTGGCAATACTCCATGCACTTAAGAAATGGCGACCCTACCTAATGGGAAGACACTTCAAGGTAAAAACGGATCATGATAGCCTTAAATACTTTTTAGAACAAAGATTATCCTCTGAAGAGCAACAAAAGTGGGTCAAAAAGATGTTGGGTTATGACTTTGAAATCATCTACAAAAAAGGGAAGCAAAATGTGGTGGCAGATGCACTCTCAAGAAAGGATGAGGATATGGAAGCATTGTTATGTGCCATTTCTATTATCCAACCAGATTGGATAAACGAAGCAAAGGAGGAATGAAAGAATGACGAAGAAGTGTGGGCACTTATTCGAAAGCTACAACAAGATTCCAGTACTTCTGATACATTTAGCTGGCAAAATGATTCGCTATGGTACAAAGATAGCTTATACCTCTGTAAGAATTCCCAGCTAAAACAAAATATTCTTATGGAATTGCACACTTCTCCCTTAGGAGGGCACTCAGGATTTTTAAAAACTTACCACAGGGTTAAGAAGGAATTTTTTTGGGATGGCCTTAAATCAGATATTCAAAAGTTTGTGGCGGAATGTTTGGTTTGCCAACAAAATAAAGTTGAAACAATTAAGACACCGGGTCTATTACAACCTTTATCCATTCCAAGCCAACGTTGGGAGGAGGTTTCAATGGATTTTATCACAGGTTTACCCAAGTTTGAGGGAAAGAGTGTCATCATGGTGGTAGTTGACAGACTTACCAAGTATGCACACTTTTGTGCATTATCACATCCATTTAAAGCCAGTACAGCTTCTACTACATTTATGGAAACAGTTCAAAAGCTACATGGAAATCCAAAGATTATTGTAAGTGACAGAGATCCCATTTTCACTGGAAATTTTTGGACAGAATTATTTTCTTGTCTTGGTACTCAGTTAGCTCATAGCTCATCTTATCATCCTCAATCTGATGGGCAAACTGAGATAGTAAACAAATGTTTGGAACGATATCTTCGTTGCTTTGTATCTGATAAACAGACACAATGGGTCAAATGGTTGCCTCTGGCTGAATGGTGGTATAACACTTCCTTCCATACAGCAACAAAAATGACCCCATTTATGGCACTTTATGGGTACCAACCACCATCAATCACATCATATTTAAGAGAAAATTCTAAGGTTCAGGTAGTGGAACATCACATCGAACATCAACAACAAGTCCTCCAACTCTTAAAGGATAACCTCGTGTTGGCGCAAAATAGAATGAAACAACAGGCAGATCAACATCGCAGTGAAAGAAGTTTTGATGTAGGTGATTGGGTATTCCTACGGCTACAACCATATAAGCAAATGTCCCTAAAGCAAGCTAAGAAGGATAATAAATTATCACCAAAGTATTATGGTCCGTACAAGGTGTTGGAAAAGATTGGTACTATGGCATACAAATTGGAGCTTCCTGCAGCTTCTCGATTGCACCCAGTTTTCCATGTTTCATGTTTAAAGAAGGTTATAGGCGACAAGCTCCTAGTTCAAACAATATTGCCAGAACTTGACGAGGAAGGAAAAATTATATTGGAACCGGAAGCAGTCACAGAAACAAGAACTTGACAGCTACGAAATCGATCAATTTCAGAGTATCTTATCAAGTGGAAGAACTTATCCGCTGAAGATTCCACATGGGAGGATGAGAATTTTATGCAGAAGTATCCAGAACTGCTCAAGCGTTGAGGACAACACTTTTTTTAAGGAGAGGGGCATGTTGGGTCCCTATAATACTAGTGATTACCCCATTACTATTGTAGTTATACCCCTTATTTATATTGTTGTGCCCCTATTACCCCCATATTGTTATTTCTGTGCCCCTTAGAATCCCTCTATTGTTATTTTTGTGGCTTTATATTATTATTGTTAGGTCGGCTGGATTATATTGTGACTCCTTAGACTCCTATATATAGAAAGGAGGTTTTTTCATTTGTATCATCCAAGAATTGTTCATTTATGTAATGTAAAGGAGGTTTCCCCCTCGAAGAGGCTGAATTCTAAGGCGTTGATCTTTCTTTTCTATCTTTTCCATTCTTTCATGACCGCCACCCTAAACCTTATATCACCAGATCGTTTTCACCTCCATTAAAATCATTTGCTCTGTTCCATGTCATTGATGTGGGATTAATTAAGGCCCTCCTATGACGGATCGCTTCTTGTCAACATCAACTCATTATCCAAGAAGCAGCTCTAGGAACAATTCTTTCAGTACTTTGAAGCTTGCATGCCTCAATGGCAAGTTTCTCACTTCCGGCAATAGGTTTACATCAATGGCCTTCAAAGGAAAGATTTTGTGTGGTGTTTGACACGAAGTCCCTTATTCACACCATGTGAATTGTACTGCAATACCTTGAGGGTCATCATCATTATCGGTGATTCCTCTCACGCCTGTTAACAACTTACATCATTGGCTGGTAATCAGGCGATGTCCTTCCATGTTCGACTCCAAAACATCTCTCACATGGATCGACTTGTACTTTGAGTGAAGATCAAAAGAGATTGAAGACTCCAGATCTAGTTTCATCCATCCGGGCTGCGATATATATTTAGGAAAATAAAGACATCAAATGTACATCATTACTGCACAGATAATCATCCAATCTAAGGGATGATGGCTCTACCAGGATCATCAGTCTACACTCAGATGATTGTCTGTCTTATGTACATGAAAATGAATTTATAAAGCTGAGGATGGGAATGCCTGACTCAGCTAGATCATGAAAATATTATGAAGATAATGTATTGTATTGTATCTTATTACAGGTCGCCTTCTAGCTTGAAAAAACTTCAGATCCTCATGATAAAGCATTTCACCCAACATCAACAGATTAACGACCTCATGCTTTAGGGGGCAACTGTTATAGACATTTTTGGGCATTGCAACCCCAATCATAAATTTCCATAAACCAAGGGCCCTTAAGTCCCTAAAAGTATTGTTCCAACCTCTAAAAGAACAAGGTCAACTGATTACATCTTCTCCCAGAAGTTCTCCATGAAAAACCGCTTAGAACTGGTCAAAACTAGACCATCTCACTTGCTCCATGGTCAAAGTGCGCTGCATCCCACCTAAATACACACAGTAGGTGCGATGCATCTTGAAAAGCCCTTCTATGGGGTGCGATGGGTGAGAGTGGACAAATGGCAGGGTCAATCTGCAAGGTGGAGGATCATGGAATCTTCTGGAAACTTCGCCTGTGACACTTGCCTCTCTGCATTCACCTAGAAATGAGTAAGAGATCATCAATCTCCAAGTGGTTTCAAGAACTATCAGAGAGAGGACACTAATCAAATCTCAAAAGCTGACTCACCCCCCTTGCAAACATCTATATATGGATCCCTCATCCCAGAGATCCAGAGGCTGGAATTTTGTATCTTGTAAGGAAGTGCTGCTAGTTTCTTGGTGCAATATCATAGTGTTGGGTGATTGTTATAGCTCCAAATCTCACTCTTATGGTTTGTGATGCTGTACTCATGGCCTAGGGCAACCCCTCCTTCCAGACCTGGTCCTAAAATTAAAAAAACAACGTTTTATCCCTTATACGCGACATTGCCCTGAGTTAAACGTGTGTATACGCAGGTATGTGTATAGCCAACCCGCATGTATGTATTAAAACACTTAAAAAAATATAAAACTCCTCATTTTCGGGCGGAGATCGTGGGTTTTACCTGCTGATCACCTGTTAACGCCCGTGGCCCAACTGTTCCCAACCAACTCCTAACTAAAAGACTACTTTGGAGATGGTATAAAAAGACCTCAAAGGGAAGGCCTAAGGGAGGAGAGGAGAGAGAAAGGTTATTATGCTGAGATTTTTCCCTTGACCAGGTCTGAAGTCCCTTGTGCCTTCTGCACTTCCCCCATTTTGTACAGGAAACATTTGTTTCCTTGTGTGTTGATGTTCATCCACCATTTATGACATCATGGAGAGAGTCATGGAAGGAGTTTTGTTAGATGCTTGAGGCTGGAACGGATCTGAAAGGAAGCTTTGCTTGGAGCCTGCTGAAGGTGACTCAGGTGAAAATATTCTTTTTTATGTACTTTATTTGTCTATAATAAAAGAAACACATGTCTTGGTTCCCGAAATGAATCTTCTTTATGTTAATGATATTCATGCTTAGAATTCATATGTAAATGGTTGTTTGGATTCCATAACTAACTGCCTTTCTTTATAACATGAAGATGGTTTCTTTATAAGTTTTTGTCCATGTACTGTTGTATTCTTTGAATTGGTTGTTTTGCAGGACAAAAGAGAAGAAGGGAACTCTAAGAAGGGTTTGCACCCTAAAGGCCTTCTCAAACATAGGACCAAAGGTACGTACCCTTATCATAGAATTTTCTTATAATAACATAATCGTTGTATGAATGTATGTTTCTTTGAATAGATAACTTTCAGTCTGCTAGGGTTTCAACCCAAAAAGCCCTAGGGGAACATTTCCCTCTATCAGAATTGGCGACTCCGCTGGGGACAACATTCTTGTTGTTCTTAGTTTGGGTGTTTTTCAAGCCAATAATGGCTCAGCTACCTTGTTTGCTTGCTGTTACTGTCTGGTCTGTTTTTGAACTTTAAGTTTTGCCAGTTTCTTCAGTTTGTCTTTTTTATTTTTCTTGAAGCTTTTCATATATGTTGTTTTTCTTAGATACAGAAGCGTATATACGCTTGTTTCTTTGAGTGAACCCGCGTATACGCAGGTTTCCTCAAACACAGTCGCGTACGCAATCTATACATAAGTACAGTCGCGTATATATTGCAATTTTCAAGATCTATAAATCTTTTTAGTCTCTGAAGGTTTGTCTGGTGGTTTGAGTCAGTCTGAAACAGTCATTTTCCAGTATCAGTTATTTGTTTTACAGCGAACATCTCGTTCCGAATTCTCTCTGATTATAAGGAGTATTGGTCTTGTTTTTTGTTGATTGCAAGCATCATCATTTTTTTTTGCTAAAATACGCAAGATTTCTTGCTAGGAATGATCCAGGTGGATGTTGGTGGCCACCCACCAACCCATTTGGACCCCCACAACTGTCTCTTTCAGTCTTTTCAGTTTCCTAAATTACAGCACAGTTTACTATTTTTAGCAGTTTTTCGGGTCCTGAACTTCCGGAGCCGTTTTGAGGCCCTAAACGACGTTTTTTTTGGGATTCTGGGGCAACATGGGTCCATGGACCCATGTTGCCTCCCAAAGTGGTAGTACTCGGATAGATCTTTCTAACGAGCTATCGTACGCGTCAAACGGAGATCATATGCCAAAGTTACGACCCCGGGAAATTGATGTACCAATTTACCCAAACGGGGCCCACAATTTGGTGTTTCATCTTCTAGGGTTAGGTTTTGGAATGTGAAGGGTTTTCCATTGTTTCTCAACAATAAATAGGCCTTCGAGCCTCATTGTAATAGAGTTCGGAACAGTTCAGAGGCATGTAGCCATCACATCTCTTCTCAGAGATAAGCTACCATCGCCCTAGCTAGTTTATTTCCATTTCTGTTTGTAAGCATATTTCAGTATTTTCCATTAATGAAATGAAGTATTATTTCCGCTGCATCTTTGTGTATATGGTTATCTCTGTAATTTGTTGCGTTCCTGTTTAAATCCGGATCAGTGGTATCGGAGCGGTCTGCTTTTTCTCTGTTTTTCTTTGCATGTCCCCAACGAGGTCGGGATATAAGGAGTTAGGGCTTGAACTGGTCGAACCTTTGCAAGACCAGCCTCGCAAATCCCGACGGCCTCCCATGGCGGATGAGAAGAAAGACGAGGGGGCAGGAGATCCTATCAAAATCTTGCTCGAAGAAGCGCTCGAGCGGCAAAGGAACGCGATGATGGATAGCTTCGCGCAGATCCTTCAGCGGCTACCTAGAGGCGACGCATCGGCTTCCAACAGCGACTCTGGAAATGCCATGCCGTTCAAGGTACAAGTTAATTTTGAAATCCCCATATTCGAGGGTCAAATAGACGCAGATGCCATAGATAAATGGTTAAATCTGCTAGATGGGTATTTTTCTGTTCATGAATTTTCGAGTCGGGAAAAGATTGTTTTCGCTCTTCTCAAAGCAGCCCCCCACGTCAAGGACTGGTGGGAAACCTACTGCGAGCAGAAGGATGAAAGTACAGGCTCACTATTTTCAGCCGCACCCACTTGGAATGACTTTCGGGATGCCATCAAGGAGTAGTACTACCCTGTCGGAAGCTATGAGGACAAATACATCAAATGGACCACACTGCGGCAGGGACGAGACCAAGATGTGCCAGAGTTCACAAACATTTTTCATACCCTTCGCACACAGTTGGGTATCAAAGACTTTGAGCTGCATCTGGTACTCAAATACCGTGGCTGCCTACACAGATACATCCAGGAAGAGATGGTGTTCTTGAACATCTCCTCACTCGGCACAGCATACCGGTACGCTGTCAAAATCGAGCAAAAGTTCAAACAGAAGAAGCGAGACTTTGGATCTGCAAATCCGAAGCCCAAAGGACAAAGCCAAGGCGGGGTGACCCAAGACAACCCGTCGAAGCCGCAAGAAAAGAACAACACCATGAAGCCGAAGAAGGACACAGGAAAGTGGTGTGAGTTCCACAAGAGTCCCACTCATAACACAAGTGAGTGTCGGACCAAGCAGTCACTTGTGGCCGAGTTGAAGGCTTCTGAATCAGATGCATGTTCTGACCCTGAGCCAGAACCCGACAAGGGGAATGGCAAAGGGAAGCAAATCATTGATGCAGATCCCAGCGCCACTGTTGCCACCGCCAAGATCCAGAAAGATGAGCCCAAAAATCCAGAGGAAGGGGAGCGTCTTTTCCACTCACAGATGTGGGTGAAGGGTTCGCCGCTACAATTCGTTGTCGACAGTGGCAGCCAAAAGAACCTCGTTTCAGCAGAGGTCGTGACGCGGTTGGGCCTACCGACTACACCACACCCACAGCCGTACAGTATCGGGTGGCTTCATGAAGGACGAGATCTCAAAGTTCGCCAGCAGTGCCGCCTTCCCTACAGCATCAAACCCTTCACCGATGAGGTATTGTATGATGTTACACCTCTGGATGTTTGTGATGTATTATTAGGCCAGCCATACTTGTGGAGGCGACATGCTGTGTATGAGTCAAGGCCTCGTGCTGTCATTATTTCTTTGAATGATTCATTATACAGGATACCAGAGATAGCCCCACCTACTGCCACATCTTTGATCACTGCTAAGAAAGGCAGCAAGCTCATATCACAGACCAGGAAATTCATCTGTCTGGTTCACTCCCAAAGTAAGGGGAAGATCGTTGCTACATCCATGACCCCTGCAAAGGGTTCCTCCACGCAGCAGTAGCAGCAAAGGGATACGGTCATGACAAAACACCGGAACAACTTCTCCTTATCGACATGGGTACCACACAAGTTTCAGGTGGGCAACAAAGTTTGGTTACATCTGCAGAAAGAACGCCTTACAAGAGCCCATCAGAAGCTCCGACCACTCCGACATGGTCCTCACAGCAGTACCAAGGCTATGGGCAACAATGCTTTGAAGCACAGCATTCCTCCATTCCTTCGCTTGCACCGAGTATTCAATGTGGACCATCATCGACCATGCTTTCCACCATCACTGGACACATCAGAGATTGCAGGACAAGTTCAGCAGATGGAGGAACTCAACGCAATGGGGACCATTGCTTCCTAAGGGGGGAGGAATGATCCAGGTGGATGTTGGTGTCCACCCACCAACCCATTTGGACCCCCACAACTGTCCCTTTCAGTCTTTTCAGTTTCCTAAATTACAGCACAGTTTACTATTTTTAGCAGTTTTTCGGGTCCTGAACTTCCGGAGCCGTTTTGAGGCCCTAAACGACGTTTTTTTGGGATTCTGGGGCAACATGGGTCCATGGACCCATGTTGCCTCCCAAAGTGGTAGTACTCGGATAGATCTTTCTAACGAGCTATCGTACGCGTCAAACGGAGATCATATGCCAAAGTTACGACCCCGGGAAATTGATGTACCAATTTACCCAAACGGGGCCCACAATTTGGTGTTTCATCTTCTAGGGTTAGGTTTTGGAATGTGAAGGGTTTTCCATTGTTTCTCAACAATAAATAGGCCTTCGAGCCTCATTGTAATAGAGTTCGGAACAGTTCAGAGGCATGTAGCCATCACATCTCTTCTCAGAGATAAGCTACCATCGCCCTAGCTAGTTTATTTCCATTTCTGTTTGTAAGCATATTTCAATATTTTCCATTAATGAAATGAAGTATTATTTCCGCTGCATCTTTGTGTATATGGTTATCTCTGTAATTTGTTGCATTCCTGTTTAAATTCGGATCAAGGAATCTTGGCTGCTCTGTTTCATCAGGGTAGGAAGATTGAATTCAATCTTTGTGTTAATCTTGCTTTTGGTGACTTTTTGTTTGCTTGACAAAACCGCTTTTTGTGACCATCCACTTCTTTGTTTCATGAAAGTTCTTGATTGACACTTTCTTGGAATTTGTCTTTTTGATCTTTTGGTTTTCATTGCCAAAGCTTTCATTGCTGCTTTTGATTGTTAAGAGCGATTTCAAACACATTTATTTTTGTTGAGTCTTCATCCATTGTGTGGTGTCAATTCACAAAAGTGTTTAATTGCCTATTCTTCAATCACAAGTTTCAGTGTTGTTGAGAGCATTTTTTGAAAAGACTTTTTTGTTTGTTGCTTTGAAGAAAATCTTTTGAAATCTTAGTTTTGTTTTCTTGAACTTGCTTTTCATTTGGTTTCCTTTTAGTAAGTGAAAGTGCTTTATGTTTGTCTTATAACTTGTTTTTAGTGTTTAGACGAAATGAATGGTAACATTTCATATTCCATCTAGGCATTTTAAGTGGCAAGATAAAGATTGATAAGAAAGCAACTTTCATTTTTTGTTTTTAGAGTAGTTTTGAATCTTGCATCCACATATAGTTGTTGCATTAGGATAGATTTGCATCCCCTTTTTAGGCATACATAGCTTTGTTAGCTTTTGTGAGTGTGAAGTGTGTATTAACGAAAAGAAAAGAAAAATTTGTTTTATTAGAAGTACCTCTGAACCCTGTAGAAATTGCTCTTCATCGAAAAACGAAAAAGTGCATGTGCATGTAGTTAAGTTTTTATTAATTTCTTTTGCGTCAAAAAACACCACTAGTTTCACTTCCGTTACCTTGTGACTTAAAGAACAGCCTAATAAAATCAAGCGCTAACTAAAATTCACTAGAACTTTTTGTTTTGGTCAGTTACACCAACAAGATTAGGATTTTAGGGGGCTTGGATTAGGCGAGTGGAGAGTTAATTCTCCAAGGCCATATAAACGTCAAACGTAGGAGTCTGAATAACGAGAGAAAATCAAATAGCGTTAGGAAGACCAGGAAAGCTTCGGATCTGGGAGCTAAGCACGAGGGTCTGTGAAGACAGGGAAGAGAGATACCCCCTCTCTTACTTGTCCGAACTTACCTCACAACTGTTCCGCCTGGCTTCTGCGACGAGTTGGTATCCATAGTTGCTACTCCTAGGGATCTACACAGGTGGCTATGGAGGGGAATCCCGTGGTACCTGAGGTCGACGTTGCATCACTCTCGACAGTACTACTGGAGGGCACCCTTGCGAAGCTTGGGGGCTTGCACCGGCGCAGGCTGTTGTTAGGAGGTCAGCGTAACTTCCTCTGTTACCTTCGCTGATAGGATTGGGCCGTCATTATCCCAGACTATCTTCGGAAGGCCCCTTACTCCACTTTCTTGTATTTTGGTGTCCGGTCCTCATCACCCGGAGCAGAAATACTTGGAAGTTGTTTGGCTGGATGATATCTTTAGGGACTTTATAGTGTGTTCTCTTTGTTCCTTATATATAGATGGCTTTAGGTATTTTTGTCTAGTCACGTTTGGACTTTTGTGTTCTGAGTGACTTGCTTACCACTCTATCGATCTTGAAAGGCTTTTGTTCGTTCTTTCAGAAGTAGTGGAGTTGCCTCCTCAAGGGCAAAGGTTTTGATTGCTTATCTATATTACTTGAAAAGTTATTTCTATATTCCCGTAAGGGAAGGGTCTTTGGAGCAGTTAGATATGGCTAATGTTCCTGTGGAAACCAACCAAGGTACCCTTCCAAAAGGGGATCCTTGTGCTTTTCCTTTCTTTGGAAACGTTGGTACTCCCTTGATGGCCACTTTGAATATTCCTGGGTTGAATGTTGGACTACCCGTTTGGTTGTGGTCCACTCCAAATATTCCAAATGCTCTTGAAGCTTCTCAGTTGAATGCTTTATTTCAAGGGCATCACATGGATGCTAATTGTTCATCTTCTCTCAAAGATAAATTTGGGGTGCCTTCTTCTCCTCCTTCTTGTCACAAGAAATCTAAAAAGAGGAGAAAGAGGAAGTCAAAGAAGAAGAATAATTCTATCCCTTCATCCTCAACCTCTGCCAGTCATGTTGGAGATGAGCCTTTAGCCACTACTAGTCATGCTAGGGGCACAAGTCTAGTCACTGCAAGTCACACTAGCACTTCATCTTCAACCTCTGTGAGTCATGTTGGAGATGAGCCTTCAGCCACTGCTAGTCATGCTGGGGGCACAAGTCTAGTCACTACAAGTCACACTAGCACTTCATCATCAACCTCTGCGAGTCATGTTGAAGATGAGTCTTCAGTCGCTGCAAGTCATGCTGGGGACACAGGTCTATTCACTACGAGTCATACTAGCAAAGAGTCACTGACCTCTGCAAGTCATGTTCAGGACTCTCCGCAAACCACTGCTAGTCATGTTGGTGAAATGGAGATTGGTAAGGAACCTGGACGTAGAAGTTTTAAACCCAAGTTCCCTTGTAAGATATGCAAGGGAGACCATCTTACTCATTTATGCTCTGGTATTCCAGAGGTTCAAATGATATGGTCCGAGTCTGAAAGTACTTCTACTCCTAAACCTGATATGGTTTCTCATCAATCCCATCAACCATTGGTTGATAATGTGGTAGAGCCAGTGCAATCGCTGGCCAATTACACTCCTCTTTTGGGGGGTGAAGTGCCCAACAAAAGAGTCTGTTTGATCTCTAGTACAGAGTCTTCTAGTATAGGGGGCATTCCGGTTACTTCGAATGTTCCCCCTCCAAGTGTTAAGAGTGTTTCCTTTGATTGGGATAGTCTTGTTGAGCCTCGTCTTCCTTCCGCTGTACCTTTCCAAATAAAGGTCAGAGTTAATTCCACAAATGTCTATCGATGTATGGTGGATGAAGGATCCTCTACAAGTATTATATCCTCTTTGACTTGGAAAGCTTTGGGTTCCCCAAAGTTGTTGACAGCTCAGAGTCAGTTGTTAGCCTATGATAGAATACCTGGTGAATCTATGGATGTTCTTCCTCAATTGCCTATCACTTTAGGTGGGAAGACTGTCTTAATCGATATGATGGTGGTTGATAGCCCTTTAGACTTTAATATGCTACTTGGGCATGATTATTTCTATGCTATGAAGGTTGTGGTGTCTTCACTCTTTCGAGTAATGTGCTTTCCTCATAATGGGAATATTGTCACTATTGATCAGCTTGCATCTGATAATCACCACCCTAATTCGACTTTACTACAGAATGCCCCTTGGTTTGTTCCAAGTGTTCAAGTAGACTCTACCCCGCCACGGGTCAATTATGTGGCATTGAATCCTCAATGTTTAATCGGTTCTAAGAAGGATCCTTTGACCTATTATTCTCCTTCTTGCGACTTGGTCCCAGTAGTCGACCGAGAGATTCTTCCTATAGGGACATGGGACCCTTTAATTCACTCTTTTAATCCTTGTAGTTCTCATGATTTCTCAGAACTTGTTTTGCCTTCATAGGAGGAACTCTTTGAAGCGATGAGTTATGACTACCAAAGGAGCCCTTGGTCTGATCCCCATAAGGGGTTTGTCCAGAAGAGCTATTATACGTAAGCCGAAAAGTTGCGTGGTTCCCTATACCATATTGTATATATGAGGTACGCATTTTCAAGTTTTGTATTCTATAACACAAAGATTTTATATGAAGTTTATATGTGGGATGCATTAACTTCTCATCTAGTGTTCCTATTTATGTTTATAGAACTTGGAAGATTTCTCCTTTGGAAATTTATGGTTGGTCCGTTCTGACAGGTATTGGTTCTTGAAACTGGCATATAGGTTAGGTTTTTCCACTTGCATTGTGCACTTATCAGTTTCCTTTCCCATTTGGCCTTAGGATTGACCCCACCAAGTTATGGTGCAGATCCTTGTCATTGCTTAGAAGTATCATGACTTGTGTGGTAGAGCCTACCTTATCATGGGTGCCCTAGTTAGTACCTTGTTGTCATTTGGCACTCATGTTGATTTTTCACCCCTAGGCTCGGGAGTCCTCTATAGTCCCGCCATGACTTATGCATTGAAGACTCATTCCTCTTTGCTTCTTCACTTCGTTTTGGCCTTATACCCCAGAGGCTCCATTGTGTCGAGTTGTACTACTACATTGCATGTTGAACACTTGCACCTTTTGGCCTAGAGCCAGTTTCACTTGGACTCGTGTTTAAGCCAACTTTTGACCATGACGACTAAAAAATCAACCTTGCATACCTTTGACTTCTGCAGCTTGACACACCTTGACCCGTGGAAGGAACATACCTTTGAGTGTCACTGACTAGTTTTCACCTCCCTGCATTGAGCATAGGAATGTTCCTTTCCCAGGAACTAGATCATCTGTTTCACCGACACTCGTTCTTTCCACTGTACCATAGCATTATTTTATTCTTTTTCCAGCTTAACAGAAAAAGACAAAAAAAATTAAATATTCCAAAAAGAGCAGGAACGGGACATTATTTCCATTTATTGTTGGCAGCTAGAGTCAGTCGTGTCGCCCTTGAACAAAGCACTCAAAACAAACTCTCCTCTGCATGGGTGGGATTTAGTTTGACTTAGGTACGCCATAACCTTGTTATTGAGTCAGTTCTCCCCCGATTGGTTATCTCTTCCAATCATATGGAGGGTTCGTTCGTGCCTCCTGCATGGCGAACTTATACAGAGTCATCATATGCTACCACATAGTCACGTTGAGTCGTGCTTTTGTTCAAGGGAAGTTAGCCTGAGTCGGCCTCTCTGCGGTGTCTCTTGACTCATTTTTCAGTCGACCATCCCTGGTTGTCAGTATCATGTCTATCATCACATTAGTTATATTTGTCCTTTACTCGTGCCGGTTTGAGAAGGTCCCCATTGACTTCTTGCTGGCAAGTCTTGTTCTTATCGACGACGACACATTGCTCTGAGGACAGGCCTAGAGCTGCACCTTGGCCCTATTTTCATTATTGATAGGTTACCTTATGCTCAGCATCGATCAGTATCATGGGTCTTTGACTGAGTGGTTTCCCTTGTGTTCGACATCAGCTTACATTATCACACATTGGGATTCGTGAAGTACCTTGGTTTCCATTTGACCCTATTGGTGGATACCTCGCCTCTGTGTCAGCTTTCATTATTGGTTGGTTCAGAGGGTTTCTGCCGTGCGCTAGCCACATCTTGTGTACACCGGAAACGTACTTCGATTGGGTTACTACATCTTTTTCGTCCGATTCCTTCCACATTATTGGCCTACGGGTAACGCTCGTGTTAGATTGATGAAGGATGCCTTAATGCCTTCCTTCTAGCGGATATTTCCCTATCGACTCCGACTCATTGCTCTGGGGCAAAGATCTAGAGTCCATTTGGCAGTACCTTGGGGTTTGCAGTCATTAGTGGCAGATCCTTCGCTATCGACAGTGGGAAACCATCATTGTCTCCTGATCGATAGATTCTTACAGGTGTTCGACTCTAGCTCATCTATTCACACTTGTTAGATTGTACTGAGTACCTTGACGCTCATTATCATTATCGGTAAGTAGCCTCGCGTTTGTTAACAGTATACATCAATGATCGGTAATCAAATGATTTCTCACATGGTTGACTTCAGATCATTTATTCCCATGGTGTAGAAATGTACCACGGCGGTCGGTGAAGACTTCAGGTTGTATCAGCATTCATTGGTTCACTTGACAGTTGCTCCTATTGCTGCTAGTTGATACCACTCCACTTTATCTGTTGCAGTCAGTCATGGCGACATCCTATATGCTGGCACCTGAGTTTGCAATGTAGTACCATCCTATTCCATCATGTTCAGTTGGTACCTTTTGGGAATCAGTCTTTGATATTAGTGATCCGTTGCATCTTTCAGCATCATTGACAGTCTTATATATGATATTCAGACATGTACTTGTTCATTATGATCAGATGATCCATTATGTATCTTTCAGTCATTTATACTTAGTGGATCCGCTTGTACTTGATATGCGGACATGCTTTACTTTTTCTGAGCATGGGTATGCCCGCCTCAGACAGTGTTTCTTTCTGATCTCCTTTGGTGGCTTGGCAGGCTGAATTCTGGTGAAGTCCTCCTCGGTTTTTGACAGACTTCCTTTCCATGTACTGGCATAATATATTTCGGCCATCATGTACCCCTTCTGACCTCATATATTAGGGGGCATTTGTTATAGCTCCAAATCTCACTCTTATGGTTTGTGATGCTGTACTCATGGCCTAGGGCAATCCCTCCTTCCAGACCTGGTCCTAAAATTTAAAAAAACAGTGTTTTATCCCTTATACGTGACATTTCCCTGAGTTAAACGCGTGTATACGCGAGTATGTGTATAGCCAACCCGTGTGTATGTATTAAAACACTTAAAAATATATAAAACTCCTCATTTTCGGGTGGAGATTGCGAGTTTTACCTGCTGATCACCTGTTAGCGCCCGTGGCCCAACTGTTCCCAACCAACTCCTAACTAAAAAACTACTTTGGAGATGGTATAAAAAGACCTCAAAGGGAAGGCCTAAGGGAGGAGAGGAGAGAGAAAGGTTATTATGCTGAGATTTTTCCCTTGACCAGGTCTGAAGTCCCTTATGCCTTCTGCACTTCCCCCATTTTGTACAGGAAACCTTTGTTTCCTTGTGTGTTGATGTTCATCCACCATTTGTGACATCATGGAGAGAGTCATGGAAGGAGTTTTGTTAGAGGCTTGAGGCTAGAATGGATCCGGAAGGAAGCTTTACTTGGAGCCTGTTGAAGGTGACTCAGGTGAAAATATTCTTTTTTATGTACTTTATTTGTCTATAATAAAAGAAACATATGTCTTGGTTCCCGAAATGAATCTTCTTTATATTAATGATATTCATGCTTAGAATTCATATGTAAATGGTTGTTTGGATTCCATAACTAACTGCCTTTCTTTATAACATGAAGATGGTTTATCTATAAGTTTTTGTCCATGTACTTTTGTATTCTTTGAATTGGTTGTTTTGCAGGACAAAAGAGAAGAAGGGAACTCCAAGAAGGGTTTGCACCCTAAAGGCCTTCTCAAACGTAGGACCAAAGGTATGTACCCTTATCATAGAATTTGCTTATAATAACATAATGGTTGTATGAATGTATGTTTCTTTGAATAGATAACTTTCAGTCTGCTAGGGTTTCAACCCAAAAAGCCCTAGGGGAACATTTCCCTCTATCAGTGATCTAAGCTTTTCATGAGGTGAAGAAGGGTTTTCTTGCTGAGAGGATGATGCTGGGTCAGAACAATTAGTTGTAATCCTCTTTGCTCTTTCTTGATTATCAATAAAGCTATTCAAGTTTTCCTCCACATTCTTGTATGATTGATGTTATGTGCATTTGTGTGGTCAATATATATCTAGTCCTATATTTTTTATGATAATAGATCTATGTTCTTGGATAGTTTTATGATGCTTTGGTTGTACAGGTGCTCTGTGAAGCTAGCTAGACAAGGAAGCGAGTAGCAAAGATCTATCAGAAGGGAGAGGAATCGAGCAAGGAACCAAGCGCAAGACAGAGGTTGGTCTCCTTATTCCCCTCTTATCTATTTCTCATAAAGGAAAAAAAAAGTAGTTTTAGTTTGTTTGTTTCTAAGGTAGCTACCAGCCTTAGTGGGACTAGCAACTCTACATAGACACTAGTTTTCCCGATAACACTGGTCCATGTTGATTTTCTGCTCATGTAGGACCTAGATCACTTGGCCTTCCCAGGCATGGAGTTCGGCGAAGACCCCATCCTACAGATGGTACAGTACTTCACATAGCAGGGCAGCCAAGTTCAAGTTGACACCTTTCATGCTTCTCATCATAGCCCAATCATCCTTGCTTGTTGCTGCTAATGCACCTTCGGGCAAGATGAAGGTGTTACCCATATGGGTGCATAGCGGTTGTTCGGCCTCAGCGATTCCTGCTGCAACATACTAGGCCATTGTGCCTGTTTGGGGGTATTGTACCTATAAACCTTGTAGCTGCATGCTAAGCACCCCCAAAACAATGTTCTTCTCCATCTGCAATCCCTGGAGCATGCCCTCCATGACTTCTTGAATCGTTTTGTTGATATCCAATAGATAACCTTCTGTGAGCATGATTGGGTCATTAGACATATTTGTAGCTTTCCCTTTCTTCATAGGGATGGTTTTCTCCAGTTCGTGTGGTTGCTTGAGTTGTGTTGATGTCATACTAGGGTCCATGCAATCCTCCTCCCTGTCCACTTCCCCAATCTGTTGCCCCGAGGACATCTCCTAGCCTTCCTCAGCCTCACTGGTTGGTGCGGTTGTAATCTCTATCGTCTATGCTGCTACTGCTGCATCGACCGCCTTCTACCATGTAGCGTCTTCTTGTTCTGGGCACTTCCTCTCAGCCAGCTACCTGAGGTGCAGCTTGGTGTCCTCCTTTCGTTGCTAAGAGGCAATCTTCTCCGTTTCTACCAAGTCCAGGCCGCATCACTCCGGAGGCCATGACTCCATCACAGTGAAGATCGCATCATCATTGTAATGAATGGAAGCTTCACCCATTTTCGTGCTGGATCCTTACACGCTCGGATATACAAGTTGTTCATATCTTCCTTGAATTATGCCATGCTTTGAATGCTATTATGAACAGTAGGGGACAAGCATGGCCTATGGTTGATCCACGTTTAGATGCTCACCTCCACGGACACCCAGAACACCTTTATCTCATGAATCCTATTAACATCTCTTGTATCCCATGGCAAGGTGTACCTCACGGCTTTAGGCTGGTCACCCTCAATAGTGGGAAACTGACTGTCCGCTGGCAGCTCCCCATAACCAATAGGATTGATAGGAGCAACCACGCATAGTGGAAGGTCTTACCTTGCTCCTAGGCCTCCCTGTCATTCGTCAAGAACTCCTTTCAAAGGAACTGCGCCCAGTTGAACTGGACCCCCTCTAGGCATTGGTCTACCAACGCAATCACAAATGTTGGTACTTCGTTGGCACGGTATTTCCGCATGAGCTATCCAACCAATAGCTGGGTGGCTACATGCACCCCTTGGTATTTAATACTTACTATTATGTACCCCCACTTTCTCTTTTCTAGTTTATACTTGGCCTTCATTGCTTCTGCAAGGGCCAAGTTGCTACTTTTTCCTACTATGGCCATGGGGTCATTTCCTTTGACTGGAAGTCGAGAAATTCGGTGAACTGGATCAGTTGTTGTTGGGTAGCGGAGGTCCCGCGTAAGGGTTTTGGGGTAGAAAGCCCAAGGAGTAGGATTTAGATATTGTAAAAATTCTGAAATATGTGGAGTGCGAAGTATAATAGATTGAGTCAAAGGGTAGTCCACCTGAAAATAATAAAAAGTAATGTAAATAGAGTCAGCCCACGCAGGGAGCATGAGCCAAGGAAGGGTATAAATAGAGTGCAGCTCTATGAGGGAAAGGCAGTTCTTTTGGAGGATGAGATGTAATGGGTTCTAAAAGAAGATAGTCTAAAAGCGTCTGTAAGTTTGAGTCGAGGGATAAGGGTAGTAGGTAGAGGCTCTACAGCTGTGTGTGCAGAGGCCTGGAAAGTCCGTAGCTATGTGCGTGGACCCCTGCAGCTGAGTGCGCAGGGTGGATCTGGATGTAGTAGTGAAGATTGTTAATAAAGATAAGTTTACTCTGAATTCTGTGTTAAATGCGACTTTACTCTTTTATGGTAAATGAATTGTTATGATCTATGCATTTCTACTGTTGAATACTTGTGAACTAGGTTTATTCTTAATGCATGAAAGTAACCAGAAATAATACCAGTTTTCTTAAAGACCACTCTAATTAGATCAACATAGTAATAATTGTTCCAAACTGTAACAAGCGCAATAAGGGTGACCAAAACCTGCATAGCGCGAGGCTGTAGAATGGCACGCAAGCCTCACAAACTACATCTAGACATCCCAAGGGTGTGGAAACCTAGTTCCATCACCCTCCCCTACTACCTCGGGTGAGACCTCAGTTTGCGCTCTACGGGCTATTACCGAAAGTGTTGGTAGCTGCAGGATTTGTTGGCTTATAGGGGCCTGCCCAGGTTTGGAAAATTTTGTGGTAATAGGGGGGCCAACCCCCTTGCGACCAGAGGTACAGGCAGGACCAAGCACGATTACCCCACTCTGGTGCACAATCTGTCAGGTAGGAGGGAAGCACAACACCGATAACTGTCATTTATTGCCAAGATATAACCAGACCCCCAGTAGCTCTTTTGCAACTTTTGTAGATCAGTGGGTCATGAAGAAAGGGATTGTCGTAGCTATCGAATGTTGATGGACCAGACACTGGCCTATAGAATGCAGACTGAGGGGCGAGGTTAGGATCCAGTTGTGGTGTTGACACGTGGTGGGTTCCCAAGACGCAATCAGGGACGAGGCGGAATGGGACCAGGAAGGGGTCGCAGGCAGCTAATCTATTACAACTGTGGGGGATCAGGACATTACGTACGAGATTGTACCAATCCAACTCGAGTATCATGCCCTTATTGTGAGCAATTCGATCATGAGCTGCTAGATTGCCCAATGTTGATAGCACAGATCTGCGACAAAAAGGCAACACCTCCCACAACCACGCAAAACATGTAGATGATGAGATCCGAACCACGCGATGATAAACCCAAGGTAAACATGGTACTACGGAGTGAGGCAGCCATAGGAGAGGTCGATGGGGAGACCAATATGGAAGCTAGGGACAGCTTCATGAGTGTCTCTACCCAAGGTAGTAGGGATTGACCTGAGCCGGATAGGGATTCCTCGATGCTGACTACCTTCTTAGAGACATGTATAAAACTGCTTCGCGACAATAGGGCAGTTAGTGGGTTACAAGAAGTAATTAATAGGTGCACAGGGTGGGGTGAACCTCATGCGGTCTAGAAACTAGGAAGACATGCGTCACGAACAGGTCGCGAGATGCGATTAACAATATAGATTGGTGACTACGAGATGGATCAGGTCATTCTGGACCTAGGTTCAGATGCCAACGTATTACCTAAACAGACATGGGAATGCATGGGTAAGCCTACGCTACAATGGTCACCTATTCAATTGCGAATGGCCAATCAACAGAAGATCATGCCCATGGGAAGGCTGCAAGGAATCACAGTAGATATTGATGGTGCAAGTACCTAGACGGATTTCGAAGTTATTGAAATCATAGACGAAAATAGCCCGTATCCTGCGTTGCTAGGGATAGACTGGGCCACTAACATGAATGGGGTTATTGACCTCAAGCGGAGGAAAATGATATTTGAGAAGAAGTCGGTCCGAATAGTCATTCCACTAGATCCCACAGAAGGACCACGCTACACAAAACCTATGTGCACCAACGAAGAGGACAATGCTTTGGATTGTATCTACAAGGTTGTTGTACATAGGCAAAAGGAGGAGAGGAGACCCTGGTGGGAGTACGCCAGCTCATGTGCCAGTGATTCAGATGAAGAAGACGAGCGATGGTGAAATAGGGTGAACGGGGCAACCACACTACATTGCAATATGATGACGAAATCCCTGTATTGCATAAAAGCTCAAAATCGCGAACTGCCAGTATATGATGGCTTGACAAGAGTAGATGAATTCTTGGGTGAATTCGAAAGCATGATACCAAAATGTCAATGGTTAGATGCACTCAAATGGGTGTTGTGTGCGACATCGGCGTGATGGTGGGGTACCCATGAAGAAGCCCTCGAAGATTAGCGAAGCTATAAGCGCATGATGCAGATAAGATTTGGGAAGCCAACACTCCAAATAACGAAGAAATATGATGGACAAGAGAATCCGTGCATACACCTGAGAAAATGGACCGAATCTTATGATGTTGAGCCTCAACCAGAATGGGTGCGCTTATTTTCTCATACCCTGTATGTTATTCCAAGGAACTGGTATATGGAAGGAGAACTCCGACATGGCACCAGCGAGTGGGATATCCTGCGTGAGGGTTTCTGACGACTTTTCTCTTTGAAGATCAATGGATGGATACTGTGGATGACACATTACATTTGGTGAAAGCCCCCATCTTTAGAACACCACCAGAACCAGAAGAAGTCGTGTCGTCTGACTGGTCACGACAACTTAGTCAAGCTTTAGCATGTTACAATGTACAACTAGAAAATAATGAGGATGACCTACATAACATCAAAATACCAGAATCCGAAGGGAGTCGAGAGGTGCATGGCCCTGAGGTAGAAGATCCAGATGTTACTGCGCCCTTGAAAACAAAGTAGGTAAATATTGGAACAGAAAAAGAGCCGAAATATGCCATGCTTGGAGACTGTTAGATTCAGTCTGTTCAGCCCTCCGTCAGAGATCAAAACCTCTTTCGTTGCATTTCATTTTAGGTGGCTCATTCAGCTCAATCATCCGCATTCCATTAGGAGCTTCGATCTTCCGACAAAAGGGTCTTGTCTCCATACTTCCCTCATGTCATGTACCTGCTGTTTCATGTGTGATCATTAAAGTTAATCAAAGTCAATTTTACAATCATTATGGATGGTCTTTTGGTCAGCCAAGAGTCATTTCAGTCATTAGGTTTAGGGTTTCACAAAATTTTGTCTTCAAAGTGTCCAATAATACTAGCAGGCATATGAGGGAGGTTTGAAATAAGTTTTCATGATATAAATTTCATCGTCAATATGCTTGATCATGATTTTTCTTCAAAACTCTGTTTTGAAGAAAAATCGTCCATTTTATCTTTGTAATAAATATGTAATTCTCAAAGCTCCTTCAATTGTGAAATTCTTCAAGCGCAGCCCTGGTCTCTTTTTCCGAATCCAATGATAGCTATCCCTACACAAAAAGACAAGAGGTTCATCATTCATCTCAAAAAATCATAAAGGAAGCAAAAAATAGAGTTTTAGAGTGAATTGTCAAAGTTTGCAACATGACAAATTGGTTTTTGAAATCAAGAGTTAAAATCCTTGGGATATATATCATTTTTGTGTTCCAAGAGTTCATTTGCATACTAAATACATCAAAGAGCTAAAGTGGAAATGTGGAGAAGCAACATACAGAAATTTTGGTAAGCAAGTGAGATTATTGGGTGAAAATCACTCCAATTCAGCGGTGCAGCACACTGGGCAGGAGGTGTAGTGCACCCACTAGGCATAGCGCATTGGGCTGAATTTCGGAGTGTAAAACAACACTGGCACGACACACTGGGGAGGCACGGTGCATTGGGCGTCCTGCGCAGCGCATACACTTAAAGGCCCGAAACTGCTCAAAATTCCTCCAAATTGCCAATAATTTGCACGGATTTGCCAGGTAGAGCCTCAATCATCTAATTTCATTCAAATGTTTCCTATGATACGGTGATTTATCAATGGTGATGATCTAAACCCTACCATGTCAAAGTTCTCATATAAAAATGGCTACCTAGGGTTTTATCAACTATTTGCCACCAAGTTTTCTCTTTCCATCATTCTCTTGTCTCCCTTATTCCTTTTGTCCCTGATTTCATTGTTCCCTACCCCCCTAAAATTACTAAAACCCCATCCCATATCCCAAATTCCCTTTCACAAAATTTCCTAATGTAAAACCCCAGAATCCTAACCATAAATCCCCAAACCCTAATTTCCTCTCCCACTAAGCTAGGGTTGGAAATGGGATCAGAGATATCTAAGTAGAGGAGGTGTAAGGGATATCATAATTTATGAGGTCATTTCATATCATCGAACATCAGATCTCCATCATTTGTCGAGAAGTCATTCCAAGGAGCAAGCCATTCATCACACGAAAGGGATGGTTTTTCTCCAAATTGTGTTTCTGAGCTAGAAAGGATGAATTTGGAGATGATTTTTTCCTTCAATGACCCAAGAAGAAAATCCTCTTTCATTTTTTACACAGCTGTTATGGTTTTAGAGAAATGTCAAAAATACAGTTGCCTTAGGAGAATTGATGCACTTGTGAAGTGACCTTGGGAAAATCAAGTTTTCTCCTAGCGTGGTTGGCCAAATGACTTTCTTGATGAGTCAAATGATAAGTAGACTCAAAGAACTTTCTAACAAGCTATCTCGTGCCCAATTTTGACACCAGGAAGGTCCTCAAAACTGGTCTGCAAAAAGGTGCTACGCACAGAAATTTTTAACACAGGGTTTTTCTCCCTATGCGCCGCGCCACGTGGCGCTCGCTTTTGGTAGAGGGATCCAAGTCCAAAAACCTTTACATTTCTAGATTTTTCATGATAAATTATGCTTTCCTACCTATGGCCAATAAATTTGGGCAGGTTTTGAGTCCTCAAGAGGCCAAAAACACTCAAAAAATGACCTCACTGCCCCTATTTTGACACACAAGAAGCAATCTTGGGAGATTGAGGTTTTGGAGGGGAAAATGACATCCAAATATAGAAATTCAACTTGGGTTGGAAAGTATACAGGCATGCCTTTCTATAAAGCACACTTGGGCTCAATTTGGACTTCAGGAAGTGCCTCACAATCAGCTCCAAATTGGCGCGACACATAGAGAATTAGGCGTGGCGCATAGAGGATTTTTGCCCATTTTTCACTGTTCAGCGCAGAAATTCACCTAGATTTGACCAGTTTTGCTTCTTGATGTTAATATTGACCTTTCATGATGTAATTTGATAACCATGATGTAATATTGGCACATTTTTACTTGTTCTAGAGGATTCATTCACTAAAAGGTGAAAATTGAATGAATGAATCAGTTTCCTAGCATATAGGGGTAAGTTGTTTGACTACCTAGATTTCAGTTCCTTGTTTAGAATTAGTTCAAACAGCTCCTAGAATGATGAGCTCGACCCCTAGAGGCAAGGGAATAGGTTTGGCTTGTCTATATTATGTAATTTCTAAGTCATTTTCAGGGTTGGACACTTGGGATTGCTTGGCACATCATTGTACATTTTATCTCTGCATTTTTGGCAAAGGAAATACCAGGGTTTTGCAGTACTTGTTGGGATCCATGTGGCTCTGTGTTTTGATGGTGTTTTTCTCTATGTATTTGTAATTTCACTGATTTTTATGTGTATCATTTTCCCTTCTCTTGTCTTCTGCAATTAAACAAATGAGCGACAAAAGGTAGAATTCATTAACTTGCTGTGCTCTACCTGGATATTTTGTTTAATTCTTCATGTTTTCGTCTATTTGAGGAGGATGCTTGAAACCCTCTTGCCCTCCTTAGCTTCTCACCAGTCTGGTCCATCCATTCATTCAATCTAGAGCATCAAAATGATTGCCTTCTTTGCCCTAATCAGAATTTTGCAAAAACTAGGCTTCTGCAAAAACTAGGCCTCATCCCCAGACCCAAAATTTGCCTGTCCCTTTTTTCCAACAAAACCTCCAAAAAATCAAATCAAAACTTTGTACTTCATATCTAGCCTAAAATTAGTTTATATTTCAGTCATCTCAAGCCCCATAGATCATCTTTCGCTGATATTGACCCGGAGAGAGTCCTCTCCTTTCCTCATAGGGCTAGCTACAAGGCTGAGCGTGGTTTGATGTGGACCTAGAACCTTGTCTTTTCAGCCTAAGGCAAATCTAGGCTCTAACATAGTGGCGAATCTACTGGGGAAGAAAGTTTATTTTCATTGTTTGGATTTGTAGACTACAGATGGAGCCTGAAGATTAGCCAGGTAGCCTTCGAAACACTTTTGCTTTGCATTAGCGCAAGTAGATAAAAGCTACTTCAGTAAATCTCCGGTCTTGTTTATAAACTGAACATCTAATCTAAACGATCACCCCAGTAAATGTATCAAGTTAGATCTGATGGTTGATGGTGGACAACGATCAGACATAAGAAAGCTGAAATCATTCACCTGGTGACTCCAACTCAATGTAGAGACTCAACTGGAGGACTAACTCTTTCTCTAAGAAAATGGAAGGATCTTACACAAAGTTCGGGTATCCAAAGTGGAATGGTATTCGGGATCTACTCTGCTTTCTTGTAAATTACTTCTTTGCTATTCTTGAAGTTGTCCTGAAAGTTTTTTGGAATTTGTTGTATGATAAAGGTGATCAAAATGTTCAATCGATCTATTCAAAAAGTGTAAATACTGAGTTTCCCTTTGATCCTAGCCTCCTTACTTTTCCCACATCTCATGATGACTCTCTTCAGTGTGATGAGCCTAAAGAAAACAAACCTGATCCTATAACTCTTGTATATACTCCTACAGTCCTAGATAGGTATAAACCTCTTGTTTTACCTTCTGTTCTCCATGCTTTCCCTGCAAATTATTACCTATATTTTCTGAGATTTGATGGTGAATGTAAGAATCTCAACACTGAGCAACATGTGCAGAATGCTGAGACTTTTATTGACCTTTTTGAAGTTGATGACAAAGATGTCAGTATAAGGCTTTTTGCTCTTTCTTTTCAAGCTAAAGTGAAGAGTTGGTTCAAAACCCTGCCTAATGCGAGCATCTCAGATTTCCAATAGTTCATCAAAGTTTTCCTCAACAGGTGGGTGGTAGGACAAAACCTTTTCTTGATTATAGAAGAGTATAACTAGCTGAAAAGACTGCCAGGGGAGACAGTACAATATTTTTCTACTAGATTTAACCAAGTTTATTATTCGATCCCAATTGATATAAGACCTCCTCCTAGATCTGCTCTCTTGCACTACCCGAGTGCCTTTGATCCGGAAATGGAGTTTCAGCTGAGAAAAAGGAATATCGCAACACTTGAAGAGATGCATAATAGTGCAGTAAATGTAGAGGCTCATTTGCTGATCCGAAGGGAAAGGTTGAAAGAAGAAGAGATGAAAAACATAGATCCGGAGAAATCAACATTTCTAGAAGTAAAGCTTGACATTTTGGTAAGTGCAGTAGAAGAGATGATGCAGAGGATCATCGCAAGGAATGATTATGATGTTCAATACCATGGCTCGCTGACTGGAGAAGAACAAATGGCTGCTCCAAAACATTTTCTTTCTTATCCCAGTTGTCATAGATCTGATAATGATTGTTTTATAGATCATCTTGGAGAAGAGAGATCTGTTGATATGACATGTATGCTTGATGATGTGTTGTATACTGATGATTGGCCTCAGTTTGATCAGTATGATGATGATTATGTCCTCCAAAAAGAAGCTAATCTTGCAGACAAATTAGTAGCTAGTTTGTGGGAGGAGGAAGTTCACTTTCAACAGCTCAAGTACAGTGATCAACCGATGCATATCAGCTATATCAGTGCAGAAAATTTTGAAGTAAGTGAAGGGTCTTTTCCTTTTTGTTTTGCTTCACTCCAGTTCATTAGAGACAACATTCATGCAATCAGAAATCAATTGTCGACAAGTTTTGATCTGGACCATCTTGAGGGCAATAAAAACCTTGCTCAAGACTTCTCATGTTCAGATTTCCAGACCCCAAATGCCTCTGATTGTCAAGTTGCACATGAAGACGTGGAAGCTGGCACATATGATCAACTAATACAAGAAGATTCCCTACCTTTCTGTTTTGAATCATTTCAGTTTTTGAAGGGTAAATTGCATAGTAAATCTTCAAATGAGCAGCGTGTAGGAAATCAACAATCTCTCAATTTTAATGTTGAGGATGAAGGTCAGATTACAAATGAAGGTGTGGAAGCCAAAATACATGATCTAATGTTGCAAGAGGATTATGTACCCTTTTGTTTCAAAGCATTTCAGTTTATAAGGTAGAATCTTTGTAATATCTCTAAAGAAAAAGATGAACAGCCAGTAGGATGTCATACAGTTTTAATGGATACGTCGCAGCAGTCTTCTCAAATTTTTGATGATCCTATTGCTCATGTGTTGGATGATGTGTGCTATAAAATTTCTTCTCCATTAGCTAACCATGTGATAGAAGAGAATGTTGATAATAATTCGATTCAAAGGTCACCTTCATTTTCTTGTTTAACAGAGTTTTCATTACAAAGCTCAGATCAAAGTTTGCAGTCATATGAGGAGATTGATAAAGGATATTTTTGTTCTATTTGGAAACAACAATAGAGTTTGGTTATTCACGAAATTCAGGACCCTTTTGACAGCCTGCTGCAATCACCAAATAAAGACACCATAGATGTGAGGAAAATTTTAAAATCCAGCTATGAAGATTACTTGGACTAGAGCAGTAATGTGTTAATGGAAATCAATAGCAATGTTTATGAAGATCCTTTTGTAGTATTCTTGAAGTCATCCAGTCAATTCATGCTTTGCAAGTTTATCAGCAATCAACTTGATTCCGACTTTCCATGGGAGTTGTCATTTAGTAGTTTTCTCTTGTTGTTCCTAAGCGAGCACTTGTGGAGAATTCAAATAGCATCCATGATGCTTACATGGTTGCATTGCCTGTTCCATTTCACTTGATCGAGGGTGAAAAGAACACTTAGAGTAGGTTTGTTAGTTATGTTTTAGTCATGTTTGGTTTTATTATGGTTTTCAATTTTAGTTTTGAGTCCAATTTTTAGTCAATAATTGAGTTAACAAATCTTGTGTGGTTTTGTCAAGTCATCGACTCCATAGCCCAATGGACGAAGGCACTATCTGCTCACCCAAAGATTTGTAGTTCTTGGCACCTCCAAGGAGCTACCATCCCCATTGGAGCCAATGTTAGAGTCGGTATGTTCAGCCCTCCGTCAGAGATCAAAACCTCTTTCGTTACGTTTCATTTTAGGTGTCTCATTCAGCTTGATCATCCGCATTCCATTAGGAGCATCGATCTTCTGACAGAAGGGTCTTGTCTCCATACTTTCCTCATGTCATGTACCTACTGTTTCGTGTCTGATCATTAAAGTTCATCAAAGTCAATTTTACAGTCATTATGGATGGTCTTTTGGTCAGCCAAGAGTCATGTAAGTCATTAGGTTTAGGGTTTCACAAATTTTGTCTTCAAAGTGTCCAATAATACTAGCAGGCATATGAGGGAGGTTTGAAATAAGTTTTCATGATATAAATTTCATCGTCAATATGCTTGATCATGATTTTTCTTCAAAACTCCGTTTTGAAGAAAACTTGTCCATTTTATCTTTGTAATAAATATGTAATTCTCAAAGCTCCTTCAGTTGTGAAATTCTTCAAGCGCAGCCCTGGTCTCATTTGCTGAATCCAATGATAGCTATCCCTACACAAAAAGACAAGAGGTTCATCATTCAGCTCAAAAAATCATAAAGGAAGCAAAAAACGGAGTTTTAGAGTGAAGTGTCAAAGTTTACAACATGACAAATTGGTTTTTAAAATCAAGAGTTAAATCCTTGGAATATATATCATTTTTGTGTTCCAAGAGTTCATTTGCATACTAAATACATCAAAGAGCTAAAGTGGAAACATGGAGAAGAAACATAGAGCAATTTTGGTAAGCAAGTGAGGTTATTGGGTGAAAATCGCTCCAATTCAGCAGCGCGACGCACTGGGCAGGAGGTGCAGTGCACCCACCAGGCGCGGTGCATTGGGCCACATTTCGCAGTGTAAAACAACACTGGTGCGACACACTGGGGAGGTGCGGCGCATTGGGCATCCTGCGCGGCGCATACACTTAAAGGCCCGAAACTGCTCAAAATTCCTCCAAATTGCCAATAATTCGCACGGATTTTCCAGGTAGAGCCTCAATCATTGCATTTCATTCAAATTTTTCCTATGATATGGTGATTGATCAATGGTGATGGTCTAAACCCTACCATGTCAAAGTTCTCATATAAAAATGGCTGCCTAGGGTTTTATCAACTATTTGCCACCAAGTTTGCTCTTTCCATCATTCTCTTGTCTCCCTTATTCCTTTTGTCCCTGATTTCATTGTTCCTAGCCCCCTAAAATTACTAAGACCCCATCCCATATCCCAAATTCCCTTTCACAAAATTTCCCAATGTAAAACCCCATAATCCTAACCATAAATCCCTAAACCCTAATTTACTCTCCCACTGAGCTAGGGTTCGCAATGGGATCAGAGATATCTGAGTAGAGGAGGTGTAAGGGATATCAGAAGGTATGAGGGCATTTCATATCATTGAACATCAGATCTCCATCATTTGTCGAGAAGTCATTCCAAGGAGCAAGCCATTCATCACACAAAAGGGATGGTTTTTCTTCAAATTGTGTTTCTGAGCTAGAAAGGATGAATTTGGAAAAGGTGAGTTGTTTTTCATTCAATGACCCAAGAAGAAAAGCCTCTTTCAGTTTTTACACAGCTATTATGGTTTTATAGAAATGTCAAAAATATAGTTGTCTCGGGAGAATTGATGCACCTCTGAAGTGACATTGGGAAAATCAAGTTTTCTCCTAGAGTGGGTTGCTAAATGACTTCTTGATGAGTTAAATGATAAGCAGACTCAAATACCTTTCCACTGAGCTATCCTGCACCCAATTTGGACACCAGGAAGGTCCTAAAAACGGGTCTTCAAAAAGGTGCTACGCACAGAAATTTTTAACACAGGGTTTTTCTCCCTATGCACCGCGCCACGTGGCGCTCGCTTTTGCTAGAGGGCTTCAAATCAAAAAACCTTTGCATTTCTATATTTTTCATGATAAATTATGCTTTCCTACCTATGGCCAAGAAATTTTGGCAGGTTTTGAGTCCTCAAGAGGCCAAAGATACTCAAAAAATGACCTCACTGCCCCTATTTTGACACATAGGAAGTAGTCTTGGGAGATTGAAGTTTTGGAGGAGAAAATGACATCCAAATCCTGAAATTCTACTTGGGTTGGAAGGTAGACAGGTAGACCTTTCCATAAAGCACACTTGGGATCAATTTTGACTTTAGGAAGTGCCTCAAAATCATCTCCAAAGTGGCACGACGCATAGAGAATTAGGTGCGGCGCATAGAGGATTTTTGCCCATTTTTCACTGTTCAGCTCAGAAATTCGAATAGATTTGACCAATTTTGCTTCTTTATGTTACTCTTGACCTTTCATGATGTAATTTTATAACCATGATTTAATATTGGCACATTTTTACTTGTTCTAGAGGATTCATTCACTAAAAGGTGAAAATTGAAAGAATGAATTAGTTTCCTAGCATATAGGGGTAAGTTGTTTGACTACCTAGATTTCAGTTCCTTGTTTAGAATTAGTTCAAACAACTCCTAGAATGATGAGCTCGACCCCTAGAGGCAAGGGAATAGGTTTGGCTTGTCTATATTATGTAATTTCTAAGTCATTTTCAGGGTTGGACACTTGGGATTACTTGGCACATCATTGTACATTTTATCTCTGCACTTTTGGCAAAGGAAAGACTAGGGTTTTGCAGCACTTGTTGGGATCCATGTGGCTCTGTGTTTTGATGGTGTTTTTCTCTATGTATTTTTAAGTTCACTAATTTTTATGTGTATCGTTTTCCCTTCTCTTGTCTTTTGCAATTAAACAAATGAGTGACAAAAGGTAGAATTCATTAGCTTGTTGTGCTATGCCTGGATATTTAGTTTAATTCTTCATGTTTTCAACTGTTTGAGGATGACGCTTGAAACCCTCTTGCTCTCCTTAGCTTCTCACCAGTCTGATCCATCTATTCATTCGATGTAGAGCATTAAAATGATTGCCTTCCTTGCACCAATCAGAACTCTGCAAAAACTAGGCCTCATCCCCGGACCCAAAACATGCCTGTCCCTTTTTTCCAACAAAACCTCCAAAAACTCAAATCAAAACTTTGTACTTCATATATAGCCTAAAATTAGTTTATATTTTAGTCATCTCAAGCCCCATATATCATATTTCACTGAGATTGACCCGGATAAAGCCCTATCTTGTCCTCGTAGGGCTAGCTACGAGGCTGAGCATGGTTTGATGTGGACCTAGAACCTTGTCTTTTCAGCCTGAGGAAAATCTAGGCTCTAAGAGGGACTATTGGGACGACACCACGGTGGAAAAAGTCATTGAATTGCTTCGCGAATACCGAGATTTATTCCCTACAAAGATTACGGAGATGAAAGAGATTTTGAGAGACTTAGGAATGATGAAAATAACTTTGAAGCCAGATGCAAAGCCAGTAAAACAGTGACCCTACTGACTGAATCCAAAATACAAAACCAAGGTCCATGAAGAACTGGACAAGATGCTGGTGGCAAGAATAATTGAACCAGTCCAGCAAAAGAAGGAATTAGTGATACGCGTAATAGACTTTACCATAATTGCATGCCATCTCTACAAGATGGACAATGACGAGATATTACGTCGATATGTACCAGAATTTGAGCGTGTACAGATCCTAGCTTAAGCACATGGAGGGGTTGCTGGTAGACATTATGAGGGTCGTGCCACAGCCCAGAAGATTCTTCGAGCTAGATTATGGTGGCCCACCCTACATCAAGATTCAAAAGCATACTATTGGGCCTACGATGTATGTCAATAGACACGCAAGTCGTTGCGAAGGGACGAAATGCCACTTCAGCCACTGATGACGCTGCAACCATTTGAGAAATGGGCAAGACTTCATTGGGCCTATTGAACTGCGAGGAAAGATAGGCGCACACTATATCATCACTGCCACTGAATATTTGACCTGATGGGCCGAGGCACAGCCAGTTAAAGATTGCATGGCTGTGACAGCGACAAAATTCTTGTTCGAGAACATATTGACAAGGTTCAGCTACCCCAAAGTTCTCATGAGTGATAGGGGAACACATTTTTTGAATGAAACGATCAGTGCACCCACTGAGGAATTCCAGATCTATCACCAACAGATTATGCCCTACCATCCACAAGTGAATGGGACCGTTGAGGCACTCAACAAAATTCTGGAGACTGCGTTGAGGACAGTTTGCAATGCACGGCAAAATGACTGGAATTTGTGCATTCCTGCTATGTTGTGGGCATACAGAACTACTTGCAAGAAGTTTTACCGTTTCGAATGGTTTATGGCCAGGAGGCCGTTATGCCTATGGAATATATTGTGCCCAGTCTACAGATTGCGGCAATCATAGGTATGGCAGACTGGGGCATTGGAAGAGAGGCTCACACAGCTAGAAGAATTGGAGGAGGAATGGTTTCTAGCTGGATTCCATTAGCAGGTATAGAAATAGTGCGAGAAAGCGTGGCATGATCACCATATCAATGTGTGCACCTTCAAGGAGAATGATCTAGTATTGTTGTATGATAGTAAGTTCGACAAATTCCCCCATAAACTCCACATGCACTGGTTAGGACCCTACGTCGTCAAAGAAGTTACCGATGGGGGCGCAGTTCAACTAGCTAAACTCAATGGAGACCCCTTCCCGGGAAGAGTGAATGGCAGTCGCCTTAAGCTCTACATGAGCGGGTCAACCACCTGACTAGCCGTAGAGAAGATAGTCTCACCACTCCAACAAGTTGAAAGAGAGCTTAAGATGATAAAGTAGCCTGGGGGACAAATGCACAGTACCATGGTGCACAAGCATCTGACCAAACACATGGGTCACGGTGCTGTAAAGAGGCTCACGTGGATGCGTTGATCGTAATGATGACCATTGATATCACTATTCATGACATGATGTCGACAACAGGGCAAAACTGAGTGGGCGGTGGGACATTAAGAGATACAGTACTAGCCAGAGATGGAACAAATGGCCACAGATTCCACAGGGAAGCTCACACGAGTGGGAATGAGCGGCAATCACTGTATTTGAATTTTGCATGGCTTATAAATTACGAAGGGGAGTCCACTCGATGATCTATAGTTCGGAAACATCGTTGGAGCTGTTCATTATCTATGCACAAGGCATAGTAGCATCACCAATAGGAGATGTCCCGGAAAAGAGGGAACACGAAGCATAACTGGTCCGGAGGCCATCGCCAGACTCAGGGGCATGCCGGCGTATTGCAACAGAACAATGAAAGGCTGACTAGATGGTGACCATGGGTAGATATGCATTTAATCAGTCGTCTCTGATGTCCCTCAAAGTTTGGGATCTTGCGGACAGTAGCTAGGGTCTTGCAAAATTGCAACACAAGTTGCAATGGATGATGCGAAGGGAGGATACGAAGGTAGGAAATGGATGCGCTGGTACCAGGTAGTCCCGTAGGCGGTTCCCCCGCTCGCACTAAAATCCTCAGAGGGGATGTTCTGTGTTAACCGAGCATAGCAGAATAAGCATCATCGGTTGCGAGATGTGGTAGAAACACTAAAGCAGGAGATGGATGAAGCATTGCAGAAGACAAGGAAGGCATACTAGGATAACGACTGTCACTCACAGGGAGGAAAACCACGAAGCTAAGGCAAAGCATTTAGTTGTGCCAATGAGTGACTCAGGATGAGTCACGATGATTGTGTTGGGGGACTGTTGGGTAGCAGAGGTCCTGCGTAAGGGTTTTGGGGCAAAAAGCCCAAGGAGTAGGATTTAGATATTGTAAAAATTTTGAAATATGCGGAGCATGAAGTATAGTAGATCAAGTCAAAGGGTAGTCCACCTAAAAATAATAAAAAGTAATGTAAATAGAGTCAGCCTGTGTAGGGAGCACAGGCTAGGGAAGGGTATAAATAGAGCGCGGCTCTATGAGGGAAAGGCAGTTCTTTTGGAGGATGAGATGTAATGGGTTCTGAAAGAAGATAGTCTGAAAGTGTCTGTAAGTCTGAGTCAAGGGATAAGGGTAGTAGGTAGAGGCTCTGCAGCTGTGTGCACAGAGGCCTGGAAAGTCTACAGCTGTGTGCATGGACCCCTGCAGCTAAGTGCGCAGGGTGGATCTGGATGTGGTAGTGAAGATTGTTAATAAATATAAGTTTACTCTGAATTCTGTGTTAAATGTGACTTTACTCTTTTATGGTAAATGAATTGTTATGATCTATGCATTTCTACTATTGAATACTTGTGAACTGGGTTTATTCTTGATGCACGAAAGTAACCAGAAATAATAACAGTTTGCTTAAAGACTGCTCTAACTAGATCAGAATAGTAATAATTGATCCAATCTGTAATAAGCGCAATAAGGGTAATCGAATTTGCATAGCACGAGGCTGCAGAACGGCGTGCGAACCTCACAAACCACATCTAGACATCCGAAGGGTGTGGAAACCCGGTTCCAGCACCCTCCCCTGCTACCTCGAGTGAGTCCTTAGTCCACGCTCTGTGGGCTGTTGCCAAAACGGCTGGTAGCTACGGGATTTGTTTGGATAAATAACTCTTTCGAACCTGGGTAGGCCCCTATAAGCCAACAGTGGTGGTGGGAATTGGCTCCTCTAGCAAGAGATACCCATCATGCACCAGGCATAGTAGCTCCCTATTTCTGGGAAGACTAGTGTCTTTTCGATCTTCTAGTCCCACTAGGATTGGCAGCTATCCTAGAAACAAACAATGAAAGCAATTTGTGAATTCTTTTATGTATGATACATAAGAGAGGAGCAAAGAGACCAACCTGGATCTTCCGCTTGACTCCTTGCTTGATTTCTCTCTCCCTTAATAGAGCTTGCACCTCTTCTCCTACTTATCCTCTCAATTAATACCTGTAGAGACGAAGTAAAAAAACACCATCAAAGAATCTCGATCTATTATATCATAAACAATGCAGAATCAGAAATACATTGATCATACAATGGCATTCACAAACAACAACATTCACAAATACACGATTGAATGGAGGAAAACTCAATGAAATTTATTAATAGTATAAGGGAGAATTACAACCCAACTATCTGATCCGGCATCATCCTCCCAGCGTCAAAGCCCTCTTCACCTCATGAAAAGCAAGATCACCCAACAATACAATGCTCTTTCTCAAAGACAAACTATCAGCACTTCCTTACAAATTACAAAATTCCAACACCTGGATCTCTCAGATGAGGGATCCATTTATAGATGTTTGCAAGGGTGTGAGTCATCTCTGGGTTTTTGATTAGTGTCATTCCACTTCTTGTTCTTGGTTCCACTTGGATATTTCTTGGATCTCTTACTCATCCCTAGGCGAATTTAGAGAGGCAAGTGTCATAGGAGAAGTTTTTAGAAGATTCCATGAGAATCCACTTAGCAAACTATCTCGGACATTTGTCCATCCTCGCCCATCGCACCCTACAGAAGGCCTCTTCAGTATGCATCGCACCTGGCTAGTGTAGAAGTCAATATGCATCGCACCTTGACAGTGGAGCAATCAGTATGGTCCAGTTTTGGCCAGTTCTGAGTGGTTTTTTAGGTGGAACTTTTGGGGAGTGATGTAGTCAGTTGACCATGATCCTTTAGGGTATGGAAGAACACTTTTATGGGTTAAAGAGCCCTTAGTTTATCGACATATAAGATTGGGGTTGCAATGCCCAAATATGTCTATAACAGTAGCCCCCTAATGCACGAAGTCATAAATCTTTTGATCTTGGGTGAAATGCTTTATCATGAGGATCCGAGGTATTCGAACTGGAAGGTGACCGTTATAAGATACAATACAATACATCATCATCATATTATTTTCATCATCTATATGAGGCGGGCATTCCCATGCTCAGCTTTATAAATTCATTTTCATGTACATAGGACAGACAATTGTCTATTGTTGCAGACTGGCGATTCTTCACATGAAGAGTCATCTTCCCTGGCTTAGATGACTATCTGTGCAGCTTTTGTGTACACTTGATGTATTTATGTACCTGAATATATCATAGCTCGGATGGTTGAAACTAGATCTGGGATCTTCAAAACTCATTTAATATTCGCCCAATGTATAAGTCGATCCATGTGAAAAGATGTCCTGAAGTAGAACATGGAAAGACATTGCTTGATTACCACCCAATAATGTAAGCTGTTAACAGGCACGAGAGGAATCACCGATAATGATAATGACCCTCAAGGTATTATAGTATAATTCACGTGGTGTGAATATATGATCTGATGTTGAACACAACGTAAAGTCTTTCGGTCGAAGGCCACTGATGTCAACCTGTTGCTGGAAGTGAGAAACTTGCCATTGAGGCATGCAAGCTTCAAAGTACTGAAAGGGTTGTTTCTAAGTCAACTTCTTGGATAATGAGCTGATGTTGACAAGAAGTGATCCATCATAGGAGGGCCTTAATGTATCCCACACCTACGACATGAAATGGAGAAAATGATTTTCTGGAGGTGAAAACGATCTGATGATACAAGGTTCAGGAATGGTGGTCATGAAAAATAGAGGGTGAAGGTATTGTAGTGGATAAGGCATTGGCTGGATGGTGAATTCTATGAATGACTTCTCTTGAACATATCGGTGACACTGAGATGGATTGGTAGTGTTAACCCCAAAAGATGGATGGTATGGAAGACCAATGGTGATATGACTGGTGAACAGAATAACCCAACCCAACTCAATCATGGTGATGGAGTGAAAGTGTCATGTTCAAGGGCGACCTACTACCATAAAATTCTTCAAGTTTTCTTCCCTTTTTCCCTAGTCATTTTTTACCAGTACCTCTTTATTTTTGTTAAGCTTGAGGAGGACAACATATGCTTGTTCTATAATTTTCCCTTCGAGCAAACCTGTCGCTGTGTTTTAGCGAGCATAGCAACAATAAAACTTGTTCTTGTCTAGGTGGACAAGTTTGTCACTATTGTTTTAATGAGTTTAACGACAAATATAACTCGGTCCTTTTCATATTTAGAGAGATTGAAAAGGGACGAAAAGAGAACTCTAGTAGTTCTTTTTCATAACATAATCCCTTAAGTCCAAAAAATATTAAAATAATACAAAAGGGATGACTTTTTTATCACTTTAGCGAGCCGAAAAAAACAAGCGCTCAAACTTTTTCATGAGATAATCCCTCAGGTCTGAAAATTTTAAAACACACAAGAGGGATGGTGCTTCCAATCACTTTAGTGAGCTGGAGAGGCCAATTTCTCGACAATCTTTTCATATTTAGCGAGTCTGAAAAGGGTTTAAAGTGGACTCATTTTTTGAGGAATGAGTGGTATCTAGGGTAGCAATTGGTTCCGAGTAATCTTGGAACTTCTCAAAAAATGGTGATGTGAAGAGGGTGGCTAACAAGACCACTCATCACAGTTGTTCCTCAAAATGGTAAACAATCAAGTGGAAGCATATGATCGGCCAAATGGATGGAGGTGATGGGGGGAACACAACCAAGGTTCAAAAGGCTGATATAATTACGATCACAAAGGGTTATTTATCGAAGGTGGGTTCATTTTTTAACGAGCTTGAACTCTGGGGGAACATATGCTCATTGGTAGGCTTATTTTTTAACGAGCTTGAACCATACAATAACATTGTTCATTGCCTATTTATGTAGGCTAGAAACGACTAAACTACAATGCTAAAAGAAAAAAACTATTAAAGCTAAAGAATTGCTGACGTTAGGTAGGATGGTTTTATCAACACAAAAACCTTTCCTTTGCTTCGCCCGTAGAATAGATGAAGGTGAATGGTGTGTCAGACCAATCACTTAACCTCAGGAGTTAAAAAACTAAAAAGCTAAAAAAATGAAATTGGTCGTTTTTTTTTTTCTTACATAAAAGGTTTGCATGCCCCTAAGCATCGAGAAAAGGAGAGTCTCCAGGTATCCATATGGAAACTTACTATGGTTAAGAAAGATGATTTTCTATCAGTCCTGTACTTTCTCTACAGAATAGACGAAGGTGAAAGGTGTCAGAGACTAATCACATAACTCACAAGGAAACTTATTTTGCGGCTGGGTTTGTCTGCCAAATAGACAAGGGTGCCTGCCTCCTAAGCTTTGTTTCATTCACCAAACTACTCACGGTAATTAGGTGGATGAAATGAAGGTTGAAGAGACACTCTTGATGCAAAAGGACCATTTAGAGATGATGTTTGACCTGAAGCTGTGTTTGAACCGAGAAATGGAAGCTAGTCAATAGTGACAATTTTTCCTTCATGCGGGAAACACATCACTCGGAAGAGTGCTGAAACAATAACTTCCATGTTGTAAACATAGTCACATCCAAGGAGTAGATTGAAATCTAACGATCCTTGGACTACCATCATGTTCAATTGAATGGTTTTCCTTCTCAAAGTTATCGGAAACTTGGGAAGGATCCCTAATTGTTGAGTAGTTCCTTTGTTAAAGTCTGAAAAACTCTATGTAACAGACATAAGCGATGGAGAACCAAGCGCTTTCCAAGTAGTTGAGGAAAGGATACTCACTGAAGCCCCTTCAACTATGATGGTGCCAGACATGATCATTTTCTAAACTTGTATTATGATTCGGAATGGTACATTATAAGGAAGTCGATATCTTGCTAATCAATTCCAATCAAAGGAACCGATTAGACTGCTAGGAGGGGGTACCGAATAAATAGGTGAAATGACCCCTTGAGTAGTGGGAACTAGAGAATTATCTTCCTGTTGTGAAGGAATGGGTGGATTACCCCTAAGTTCATCGGACTTTGAATTGACAAAAAGAATTTGAACAATATTGTTCTCACTCTCTTTGGGAATGATATCATCTGAAGGTGGATCTTTTGGCAGCAAGACTAGGTCGACTGCCATCTCAACTTGTTGGCTTTGGTCCAGTGTGGACTCAGAAGATTTACTTTTGATGATAGGAGTTTTGACCAACAATTCAATTAAGTCAGACGGATTTTCAACTAATAAAGGACTAGGGGAATTTTTTGTATCCAGACGGAAGTTGTTGTGGTGAAGCAAGACAATTATGAAAGACTCTTTTGGCTTCATCCAAAAAAGGACAACGGGGAAGACGATTGTCCCCTTCACATAATCACATGGAGTTTTGACCTTTCCTTTCTGTCCAGGAATTTCATTTTCACCAGTTGATGGTGTGTTGTCAACATGATCACTAGAGGTTGATGACACCGAACAGTGTGAATGGGGAGACCATTCTTTCAAGATCCACGGAATGCAAGGACAATCTCGATGAAATGGTTTTCCCCACAAATTAGACAAGGATATTTTAAAGATTGAGTGTGTGGGTTTTCACCAGATGATCTACAGTTGCCCCCTTGCTTAATTGACTTCTTCTTCTTCTCCTTTCCTTTCTTCTTTTTCTCAGGCACTTGGTTACTAGTGTCACTATTTTCACCAAGTGAAGATGAAGAAGGGGAGGGAGAAACAAACAAAGAGGAAGGTGAAGGGTCAAATTTAGTATCAACTGGATGTTGATTCGATTGCTAAGGAATCACGTTATTTTGAACCACAGAGGTTGAGAACAGCCACACTGGCAGGCCAATAGTCAGACCTGGCAGAGACAATGTGACCATATGGGGTGCATCAATATTTCCCCAAGATGTAAAAGGGCTAGGAATCCCCTCAAGAGGGATTCCATGATTGGTAGAATCCATTAACTCAACCTAAGATCAACGAAGGAACAAGGATGTTATTCCGAATTTAGATAAGTTTTAATGACGCTTTGACACAACTTTGCTTTTTCAATTTTCAAGAGTTGAGAAAAAGCTAAAGATGACTCTAGTCCCCTTCGATTTTTAATGAGCCTGAAGTGACAAGTGCTTAGATGGACCTTTTCTTTTAAGGAGTTGAAAAGGAACGAAAGTGACTACTCTGGAGATATAGACAGAGGGATTACCAAACCAATCGTAAAACTGCAAAATACACCTTGGTGATAAATTAAAGAGAAATTACCAAGGACTTATGTACGGCAGTCAATCTTCCCGAATTCTGTGTTCAGTGCATTGTGATCGATAGGGCGGTAAAGACAGCTTCCTATGGATAAAGGATATAATCCTATTGTGGTCTCCCAATATATACTCGATGGTACAGGGAGCACAAGTCTGTGCTAGCACTTGTCGTATCAAAGAGGAGGAATCACCCAACCTTCGATGAAAATGATAGTTACTAGATTTTACGATGCCAGAACACGTCTCTAGCCTAGACCTCTAGATGTGTTGCGTTAGGTTCCAAAGCATTGTTAATTTCATTGAAATTTATTTTAGAGTTGATCTTGCTTAGAAGTTTTCCTTTCAAGGTTCACCGTGTGAAGTATATGTAAAATTCCTAAATATGAAATCTAAAATGATAAACAATCATTGTTTATTTTTAGCAATGAAAATCCTAGCTACTAAGGAAAGAAGATTACAATTCTTTCAAACAGAGAGCAAACAGCACACACTAAATGCACTTTTCCTAAATCATTTTTCGCACATAATCTAAATGAAAATGCAAATGCATGTATTTGTTTTTTGTTCCCTTAATGTGAGAAATGCCAAAAAGGAAAACTGAGTATAGATCTGAAATATTTTCTTCAAAGCGACATTTCAACAATTTCTTTTCAAAATAGAAAGGAAGACTTAAACGACACTTTTCAATTTTGAATAGAAAATTCTTTCGACACTTCAAATATCAACAAATCAAATAAAATAATGACAAAAAATTCAATCGACTATCTAAGGAAGGAAGACTCAACAACACTTCACTTTTTGATACAAAACGACAGTTATGACACTTTTTGCACCAAAACGACAAATCGACTTACACAATTTTTTGACTAAGGATTGCAAATGATGGAAAAATACATAAAAAATTTACTTATCCTAACCAATGGAGGCTGGTCCATGTAAAGCTAGGAGGCTTCAACAATGAGATACTATTCATAAGCAGCAAAACAATTGAACAAAGCTGAAAACAAGGACAAAAAAACCAAATTTCACGGAAAGAAATAGGATTACTCAGTCATCCCAACTATGCTTCACTAAAACAGGGATGCATCTCACTTGCTACACATGGGAGGCATGATGCATACTGGCTTCCAGTGATAGACAATGCGATGGGCCAGGGAATGAAACTGAGGTGGGTTTTTGTTCAAATTTGCAGTTGAGTTCAGTGATTTAGGCTGAGCTATTATGAACAGTAAAGAACAAAGTACAGGGGTATGATCTTGGGAGGTTATTGAACTACCAATAGGGCATCTATAATGCTTGTAAGTCAGATGTTCAAATCATAAACTAAAACGGAGATTGACTGAAGTAGCATTCATCTACTTCGTAATTGCAAAGCAAAAGTGGTTCGAAGGCTATCTGGCTAACTTCAGGCTTCATCTATAGTTTATAAAACAAACAGTCAACAAAAAACAAACAAACTATTCGGTCCCCAGCGGAGTCGCCATTTTGTTTCTAGGAAAACTAGTGTCTTTTCAATCTTCTAGTCCCGCTAGGATTGGTAGCTATCCTAGAAACAAACAATCAAAGCAATTTGCGATTTCCTTTATGTATGACAGATAAGAGAGGAGCAAAGAGACCAACCTGGATCTTCCACTTGACTCCTTGCTTGATTTCTCTCTCCCTTGATAGAGCTTGCACCTCTTCTCCTACTTATCTCATTCAATGAATACCTGTAGAGCAAAGTAACAAAACACCGTCAAATCATCTCGATCTATTATATCATAAAAAATACAGAATCAGAAATACATTGATCATACAATGGCATTCACAAACAACAACATTCACAAATACACGATTGTATGGAGGAAAACTAAAAGAACTTTATTAATAGTAGAAGGGATAATTACAACCCAACTGTCTGATCCAGCATCAAAGCCCTCTTCACTTCATGAAAAGCAATATCACCCAACAATACAATGCTCTTTCTCAAAGACAAACTATCAGCACTTCCTTACAAATTACAAAATTCCAGCCCTTGGATCTCTCAGATGTGGGATCCATTTATAGATTTCTACAAGGGTGTGAGTCATCTCTGGGTTTTTTATTAGTGTCATTCCACTTCTTGTTCTTGGTTCCACTTGGAGATTTCTTGGATCTCTTACTCATCCTTGGGCAAATTTAGAGAGGCAAGTGTCATAGGAGAAGTTTCTGGAATATTCCATGAGCATCCACTTAGCAAACTGTCTCAGACATTTTTCCATCCTCGACCATCGCACACTATAGAAGGCCTCTTCAGTATGCATCGCACATGGCTAGTGTAGAAGTCATTATGCATCACACCTTGATAGTGGGGAAGTCAATATGGTCCAGTTTTGGCTAGTTTTGAGTGGTTTTTCAAGTGGAACTTTTGGGGAATGATGTAATCAGTTGACCATGATCCTTTAGGGTATGAAACAACACTTTTAGGGTTAAAGAGCCCTTGGTTTATTGACATATAATATTGGGGTTGCAATGCCCAAATATGTCTATAACACTTCCTGATGATAAAAATGGTGATGGGTGCGTGGTGGTAGTGGGGTATCCATCGCAGATGGCGTAACCTAGCCTTCTCCACACCGCGCAACCATTTCTGCTTTCTTAACTTCTCTGTAGCCAACTGCGCGAACTTCTCGTTATTCGTGAGATCGTACTATTCGAACTTCATAGTAGGTACTCGTTCCAACGGTGGACCTTAAAACCTTATATCATCGAGGAGGCGCGGGTCTAGAGCACACTCTTCGTTGCATGTAGGTCCTTCAGTACCTTGGCTTTCCCCTTGCACGAGGGGATGTAACGAGGTAACTTTGTCATGGAATGCTTTTGGGAGGCATCCTCTGCCTCATTGTCTTGCACCTCAATTTGGGCGATTGGGGCCTGCAAGTCTTCCTCCTCCTCCTCTATTTCAATGGTGACGACTTTTCCCTTCTATGCCATTGACAATTTCCCAAACCATGGGTTTCTTGGGGATACATGGATTGGCCATATCATTTTCTTATCTTTCTGTGGCCGCGACATTTGTGTTGATTTTGGAACTTCGAGTGCAGTTTCCACCTCTCCAAGCTCCTCATGGGCCATACCGGGATCCACGTTAACTTCGGCGAATTGCACTCTTGTTCTAGCAGTTGTCATTGCATCTACACTTGAGGATGGTAAGAGTACGCAGTGCTCAATGCTTTGTACTTGCTCAATTCTCAAACAACCAAGTCTTCCCTTGGAGCTAGCCCTGGGGGTTTTATAGCATCCTTTGAATTTGAATTCAACCCTTCACCCCACTTCTGCATCATTAATGCCTTCTTGGCAGTAGATTGTCCCAAATCTCGTTATTAATTCATGTCTTAATTGCCCGCCACCCGCTCCATTTTTCCTTAAATTGGACCTCTTGTCATGAACAGTGACACCAAACATCACCTCCCGACCTACCCACGTAGTAGCATTGTCCCCTATGTGTAGCCGCGACCCCTGTGACATACCAATCCTACACGCAACCTCCTTGTCACGCAACTCCCATACAGACACTTTTAAAGTCACGTGCTCTCTTTCAACTGCATGGAGCACTGCAACTCCCATACAGACTCTTTTAAAGTCCCGTGCTCTCTTTCAACTGCATGGAGCGCTGAGACGGTGCTTCCTATAGATATTCTGATGGTCGCACCACCGGTGCGAGGCTTCACTTTTCCTTCCTTCATTACCCTCATGCCAATCAAGGCCTCGCGTTCCTCCTTATGTGGTGTGCTGCCCTGTTTACTTTGTCTAGTAAGGTGCGGTCGTAGCCATGGTAGCAGGGCCACAAATTCTTCTAATGCAGTAGTATGGCTGGCTATACCTTGTTCCATCGTGCTCAGTTTCTCGGTGCTACAGGCTTGCATGACTTCAGTTTTCAGTTTGTTGATTTCTTCATCCAATATCATGCTTTTCTTTCTCATCCGTACCCAATCATCTTCGAGTTCATGAAATTTCAAGTTCCCTTGCCGAATGGCTTCCTGTAACTACATAATTCCTTCACCCAAGTCCTCACGTACTGTCCCAACTGTGGGAGCTATTTTAGGGGGATTCTTCTCTATTCTTATGGTTTCGTCTCTTCTCGTCAGTGTTGGGATTGCTTCCGCACTCCGATTTTTTCTTATGGCCCTATAGGCCCATTGCACTGCTAATATGCGCAGGTCCCAGTCATTTTGTCTCGCCTGGTGAACTTTTTTCATGATTCCGCATAGCTTTTTGAATTCTTTGACATGGAATAATTGTGGTCTGCGTCACTTTTCCTACTACCGTGTCTGGTTCTAATTTTCGATCCTTAGTTTGGGATGTGCTTGCACAGCACACGTCTGCACTCATCAACACAGGTGGGCATGCAAGCTACTTCATCCTGGTTGCCCAGCTCTCATTGAAAGCTGGGGGCTTCCAAACCATAAGTGCATCTACCTCCTACATTCGCTCCAATTTACAATGGTCTCCTGATGTGTACTCCACCGTATGGGTGTTGCACATAGTGCCCATTCCAGCGCACCGTACCATTGCTGTTCCAATACTACACTTTAAAATTTGTCTAGGAATTCATACACCGTTGTTACTCCATCATATGTTGGCGGTTCCCTTGCCTCTATCATCACACAACATAGTGATCTAATCATCATGTTGTAATTCAGCATTGTCACTTCGTGCAACTAGTTTTTCCAACGTTCTACTTCTTCATCTGAATCCGAAGTACAAGAGCTTTCATGCTCCCACGAGATTCCCCCATCTGTAGTTAGGTTCACCCAATCTTGGTCTTCCACTTTTATCTAGTAAATACAATCTAGCTCATCGTCGCTTTCATCGTTGCGCACTGGTTCAGTGTAAATGCTCCCTCAGCTGGGTCTAGCAAAACTACTATGCATAGGGGCTTTTTCTCGAAGATCATCTTCTGCTTCTTCAAGTTGATAACTCCATTCATATCAGTGGCCCAGTCTATTCCTAGCAACATGGGATAGGGATTATTTTCATCAAAAATCTCTATTACTTCAAAGTTTATCTGTGTGCTTATGCCTTCGATATCCACTGTTACCCCTTGCAACCTCCCTATGGGCAAAATCTTTTGTTGGTTTGCCATTCGTAATTGAATAGGGGACCACTATAATGCGGGCCTACCCATGCATTCCCATGTTTGCTTCGGTAACACATTCATGTCCGATCCCAAATCTAGGATGACCTAATCCATTTCATACACACCAATCTGCGCATTCAACCTCATCTCCCTTCCAGGGCGTAATGTATGCTTCCCCAGTTTCTGGACTACGCACAGTTCTCCTGACCCTGCACACCTGGTGATCAATTCTTGTAGTCCCTTAACTACCTTATTGTCGTGTAGCAGTTTCATGCATGTCTCCAAAAAGGTAGTAAGCATAGAAGGATCCATCCCTAGCTCTGGTTGATCCTTACTACCTGAAGTAGAGGCCTCCGTGAAGCTCTTCTTAGCTTCCATGAATGTCTCCTTTGCATGTTCTAGGTCAAACTCAGGTTCCTTTGTAGGAGCCTTGTGAACCCATGTATCATCCTTGGGCTACTTCCCCTTATCCTCCCCTTTGGTCGCACTGCTTCTGAGCATCATGTTCACGTTTGGGTCTTCTCGGTTCAGACCTCATCATTTGGATATTCTGAGTCGGAGGAGGCTGGAGTACCCCCTTCTCATGCATCTGTGAGATCAACATAGGACAATCTATCATTTCATGATCAAATTGAGCACAGTATGAATAGGATGTCCTCGTTGGGTTGGTACAATCACGGGCATAGTTCCCTGGTGTTAATTTTAGGTATGTTCTATGTGAGAGCAATTTATTTAAAATTTCACAGTTAGTAATCACATCAGGATTAAAGTAAACTGCAGATAGAACATAAATATAAATCACAGAAGACAAGCCAAGGCAAGAGGACCCATGATGTGGCACTAGCCAGGGAAAAACCCCACAATGTGGGGAAACCCTTGATTAATTCTTCTTTTATGTTCTTCAAATTTCGGCAAAGAAGATGAGAGAGATAGTACATTTACATAGAAGTCAATACTTTGAATTTTAATATCTACAGAGATTAGTTGAAGACATATTGCTTCAACTGATTCTCTAAGGTGACTTCTTCACCTATCATAGTGTTGCATATCGTCCATTTGCTGCACCTTACCATGTAGCACCATCATGTTGCATCATGCATCATCATGTTGCTCATGATCACTATGCTGCCCATACATCATGTTGTCCATGATCTCATACATCATGCTGCTCATGATATCATTATGCTGCCCATGCCCATCATGATCTGAGACTGATCATCCTTATCATTCTCATTATGTTGACACTGTAACCATCATTGCTTATGATACTTGTCATTGTGAGTGCATATTTAATACTTCATGTCATAGCTGTACAAGATGTATGTCACCGAGATCTATATGCCGAGATCTTCTTCATCCAACCGAAATTGAGCAATTGTGATCATACATCAAAACGGCTACAAGTATGCCAAGGGTTTATCATATCAGGTAGACTTATTGAATTATCATACATAGGTATGCGTAGCTTCATATATGATCTGCAGCTATGGAAATTATGGCTGTAGCTTCTTCCAATGCTTGAATGCGGTTTTCATGTCTTGGTTCAATACATGATTGCAGCTACAGGAACTGAAAACGACTCCATACTTTGACTACAGTTATGACTGCGTATTAATATCTCTGTGCATAACATGAACAGCGTAGTCATATGAACAGTGTGTAAATATATAACATGAACAACGCATGTATATGTTATATGAACAGCGTGTGTATACCGTGAATAGCATTGAACAGCGTATAGACTGCATTATATCATGACCAAGTGTTTCATATATAGTCATGACATTCTTCATTGTTGTGCGTATAAATGATAGCGTATAGTCATTGTTGTGCATATAGAGTTCATTTTTGTGCATATAGAGCATTGCCAACGGATTAGATGTTTCAATACCTAACTGCGTTTCCCGTATAGATTGCATTTCCTAATTGCGGCTCTTCATAGTTGCGTTTCTTTTGACTCTGTATGTGTTCTTCATTGTATACGTGGGATCTTGATGGTGGTTTCATAACTGCAGATAGATCTTCATGACCTGCATTGGATTACGGCATCACATGATTGTAATTTAGGGCTCTGTTTACTACATTTCTTTTCCAAGTCTTGTAGGCCAGTGTATTACTCTTGGTGTCTCTCTCCTACTCCAAAAACCCAAGACATGGAGAGGAGGAGATCACCTCAAGAATATATCTAGCAAATTACATCAATTCCTCACCAATTTATACTAAAAATGTAGAGGTTGAATAGACACGTCGGTTGGGCTTTGGAGCCTACATAAGATGCTGGCCAACTTAACAATTTTTCCATAACATAAATAAATTCATAACTTCATAAATACTTATTGGAATCGGATGATATTTAGATCAATCCTACACCTCTTGATGAGAGGGATCCAATAAAAATATCAGCTGCCATAAATAAGCTAACTCTCTCAACTAGAGAGAACTCCATCTGCTAATCCATATGACCAACTGTACTATCTCTGCCATCAGTGCCCTACACTAATCTACCTAGCTTTGTTTGCTCTGCTCTGCTCTACTCAGCTCTGCTGGCTCTGCTCTGCTCTACTGGCTCTATCCTGCTCTACTCAACTTAGCTCCATTGAACTATGAAGAAGAAGAATTGATCGAGAATGTCTCATATCATTCTCCACTGACCCGATGTTAGACTCAGAGTGCATACCACTAGTCCCAAACCAGTCTCAACTGACCCAAAGTTAGCATCATAGTGGATACCATTCCTACCACTGGTCCTAGACTAGTATCATCAGTCTCAGAGAGTGTACCACTGGTCCCAAACCAGACTCAACTAACTCGAAGTCAGTGTCATAGTATGTATTACTTTCACTGGTCCCAGACCAGTCCTCCACTAACTTGAAGTTAGTCTCAGCATATTTACCACTGGTCCCAGACTAGTCTCAACTGACCCAAAGTCAACGCCATAGTGGGTACAACTCCTACCACTGGTCCCAGACTAGTATCATTGATCCCAGATCAATGAAGGTCATCCTAGAGTAGGGAGTACGATAGATATAGCGATGTGTTCATCGGTACTACTATGGTCCCTATCTTCATTTCCCTGCTCATTGATCAAATGATAGGTGCTTCCCATGAGTCCCTGACTACATGGGTAGGATGCCTCGATAGGAGAACTTAATCAATCCCATCCTCACAGGAGAACTAATCATCCTGCTATAGTTGTTATGGATAACACATCATCCAGACCTCACAGGAGAACTAATCATCCTGCTACATTTTGTCATGGAGAACACATCATCTAGACCTCACAGGAGAACTAATCATCTTGCTACACAAGAGAGCGAATCATCTCATCCATAGGAGAGTGAATCATCCTGTCCATAAGAGAGAAAATCATCTTGTCTCACAAGAGAGCGAATCATCTTGTCCACAGGAGAGCGAATCATCTTTTCTCACAAGAGAGCAAATCATCTTGTCCCAGTGTGCACCACTAGGGGAGGGTGAGTCACCCTGTGGCTGTATGTTGTTCCAATAAGAATCGCAAGCCCCCAAAGGTCCCAGAGCTTAACGTATGCAACATGCAGGACCCTTTTACAAGGGTCTCTCGACAACTCCAAGTCATACAGGAAAATCACATATTTTATCTTTCCCCAGGGCTTTGTCAAAATGTTAGCGACCTGTACATCAGTCTTAATGCGATGGAGCCTCCTTGCTCATCGACTTACCATATCCCAGATAAGGTAGTATCTGATGTCTATCTGCTGGAGCAATCATCGAATACGGGATTCCTCTATAATCGAATCCCACCTCTGGTTTTCATAGAGAATCACAGTGGTATTCATCATGTGTTAAAATAGCTCACTGAAGAGCTTCCATAACCAGACTACCTCCAAGGTATCCATGCTAGCAGTAATATACTATGCCTCGGCAGTGCTCAAAGCCACCAACTTCTGCTTCCTTCTCAACCAAGATATCAAAGCAGATCCTAAGGAGAACTAGCACTGAGAAGTGATGTAGTGATCCTCCACATTGCCTGTCCACTCAGCATTCAAAATATTTCAGGCCGTGTATCTCAATCCATGAGAAATTGTGCCCTAAAGATATCTCAGAAGATTCTAGGCACCAATCCAGTGAAGCTCAACAAAATATGATCTCACCATACTAACTGCAAAACATATGTCCAGATGGAGGTTCACCAAGAACATCATACGCGAATGAGTTTATGAAACTCAGAGGCATTTCCCAAATCTGGTCTGACATCACTACCATATAACTTCTGAAAGTTAAGATCCTCGAGATAGTCACAGGCTTGCAATTTATCTTTCCACATTCGAAATCCAACTCCCTCTGTCTCCTACAAAAGAGAGGGTCTACACCTGTCAAACATAGGTGTCAGTATGAGAGATCTATCATCCACAACCTTTGAGTAATGGTTTGGATTGGTTTCACTCCTAGTTAATCTCAGCTTCATAAGACAGCTATAAATCCTCTCATACTAAACCCGAGGTGTTTTGCTTCAAGCCATAGAGGGCTTTCTTCCACCTGTATACCTGAGATTCCCGATCATGAATCTCAAACTCCTCAGGTTGTTTCTAACTTGTGGACCTGCTGCATGAGGGGAATGGTCCCCCTCATAAGATTTTCCTTTGGTACATTTCAGACATGTACCTTCATGCTCTTTTTGAATTCAAGCATCCTTGTCATCATCTGACTCACAGACCTCCGGTGTTGTGTCAATGGACATGGTTCCCAGTAGACTTCCTGCAACTTGATACAACCCTGAACTCAAAAACATCTTTGAAAAATCTATTTTCAATCATGTACCTTTCTATCGATGAGTGCCATCCTGTAACCTTTGACTTCCATTACTGAAATGGACATCAGGTTCTTCTAGCTATCAGGTACATAAAAGATATTTTGTAAATCAATCGAGTTACCCTCATTCAATTGAGAGGTAACATTCCCTACACCCTTCTCAAGATAAGTGGCATCCTCCAAGTATAATTCCATGATTTTTTCCATCTCTATCAAATTAGAGAGTGCACCCATATATCCGATGAAGTGCCTGGGGTTCCTTGCTTTCTTTGAAGATTCGACCATTTCTCCTTGATGAACTGTATTACCTGTCATTCCCTTGACCCTAGAATGATTTTCTTATCTTCATCAAGAGAAGTGTCTGTACCATTCAGACACTCCTTCACATAATGACCCAACTTTTTGTAACCAAGGCATCTGTCTTTCCTTCCACCCTTAGATCCGAACTTCCCAATGAAGTGATATTTAGGTAGGTCATCAGAACCTTCCATTGTGCCATTCTGATAATATTCTCTGCCTCGACTTCACCCTGGGTGAATTATGAGGAATCCATTGATCCTTTTGTCTTTTCCCAACTATTTTCGGTGATTTCTATTTCCCTCTTGCTTGGGCATTATCTTCACCTTAGCTCTGATACCATGTTAATTTTAGGTATGTTCTATGCAAGAGCAATTTATTTAAAATTTCACAGTAAGAAATCACATCAGCATTAAAGTAAACTGCAGAAAGAACATAAATGTAAATCACAAAAAACAAGCCAATACAAGAGGACACATGATGTGGCACTAGCTAGGGACAAACCCCACAATGTGGGGAACCCTTGATCAATTCTTCTTTTATGTTCTTCAAAGTTCAGCAGAGAAAGTGAGAGAGATAGTACATTTACAATAGAAGTCAATACTTTGACTTTTGATATCTACAGAGATCAGTTGAAGACATATTGCTTCAACTGATTCTCTAAGGTGACTTCTTCACCTATCATAGTGTTGCATCTCATCCATTTGTTGCACCTTATCATGTAGCACCATCATGTTGCATCATGCATCATCATGTTGCTCATGATCACTATGCTGCCCATACATCATGTTTTCCATGATCTCATACATCATGCTACTCATAATGTTGCCCATACATCATTCTGCTCATGATATCATTATGCTGCTCATGCCCATCATGATCTGAGACTGATCATCCTTATCATTCTCATTATGTTGACATTGTAATCATCATTGGTTATGATCCTTGTCATTGTGAGTGCATATTTAATAATCCATGTCACAGTTGTACAAGATGTATGTCACCGAGATCTATATGTCAAGATCTTTTTCATCCAACCAAAACCAAGCAGTTGTGATCATACATCAACGCTGCTGCAAGTATGCCTAGGGTTTATCATATCATGTAGACTAACTGAATTATCATACACAGGTATGCGGAGCTTCATATATGATCTGCGGCTACAACAATTATGACTGCAGCTTCTTCCAATGCTTGAATGTGATTTCCATGTCTTGGTTCAATACATGACTGCGCTACAGGAATTGACAATGGCTCCATACCTTGACTGCAATTATGACTGCGTATGAATATCTTTGTGCATAACATGAACAGTGTAGTCATATGAACAGTGTGTAAATATATAACATGATTAACGCATGTGTATGTCATATGAACATCATGTGTATACCATGAACAGCGTTGAATAGCATATAGAATGCATTATTTCATGACAGAGTGTTGCATATATAGTCATGATATTCTTCATTGTTGTGCATATAAATGATAGCGTATAGTCATTGTTGTGGGTATAGAGTTCGTTGTTGTGCATATAGAGCATTGCCAATGGATTAGATGTTTCCATACCTAACTGTGTTTCCTAACCGCAGCTCCATATATGATTGCGGCTCTTCATAGCTACATTTCTTTTGACTGTGTATGCATTCTTCATTGTCTATGTGGGACCTTGACAGTGGTTTCATAATTGTGGATAGATCTTTATGACCTGCATTGGATTACGACATCACATGATTGTAATTTAGGGCTCTGTTTACTGTGTTTCTTTTCCAAGTCTTGTAGGCCAACGTATTACTCTTGGTGTCTCTCTCCTACTCCAAAAACCCAAGACGTGGAGAGGAGGAGATCACCTCAAGAATATATCCAGTAAATGACTTCAAGTCCTCACCAATTTATACTAAAAATATAGAGGTTGAATAGACATGTTGGTTGGGCTTCGGAGCCTACATAAGATGCTGGCCGACTTAACAATTTGTCCATAACATAAACAAATTCATAACTTCATAAATACTTATCGAAATCAGATGATATTTAGATCAATCCTACACCTCTTGATGAGAGGGATCCAATAAAAATATCAGCTACCATAAATAAGCTAATCCACATGGAGTTTGGCCCTAGTTGCTTATTTTAACACCTGGTCCTCCGCAATTGTAACAAATTAACTGTCCGTGGACCCTTCCTGGTCCCATTCCTCCTCGTCCTTGAACTCGCCCCTGAAATCCAGCGTGCACCATCCCCTCAGCTAGGTCGAGACCTCACATTTCTGTCTACATTCTATAGGCTAGGGTCCGATCCATCATTAGCTCATAGCTGCAACAAGTACGCTCATTGTGGCCCACTTACCTACAGAAATTACAAAAAGGTTGTTGGGGTGCTGGTCTATACTTCTACAGCAAATGACAATTATCCATCATGTGTTTTCCTCCTATCTGACAGATCACACACCATAACATGGGTGTCACAATTGGCCCTACCTGTGCCTCTAGTCTCAATGGAATTGGCCCCCCTCCTACCAATTAGTTCGTGAATACTAGACAGTGGTTTTTGTCATGGCCCTGGCCTTTGCATTTTATGCACCATACTTCCTCGCATGCCTCCAACCACAATGCCCTATCCTGCTTCAAGCTCTGCATCTCTAGGTAGAGATTCTATAGTTGCACATGGATCTGTTGAACTCCCAACCCCAGATCTTGTATCAATGTCTCATGCAATCTCATCACCATTTCCAACGCTTCGGCCTGGGTAGAAAGTTTCTGTTGTGATAATGTCGTCCTCAGGTACAGTGTCAAAGATGCCACAAACCATGCATGATGTTGTGCATTTGTGAGCATCATATTAGCCTCGTGGATCATACTATTTAGTCGCTAATCCAGATACCAGGGGGTCTCACTTGGAAGCATTGCGATCTCTTTAAATCTGATGATTAACTGTATCTCTGATTTCGGCTGGCTAAATTCTTTTTTCAATGCATTCTGGATCTCTGCTATCCCTGCATTTGTGTGGTCATTAGAGTGCTTGATATACCATGTCAACGCATGATCCTGCAGCATGCTCACCAATGTAGCCTTCTTAATGTTGTCATCCATGACCCCTTACGCTTCCCACACTGTTTTTACCATGAACCAAAACTGGTCTGGATCCTCATTCCCTACTCCTCTGAATACAGGTAGCTTGATCGTGCTCGCCATGTTGAATTGCGGGTGTGGTGGAGGTGGAGTGGGTGGAGATAGAGGTGAAGGAGGTGAAGCGGGTGGTGGCATGGGTGGAGTTGGTAACTGTGGAATGCGTTGTCTTATCAAACTGACCTTACTTCTCGGAGAGACCCAAGTGAGCTCCTCCTCGCTCTCTCACAAAGGTGAAATTAAGGGATTATTTCCTAATTCCCCACTACCTTTATAGATCTTTCCACTCTGTGTCGTTCCAATCATTAATGTATTCACATAACTTGTTTTTCACATAGCAGCATCTTAATCTAGGTATTCAGAGATTTAATGTACCTACCTCGCAGTCCCTTGAGAAAATGTCATTCTGCTTCGTTGTAGATTACGGTCATGTCTACCGCAAACTTAGTGATAACTCCCCCTATTATCTGGTCAAGCCAATGGTCCACAACTCACATGATCTTATCTTCTGATGCCTCTAGTCTGTGCACTAATTTCGGAGTCCACACTATCAGTTGGTTGAGTTTACACCTTCCCTGGGTGTCATCTAACCTCACGATCCACTCATACATTTCAGAAGGAAAGGATGCGAAGAAGATCTTGTGGATTTCTGTATATAAGTAGTGATCTAGCCACCTTTTCTCGGATACCTGCAAAGTTCTATTTTCTTGTGACATGGACTCATGAATCTTCTTGTCCAACCACTCTTCAATTTCCTTCTTTGTTGGGTTCTAGTGGCACAACATCAAACATCCCTTAGGGAGATCCCGGTCCCCGCAATGGAACCATTTTTTGGCTTGTTGGGGCCTGACCCAGGTTCAAAAGTGATTTAGCCAAACAAATCCCGAAACTACCGGCCCTTTCGGCAAGAGCCCATGGTGCACAAACTGAGGTCTCACTCGAGGTAGTATGGGAGGGTGCTAGAACCAGGTTTCTGCACCCTAGGGATGTCTTGATGAAATCTAGGAAGTTCACAACCCCAACATGTGTGCTTGTGCTGCTCCATGCAGCCGTCTATCCTTCACAACTGGTGCAACTGCTTCTGCGCAGTTCTGTAAAGAGTGCTAAGAGGTGTTGTCTAGATCCTTTATCCTTACTGTGCTATTATTATAGATCTTAACTTAATTGTGTGGGCCCAATATTCTTATTAATCATTCAACATTCATAACAAGTGTGCGCAATCATAAAACTATAAAGATATGCATAAATATAATAGAAGCATAGACACATAATCTTTTAGAATCAACTTATCTTTTATTAATTCTCTATCCAAGTACAATCCCAACTCCACTCTGTGCACTTAGCTGCAGGAGTCTGCGCACACAGCTATGTACTCTACTAGGCCTCTGCGCACTCAGCTGCAGAGCCTCTACCTATCACTACAACCCAATACCTTCAAATCTACTTCTAACTTCTAATCATGCCTTCACATCTATTTGTTACTTCTCAAAACTTAAGACTTCCTTTACACTTAGAGCCTCGCTCTCTTTATACAATCCCATGGTCTGCGGACCATGGGTAGGCCAACACACTTTACATTAAATTACATTATCTTAGGGTAGACAACCCTAGACTCTTGCGCTCTACGCCTGCATTTCCTGGGGTCTTTATATTATACTTGACCAAAATTCAGGCTTCAAACCCCAAAAACCTGATATGGGGGGATCCGCTGCCCAACAACAATCAATCAATCTTTCATAAGAACGAAGAATTTTATGATAGTTCTAATTCGAAGGAAGAGAATACTTTACAACACTTTCTTTCGAACGAAGATTAATCAACTATATTCTAACTTTGACTATAGACTGATAATGACAAAGAAAACATTAAAGAAACACTAATCAATCAAATCAAAGTAGGGCTGACAAAGGAGATAAAAACTTGTTCTCTGAGACATAACATTCATTGATCAATCAACAAACAAACAAACAGAGGAAATTTGGTTAAAAACTCAATCCAAAGGTGGGAATTTGACCTAAGGTGGATCATCACATGTCAAATAGGGCCTAATTGCACTACAAAGCACTGTCCCTCACTCAAGGGTGCTCTGCAGAGCACTGTCCACTAACCAAGCCTGCGTTGATTTCTGAGAGGCCACTCAAGAATCATCTAACCTCAATTTTTGACCAAACTTCAATGCAAAAGAGTTGAAATACAGTCAATGAACACAAGTAGGGTCTACAATAATGTCTTAGGAGGTGAATAAGCTACTAGGAAAGGTGATAGTTCCCCAGTGGAATTGCCAATTCGTTTTGGAGAATTTAGCATCTACGGATAAATACTAATTCCCTAGATAAGTAGTTGTATCTAAAATAACAGTTTAAAGTGTTTTAGACTTTTCCTATAAGTAATAGATAAGATGAGAAGATAGAATGCCTACCTATAGTTCCTCTTTCCTCTCATCTCCCTTGTATCGATTCCATCGCTCCTTCCCATACTTAATCTGCTTGAGAAGTACCATGTAAACACAACAGAAGACAAAAATCGATCAAAGCATACGATCTATTGAATATAAGTGAAAGGAATCAGATACAATTCACACACATAAGCATTATGAAACAATACAAACATATGGGAAAAAGGCTCAAAAACTTTATTATATAGAAGAAGGAATTACAACGGTGTCTAATTCAAAGCCATTACTCCAACTTGGATCCCATCCACATCACATCAAAAGCATGACAAACTTGCAGCATTACAATACTTGCTTCAAAGCAAAATCTCATAGTAACATTATCTCCTTGCAATTCAACATATCCAGCGCCTGATCGCTTAAATGAGTGATCAATTTATAGGAATATGAAGGAGCTTTTGTCATTATTGGTGGCATTGAATTGCCTTCCATACTTAGAATTAGTTCCATGGAGGAAGGGATGAGAGGATAGGATGCACCTTAACTCATTCCTCTTCCATTTTCGAGCTTATAGGAGTTGATAACTGAGGGAACCTTATAGATGACTCCAAAAGATAAGAATATTCCCCAAACCCTATGTGAATTTCTCTCATTCTCACCTAGCGTAGGTGAAAGGAAGCCTAAGTGCTCTACAGAGCAACCTAGCAGTGGAATTAACTACTCTGCAGTGCACCTTCATAAGGGCTTACCTATGCTGGTCCTTCTAGAGGTTATTTCTGGATGTCTTCAAGTCATGAAACTGTCTGGGAAGGAGGCATTCAAAGGGGTGGCTTTTTTATGGCATGAAGCAACTAAAATTAGGGTTTGATGAGTCCTAAAACATTGATCTGGATGATGGGATTGATGTGCCCAAATGTATTTGTAACACAACTTTGATACCACTAATCCAAAATTATATAGGAACGCAACATAATACATATATAAATAAAAACATAGAGATGCAACAGAAATAAAACTTCATTACATTAATATCAAGGAACTGAAATATGCTTACATATAGAATGGAAATAAACTAGCACAGACGATGGTAGCTTATCTTTGAGGGATGTGGTTGTTACATGCCTCTGAACTATGTTACAATGAGGCTCAAGGGCATTTTTATTATTGAACAAGAAAGCAAAACCGTAAACAAACAAAACCCTAACTCGAGGTGATGGAAACATACTTCTTGGGGTCATACCTTAGTCATATGATCTTCGTTTGGCACATACAATACCTCATTAGAAAGATATCTCCAAGCAATACATGATTCGCAACCCATAACCTATGGTTATGGGCTTGCTATGAACCTCAAAAAAATTTCGTCTAGGGGGTCAAAACAAATCCAGATGTTCAGGACCCAAAAAATTGTTAAAAGTAGTAAATGATGTTATAATTAAGGAAACAGATGAAATTGACTAGAGGTTTAGGTGGAATAGCTAGGTGGCCACCAATATCCACGTGTATTGTGTCCAAAATTTCATTGGTAGCCTAGGTATCCAAATTTAATGGGGATTTTATCCATCCTTTCCTTGTTGGGGTTGAAGAGATGATTCTAATGATTGAGTGGAAGGGGTGTTGAATCAATGTGCCAAATTTTCTGAAGTGCCCAGGAAGCCTCCTCCTTGTTTGAAAAGATTAGTGTAAACCACTCTTTGAACAAAGAATGAAATTTTGATAGGTTTTTGAGGTGAATTCCTCATTCTAAATTGACCCATTCTTTAATGTTTTTTTGACTGAAACAACAACCCTTTACCTATCAATGAGGGAGTGTTCCACCATGTGCATGACTTGGCGAATTTCAACATCTTCCTCTAGAACCATTATTTTTTCCCTTTTGGTTCTTTGATGTCTGGATTGAGGCTTCCTCTTTGTGCCTCCTTTTGTCTGACTAGGAAGAGGGTTTGAAGAGGGGGATGTATGGAGGGGACTTGACTCGAGATGAATTCATGGGAGAGTAGAAGCGGAGGTAAAGATAGGATCCTAGAGGGAGAGGGGTAAAATGAAGTTGTGTGAGTTGACGATGAGGGCTATATAAGGATGAATGGATTTGTAAACCCAAGAGAGTAAGTGAGGCCACTTGACAAAAAAGAAAGCCGACATTGGAAATGGAACCTAAGTGACCTAGTGAAACCTCAAAACAATGGTTGGTAGGAGGGGGAGGGGAGATCTTGGAATTGAGTTAGGGGAGGGCCATAAATGGGAGGTTGAACAAGGGAGAAGGTGGAACTGGGGTCGTCAATAGAGAGGGAAAGAGGATTCAACAACGGGGGTTATGAAAAATACAAAGGGGGTTGAACTTCTAGATGTGTCCAAATAGAGGAAAGGCAACCAAAAATGGGGAAACTATCTTCATAGGAATAAAGTCCGAGACAGAGTTCAGCTACATGTAAAGGGAAATCTTGTAACAGAGAGGAAAAACCATCCAATGAGGGGCAGGATATTACTCGAACCTAATCAGAAGAGGATCCCATCAATGAATTTGCAGCTGGTTTGGAGTTAGGGTAGGAAATTCCAACGGAAGACCTTGAATCAGTGTATAAGGCCACAACGTTCTTTGAGCCTGGCTGCCCTCATTATTGGTCATCCATATCGCAGTTTTTATTCACAATGTGCATCTCCTCAAAGTCCATACCTTCTAAATATTGATGAAAATGCTTCCCATTCTGAAGACTTGCAATTGATGAGGTAAAAATGGGTAAATCATCATGGGGATCCTTATAAAAATCAACTAATATTTCCTCCATATGGTTAAAATTTAACCCAAAAATGATATCACACGTATACCATCAGTTCTTGACTAGACGTAATGAGCTTTGATATGTTTTTACCGAAACTTCACCACTAGAGGAAGTAGGAAATAAATCCTAAACTACATATTGAATAATGTTGGCTTAGTGGGTCCTAGCACAGGTTTAGAGTTAACTTTGCCAAACAAATCCCTACACTGCTGGCCCCTTCAGCATAAATTTGCAGAACGCAGACTAAAGTCTCAACCAAAGAAGTATGGGGGGATGTTGGAACCAAGTTTTCGCACCCATAGAAGATTATGATGTTGATTTATGCTCTAAAACTTCCTTTGTGCAGATCGATAAGCCTTTTAAGGCTTATTGATATAACTCCCTCTTACCAGTCTCTAGATCTTCACAAAGGTCTATGACTATCTTTCACGGACCCTAAACAGGTGAGTCAACTACCTACACACCTTTCTAATTACCCTTAGGTCTGTGTTTACCTAGATCGGCTTACGTGTCTAATATCTTTACCATGCACTAAGATATTCTTCGCGTAAATAGATATTATTACTTGCATTCATATAACAGTGTAAAATATGTTGAATCACGCATCAATACAGTATTAAATCATAAACCCAATATTCACCATAACATAGTTGCATTCATTCATAACAGAAGTAAATAGGAAAAATACAGATATTTCTAGAATAACCTCTTTATTGATACTTCAGTTCTGCTTACAGACTCGAGACTACCCTACGCACTCAGCTGTAGGGGTCCATGCACATAGCTATAAACTCTACTCTAGGCCTCTACACACATAGCCACAGAGCCTCTCTTCTACTCTAATACTCTTCGCTCTTCACTTCTAATGATCCATTGCTTTCATCATCATCTATGCTCTATCTTAGACTCTCTAAGACTCTCCATTTTATACAATCCCATGGTCCGCGAACCATGGGTAGGTTTATACAAGCCAACACAACTTACATAAAAGAAGGGAAAATCCATTTATGACACTTACTATCTACGCGCTCCGTGACCACAACTTGTGGAGGCTTTACACTTTACATAACAAAACATGGACTTTTGCCCCAAAACTTGACTGCAGGGGACCCTGTCCCAATAGGCCCCCAACACAAATATCGTGACTCACCCCTGAGTCACTATACTGGTGTGGAGATCTTATTATGGAGACCTCATAGCTTGACTTGTACCACTGCTACCTCAGCAGCGCTTTGCATGGCTACCTGCTTGAGCTACTCAACCAACTGCTCTATTGCTGGCCCTGCACTATCTTCTTTTACCTTCTGTTGTGTCTTCTATAGGCCTACCAACTTCTCTTCAATGATGGCATAGATGACATAGGCCTCATCCAACCAAGGCCCCAATCTGGCCTTGATGACCACCTCTTTTCATTGCGCTACCTCCACCTATTTAAGCAACTGCTTTTCCTCATGTAGCTTAGCCAGTTGCTGTGACATAGCGATGGTGCGCGTTGCTCTTGCTTCGGCATATTGCTACTGCAATTCTCAAGCCTCTATGTTCAACCTCTGCAAGTTGGGATCCTCCTGTAGAGTTGTAACAACCTCCAAGGACTACTCAAAGAGCGTGGTACAATCTGCTACCGTGGCATCTACTATTACAACTGCATCCTTGACAACTGCCTCATGTTGTTCTCTGATCTCTGGTGGAGTTGAAGGTTGTGACTTCAACTCAAGCTCTGTGATTTTAAGGTTTAATTCAAACTAAACTTTGGCCATCTCTGTCCTTTCATCATGCACACCTGCAGCCAATTTCCTAATCTTGGCCTCCACTAGCGCTTCTTCTGGGATATGTAGTTCCAGAACAGTTCTGCATGCTTCGGCTACCACCGTTGTGGTTTTCTCATTCTTCTCCTGAACCTTCTTCCATGCTTCTAGTGCAACAATATTCTAAATGAATTTTTGTTTGTTGTTGACTTTATGCTCACTGATCATGCTCAGCGCACGCTACTCTTGGGCCTTAAGCTCTTCAATCACACCTACTTGTAGTGTGTGATGAAATTCACTGGGGAGCGCAGCCAAGTTCAAACCAATATTCTTCAAAGTGCTAACAGTAGCCCTGTCAGCTTCCAACTTCACACTCAGAGCTCCATCTGACAGTGTGACATCCCAAAGATCCAAGGATCGAACCAAATCTGCGGCTTGAGTGGTCCTCGGCACCAAACTAGTTGATGTCACACAGCTCTTCCTTGCACCTGCCTGCACTCTAGTTGTTTTAATCTGTAGCTCACGCAAACCCATTTGTATGGCACTTAGTGCCTACTTCTACTGCTTCTCAAACTGATGTAGTAGTTCCACTATCGTACCCCTTACCTTATCTCTAATATCATTCAAGTCAACCTTCGTCAAGTTGATTGGATTGAGCGACGATTTGGAGGCTTTGGTCTTCTTTCGCTATCCCTCCTTTTCTTGTTCCCTTGTCGGTTTACATGAAAAGGAGTGCTCTCTAGATCTCTGCCTCCCCGTTCCGAATTTTCTTCATCCTCTGTTTGGGGCGAAGGAGATTTATGACTCTTGTTAGAGTCACACTCTTCCAGCTCTTCTTGTTCCTTTCTGGTGCGCTCTACTTCTGCACGTGCCTTGTCCTCGGTCTCCTTTTTCCTCTTTTCTACCAACTGCTACACCTTTAGTTGGGCTGCTTCCTTTTTCTGCTTCTTCATGGACTTGCTAGTCCCGGTGGCCAAATCTGATGGTGTGTGCCAATCAACTAGCCATTGCTTGAGGACCTCTGTGATGGCATCATTCGTAGCCATGTAGGGGAGGTCATACCACTTCTGGTCTGGATCCTTAAGTGCCTAGATATAAATGCAGTGGAAGTTTGCTTTGAACTCCACATACCTAGATAACTGCTCAAGAATAGTTGGCGACAACCGCCTCTTTCTGTTGATGGCCATATGAGTGCTTATCTCCATTAATAGCCAAAAAACTTTGGTTTCTTGAACCCGCACTGCGTCCTTTGTGGCCCATAGCAAAGAAAAATTCACTGGTTCTCATAAATCTATTTGAATTGGAGGAATTGGTTGTCCTTTGGAAACTCCCATACGACCAACACAATTGACAATAAAATCCATGAGTAATGAAAATTTTTACTTTGGTCCTATGCCTCTCTGCAGTTCGCAAGGAACTCACTGCACAGATAGTGCACCAGTTAAATTGTATGCCCCCTGCGCACTAAGCCACTAACAAAACTATTGGTGCTGGAAACTCATCTATGTAGCGCTTCCTCGTCACTTTGCCAACCAAAATTTTTGTGGCCACCTTCACTGTGGGGTCAGTAATACTAGAAATAGAATACTCGCGCACTTTCTTGACAAGTTTGAACTTGTCCTTCATCTTCTCAGCAAGGTCGCGCTCGCCCATCTTTCCACCAAATTCCTTTGTAGGATTCAGCCCAGAGTGAGGTAACAATGTGATCCTATTCACCAGCATATTAGTGATTGGTATTGGCTCAGTTAACAACAAGCACCCGTCATGCACAAGGCACAACAACTGCTTAATGACTGTCAAATTTATAAGGGCGTGGTGGTAGTGAGGCACCCATAGGAGGTTCAACAACCCTACCTTATTTACCCCACGAATCCATTCCATCGGCTCTAGCATGGTGACACCAGATTCCTTATAGAATACTCACTTCATGAAGGTATTAGTAGCTAGGTGGGGAAACCACTCAACGTCTCCCAAATCCCAATCTTCAAGTTTCAGATGTGGGATGCGTGCCAAGCGTGACCTTCAAAAGTGATTTTTTCTGGCAGCAGGTGTGTGTTCAAGAGGAACTATCCCTCATCTGGATCCTTCGGGACCTTCACCTCACCTCGGCGCGGAGGGATGTAATCTGGTAGCTTCAAAATGGGGTCTACCCCCTCAACATCTATGTCTTCCAAGCCCTCATCAGCCTCTAGGTTTACCACTTTGCCTTTCTCCTGCGCAATTGGATTTTCTTTCTATAGCACCTATGTAGCTGCATGCTTCCTTGGGGATTCATGCATCAGTAGCATCTTCTTCTATTTATCCTTTTTTGTCTTGGGAGCCTCTCTTGGTGGTGTAGGCTTCGGCCTAGGCGACCTCGCGCATTAGGCACCGCTGCGGGAACCTCCATACTCTGACCTCAGGGGAATCTCCCTCAGAGGCAACAACACCCCTAGTACTAGCGGTCTTAGCTAGTGCAGACATGATGTTGGTAATCAAGTTCTGATCGGACTCAAACATAGGTCTTGCAAGAAAATTTGCAAAGAGCTCACGCAACAAACAAAAACACTCATAAATTCTAGGAATGCAGAGTGTTTATCGTTGGATGGCCATCTATGATTTATAGGCAATTTCGAATTCAAATTTGACCGTTCCCCCCAAAAATCCATTAATAAATACGAGATTGGCAGAAGATTTCCAAAGATTTCACACTTTATTTCAGCCCTAAATGCCTTAAATGTTGGTCGCCTACTCCTCTTAAACATCTTCTAGCAATCAAATCATGAACAATGATAGTAACAATCACTTTTTGGCTATGTTGCATGGTCTCTCGTCCTGTAGCACAGCTTCCTTCATGCATCTGATAATACTGTGAAACCCTTCTATTCTGCAAAGACCCCTCATCGTGTAGCTCTACAACTCGGGCAATGTAGTTTATAGTCCCGTGCCTCCTTGTAGCTTCCTCGAGCATTAAGACTATGCTACCGTCATATAGTCAGCTGGCTAGATCCTTGGTGTATGGCCTCAATTAGCTACCATTTACCTTTCTAGGAAATAGGTCTCCATTCAAGATGAACTGCTCCACCATCAGTAATCTCCTTGATCACATATGGCCCCAGCCAATGCATCTAAAATTTTCCTGGAAATTTATCAAACTTGCTGTCATATAATAAAACTAAATCATTTACCTTGAAGGTGCACAGTTTGATGTGTCAATCGTGCCATGCCTTTTCATGCTCCTTCTGAACTTGTTGATGGAATCCAGCCAAGAATCTGTCTTCCTCTAGCTCTTTCAGTTACGCAAGCTGCTCTTCTAAGGATCTACAGTCCACCATTCCTATTAACACTGCTATGCATAGGCTAGATACAATATACTTCATAGGCATCACTACCTCTACACCATAGACCAACCCAAACGATGTCTGTCTAGTCAGATTTTTACAAGTAGTTCTATAAGCCCATAGCACTATTGGTACATGCACGTCCCAGTCATTCTTCTGCACATTGCAAACTTTTGTCAGTGCATTTTCCAATATCTCATTAAATGCTTCCACCATCGCATTAGCATGAGGATGATATAGCATGCTCTTTTGATGATAAACTTGAATCTCTTCCATGAGAACGTTGATCATTTCATTAAGGAAGTGTGTACTGCGATCACTCATCAAAATCTTCAGCCAACTGAACCTTGTCGGCACACATTCAAATAGGAACTTTGTTGTGGTTGCCCCAGAACAATCTTTTACAGGTTGTGCCTTTTCCCATTTGTTCAAATACTCAGTCGCAGTGATGATATACCACGCTCCCATCTTCTTTCCTAGAGGCTGAATTGGTCCTACAAAATCAACTGCCCATTTTTCAAATGGCTGCAATGACAATTGCAGATTCAAAGGCATCTCATCGAGATGGATTTCCCATCCTCTTACATGCATTTCTCGCCCTACAATATGCTTTGGAATCCTTATGCAATGTCGGCCACCACAACCCAGCGCGTAAAATCTTCTGCGCTGTCCCTTTTCCTGCAAAGTGGCCTCCCACAACTCCTCCATGAGCTTCAACTAGGATACTGCTATGTTCCAAATCAGGTACATATTATTGCAATATCTCATCTGATCCCATTTTATACAAGTGACCTTTAATAACAGTAAAATTTGTCGCGCATACCACCAATTCTTTCTTCTGTTGACTCGTGTATCCTTCTGGAGCCATTCCTGTAGTCAAGAAGTGGATAATGTTGACAAAATTATTTTCTGCCACGCGCACCGCAAAGAGATGCATGTCAGGCTGTCCTTCCTCTAGATTAGTAGGCTCTTCCCCTATTTTGATGCACGACAGGTGATCTGGTCTAGCATTCAAGTGTCCTGGTTTCACAATTACTTCAAAATCATACTCTTGAAATAACAACAGCCATCTGCATATTCCCCCCCCCCCCAACATAGGCTTGTTGACTAGGTACTTTAATGTAGAATGGTTTGTATATATTTTAAACTGTCTACCTAGCAAGTAATGCCTGAACTTCTAGAGTGTGTATACCACAGCCAACCCTTTGCGCTCCATTGTTGAAAAGTTATTTTCAGCATTTGACGGCTTCCTTCTTGCAAAGGTAATTGAGTGATCCAATTCCCCTTCACCGGCCTATGTCAGCACTGCTCCCAGTGCAATACATCACACATCCACATGCACATGAAATTCCTTCTTCCCATCTAGGAAGACTAGAATCGGTGTGCTGACCATCTTTTCTTTTAACACATCCAGGCTCCGCTGACATTCTTCATTCCAACAAAATGTAGCGTCCTTCTTCAACATTTTTTCCATCGGCGCAGTAATCTGAGCATAACTCTTGATGAAATTTCTATAATAACCAGTATGACCAGTGTTGCACATAGTTTCGTAACACTTCTAAGCACCTTAAAATTGATTATAACCGTGATCTTAATCCTTGTTTGCACACTACATGACCCAAAAAGATTCCAAAAGGGATGCAAAATAAACACTTCTTCAAGTTTAGCATAATCTGATACCTCCTACATGTATCCAGCATCAAGCATAGACTAGCTACATGGTGCTTTACCAACCCAAACATTGTCCAATCATCAAATTATACCTCCAAAAACTTGTGAATGAAATCTTTAAACACCGCAATGACTACACACGAAAAGATTGTCAACGCATTCTTCAGTCCAAAAGGCATTATAGTATATTGAAAGCATCCCCACTCTATCGCGAAGGTCGTCTTACTCCTATCTTCCCGGCGCAATCTTTATCTGATGGTACCCCGAGAACCCATCAGTGAAGGAGCATGCTTCCTATCCTCCTACATTATCCATCACTTCATCAGTAAATGGAGTTGGAAAAGGATCATGTGTGCAAGCATCATTTAGTTTCCTCATATCCACGCATATCCTTATTTCATCCTTCTGCTTCTTTTCCTGAACTACCATTCGACTTACCCAATCAAACTCCTCCATTGGTTTAATAATTCCTGTTGCAAGCATTTTATCCAACTCTAAGCGAACCTTTTATTTATACTTTGGATTAAGGCTATATGGCCTCTGCTTCACAGGCTTCGCATCTAGTTTCAACATTATATTCATCACTCCTAAATTGCCTATGATCTCCTTTAGGTCTGAAAACTTCATAGGGAATAAATTCTGGTATTTGCAGAGAAACTCAGCGACCTTATCCACCATAGCATTAGCCTAGTAGTCCCCTATCTTTGCAAACTTTGGCTCCACCTCTATTCCAATATTCACTTGTCTAGCTTTCAGCGGCACAATGATATGTGGATTCTCTATCTGCAACCCCTAAATTTTGTGGTGACCTTCTTTCTCTAGGATATTAATGTTCCTTGGATCCTCCTCTTCTTCTTCAACAGTCACATTACAGCACTCTAGTGCATGGTGCAGCTGGGTGGTCCAATATGGTTGAATCAAATCCAAGGGATACTGTGGTATTCTGAAGATCGTTGCCTTGACCTCCTACAGTGCTTCATCAATGCACTTGAATCCATCCTCAAAGTTGAATGTCATAAAGAACCCCTATCTCAAAATATCCCATTCATTTGTGTCATGTCGGAGCTCTGTCTCTAAGAACCAATTCATTGGTATTACATCCAAAGTGTGACAGAACAAATGCACCCACTCCGGTTGTGGTTCTGCTCCATAAGCATCAGTCCATTTTGCTAAGTGATCACTCGGATCACTCCTACCATCGTATTTCTCCATCAATCACACCTTTTGGTGACCAAACCACAACCTCATCATTCTTCTACATTCGTGCCATCCATCAAAATTGTCTTTATGCGTACCCCACCATCTTGCGGGCGTAGCGCGTAATGCCAAGTCCAAGGCTTGGAAGTGATGGTTCTATGGCACTTCCCTCTCAAATGCATCCAAAAATTTATCAACACCAATTAAACCATCATAGTAAGGAAAACTTCTTACCTTCAATGATACAAAGCACAGGGATTTAGTCATCATGTTATAGTGCACGAAGATACTTCGTGTAAGCAATTCTACTAGTGTTCCAATTCCTCATCTGAATCTGATGTGCAGGAGCTTTTGCGGTCCCATGCAATACGTCCATCTTTTGTTGGATTCACCCAATCTTGATCACACGCCATTATCTTATAAATCTGGTCCAAATCATTATCACTTTCATAATCACGAATCGGTTCAGTATAGCACGATCCTTCTGCAAGGTCCAAAGGCACTACTACATGGAGCGATTTCCTTAGAAATGACATCATCTGCTTCTTCAAATTGATCACCACATTCATGTTAATAACCCAGTCGACCCCAAGGAGCGTAGGGTAGGGATTGTTGTCATCGATAATCTCTATCATTTCAAAATTGGCAAACGTGTTCACGCCTTCAATAGCTAATGTCACTCCCTATAATCTTCCCATGGGGATGATGTTTTTTTGATTCGCCATTCTTACTTGAATAGGAGACCATTGCAGTGCAGGTCTCCCCATTCTCTTCCATGTCTGTTTCGGAAAAACATTCATATCAGACCCCAGATCTAGAATAACTTGGTCCATTTCATACTCTCCTATTTGCACAATGACCCTTATTTCAAGCCCTATTCTTGCCTTATGCTTACCAATTTCCCTGACCAAGTGAAGTCCCTCAAGAGCATTTTCTTTACCAACGCATTTATTGATCAATTCTTGTAATCCTTTTATGGCCTTGCTATCACATAGCAGCTTCATACAGGTTTTCAAAAATTTAGTAAGCATGGATGGGTCCATTTCTTTAGACTGCTTATCCTAGCTTCGTGAGGTAGAAGCCTCAATGAAGCTTTTCTTCACTTTCATGAAGGTCTCTTTTGCATGTTCTAGATCAAAGCCAACATCCTTCTCTGGAGCTTTGCAGACCCATTCACCTTCTTCACACTGCTTCCCCTTATCTTTGCCAGTCATCATTCCACTTAGCAGCACTATATTCACATTAGGATCCTCTTCGCCGGGTTCATCCCTCATCATCTGCAGGTTCTAGGTAGGCTATTGTGGCTGCATCCCTTCTTCGCGCATCTTAGCTATTAATATAGGGCAATCTTCTATTACATGGTCAAACTAAGTATAGTATTGGTATGACAAGCACATCAGGTTCATACATTCTCATGTGTAATGTCCTTGCCCTCCATAATTGTAGCAAATAACTTGTCCCCAACCCCTCGTAGGTCCTCCTCTGCCTCAGCCTCTTCTCCACCCCTAATATCCTCCTCGCACTCCCCCAACGCATTGATCTGGAGGCTAAGTTTTAGTCTGCATCCAATACGCGGGTGCTATGTCCATCATCAGCTCATAACTATGACATGTACGTTCATCGTGACCCACTGATTTGCAGAAGTTGCAGAAGAGCTGATGCGGTGTCTGTAAACATTTTTGAAGCAAGTGACAATTGTCTGTCACATGTTTTCCAGCTACTTGATAGATATCACACCACAGCGTGGGCCTTGTACTTGACCCTGCTTGAGCTTCTGACCTCAAAGGCTGTTATAGCTCCAAATTTGACTCTTGATGTTTGTGATGCTACACTCATGGCCTAGGGCAACCCATCCTTCCAAACCTAGTCCAAATACTTAAAAAATAGTGTTTTACTCCCTATATGTGACATTGCCCTGAGCTAAATGCGTGTGTACGCGGGTCTATGTATACCCAACCCGCATATGTCTTAAAACACTTAAAAAATTAAGTCTCCTTAATTTCGGGTGGAGATAATGGGTTTTACCTATTGATTACCTATTAGTGCCCGTGGCCCAACTATTCCCAATGAATTCCCAGCTAAAAAACTACTTTGGGAGAAGTATAAAAAGGCTTTAATGGGAAGGCCTAAGGGAGGAGAGAATAGAGAGAAAAATCGCTCTGTTGAGATTATCCCTGATCAGGTCTGAAGATATTTGTGCTTCCAGCACTTCCCCCATTACAGGAAACCCTTGTTTCCTTGAGTTATGATGTCTTTTCACTAGTAGAGATATCCTTGTGTGAGTCATGGAAGGAGCCTTTTGAAGACTTGGGATTGGACGAATTCGGAGGACAGTTCCGCTTGGAGCCTGGTAGAGGAAGATTTAGGTGATATCATTCCCTGTTTTACTTTAGTTATCAGCAACAAAGAAACATTTGTCTTGTTCTCGAAATCAATCTTCTTCATGCTTATGATGTTGTCATTATGGTTTGCATATGAATAGTTGTTTCAATTATATAACTAACTACCTTTCAATATGTTATGAAGTTGATTTCTTTATGATGTTCGGTCCATATACTGCTATGCTTCCTTGAATTGATTGTTTTGCAGGTTGAAGGATCAAAAGGAACTCCAAGAGGGTTTGGACCCTGGCTAGATCTACCTGAACGAAGGACACCCAGGTGCACCTCTCTTCACGTAGTTTGCTTATATTAGTATCATGGCTGTGTGGAATGCTTGTTTTTCATTGTAGATAACCCCCACTCTGCTAGGGTACTGACCCAACACCCTAGGGGACTTTGTCCCTCAATAGAATTGGCGACTCCACTGGGGACAACAGTATTGTTGTTCCTAGTTTGGGTTAATTTAAGCCAATCAGGGCTCAGCCTTTGATTTTCTTGCTATAACTGAGCTTTTTGTTCCTATAGGAACTTAGACTTTAAGTCTGAACATTTTTTTCAGACCCCTTTTTTTTCTTTTTCTTGTGAACTGTTATATACGCAGTTTTTCCAGGTTACAAAAGCATATGTATGCAAGTTTCCCCATATGAACCCGCGTATACACAAGTTTCTTTGGGCTGAATTGCGTATACACACAGCTGTGAATTGACACAGTCATGTATACCCTAATTTTCCAAGATTTTTTCAAATTTTTCTTGTTCAGTAAATTTGTTTGCTGGTCTAAGGATTTCCTAAGCAGTCAAGTTTGGTTGTCAATCTCTATTTTTACAACAAGTTTCCAATTTCGAATTCTCTCCGTTTGTGGAAAGTTTTGGTATTGTTTTGTTTTGTTGTAAGTGTCATCATTTGTGTTAAAGCACACAAGATTTCTCTCTGAGAATCTTGGTTGTTCTAGTCTTCCAGAGCAGAAAGATTAGTTTCAATCTTTGTGGTGAACTTTATCTTTGTGACCTTCTTGCTTTGTGTCAAAACTGCATCTTATGACCACTTGCTTTTCTTTCTTTTTGAAAGTTGTTGAGTGACGATTTTGAGAGTTGTCTTTCTTGATCTTTTGATCATTGTCACCAAGCTCTTTTTGCTGCTTTTTGGTTGTTGAGAGCATCGTGAAACACCTATTTTGTTGAGGTTTTACACATTTTGAGTTGATAACTTGCAAAGTGTTTTGGTTGCTTATTCTTCAGTCTCAAATTTTTCAATAATATTTGGAGCGCTTTTGAAAAGTCATTTTTTGTTTTTTCTTTTGAAGAAAACTTCTTGAAAACTTGGTTTTTGCTTTCTTTGGCCTTGTTTTGATTTAGTTTCTTTTTTGCAAGTGAAAGTGCATTTTTGTTTGTCTTGTGATTTTCTTGAAAATGAGCATTAGCAACTTATATTCTATATAAACATCTTGAGTGGCTAATTAGAAGCAATAAACAAGTTACTTTCATTCTTTTCTTTAGAGCAGTCTTAAGTTTTTGCATCAACATATACTCATTGCATTAGGATAGTTTGTGCAACTTTTTAGGGCATCCATAGTTTTTTTAACTTTTGTGAGTGTGAAGCTTGTTAAAAGAAAAGAAAAGAAAAAATTATTGCTTTCTTAGAAGTTACTTAGAACCTAGTAGAAATTTCTTTCATTAGAGAACGAAACAAGAGCATTTTCATATAGTTTGGTTTTTATTAATTTATTTTGTGTCGAAAAACACCACAAGTTTCATTTCCGCTTATCCCTTGAGTTAAGAACAGCCCATTTAAAAACAAGTGCTAATTAAAATATACTAGAACTTTTTTATATTTAATTTAAACACACCAAAAAGTTTTAGGATATTTTAGGGCGTTGGATTAGGTGCCTGGAGAGAAAAATCTCCAAGGCCATTTTAAACTATCAAACATAGAAGTCTAAATAGTGAGTGCAAATCCAATAGCGTTAGGGAGACCATGAAAGCTCTAGATCTAGGAGTTAAGCACAAGGGTTTCTGAAGACAAGGAAGAGAGATACCCCCTCTCCTACTTGTTGGATCTTACCTCAAGACTGTTCCGCCTGGCTTCTGACATGAGTTGGTAACCTTAATTGCTTCTCCTAGGGATCTACACAGGTGGCTGCAGAGGGGAATCCCATGGCACCTGAGGTCAACATTGTATCACTCTCAACGGTACTTCTGGAGGGCACCCTTGTGAAGCTTGGGGGCTTGCACCGGCACGCGCTGTTGTTAGGAGGTCAGCATAACTTCCTCTGTTACCTTCGTTGGTAGGACTGGGCCGTCATTATCCCAGACTATCTTTGGAAGGCCCCTTACTTCACTTTCTTTTATTTTGGTGTCTGGTCCTCATCACCTGGAGTAGAAATACTTGAAAGTTGTTTTACTAGATGACATATTTTAGGGACTTTTTAGTGTGTGCTATGTTCTCTTAGTTGGCCTAGCTTTCATTTTTTCTTGAGTCTTTAATTAGATCTTAATAAAAAATTCAAAGTGGCTGACTGATCACCTAGACGGTCTCGAAGACTTCGTGGCCTTTCACCACCAAGTTTAGAGCCTTCTCCTAGAAGGCACAAAGGTAATGCTGCCAGTAGGTTTCATCCCGTGCAGCCGACGCATCAGGGATTGATCCTCCCCCCGGGGGCATTAGTGTTCAGGATAGGTGTGGTACTTCCCCAAAACTAGAAAGGAACACCCCAGTTCTTTCTCGAGTTCTTTTTCAATCAGAAGATAACATTGAGGTAGAAGAACTCCTAGAGTCGTTAGTGGCTCTGAATTCTCCTCTACCTTCTAGTCATCCAAACATATTACAATACGTTGGGACTTTGACGCATAGACCATCAAGTCTAGGTCATATTACGCGCTTACCTTCGATGACCACCACTGGAAACATGGCTTCTACCATGAGTGCTACAACCATGCAAACTCCAACATCAGTACAAGGGGGAGGAACTATTTCCATCCCCTCTTCATCTTTATTTGGGTCTTTTGCTAGCACATCCTTACTTGGGTCTACCTCCCTACGAGTGGAAATTCCCAAGCCAATGCATCTAGTTCTGGATTTGTCCCATTTGGAACCCATTCACAAGGGATTCTGTCAGTTCCATTTAGTGCCTCCACATCCATGATGGGTGGGTTAGCTTGATTTTAGGGTTTTCCTTTTGGAAGTGGTCATATACCACATTCCAACTCGATGATAGGATCTATGCCTTTTTCTTCCACAGGACAGGGCAGCAATCCCTTTCCAAGTTGGACTAACCCTACAGTTAGTGGCATAGGAACTGGGAATCCGTTTTTTGGCCAACAAGGGAATAGGTCATACTCCATAGTTAGTTCATTTCGAAGTATTCCTCCCTTAGCTTCTACTTGGAATCCTTATCAGGGGTTATCAACTCCTTATAATCCTTTAGGAGGGAGCTTTGCTAGTTATGGAGGTTTTTCGGCCGGAGTTGGTCAAACTCTGAGTTTTGTTGGATCACAAGGTTTGCCTTTTGGTTCAGCTGGTTACTTCGGGCAGCCTGGTGCCTTACAAAATCTAGGCCAATCTTTTCAGAACTTTGGGAACTCTACCCAATCTAGGTGGAATCCCCAAGGTCCTCCTAGGCTTCCTTTTCTAGCAATGTTGAATTTTCCAGATCTCACGAAATTGACAAACAATCCAATCAAATACAATCCGGCCTGGCCTCCAGTCCCAACCAAACTCCCATTGGACATTCCAAAGTTCGAGGGGAAGGGTGGTGAAGACCCAGGCGACCATGTAACCACATTCCATTTGTGGTGCTCATCAAACTCCCTCATCGATGATTTGGTTAGGTTGAGACTCTTCCAACGCACCTTAACTAGCAATGTGTCCAAGTGGTATATAGAGTTGCCAAGGGGAAGCTTTACATATTTCGCCAATTTGGCTAACATCTTCCTAAATCATTTCTATTTTCCCGTCCGTTATGATGCCAAAACTGAACTTCTAGCTAATTTTCGTCAAGACATGGCAACTTACATTTTTTATCATAGTCAGGAATGGAGATGGAGAAAGAGGCTCATTAAAGCTGAAATTCCTCCTGAATAACATCTCAAATGGTTTTAGATATCCTTACAACTAGATATCTCTAAGGATGTCTCTCTGTTCGAAGTCTATTCTGAAGAGCAAGCTATTTTTAGGGCCCAGAAGTTAGAATTGATTTACTCTCAGTTTGGGATTCTACAAAAAGTCTTTCTTGATGCTCTTGGGACTAAGGTTGATATAGCCAAGTCAAAGCCAGGTCCCCATGCGGATGGTATCGTTGGATCCATAGACACAAATGCGGTGAACCTATTGAGCAAATTGCAGCAATTGTCTTTACAAACTGCTCCTGCCAATCAGGTCACATCGTCTAACCCTTCGTCTTCTCAATCCTCTTCCGTTAATGCCATCCAATCTTACAACCCCAAAGGAAATCAAAATTCCAATGGGAAAAAGAAAGGATGAGGTAAGAAAAAAGAGTCAAGATGGATGACTGACGCAAATAAACCTGAAAATAATGTTGGTGGTGGTGGAAATGAATCTAGAAAGAAAGTCAAGTTTCCATGCAAGCTAAGCAGTGGGGACCATTTAACTCATCTTTGCCCAAAAATTCAAGATGCTTAGTGCTTGTTAGGGCAGCAAGGGACTTATAGCTCTCAAGCTGTGTTAACCAACCCTTTTCCCCAAGGGCAGCAAATGCTTGCTGGCGCAAATTCAAATCTTGTTACCTCTGCAGGGGGCAACCAGGAAGGGGAAAAATCATCAAATGTTTTCATGATGGGTTCTAATGTCCATGTGGCCACTCCATTACGTGATTACGATGAAACTGAAACTTCCAAGGACAAAACTGCTACCAAAAATACCGACCTTCATATTGAGCAACCCTCTATCAAGAATATACCACGGATATTGAAAGGTTCCACTAAACGCGCGACTATCAATCTTAATGCTAGGGCTTCCTAGAATTACTCCATTGTTGAGGATCTGGCTCAGATTCCATGCGCTATGTCCGCTTTAGAGGTCCTCCAATCGTGTCCAGCTCAACGAAGTGCTTTGCTTTCAGTGATAGGGGCAGTTGATCCAAATAACTCTTTAGTGCTCACTTTCGACATGCTTAATGTCAAAAAGCGACTCCCTCATCACATGGCTTTTCAAATAAAGTCTACCTACTAGAAAATTAACATTTTTCAAACCATTATTGATGAAGGAGCTTCCATGTGCGTCATGTATATGTCATGCTAGAAGACCATTGGATCGCCTTCGGCTGTTCCTTCACCTACCCTCTTGATAGCATTTGACGGGCATTCTCATAAGCCGCATGGGATTATCCCGACCTTTCCCATATGTGTTGGGGAAAAGGTCATCAATATTGAAGTAGAATTCATTGATGCTAACCTAGATTACAATATCCTCTTAGGAAGGAACTGGGTATACGAAATGGATGTTGTTGTTTCGACTATGTTTCGTGTCATTTGCTTTCCTCATGAGGGGAAAATTATTAAGGTTGATCAATTGGATTATTCTTCAATTGATCCTCGAACAACTTTGGATTCTACTATTCCCTTAGTTGATAACCCTTGTCCGCTTACTGAGAATCTGGGAGTTGGGATGTATTCTTCATTGACAGGTACATTTGATTTTCCCTCTCCTATCGCTAGAATCAATGTTGTTTCATCATCCAAGGAGTCTTCACAGGAAGAGTTCTTCCAGACTCATTATTTTTCAGATCCTTGGACCTTGCCTTCACCTATGACCACATTAGATGAAGGACAAGTTGGCGGAATGGCATTTCCTATGTCTGCAGCAGAGTTTAGATATTAATCTATCATCAACTCTACAGACAACCATTCTACTCCTTTCTTAGAGGAGGAGTTAGATGGTGATGTGGCCCCAGCTTGGACCCTTGATTCTATCTCTGCTATGGATTGCTTAGATATGGTTTTACCATCCGAGGAAGCAATCCTAGAAGTAATGATGGGTATAGATCAACCATGGGAAGACTTACACCATCGTTCATATTTTCTTCCTCCATTGCAGGAAGTAGAATCTAGGTTCTTCGAGCTCTTTACTAGTGATGTTTGTACGGTATCAAATCCTTTAGCTCCAGCACACTTTCGTGCCAAAGGTAATATGTCGATGATTTCAAAAATGATATCTATAAACACCTATAGGAACCCTAACGTGATCGAAAATCTCTTCATCGGAGCCGAATGTTCCCTGAAGAAATTCAAATTGACACCGACCCTTTTAAGGAGTTTCGAGATGTATTCGCTTGGTCTTATGAAGAAATGCCGGGCATTGATCCATCCATAGATTAACATAAGATCAAGATGTATGAAAACACTAAGCTAATTCATCAGAAGCTTCGACCGGTTAATCCTAGGAAAGTAGCAGTTATTAAAGTTGAAGTAGAGAAGCTGCTCAAGGTGGGTTTTATATACCCTGTTCCTCTTACGGATTGGGTTTCTAATCCAGTCCCTGTAAATAAAAATCAAGGAACAATCCGAGTATACATTGACTTTGGAGACCTAAATAAAGCTTGTCCCAAAGATAATTACCCCATGCCATTTATTGATCAGATTATTGATGAATGTGCAGGTAATGAGATTTTCTCCTTCATGGACGGTTTTTCCGGTTATAATCAGATCTCTATCTGTCCTGAAGATCAGCATAAGATGACTTTTATATGTCCCTGGGGTACCTTTGCATACAGAAATATGCCTTTTGGTCTTAAAAATGTTGGAGCTACCTTCTAGCGGGCCATGTCATATGCTTTCCACGACATCAAACATATCATCAAAGCATACTTGGATGATTTAGTTACTCATTCTCGAAAGAGAATTGATCATCCTAGTCACCTTCGATTGGTTTTTGAGGGATGTTAGTTTTACAAGATCCAGTTGAATCCCAATAAGTGCGTTTTTGTGCTTACATCTGGTCGGTTATTAGGGTTCATTGTGTCAACTGAAGGGACTCGAGTTGATCCCTTCAAGGTATAGGCAATAGTTTAGTTGCCTCCCCCATCCTCAATTCGACAACTTCAAAGTCTTCAAGGGAAGGCTAATTTCTTAAGAAGGTTTATAGCGAATTATTTTGAGATCACTAAAGGGTTTATGCATTTGCTATGAAAAGGAGTTCCATTCATATGGGACGACTTTGCACAGCGGTCGTTTGATGCCTTGAAAAAGGCATTAGTCTTTGCCCCGCTTTTGAGTCCACCAGATTATGGTAGGGATTTCCTTTTATATCTCGCCACTGCAGAATCAACCATAGGTATGGTTCTCGTTTAGGAAGATGATGCTCTCATGGAGCATGTGATTTATTACTTGAGCCGAGGCTTGGTAGGTCCTGAACTTCGCTATTCTCCTATTGAGAAGTTGGCTTTGGCAGCTGTCCATGCTATCCAGCAGCTCTGCCATTATATCTTGCTATGCAAAACTTTTGTCTTAGCGGCAGTCAATCCATTCCAATTTTTCCTCAGTAGGCGAGTGATTGGGGGAAAATACAATCGATGGATCATCATTTTACAAGAATTCGATCTCAAGTTCTTATCCACCAAGTCTAAGAAATCTATGGTTTTCGTGGAGTTAATTTCTGAGCTGCCTTGTGGAGAGGATATTGTTTATGAGGAAAGTTTTCCCGACGAACATCTGTTCCTCATCTCTTTACTTGACCCTTGGTATGGATATATCATTGTCTATCTCCATAATTTGAAGTTTCCCTATACTTTCTCTAAGGATGAACACTGGAAATTACGTCATCTGGCTAAGAACTATGTCATCATTGGTGATATATTATATCGTCGAGGGATTGATTCAATCCTTAGGCGTTGATTAACCTTAGAGGAAGCAGAGTCAATGCTAAATGATTGCCACAGTGGATCTTGTGGTGGTCATCTTTCAGGGCTTCCTACAGCCCAGCGTATCTTGCGTGCCGGCTATTTTTGGCCTTCGCTCTTCAAAAATTGTGTTGAAGCGGTCAAACACTATCACCCTTGTCAAGTTTATACTCGGAAGATGCGTGCACATCCAGCTCCTCTTTTCCCCATTATCACTGTTGGTCCTTTTACTAAGCGGGGTATTGATTTTACAACTTGTAATCCGCCTTCAGCAGCGAATCACAAGTACACTATCGTGGTCATAGACTACTTCACGAAGTGGGCTGAGGCCATGCCCACTTATAAAAATGATAGTGAAACAATGGCATTGTTCCTTTTTAACCAGATTATCTCAAGGTTCAGTATACCGAGAGAGATTGTCACTGACCATGGCATTCATTTCCAGAACCAACTAGCGTCTGAACTAGCTTTCAAATTGGGTTTCTGAAAGGAGCACTCGTCTCCATATTATCCTCAAGCCAATGGACAAGTTGAGGTTGTCAACAAAACCCTTAAGATGATCTTGCAAAGGACGATCGACAAAAATTGGTCCAATTGGCATCTTATGTTGTATCCAACTCTTTGGGAATACCGAACCTCTGTAAAGACTGCTACAGGTTTACACCTTTTCAGTTAGTTTATGGGATGGAATTTATCTTCCCTGTTGAATGTGAAATTCCATCTCTTAAGTTAGCTATTGAGCTCCTTCCAGAGACCTCTAATCTTGAAGAGCGCCTCCTTCATTTGGAACATCTCAATGAGTAGCGTTGAGATATCGCCTCAATCAATGAGGCTCATAAGAAAAGGGTTAAAACTCAGTACGATAAAGTTTTCCATCCTCAAGTATTTTCTGAAGGCGACCTTGTCTTAGTCTATGACCAAGATAAGGATGCCTTGGGGGTGGGCAAGTTCAAGCCTATGTGGTATGGTCCCTTTATAATTAAATGAGTTTTAGAGAAAGGGGCATATGAATTAGTCGATTATGAAGGAAACAAGTTGGCATAGCCCCGAAATGGGCTCTACCTCAAGAATTACTTTGCTTAAGTAGCAGCTAGGCAATGGCTTCTTTGTACATTTTGTATTTTTGTACATATCTCATCTCGAGTTTTTTATATCAACACTTTTTGGTCTTCTGTGGCAGGTGTTGATGGATGACTTGGTATATTTTGGATTCACCGATGGTGCTAATTGGCACACTCAGAACCTCGCTTCTGCAGCTTGGGTAATCTACTGTCCAACTGGTTAGTTGATGGTGTCAAGGGGAGTATGAATTAGTCCAGCTTCAAATAATATGGCTGAGTATACTACCATCATTAATTTACTATCCAAAGCAATTTCTTATGGAATCAATTCAATGGTAGTCTATCCTGATTCACAACTGATAGTGTCACATTTAAATAACATTTATCGGGTAAGAGATCCATGTTTATATCGCCAGTACTTAAGAGTGAGGTTGTTGCAAAGATCATTTATTTACATTAATTATTTGCACATTCCAAGATCTCATAATTGGTTAGCAGATTCTATTGCTAATCAAGCTTTAGACTGGCACATCATTCACTCATCACAATAAAATCAAGCAACAAAAAGTTGAAGCTGTATATATATATATATATATCATAAAATATCTCGAGTGTACATAAGTGTGTCCAAAATAATATACAAAATTTGGGACTCAAATGCCCATAATCATGTCCAGTACATCTAATGCCCCAACTCAGGATGAGCGGCTAAGTATGCGACTACGGCTTTGGCCACACGCCTAAGAGTCTGAATCCAGTCCCGTGGCATGCTAACCACGTGACACTGCATATCCATAGGGAGATCCTCTACAGCCTCCTTTGGTACTTGGTGAGTTAATCTCAGCAAGTGTCGTTGAACTATATGTAGGAGTCACTCTGTATCGGCAGCTGCCTCTTTGGCACCTCGACCACGACGTCCATGTTGTGGGAATCCATCTAGCCGTACTGGCCCAATATCTGGAACATGATCATCATATTATTCATTTGAATCCTATCAAAAATATTTTTCAAGTTCATTTTAATATTTGAAAAACCATAAAAATCATAAAATCATAAAATCAAAAACATTTGTTACCTATATTTCCGCATTTGGTGGTAAAACTAGATCAGGATCTCCTTAGAAGTCCAAACCGGCATAAGGGTAATCATCCACCATGATGATCTGTTGCTCCCACCAGGAGAAGAAGTCATCGTCGAAAGCAGTCCGTGGAACGTCCCCACCTCCTAGTCGTTTCATCAGGTCAACCTGCCTACCCATCTGTGGATCTCGTGTAGTGCTGATCGAAATTGATACTCTAGGATGGAGTACTGGGACCCTCTAAAAGAAGAAAGAGCACAAAATAGATCCATATCCGAAGTTTTTGGTCTTGCCCTTCTTGATAGAAGTAAGCTGGCTCTTCAAGTTGGTGAGAACAGGAGTACACCAATCAAATATTGTGGTAAGACAGTCTACCGCCAAGCTCTTGGAAAGTTGTGAAGCCTGGTGTAAGGAAGTTGATCCGTTCACTCTGGCTATAGTGAACAGGATGATCCTCAATGATAAACTCTCCACATGCTTGATTGGAATTTGAATTCCAATCTTTTATGGATGACGCAAGAAATAGATATGCACATAGTCCTCAATAGAGAGGCTACCTCGTGATCTGCCCATGGAATGTACTACCTCTCCCCTCTAGGAAAGGGCAGTGATGAAATAAACATCCTCAATCTCTATCTTAAGTGGCATTTTGTTATGAAACCAGCTCAAGAAAAGATATAAAAGATAGATCAACACCTTAGAATTCAGCCTCTTCGAAGGGGCAACCTCCTTTACATTACATAAATGAACAATTCTTGGATGATACAAATGAAAAGACCTCATTTCTATATATAGGAGTCTAAGGGGTCATAACATAATCAGAGCCGACATAACAATAACAATGTAAGGGCACAATAATAACAATAGTGGGCTTCTATGGGTACATCAATATAATAAGTGGGTTGCACTAATAAAAATAAGGGGTTACACTAGTAGTATAGGGGCCTAACATAACCCTCTCCTTCAAAAAGTGTTGTCATCAACGCTTGAGTAGTTCTTGATGCTTCTGTATAAAATTATTGTCCTCCCATGTGGAATCTTCAGTGGGTAATTTCTTCCACTTGATGAGATACTCTGAAATTGATCGATTTCGTAGTTGTCGGGTTCTTGTTTCTGTGACTGCTCCAGGTTCCAATATGATTTTTCCTTCCTCTTCAATTTATGGCAATATTGTTTGAATTGGGATCTTTTGCAACTTTTTAATAAGTGGCCATACTTCTTTGTCCTTCTTCCATTCATCCCTTGCTTCATTTATCCAATCTAGTTGGATAATAGAAATAGCATAAAACAATGCTTCCACATCCTCATCCTTTCTTGAGAGTGCATCTGCTACCACATTTTGCTTCCCTTTTTTGTAGATGATTTCAAAGTCATAACCCAACATTTTTGTGACCCACTTTTGTTGCTCTTCAGAGGATAATATTTGTTCTAAAAAGTATTTAAGGCTATCATGATCCGTTTTTACCTTGAAGTGTCTTCCCATTAGGTAGGGTCGCCATTTCTTAAGCGCATGGAGTATTGCCAACATTTCCTTCTCATAAATAGCTTTGTGTAAAAACTTTCCCTTGATTGGACGACTTTCAAAAGCAATGGGTATTTCATCTTGCATTAGAACAGCACCAATTCCATTTCCTGAAGCATAACATTCCACAATAAAGGTTTTTGTGAATTCCGTTGTAGCTAAGACCGGTGCTTGGCACATTGCCTCTTTAAGATGTTCAAAGGCCTTTATTTCTTGCGGAGTCCATGAAAATGCATCTTTCTTCAATAATGTTGTTATAGGTGCTACTATTCTCCCATAATTCTTGACAAACTTGCGATAATACCCTGTCAACCTTAGAAATCCTCACAGATGCTTTATGGATGTGGGGATTTTCCATTCCTTAATGGCTTTAATTTTGCTAGGGTCTACCTTAACTCCTTCATGAGATACAATATGACCCAGATATTCCACCTCCTGGACTCCAAAGAAACATTTGGATCTTTTCGCATATAATTGTTTCTCCTCCAATAGTTGTAACACCCTGTCAACGTGTTCAACATGATCCTTCCAAGACTTGTTGTAGATTAGTATATCATCAAAAAATACTAACACAAATTTTCTAAGGAATGGTTTGAAAATTGAGTTCATCAAACCTTGAAATGTTGAAGGTGAATTGGTAAGGCCAAAAGGCATGACCAAAAATTCATAATGACCTTCATGAGTTCTAAATGTTGTTTTCAGAATGTCTTCAGTCTTCATTTTGATTTGATGATATCCTGAACGAAGATCCAACTTGGTGAAGTAAATTGATCCATGCAATTCATCCAGTAATTCATTAATGACAGGAATGGGAAACTTATCTTTAATAGTGAGCTTGTTGAGCTCCCTATAATCTGAACACATGCACCATGATCCATCCTTCTTTTGCACCAATACTACTGGAGCAGAGAAAGAACTTTGACTCGGTTGAATTATACCAGCCTCTAGCATTTCTGCAACCATACGTTCAATTTCACTCTTTTGGACATAGGGATATCTGTACGACCTGATGTTTGGAGGAACACTTCCTGGAATCAGATGAATAGCATGATCATGATCACGCATAGGTGGGAGACCTTTGGGAGTCTCAAATACCTTGGAATGATTGTCCAGGACATTTTGGAGATCTGGAGAAATAGATGGTTTCGATGTGGAAACGTATAGCGAACATAATTGTGCAATTACACCTCTTCGTTCCTTTTTTAGAAGCTTTGTCATACTGTTAGAGCTGATTATCTTTCCTGGTTTCCCTGCAATACCCCTTAATTCAAATTCCTTTCCTTCCATAGAAAATTTGATGAAAAGTTCTTGAAAATTAAAAGCTATTGTACCCAAGGATTGTAGCCATTGGACTCCTAGTACAATATCAGCACCTCCCATTGGAATGGAAAGCATTGGGATAGTCAATACATATTCTCCCATGGATAGCTTGATATTATGGCACATTCCAGAGAGATTTATTATTCCTCCATTTGCAATCATCACTTGACACTCTGGTGCTAGATATAGGAAGCAATTCAATTCTTTTGCTACCTTACAATGAATAAAATTGTGGGTGCTTCCTGAATCAATCAACACTATTACCTTTTTCTTATTGATTTTTCCTTCTATCTTGATGGTTTGAGGAGTGGTAATTCCCGCCAATGCATTACAAGATATGGTCAGATTCATTTTTCTTCATCTAGGCTTTGTTCCTGGGGTATATCCTCTTCTTTTGACCTTTCTTGCTCCTTTTCTTCTTCCTCTTCACAATCTATGTAGAATAATTTCTTCTCAGCACACTTATGACCTTTAGTGTATTTGCTATCAAAACTGTAACAAAGCCCTTTTGCTCTTTTTTCTTCCAACTGTTGTGGTGTCAACCTTATAGGTTGTGGAAGACTAGGGGCAACAACACTTCCATCTTTATAGTTGTGAGTGGTATGCTTCTTGGTTGCCATAATTTTGCTTTCCATTTTTCTTGCTAACCTGAATGCCTTCTCTAATGAATCAGGTTCGCAAAGGTGAACATCATGTTGGATATTATCCTTTAAAGACCCTATGAACAAATCAATCCTATGCTCCTCTGGAATATCTTTTACCCTTATGTTCAATTTTTGGAACTCCTCAATGTGCTCCATTATTGAACCCTTTTGTTTGAAACTTATCAATTGGCTAAAAACAGTGTTGCTTTTTGTATCCTCATAATGTGCTATCAATTCTTTCGTAAAAATTTCCCAAGTGATAAATTGTTTACGAGAGCAAAGCCATTGATACCATACAAAATGATTTGGTTCCAAATATAAAGTTTCCATACGCACCTTTTGTGTGTTTTGCACATTATTGAGATCGAAAAATTGCTCCATCTGTAATATCCATGCTGCGGGATCCTTTCCATCAAACTTCCTCATATCTATTTTTGGAATATGGTGGGTCATCGATCCAACATTAGAGTCTATGGAATCATGATTAAAATTTCTTTTGTTCTCATCATGAGTTTCCTTTAGTACCCTTTCACCATTAGTGACCATTTCTTGTAGCAACTTATTCATATGTATCTTCAATTCTTCCATCTTATCATCCATGCCATCAATTTTAGCGTCCATGCCATTCATCTTAGCTTCCATGCCATCCATCTTAGCTTCTACGCATTTCTTTCAACAATCCATCTTAGCTTCTACACCTTTCTTTAAACCATCCATCTTAGCTTCTACATCTTTCTTTAAACCATCCATCTTAGATTCTGTTGCTTTTTGTGCAAGTGACACTTGTTGCACTTGTTCTTGTAATTTTGATATATCATATAGCATTTCTTCCTCTTCTTCATGACTCATGCTAGAGCTTTCAGGTTCCTTACTAGGTGTTTGCATTTTCTTTCCTCAAGGCATCAATTACCGATAATAATGCTCTACTATGCCCTTTGAATTCCTTCAAAATAAATTTTCAAACCAAGCTTAAGCAAAAATTTAAGAAAATATACACACCTTTTTCCACTTTGTAGGAGCTCGATATTGCCTCTGATGTATCTCTGTACTTTTTGATCATCTAGTTCTGAATTTGAGATCTGTAGTAGCCCTTTGTGTCCTCTTTCCAATGCCACAAGTCTGACCCAAATTGGATTCTCCAAGGAACAGTTATACGAAATCTCCCACAATCATTTGATTATAGACTAGTTCAGTAGAGTGAACTTGTATGACATGCCACGAGTCACTGTTTCGACATTTGGATCTTAAAAGTGCACACAAGAAACTACAGCCTATCCTCTTTCTGTACCTTCTTAACAAATTTCAATCTGATCCCTAAGGAGAAAGTTATGACGATTTTCCCCAAGTCACCTGTTTGGAATGTAATTCAGGAGTCTGCAAAAGTACCAACTTCCTTAGATCATATCTCCGCAACTATAGTGCTAAAAGCTCTAAAATTTGGACCCAAGGGTCAACGTGATTTCTTCTCAAATGGGTTTTTTTTGCAACTTCTGAAACGTCGCAGAAAAAAAGTTATAGTGAAAATTCCACAATGGCCTGTTTGGAGCAGCGAAACCCTAGAATCCAAAGCTCTAATACCAAATGTTATGAAACCAGCTCAAGAAAAGATAGAAAAGATATATCAACGCCTTAGAATTTAGCCTCTTCGAGGGGGAAACCTCCTTTACATTACATAAATGAACAATTCTTGGATGATACAAATGAAAATACCTCCTTTCTATATATAGGAGTCTAAGGGGTCATAACATAATCAGAGCCGACATAACAATAATAATGTAAGGGCACAATAATAACAATAGTGGGCTTCTATGGGTACATCAATATAATAAGTGGGTTGTACTAATAAAAATAAGGGTTTACACTAGTAGTATAGGGGCCTAACACATTTGATCGATCATGAATGAGTCATCCTCGATGCTCCAGTAGTGAATAATCATTTTGAGCAAGCATGTGTTTGCTTTCATGTTTGGTGTTTTGAAGAAATTTAGCAAACCACATCCTCTTAAGGCTTCCAGGGCATTAGGATCGTTCATAACCTCATCATCCACTAAGGCATGCTCTCTTTCCCTCCAAGTGATTGGCATCCTGAAGAAAAAACAAGTTTAGACCATTAGTTTTTCATTTTGAATTTTTCACGGCGTATACGTGGGTCCGTTCATACATAGTCGCATCTAGGGCCTGCGTATACATGGGTTTCATATATCCAACCCTGTATACGCAGCAACAAATTTTTTGACATAAATTCAACGGTGAAACTTGAATTAAAATTTTTAAAACCATTCACAAATGAATGTAAGATGGGTTTAAGGGTTACCTGATGGTTTTGGGAAGATTTGAACGGTCGATTTTGGAAAATGGAAAAGCTTGATTCTTTTTCTTCACTCCTTGTGCTCTCAACTCAAATGGTAATAATGGTGAGTCAAAAAACCATTTTATAAACTTTGAAAATGTAAATTTTTTTCAAAACTTGATTTTGTTTTGTCTCATGTAATTTTTAACTTGGGAGCCTGGAATGTTGAGAATGGTTTGATTTTCACGACATTTTGGATGCTTTTTCGACAGTTTCGAGATGGTTCCATGACTGCTAACCCGTCATGGCAGGTATCATTTTCTCACTGGCATATAGGTTAGGGAAGCATTTTTCCATTGCATCATGCATACTAGCCTCCATTTATGGATACACTTGCCATAGGGTCAATCCCATCGTGTTATGGTTCATAAACCATGTTCACTCGCCGATTTTTAAATCATGACATGATGGTAGAGCCATCATTTTCATGGACATCGTAGTTAGCACCTCACTGATATTTGTTGCCCATGATGCTTCGATTTGAGTAGGTTCAGGAGTCCTCTGTAGTCCTGCCATGACTTATGCGATAAACACTCATTCCTCTTTGCTTCTTCGCTTCGTTCTAGCCTTATACCATAGAGGCTCCTTCATGTTGAGTTGTGCTACTGCATTGCATTTTGAACATTTGCACCTTTTGGCCTTGAGCCGGCTTCACTTGGACTCATGTTTAAGCCAACTTCTGACCATGACGTTTGCAAAATCAAACTTGCATCCCCTTGACTTCTGCAACTTAACACACCCTGACCTGTGGAAGGAACACACCTTTGAGTGTCCTTGACCAGTTTCGCCTCCCTACATTGAGCATAGGATTGTTCCAATCCAAATAACTAGATCATTTGTTTCACTGACACTTGTTCTTTCCACTGTACTATAGCATTCTTTTATTCTTTTTCCAGCTTAAAGAAAAAGACAAACAAAATTATATATTCAAAAAAGATCGGGAATGGAACAATATTTCCATTTATTGTTGGCAGCTAGAGTCATTCATGTCACCCTTGAACAAAGCACTCAAAACAAAGTCTCCTCCATTTGGGAGAGATTTAGTTGGACTTAGGTACACCTTAACCTTGTTATTGAGTCAGTTCTCCCCCGATTGGCTATCTCTTCCAATCATATGGAGGGTTCGTTCATGCCTCCTGCATGACGAACTTATACAAAGTCATCATATGTTGCCACATAGTCACATTAAGTCGTTCTTTTGTTCAAGGGAAGTTAGCCTGAGTCAGCCACTCTGCGGTGTCTTTTGACTCATTTTTTAGTCGGCCATCCCTGGTTGTCAGTGCCTTATCTATAATCACATCAACTATATTGGTCCTTTACTCATGCCTATTTGAGAAGGTCCCCATTGACTTCTTGCTGGCGGGTCTTGTCCTTATCGACGATGACATCTTGCTCTGAGGACAGGCCTAGAGCCGCATCATGGCCCTATTTTCATTATTGATAGGTCACCTTGTGCTCAGCATCATTCAGTATCATGGGTCTTTGACTGAGTGGTTTCCCTTGTCTTCGACATCAAATTACACTATCACACATTGGGATTCATGCAGTACCTTAGTTTCCATTTGACTCTATTGGTGGATACCTCACCTCTGTGTCAGCTTTCATTATTGGTTGGTTCAGAGAGTTTCTATCGTGCGCTGGCCACATCTTGTGTACGTCGAAAACGTGCTTCGGTTGGGTTACGACATCTTTTTCATCTGATTCCTTCCACATTATTGGCCTATGGGTTACACTCGCGCTAGATTGATGAAGGATGCCTTAATGCCTTCCTTCTAGTGGATCTTTCCCCATCGACTACGACTCATTGCTCTGGGGCAAATGTCTAGAGTCCATTTGGTAGTACCTTGGGGTTTGCAGTCATTAGTGGCAGATCCTTCGCTATCAATAGTGGGAAACCATCATTGTCTCCTCATTAATAGATTCTTATAGGTGTTCAACTCCAGCTTATCTATTCACACGTGTTATATTGTACTGGGTACCTTGACGCTCATTATCATTATCGGTGAGTAGTCTCGTGTTTGTTAACAGTATACATCAATGACCGGTAATCAAACAATTTCTCACATGGTCGAATTCAGATCATTTATTCCCATGATGTAGAAATGTACCGCGGTGGTCGGTGAAGACCTCGGGTTGCATCAGCATTCATTGGTTCACTTGACAGTTGCTCCTGTTGCTGCTAGTCAATACCACCCCACCTTATATGTTGCAGTCATTCATGGCGACATTCTATATGTTGACACCTAAGTTTGTAGTGTAGTACCACCTTACTCCATCATGTTCATTTGGTACTTTTGGGATCAGTCTTTGATATTAGTGATCAGCTTCATCCTTCAGCATCATTGACATTCTTATATGTGATATTCAGACATGTACTTGTTCGATTATGATCAGATGATCCATTATGTATTTTTCAGTCTTCTATACTTGTATACTTAATGGATCCACTTGTACTTGATATGAGGACATGGTTTACTTTCTCTGAGCATGGGTATGCCTGCCTCAGACAGTGTTTCTTTCTGATCTCCTTTTGCGGCTTGGTTGGCTGAACTCTCATGAAGTCCTTCTCAGTTTTTGACAGGTTTCCTTTCCATGCACTTACTTAATACATTTTGGCCATCATGTACCCCTTCTAACCTCATATATTAGGGGGCATTTGTTATAGCTCCAAATCTCACTCTTGAGGTTTGTGATGTTGCACTCATGGCCTAGGGCAACTCCTCCTTCTAGACCTAGTCCAAATACTTAAAAAACAGTGTTTTACTCCCTATACGCGACATTGCTCTGAGCTAAACATGTGTGTACGCGGGTCTGTGTATACCCAACCCGCGTATATGTCTTAAAACACTTAAAAAAATTAAATCTCCTTAATTTTGGGTGGAGATCACGGGTTTTACCTGTTGATTACCTATTAGTTCCCATGGCCCAACTATTCCCAATGAATTCCCAACTAAAAAACTTCTTTGGGAGAAGTATAAAAAGGCTTTAATGGGAAGGCCTAAGGGAGGAGACAATAGAGAGAAAAATCACTCTGTTGAGATTATCCCTAATCATTTCTGAAGATCCTTGTGCTTCCAGGACTTCTGCCATTACAGGAAACCCTTGTTTCCTTGAGTTATGATGTCTTTTCACTAGTTGAGATATTCTTGTGTGAGTCATGGAAGGAGCCTTTTGAAGACTTGGGATTGGACGAATCCAGAGGATGGTTCCGCTTGGAGCCTACGAGAGGAAGATTCAGGTGATATCATTCCTTGGTTTACTTTAGTTATCAGCAATAAAGAAACATTTGTCTTGTTCTCGAAATCAATCTTCTTCATGCTTATGATGTTGTCATTATGGTTTGCATATGAATAGTTGTTTCAATTATATAACTAACTACCTTTAAATATGCTATGAAGTTGATTTCTTTATGATGCTTGGTCCATATACTGCTATTCTTCCTTGAATTGATTTTTTTGTAGGTTCAAGGATTGAAAGGAACTCCAAGAGGGTTTAGACCCTGGCTAGATTTACTTGAACGAAGGACCCCCAGGTGCACCTCTCTTTACATAGTTTTCTTATATTAGTATCATGGTTGTGTGGAATGCTTTTTTTTCATTGTAGATAACCCACACTCTGCTAGGGTATTGATCCAAGACCCTAGGGGACTTTTTCCCTCAACAAAGGCATCGACCCTCCTCCTGTAACAATATTCACAAAGGCATGGCAATGATCTTTATCATGCCCTTGAATCTTACATTTCAAACACCAAACTTCTTCGTGCACCTTAGGCCGAGCTGCTCTATCTTTCTTCAGACTTTGGAACTCTAAGCAAAGATTCTGCAACTCCACATGAATCTGCTAAAATCCCAAAGCAGCATCTTGAATCGGTGTCTCATGCAATCTCATCACAATATCCAGGGCTTCCGCCTGGGTTCCAATCATTTGTTGTGATAGTGTAGTGTCCCTTCTTGGTGAGATAACTTTAATGACACTTAGAGAGGATGATTATGATATAATGATATAATATTATGTGTGAGAAACTTTTGTACATGCTTATATGCTATAGACTTGGTTTGGATCACCTATTTTTTGTTTGTTAGGATAATATCTATGGTTGTGTGTATAAGAATTGATTTTGGTTAAGAACATATTATCGATGTTTTCTCTTATGGTATCTTAGTTTGTCAATATGTGTATGACATGGATGTTGATTCAGGATTAAGACACATAGATCCATGGATGATCATGGTTATGTGGAACATATTGTTAATTATTATTTATAGATGATACATGATTTATACGATTATATATGTTTAATATTGTAATGAGTAAGATGTGGCAGGTACATAGTTATTTGCAAACAAGGATGCTCAAATTATAAATGGCTGTGGAAGTCATGCACAATCTTTGGTAAAATTTGAATAAGTTAATTATGAAATTCATTTATCCCTTTGGTCTATGATATTGTCGTGTGTGCAGGTATTGGAATAAGGCCTTACCAATGAACCATCATATGGGTATGAGCTCACAATCAGTACCTTAAGGTGAAGTGTGGAGTTTCAAAGTAGGGTAGATGAGAAGCCATGGAAATTAGGGCGCGGAGTCCTAAATCCATGAAAGATAAAGAAGTGAAGTCTTGTATATATAATAAAATGTTTAGGTCACGAAATCCTGAATATTTAAAAAGATCAAGGTGTGGAATCTTGGATATTTAGAGTAGATCAGGACGCGAAGTCCTCAATCTACTAAGGCACGTAGATGCATGCAATAGGGGTACGAAATCCCTATTCTCTAGAAGAAAAATACCACACATGGGAAGCTCAAGGATGAATTTCCTTAATGAAACCTCTTTTCTAACAATCCTAGAGTGACTTTCTAAAAATATAAAGTCATGTCTAGTGTCTCAACCATGACTTTCCAAAAATAGTAAATCAACTTACATAAATTGGAATTCAAGTATAGTTGAAGGAAAATCACGTAACTTATCATTAATCAATCCTAATCGTTCAATCTCAAATTAATCCTCAATATTATTAATATTATTATCATATTTTATGAGACTATGATATTATTATTAAAAGAGAATTACAAGTCACCTTCATCTCCTAAATCACTTCACACCTCTCTTCTTTATGACTCTCATGGCTCTATGTAAACATCTCTATTTTAATAATAAATTACACACTATTTTATGCACTCATCAAAGAATGGCATATTCCTCTTCAACTCATTAAAGATATGTCATAAAAGATTCCTCTTACGCTCTCTTTAATGTATAAGTTACACTATCCTTAACTAAGGCATGCATACCTCTCCTTAATGTCATGAATTACACTCCTCTAAATGTAATACAATGCATGCATATTACTCCTCCTTTATGACAAGAATTTGTTGCTTCTCCTATATATGTGTCTCATGTATTCTCACCTAGGGAGAGGGAGATGCATTGTGATACCAAGAGTTGGAGAGATTTGAAAAATATTATGAGAGTGAGAGACTTGGAGAGTAGCCAATTTCTTTCGAAGTGATTTTGAAATTCCTATTCTAAGTTACTATGTAGATCTACCTAGTGGAGCTAACCATGAGTGGTGTTGGGAGGAAGTGAAACTTATCTTCCTTAGCTTGCCTTGGATATCTCTCTACTACTGTATTTTGGTACTATTTGTGAGCTCTTATAGCTCGAGGGTTCCAAGGGGGGAAGTTCTCCCTGGATATGGTTGGGAGGAAAACCGAATGGTTCACAATGAGTTGGTAAGGATATTGGAGCAAGAGCAAAATCTCATTGGAGCTGGAGCATATTCCCATCTTTTTGGAATTGTATAAATACACTACCAGGTATGTTCATAAGAATTCTTGAAATTTTAGTTTATTATTAATTTAAAAGTGTTGTACAACTTTAAAATTCGTTGTAAATTGCTATGTGTGAATGTTTATGAGATATTTACAAATTTATTTATGAGCTAACCAATAATGAATGAGAGTTGTAGTTGAGAATGTACATGCAGGGGGATTAAAACAATAATGTGTTGCCAAAGTTTTAAGTTCTTTTTATAATGAATTTTTGTCCATTGTAGGTTTCCATGAGTTGGCTACAAAACCATATTATCATAAATTTGAGTTTTTTTTCTCCATGTACAGTTGTAGATGAAGTTTTCACACTAAGTGTTTGACAAAGTGATAAATGAGATACCAGGAATGTTTTTGTTGTTGTTGTTGTTTTAATAAATCGCATCTCTGGAATTTTTTGTTACTTTTCCGCTCAACATCAGGAGATATCCTTTCCCTTTAGCCATTTAACCCCCCAATTGACTCCAAAATAGTACTTTACATAACCTAGATAAAAAATATGGGCCATTTTACAAATTGTTACTATCAATTATATGTGTTTGTTTTCGAGTTTTTGATGAAAAACTAAGATTGTTTTGTCCCTGTTTTAAGATGCCAACATTTGAAGTTTCAAATTTCTAAATTTTTTGAGTTGAATAGGTTGAAGAAGAATCTCAAATTCATTGTTGCCAAGTGTTTGTAAAATGGCCTCAATGGTTATAGATTGCATGCTTGCAAAGTGTTTGTCAAAATGCCTTAATGGCTGTAGATTGCATGTCTACAAAGTGTTTGTCAAAAGACATCAATAGTTGTAGTTTTTGTGCATATAAATTGTTAGAGTAAAAGTCATACTTACCGTCATGCAAAGTGTTTGTCAAAAGACATGAATTGTTGTAGTTTTTATGCATATAAATTGTTAGAGTAAAAGTCCTACTTACCATCATGCAAAGTGTTTGTCAAAAGACATGAATGGCTATAGTTTTTGTGCATATAAATTGTTAGAGTAAAAGTCCTACTTACCATAGTTTTTATGTACTAAAAATTTATGAATAAACTATTTGATGGATGTATCTTCTTATGTCTACAAGTTTTTGGTATGAACGTGAAAATTAATTTAATAATTTGTTGAAGTGTGAATATAGAATAGGATTATTGTTACTTTTATTATCTAAATCTTTCATAAAAAAAGGAGGTTGTTGGAAACAATTTTATAGTGACTTTCTAGAGGATTTTGTGCAAGTGAGCATAATAAGTTTTGTTTGAGCTGCATGTGTTCATGGGTGCATTCTTGTGCTTCAATGACTATAGAAAACAACTACTTGTGCCCAATTTATGCAGTTTTATTGTTTTACATGACACTTTTTGAAGAATAACATGCTTTGAATTAGTAACAGTAGTTTCTTTTGTTTCAACATTCATTATATATTTCTCATGATTGCAACATTGCCTTAATAATTGGGATTGGGAATTTTAATTGATGAATTTGGAAATGTTGTTCGGTCAATACATTTTGTGATTCTATTTCATAAACATATCATATTTATTAGATTTATTTATGAAGAGAGAAATATTCTTCCCTCAGTTACCTTGTTATATGTAGGTTAATACTCATACACTTATATGTGATTTATGTAAAAGAAGTATAATACTTTTGTGGTTATGATATCAAGAGTCAATAAATGAAGCTTATTTAGCATAATCTAGGAAATCAAATAGGTTGATCTAGCTTAATGTTCACACATGGAATTATGGTACAATTTATTTCCACTCTTACTTAGAGCTCATGTATAAGTATGAAAAAAACGCATGTTATGATATTTTAAACTTGAGAGGAAATCTATTTTGGAATTGGTTTTAAGGGAAAGTTATCCCTGACTTCTTATGTTATATTCTTACATTGAAATAGTTGAAGGAACATGATTACATGATAGCTAAGTTAGTCATATTATGAGTAAAACAAAAATAAAATAAAAATAAAAATTGAGTAATAGTATTCAATGTGACCTTTACTTCTCTATACTATTGATGGTTGGTAAGGTGTGACCTTACATATGGTATAAGATCCAAGTTAAAACACTAGGGCCTAATGGGCCAACATGATTTCTTGTAGGTTGATGCATGAATGGTTATTTTGCATGCATATTGAATTATTGTGTATGTTGACTTGGAAGCATATTGGTTGCATAAAGGATGTTATTATTATTATGTCATTTAGAAACTCATGAAAGAAAAAGAATGGCTTCTTATATTCCTTTATATTTTTGTTAAGACAAATTATAAGAAATATGATAAAGTACTTAAAGACATGTAGGGAAAGGATGTGCTTGAGAAGTTGGGGTTAAACCCAAGCCTGTGAATGGTTTGATTTTCAATGGGTGAGTGAGATATGTGGAGTGGATGCATGGTTGCATATATGTTTAATGCATCATTATCAATGTGATATGGGCCTACTAGCCATCTATACTAGTTGAAACTATATCTACCAAGAAAAATATTAGTCTAATCTAAAATATAGCATGAAGGCATTGGTGTCTATTCTTTGGGAATGTGTGTCAAGTGTAAGGCCAATATTAAATTAACATGATGATTGAGTTCTTCATGTTAATTTTGAATCTTTTCTTACCTACACTAATGGAAACTTAACAGAAGCTAACTTGAAAGATGTCACTTGTAACTATGAATGAAGATTCAAGAGTAATGTATGTGCATTAATTTGATGTGTTAAAATATGATTTGGGAATACATTCTTAATGAGTAAGAATGGAATTCCTATGATTTCTTTGACATGACTCTGTGTAGTTTGGGTTGACTTTATGAATCAAATAACATGAAATTAAAAATACTAGGTTGATGTATGACCTTCCTAACAAACAAGAGGCTTAAATGACTAGTGCATGAAGGGTTGTGGAAGCCATTTGAAGGAACACTTGAAGATTATGTTTTCCCTAAGTTATGTATGGGTGTGGAATCCATACTAGAATATATATATGAATGAGTTGATGTATGGGTGTGGAATCCATACTAATGTATATCTATGAGATAACTAATGAGGTAAGGTATGGGTGTGGAATCTATACTAACATATATCTATGTGCTAAGTAATGCTTTTGGTTAGAATGAACAAAACTATTTTGATGAAATCTCATACATGATTAAGGAGGATTGATTATGTGTAATTAAATTTAAATGGATAAAGATTCATAACATGAATTTTCTTGATATTTAAATCCATTATTTTATTTTTACTACAAATGACGATACTAAGATTGGTATACTAAACACCATTAGGTGGTTTAGAATGTTTGGAATAATTGATTTCGATATATGGAGTCAAGTGTGAACTAGGTATATATCCTCTAGTATTTTAATTATTTTGTATGTGTTGGATTTAGGTAGAATTAAAATGATTTTCAAATGATTGAAAAGTAGAAAAATATTATTGTGATAAGTTGATGAAATATCCTTTCTATTGGCTCAAGACAAATTAGGTATAGGAAAGCCATAATAGTATCTTTAATTATTTTGTCAATTGAATATCGGTTGAATTCTATTTAACCAAATTAATTAGAGAAATTATGAGGATTTAACTCATGAACTGCTCTAAACTATTGCTAGTTAGGTGATCAAATCTTCATATTGTTTATCAACTTGATGAACAGCTTTCTTGGAATTTAATTAACTTGTAAATTGTTAAGAGAATAACATGTTTAGAAGATAAACATTTTATGTGGTGAGAACTTTGTTTTATTTGAACTTAAAGAAAAAGTTATGTGATTAATGAAAATCTTAGATGAGGTCTTGTTTAGAAGAAGTGATATTTTTGGAGGGAAAAATTGAAGGAGAGTGAGACACATTTTGATGAATTAGAATTCTTGCATGATTTAGAAGCCTAAGATGATTGTATTATTTGTGGAATGGAAGAGATTGAAGGATTTGGGACATTTGTTCTTGGATGTATAGTTGTATGAGTAATTAGTAATATAATCGTTTGAGAGGTAGTAAAAAAAAAAAATACTTATGCTTAGGCTAGAAATGTCTTTATGATAGTCTAAAGATTATTTAAAATCAACAAGATTCTTCATAATTTGAGAAATGTATGGTTTTCATAACTTATTTTTTTTTGTTTGTGTGTATGTATTAATAGTATGGAATAAGACGTGAAACCAAATGGATTGATTAATTATTGAAAAGAAATTGCGAGTGATTTTATAGTGGGAAAACAAGTTTACTTATAGTTATCAAGATAGATTCAATAATATAGATATTGTATTTGTATAATTACAAAAGTTGTTCTTGATTACAAGACACTTTCAAAAAGATATATTTTATTATTTTTGGAATGAATATCTTCTAACTGAATCATTGATAATTGATTCTCAAGTAATAGAAGTGAATAATAATGAAGATTATGGGAATTAAAGGAATGGTCTATAATACAAAAGTGGGTCAATGAGGTCTGTATGGAACCTTAGCTTGTTAGTTTAAAAAAAAATGGTGTCTTAAACCTAAAATTGTATTTTTTCCTAAAGATTAAGCATTTAGTACAAACTATAGGTAGATCCTAAAGATTTTGATTGCAAGAATGTCTTATGGACTGAAAAGGGGAAACTTGGATTGAGAAGACATAAATTAAGTGAGATGTAAGAGTGGGTTTTATATATGACATCATGTTTTATTGCATAGTTTCATTGGCAATTGTATGTGGATGATTTTATGCTTCTTGTATGCAAATTTGATTGTCAGATGGGATGGACCATTATTGTTTTTTTTTTTTACAACCAATGTGTGAGCTATTTATAGCTTGGCAAGATCAACATACTATAGAATCATGAAGATGACACATGTAGGATTCATGTAGACGATGAAAAAGAACATGTAGAATATCAAAATATTATAGATATCTTAATTAGATGTCATATCAATTACATAAAATAATATTTTGATGTGTTACTATAAATTGTATGGTTGGTTTTGATATAGAAATATTTGGCATTTTATATAGAAACATGCCTAATATGGAAAGGATATATTTTCTACTTGATTAAGAATGGTGTGTTTCGGTTTTCATGGAGTTGCTTCTAATTTAGAAAACATTAAAATATGGTTCTGCATGAAGAAAAATATATCAAATACATATACATAAGGTTAACACCTTAGTGGTAGGAGAATCGAAAATAACTAAGTATCTTGTGATTGTAGGAAAAACTTTGGGCAAAGTTTAACCCAAGAGGGGGAGTATGTAGTGCCCCTTCTTGGTGAGATAACTTTGATGACACTTAGAGAGGGTGGTTTTGATATAATGATATAATATTATGCATGAGAAACTTATGTACATACTTATATGCTATAGACCTGGTTTGGGTCACCTAGTCGTTGTGTGCTTAGCATAATAGCTATGGTTGTGTGTATAATAATTGATTTTGGTTAAGAACATATTATCGATGTTTTCTCTTTTGGTATCTTAGTTTGGCAATATGTGTATGACAAGGATGTTGATTCAAGATTGAGACACATAGATCCATGGATGATCATGGTTATGTGGAACATATGGTTAATTATGATTTATGAATGATACATGATTTATATGATTATATATGTTTAATCTTCTAGTGAGCAAGATGTGGCAGGTACATAGTTATTTGCAAACAAAGATGCTCAAAGTATAAATTACTGTGGAAGTCATGATACATTATTTTTATGATTTTATATGCTTAATCTTGTATTGAGCAAGATGTGATATGGAACGTGGCTATTTTCAATCAAGGATGTTCAAATTTTAAATGGCTGTGGAAGTCATTTCTCTAGAACCAAAATGGTTGTGGAAGTCATGCACAATCTTTGGTAAAATGTGAAAAAGTTAATTATGAAATTCATTGATTCCTTTGATCTATGAGATTGTGATGTGTGCAGGTCTTGGAACAAGGTTCTACCAACGAACCATTAGACGGGTATGAGCTCATAATCAGTACCTTAAGGTGAAGCATAGATTTCCAAAGCAGAGTAGATGAGAAGCCATAGAAATTAGGGTGCAGAGTCCTAAATACATGAAAGATAAAGACATGGAGTCTTGTATCTATAATAAAATGTTTAGGGTGTGAAGTCCTGAATATTTAAAAAGATCAAGGCATGGAATCTTGGATCTTTAGAGTAGATGAGGGCGCAGAGTCCTCAATCTACTAAGGCACGAAGATGCATGCAATAGGAGTATAGAATCCCTATTATCAAGAAAAAAATGCCACTCATGGGAAGCTCAGGGATGAATTTCCTTAATAAAACCTCTTTTCTAACAATCCTAGAGTGACTTTCTAAAAGTAGAAATTCATATCTAGCATCTCAAGCATAACTTTCCAAAAATAGTAAATCATCTTACATAAATTGTAAATCAAGTATAGTTGAAGGAAAATCACTTAACTTATCTTTAATCAATCCTAATCGTTCAATCTCAAATTAATCCTTAATATTATTAATATTATTATTATCTTTTATGAGACTATGATTTTATTATTAAAAGAGAATTACAAGTCACCTTCATCTCCTCAATCACTTCACACCTCTCTCCTTGATGACTCCCATGGCTCTATGTAAATATCTCTCTTTTAATAATACATTACACTCTATTTTATGCACTCATCAAAGAATGACATATTCCTATTCAACTCATTAAAGACATGTCATAAAGGATTCCTCTTACGCTCTCTTTAATGCATAAGATACACTATCCTTAACTAAGGCATGCATACCTCTCCTTAATGGCATGATTTACACTCCTATAAATGGAACACAATGCATGGGAGGAAGTGAAACTTATCTTTCTGAGATTGCCTTGGATGTCTCTCTACTACTATATTTTGGTACTGTTTGTGAGCTCTTACAGCTCGGGGATTCCAGAGGGAGAATTTCTCATTGGATATGGTTGGGAGGAAATCCGGATGGTTTACAATGAGTTGGTAAAGATATTGGAGCAGGAGCACAATCTCATTGGAGCTGGAGCATATTCCCATCTTTTTAGAATTATATAAATACACTGCCAGGTATGTTCATAAGCATTCTTGAAATTTTAGTTTATTATTAATTTAAAAGTGTTGTAGAACTTTAAAATTCATTGGAAATTGGTACTTGTGAATGTTTATGAGATATTTACAGATTTATTTATGATCTAACCAATAATGAATGGCAGCTGTAGTTGAGAATGTACATGTAGGGGGGTCAAAACAATAATGTGTTGCCAAAGTTTTAAGCTCTTTTTATAATGAATTTTCATCCATTGCAAGTTGAAATGAGTTGACTACAATACCATATTATCATAAATTTGAAGTTTTTTTTCTCCATGTACAGCTGTAGATGAAGTTTGCACACTAAGTGTTTGACAAAGTGATAAATGAGATAGTATGAATGTTTTTGTTGTTGTTTTAATAAATGGCATCTCTAGAACCTTCTGTTACTTTTCCGCTAAATATCAGGGGGTATCCATGCCTTTTGGCCATTTAAATCCCCATATGATTCCAAAAACGTACTTTGCAGAACCCATATCGAAAATATAGGATATTTTACAGATTGTTGTTGTCAATTATATGCGTTTGTTTTCGAGTTTTTGATGAAAAACTAAGATTGTTTAGTCCCTGTTTTAAGATGCCAACATTTCAAGTTTCAATTTCTAAATTTTCTAAGTTGAATAGGTTTAAGAAGAATCTCAAATTCATTGTTGCCAAGTGTTTGGTGGAATGCCTCAATGGTTGTAGATTGCATGCTTGCAAATTGTTTGTCAAAATGCCTCAATGGTTGTAGATTGCATGTGTTGCAAAGTGTTTGTCAAAGGACATGAATGGCTATAGTTTTTGTGCATATAAATTGTTATAGTAAAATTCCTACTTACCGTCATGCAAAGTGTTTGTCAAAATACATGAATTGTTGTAGTTTTTGTGCATATAAATTGGTAGAGTAAAATTCCTACTTACCGTCATGAAAAGTGTTTGTCAAAAGACATGAATGGCTATAGTTTTTGTGCATATAAATTGTTAGAGTAAAAGTCCTAATTACCGTAGCTTTTATGTACTAGAAATTTATGAATCGACTATTTGATGGATGTGACTTCTTATGTCTGCAAGTTTTTGGTATGAACGTGAAAATTAATTTAATAATTTGTTGAAATGTGAATAGAGAATAGGATTGTTGTTACTTTTATTATCTAAATCTTTCATAAAGAAAAAAGGGTTGTTGGAAACAATTTTGTAGTGACTTTCTGTAGGATTTTGTGCAAGTGATCATAATAAGTTTTGTCTGAGATGCATGTGTTCATGGGTGCATTCTTGTGCTTCAATGACTGTAGAAAACAACCACTTGTGCCCAATCTATGCAGTTTCATTATTTTACATGACACTTTTTAAAGAATAGCATGCTTTGTATTAGTAACAGTAGTTTCTTTTGTTTCAACATTCATTATATAATTCTCATGATTGCAACATTGCTTTAATAATTGGGATTGGGAATTTTAATTGATGAATTTGGAAATGTTGTTGGGTCAATATATTTTGTGATTCTATTTCATAAACATATCATATTTATTAGATTTATTGATGAAGAGAGACATATTCTTCCCTCAGTTACCTTGCTATTGGTAGGTTAATACTCATACACTTATATGCGATTTTCGTAAAATAAGTATAATACTTTTGTGGTTATGATATCAAGATTCAATAAATGAAGCTTATTTAGCATAATCTAGGAAATAAAATAGGTTGATCTAGGTTGATGTTCGCACATGGAATTATGGTAGAATTTATTTCCACTCTTACTTAGAGCTCATGTATAAGTATGAAAAGAGCGCATATTATGATCTTTTAAACTTGAGAGGAAATGTGTTTTGGTATTGGTTTTAAGGGAAAGTTATCCCTGACTTCTTATGTTATATTCTTACATTGAAATAGTTGAAGGAACATGATTACATGACAGCTAAGTTAATCATATTATGAGTAAAACAAAAATAAAATAAAAATAAAAATTGAGTAATAGTATTCAATGTCACCTTTACTTCTCTATACTATTAATGGTTGGTAAGGTGGGACCTTACATAAAGCAACCCTTAAATGAGTCAAGAGCGAAGCCGTGAACCACTCGCAATGCTGCCCATCCGTAAGATTCATGTTAGCTTCACAGATCTTGCATTTCAATCTTTGGTCGAACTCCGAGGGTGTCTCACCATGCTTCATCATGATCTCCTTAAATCCCATGATCGATTGCGCTTCATAGTTGGGTCTATTGAATTCCTTATTCAGCATAGTCTGAATATCTACCAACATAGCCATTAGGTTATCAATGCAGTACTTAATGTACCACGTTAGCACGCGATCCTATAAAGCAGTAACTAATGTTGATTTCTTCATCTAATCATATGCAATATTCTGAGCTTGCCACATAGCCTTCACAACAAACCAACACTAGTCCGGTTCCTCACTTCCCAAGTCCTTAAAAACAAGAAACTTCACTGCATTCGCCATATTGAACAGTGGTAGAGATGGTGGTGTGTGGGTCAAGGTGTATGCAGTGGAAGTGAAGATGGAGGTGGTGTGGGTGGATGGGTTATTCGTGGGGACCCTTGCCTTATTAACTGGACAACGCTCTGCGGAGAAGCCTGTGCTACTTCTTCATCACCACTCAAAGGAGTAATCCAAATGGATCTAGGAACACTCTATAAGGCTTGAAATCTCTTAAAAAACCATGCCAAAGATCCAAACAATCACATGCCAAGAGCTCTTAGAATGGCAGAAAAGAACTATCGGGAGGCAAAAACCAAAGAAAACACTTGAAAACAGTGAAAAAAACAGAGTATCAGAGGCGGAACAGATGAATGCATAGTAGCCATCAGATCTGGCCAATCAATGGTCCAGATCTGATCGGAAAATCACAATCGGCACAAGTAGACAGCAGATATCAGCACAGACTACATACCACTTGTAACGGGGACCAGTGGAGTTAACTAGGACGGTCGATCAAGCACGCAGATCAATGGCCCATGTTGCATCGTAGGATCGCTATCGAGGATTACAAGAGCACTTACAATGGCCTAGAGTTATTGTGATATGCGATTGTGATCAATCACATCACGATATCGCATAAGAGAAACGCCATGGAGTGGGACCTATACACATGTATATGTGCGATCCGATGAACCGGACCCGACGATTTTATCAATATTATTTCATAAGATTTGAGATCCGTAGCAAAGCCATTTTTAATGCATTTTCACAGTTTTCGTTTATTAAACAAAATGCAAAGGATGAAGGCCGATGCAATAAGCTGGACCCGAAAGGGTTTGTGAAGTGAAATGTATATTGTTTCAAGTCCAGAGAAAATCCATTTCTAATGCATTTTCGCAGTTTTGACGTATTTCAAAAATACAAAGGGGAACCTTGGAGCAAGGCCGAAGCAACTTGCGATAGAGATTGAGGACGGAACTGATAGGGGAATAGGCCATATTGAAGGACTTTTGAAGTCCGAATTGAATTGTGTTTTGGCAGAATTTCACAGTCGTGAATGCATTTTCCTGTGTAAAATAGAAAACAACCGCATTTGGGATTCTAAAGGATTTCAAGGGACCTAGGCACTCTTACATTGCAGAATAGGTGGCCACCTCTGTTATAGACATTTTTGTGCCTTACAGCATTAAGCATGAAATGTCCCTAATCCAAGGGATCCAAAGTCCCTAAATGATTTGTTACTACCCCTAAAGGAACAAGGTCAACAAAAGACAGCTTCTCCCAGAAGTTCTCCACCAAAAACAACTCAGAAATGGTCAAATCAGGATCAATTCAGTAGCTCCACTAGCCGTCTGCACTGAAATGCAAAGTCTGCACTGGCTACTTGCACTGCAACACAGGTAGAAGCACTACCAGGGTGCGCTGAGCAGGAATTGACAAATGGCAAGTTCATTCAACGAGGTGGAAAGACCCTGGAAGCTTCCAGAATCTTCCTCAATGACACTTGCCTCAATGAATTCGACCAAGTGATGAGTAAGAGGTTCTCAACCTCCAAGTGGAAACAAGAACTGATAGTGAGAAGCCACAAGTCAAAACATGAGCTGACTCATCCTCTCTGCTCACATCTATATATGGATCTCTCACTCAGAGGTTCAGGAGGCTGGAATTTTGTACTTTGCAGAGAATTGTTGTTGGTTTGAGATTGAGATTAGTGCATTGGGTGATTTATGCTTTGTTGGAGGAGAGGAAGGGATTCTTTTGCTGGGAGGTAGATGTTGGATCGGGCCTCACTTGGTTGTATCTCCTCTTGGACTTTATTACTCTATCAATAAACTATTTGAGTTTCTCCTACATGTTGTGTACCAATGATGTTTTGTTATGCTTACATGTTTAGCTTAATCTCATCTTGAGCTTTTTATGAATGTATATCTGTATCTTCTTGTAGTTTCTCTCTCTTGTGATCTTGCAGGAATTCGGTGAAGCTGGGCCGGTGAGGGAGCTGGGAGCTAGGAGCTACAGAAGAGAGGAACAATTGAATCAACAAACTGGTGAAAGACACGGGTTAGTTAGATCCTTTCTCCTCATTTACATTTCATAAAGAAGAATATTCAATTAGTTTACCTTGTTTGTTGCTAAGGCACTATCACCTCTTAGAGTGGGATAGGGGCATTCCGAATTGGATACTTTTCCCAACAACAAATTGGCGACTCTGCTGGGGAGAGTATCTTGTTAGTTTATTTGTGTTTCTATTGCTATTCATTTCATAAACTCAAGAGTGCCGAATCGAACTGCATTTTCCATTTACAAATGCAAAGTAGAGATCAGCTACTCTAGCCCACACACTGGGCCTGTTTATGATCTGAACAGCTGATCCATAAGTGCTCTAATAGCCCTTTGTGATAGATCTTAGTCCTCCTATAAATCATCCTCCTAATTGTACCTAATTGATAGCTTTGATCCAGCCAAAAACTGTAGATTTAACTGCAAACCATAACCCAGAACCCAGAAACAACTCTCGTTTCTGCTTCAGCGCAGACTCTTTGAAGAGGTTCTGCATTTCAACGTAGGTCACGTGAAGGCTACCTGCGCTGAATGTCAAAACCTCTGTGTTGGGAGTGCGCTGATCAGTCTTTGCCTTGTGCAGCTGTGGTTCCCTACTTCCTTTTGCTCAGTTTTATCTCTGTTTTTTGCAGCCTGTTATCAGTCAGTGTACCTATCTGAAACCCCTTTTCTTTGCCTCAATTCCGCCTCAGTTGTATAAAGAAACTGTATTTGTTCTTTGTGTATTTGTTACATCATTTTCAGTTTCCCATTACAAAAGTAAACTAGTCATACTGTCGCCCTTAGATCTAGACCTGTCATAAGTGTCGTTTTGATCTTAGGAGTGAGTTTGTTTGCTGTTCACAGTTGACTAAGCTTTTACTTTTGTCTTTTGGTTTGAATTTATGCATTTCTAGTGTTGAAACAAGTAAATCATAAAGTGTCGTAATTGTCTTTTTGATTTTAAAAAAAAGGAACTTGTTTATGTTTTCACTTGAAATCAAATTCAAATTTGTACAACAGCTTTCTTTTTAGGCATCAATATTAAGAAAGCGAAAAGAAATACATGCATTTGTGCATTTGCATTTTGATAGTTTGCATGGTTTGATTTAGGGAAAAGTGCATTACAGTGTGCTCTATGCTCTTTGAGAAAAGTTTGTGTCTTCCTTTTCCCCTTGTAGCTAGGATTTTCATTGTTGAAAAGATATGAAAGCTTGCTTATCATCTTTAGACTGCATTTAGGAATTGTATCATACATCTAGTGGTGATCCAAAAAGGCAAACTTCTAAGAAAGATCAACCTAAAATAAATTGAATGAACTTAACAACGCTTTGTAACTTAACGCACAACATAGAGGTCTAGGCTAGAGATGTGTTCCGGCGTCGTAAAACCTGGTGACTGTCAATCTCGCTGATGGTTGGGTGATTCCTCCTGAGGGACGATAGCGCCAGTATGGATTGTGCTCCCACGTACCGTTGAGTATATATTGGGAGACCCCTATAGGCATAAAACCTTTATCCTTAGGAAGCCGTGTCGGCCGCCCTACTGATCGCAATGCACTGAACATAGGATTCAGGAAGATTGACCGCCTGTACCCTAAAAAGTATTCTGCGGTTTTGCGAAAAGTTTGGCACACCCTCTACCTAGAACTCCAGAGCAGTTCCTTTTGGCCTTTTTCAGACTCTATAACATAAAAAGTCCATCCGAGCATTTGTCACTTCGGGCTCGTTAAAACATCGAAGGAGACTAGAGTCATCTTTAGCTTTTTCTCGACTCTTTAAAATTGAAAAAGCAAGTTGTGTCTAAAGCGTCTAAAAATTCATTTAATTCGGAAACACATTTTTCCCCTTTTTGTATTTTGGTTGATCGAGTAATCCGCAATCGTGGAAGAAAGTCAATTGAAACCCCGTCGTTCGCGGAGGCTTACGAGTCAACCGTCTTTGTCTCCGGAATCAAAAACAGTACGGACAAAGCAAACTCGTTTAACCAGTTCAAAATCTCCTATCAAAGTTAGAACAAGTGTTCCAACAACATCTGAGATTCCGATTACTCCAAACATTTCTGGAAACCCTGCTTCTACAGAAGAAGTTCAACAGCCACAGAGGGACAGTGATATTGATCCTAGTCTGAGAGCAAACACTTGTGTTACTGAACCAGTTCCATCTGTAACCGGTTCAGAGAGTCTTGTTCCTCAAACATCTGTCGCTGTTGATTCAACCCCTTCTTCGGCACCAGAAATATTTTACGGACCTGACGGTCTTCCCCTTCCACCTGGTTTGATTGCAATAGAGGAAATTGTAGAAGATCCGCAAGCAAGTACTCCAACACATTTTGGAGTCGGGGTCACTCTATTTCCTTCGACATCAGAAGTTAGTCTACCACCAGTGGAAGTTCCTGTAGAATCGCTAGGCAATTTATTGGATAGACTCAAAATGTCTGAACAACCATCAACATCTAGGACTGTGTCGAATGACACAGCGACAGCAGAACTCCCTGCCGTCACTTCGACAATGTTTGCCGGCATACCATCTGTCCCGACTATCTCACAACCGCTAGAAGGAGTCCATCCAGGGACTATTTTGACAGTGTGGTCCATTCCTGTTTGTTCTTCCGGAATAATATCTGGTAACTCTTATGTTGAGACTCGACAAATTGATCCATTTGGAGGTCAATTCGGGCCATCCAGTCCCCAAGGGCAATCAATCCCCTTGAGTTCCGGATTACCACCGTATGGGGGGCAGTATGCCCTTTCGTTACCCCCTCCGGGAGGATATCCATATGGGAGTTCTCAACAGTATTCAGGTTATACTGGAGTTACGACAAGTGGTTGGGTACCTATGCTACCCCAACAACCAAGAGTTGTGTATTCTATGCAACAATGTGTACCTATGTCGAACATCCCGACAACACCAGCTATTGTAACAGTGTCACAGGTTCAAACGATGCCTGTCGTATGTCAACCTCAGATTTCTCAGGTTGTAATGCAACAGCCCCTTGACCCTGTGACTCAACCACAATCGCCAACTGGTGGGGCGACACAGGTCCAAACGGGTACAATTACCCCACATCTTGGTCCGACAGTTAGTATAGCACAACAGAACATGGCTTCACAACCGTGGCTGGTGCAATACCAACAACCACAATTCCAACAAGTGTACCAAGGTTCTGAGCAGTAGATCTTTGCGAACAGTGGACAACCGTACATTCAAAATGGTCAAAATCAACCACTTTACAGTGGTCAAGTCCACCAACCGTATCAGTCATACCAGCATCAATTACATTATGCTGGTATGCAAAGGCCAACTGCTCAGGCAATTCCATCGTACCCCGGGTATGCTTCACCTAACCTGAATCAACAGTTACCATTCGTGGCAACTTTAGAGTTACCCGATTTACACCGGTTAACAAACGATCCAATTGCTTACGCCCCTTGGTGGCCAGCGATTCCTCACAAACTTCCATCGGACATTCCTAAATATAATGGAAATCCAGGTGAAGACCCATCGAATCATGTGATGACATTTCATCTGTGGTGTTCATCAAACACCCTAAATGATGATTCGATAAGGCTTCACCTTTTTCAGAGGACGTTAACGGGTCCAGCGGCAAAATGGTATATTGAATTGCCTAGAGCTTCGTTCGACAATTTCATCACCTTAGCCATGACTTTCTTAACCCATTTTCAATTAGCGATAAGGTATGAAACGGGAACGGAAATCTTAACCAACTTCAAACAGACAACGGCCACTCACATATCTGATCATATACATGAGTGGCGATGTCGTCGTAGGATGGTAAAAACGTACGTTCCCGATCAGCTATTAGCTGAATGGTTTATCAAGTCGTTACTTCCTGCCATAACGGAAGATGTGGCGAAGGGGGGAGTCGTAACGGAAGAGCAAGTTATCGCTCGTGCACAATATCTAGACTTGGTCTATACTCAGTCTGGCACGCTCTACGACAAAATACCTAACGCCCCTAGACCAGAATTCTCAATTCCTCCTCCTCCTAAATCAAATAATGACTCTCATGCCGGCGATGGCGTGATTGGCACGACAAACGCGAAATCGACAAAGGCTTCGTCCAAGAAAGCCCGTAAGATTTCAGATCAAAATGCAAAAGACGAAATTCTTGCTTCGGAAGTAAATGTCGTATCAGCAGATAAGGGCAAAGAAACCAAACAACCAGGAAGCAAGAAGAAACAAAGCAAAGGGAAGAAGAAGAAACAGGGTGAGTCATCTCCTGAAAAAACTTCTTCAAACCCTCCCAGAGATAGGAAACCCCCTTTTGGGTGTCAGATATGTGATGAGAATCACTGGACGAGAGAATGTCCATACAAAGCTGAGCTTAAAAGATTCTTTAAGAGTTCGCAAACCTCAGCTGTGTTAACTGACCCGTTTCCAAATCTAGGCACAAATCTGGTTGATAGTGGAAATGCTTCCCCGTCGCAAGTGCTAATGTTGTCAATTTCCAAGCAACAAAATGATGCTTTGATTTCAACAAGGAACAAAGATTACGAGAATCCGCAGCTGTCGAACGACAAGGGTAAAGATCAACCAAGTAGCTCGACAACAACTTCGACAGAAGTTGTACCACCCATCATTCCTGAATTAACAATAAAACCGCCAAAGGGAGTAGTACACAAGTCAACATTTAATCCTCGCGCCAGAGCAGCGCAACATTATAACATAGTGGAAGATTTGGCACAATCGCCATCCACTATGTCGACTCTTGAAGTACTACAAAATTGTCCATCCCAAAGGCAGGCTTTGTTATCAGCCATTGGTGGGGTTGATCCTAAGGATCCCAATCTTGTATCCTTCGACCACAAAGGATACGATCCTCAGTTACCAGCTCAACTAGTTTTCCTTATTCAAGTGAAAGCCCTCAACAAAACTGTTCACCAAACAATTATTGATGAAGGGGCATCTACATGTATCATGTCGATGAGTTGCTGGAAAACTTTAGGATCTCCAACCTTGTCGCGATCTTCGACAACATTAAAAGCATTCGACGAAAGGACATATACCCCATATGGTATCCTAAATAACTTGAAGGTTGAACTAGGGGGGAAAACAGTAGAAATAGATGTTGAAGTCATCGATGGGAATCTTGATTACAACATCCTGCTAGGAAGACCATGGATATATGCCATGGCAACTGTTGTGTCGACCTATTTCAGAAAGATCGCATTCCCTTTTCAAGGAGGGATTACGATCGTCGACCAACAAAACTTCCTCCCCAATGGTTCACAAGTTACAGGAAGCATTCCCATGATCCATGGAAGCCCCCATTCACTTCAGAATATCGGAGTAGGCCTACTGAAAGATCCTATATTGATGGGAACTTTTGCTCTTCCACCTCCAATTGATTTGGCGGAAGTAGCATCGATAGGTACCTGCAATATGATATCTTCCGCGAAGATCTCACAAGACGATATCAACATGGATCATGCAATGGTTTTGCCCCCAAGCCCAATAGAAATATTGTAGCAATCAATGTTTCGGGCATGGGAGGCGAACCCAAATCAATGCTCATCAAGCGTTTGGGTAGATAGGTCTAGAGAATATGGTACCCCTTTAGATCCTTGGTCGAGAGTGCATGGAACCGACGAAGGAATTCTACAATCAATGTTGATTGAAGGGGCACCATGGAATGATTGTTACCATCGTTCTTCTTCGAGATTATGAAGAAGATACTCAAGATGACCTTTATCACCCTTCAATCTTTGAATTCCTATCAAATACTGTAAATATGGTGGATTCCGAGCGAAACTTATCCAATATTGAAGAGACTATAGCCATAAATATCTCGAGTAAAACAAATGTTGTAGAGAATATTTATGTCGGCAAAGGTTGTTCTCCTTCAGAACTGGAAATATATAACACTCCTTTTCGCGAGTTCAGAGATGTCTTTGCTTGGTCATATGATGAAATGCCAGGCATTGACTCGAGTATCGTTGAACACGAAATTAAGATGTATCCAGATGTCAAACTGGTAAGACAGCGGCTCAGGCAGGTGCACCCCAAGAAAGCCGCTGCCATTAAGGCAGAAGTTGAAAAACTTCTCCATGCTGGTTTCATCTACCCGGTTCCTCTAACTGATTGGGTATCGAATATTGTCCCTGTTATGAAGAAACAAGGGACAATTAGAGTGTGTGTCGATTATAGGGATGTAAACCAAGCTTGTCCAAAAGACAACTACCCTACACCCTTCATCGACCAGATAATTGATGAATGCGCCGGATGTGAAATCTTTTCATTCATGGATGGATTTTCCGAGTATAATCAAATAAATATCCGCCCACAGGACCAGTCAAAGACTGCATTCATTTGTCCGTGGGGCACATTCGCATATCGAAAATTACCCTTTGGTTTAAAGAACGCAGGGGCAACGTTTCAGAGGGCAATGAATTATGCCTTCCATGACATCAAGAACATCGTTCAACCATACCTCGACGACCTTCTGGCTCATTCGCGAAAGTGGACTGATCATCCACAGCATTTAAGAGCGATATTTCTACATTGCCGACACTACAAGATACGACTCAATCCGCACAAATGTGTATTTTGCGTCAGTTCTGGTCGTTTACTTGGCTTTGTAGTCTCCAAGGATGGGATTCGTCTCGACCCTTGCAAGGTCCAGGCAATCATCAATTTGCCTCCACCTTCGAATTTGCTTCAGATTCAGAAATTCCAAGGGAAAGCAAACTTTCTGAGGAGGTTCATTCCAAATTACGCAGAACTTGCTAAAGGTTATACTCGTCTTTTGAAAAAGGAGGTACCCTTCATTTGGGATCAGGTTGCGCAAGCTTCCTTTGATGCTTTAAAGGATTCCTTAATAAAAGCATCATTAATGTACGCCCCCGATTATCAAAGAGATTTTAACCTGTATCTGGCTGTAGCAGATACAACCATCGCAATGGTTTTAGTTCAAGAAGTCGACGGAATTGAACATCCTATCTATTATTTAAGTAGAAACTTAAATGATACAGAAAGCAAATATTCTTATGTTGAAAAACTAGCGCTTGCAGCTGTTCAAGCGATGCAAAGGTTTCGACATTATGTCCTCTTTAGGAAAACTACCATGCTGTCAGATTGCAACCCCATGACTTATATATTATCGCGACAGTTGCTGGGGGGCAAATATTCAAAATGGATAGCGATCCTTCAAGAGTTTGATCTGGAATTTGTAAAATCCAAATCAAAGAAAGCTCTAGTTTTCGCAGAATTATTGTGCGATCTCCCATCATCGTCCAACGATGAAACATCCGAAGAATCAATCGTGGATGAGAATTTGTTTCTAATATCTACAAGCAATGAATGTTATGGAGATATAATAATTTATCTCCAAACCCAAAAGTTCAGGCCTAACACCTCTCACTCTGAACAAAAATGTATATGATACCAAGCAAAAGACTACATGATCGTCGGTGATACACTTTACCGTCGTGGTATCGATACAGTTCTGAGGAGGTGCCTCACGCATGAAGAGGCCGAAAAAGCCTTGAATGAGTGTCATTCAGGAGCGTGTGGGGGGCATCAATCTGGATATGCAACAGCACAAAAAATCTTATTAGCAGGATACTTCTGGCCAACCATGTTCAAAGATTGCATAACCGCAGTCAGAAGTTGCCATGCTTGTCAAATTTTTGATAGCAAAACCAGAAGACCACCCGCACCTTTACAGCCGATAGTTGCTGTTGGGCCTTTCGCCAAATGGGGCATCGATTTCATGACATGTAACCCCACCTCGACCGGGGGGCATGGGTATATTATAGTCGTCGTTGACTATTTTACCAAATGGGCCGAGGCGATGCCTACATTAGATAACACCGGTGAAACAGCTGCCCTTTTCTTTTTCAATCATGTAGTCGCCAGGTTCGGCGTACCACAGGCCATAGTTACAGATCATGGATCGCATTTTCGCAATCACATGATGGTTGAATTAGCTGCCAAGCTAGGGCTATCTCACGACAGCTCTACCCCGTATTATCCGCAAGCCAACGGACAAGTTGAAGCGATCAACAAGGTCCTGAAGCGTATGTTGCAAAGGATGATCGGAGTTCACAAAAGAAGGTGGCACCTAATCCTGTACTCAACCTTGTGGGCTTACCGAACGTCAGTAAGGAATGCGACCGGGTTCACACCTTTCCAACTGGTGTATGGCCTGGAAGCAGTCTTACCAGTCCAGTGCGAAATTTCGTCTCTTAAACTCGCAATCGATCTCCTCCCCGGAACTTCAGAAGAAGAGGCCCGTTTCTTGGAATTAATCCAATTGGATGAAACCCATCGTGATGCCGCTTTGGCTAACAAAGCCCATAAGAAACGAGTCAAGGCACAGTTCGACAAAAATGTCAAACCCCGTGTCTTCTCAGAAGGTGACTTGGTCTTGCTTTACGACCAAGAATCCGATAAATTGGGAGCAGGTAAATTTAATTCTTTATGGATGGGCCCCTATATTGTTAAACGTGTGTTAGCAAAAGGAGCCTACGAGTTAATGGATTATGACGGAATTCCACTGGCGCAACCTCGCAATGGGTTGTACCTTAAGCGTTACTATGCTTAAATAGTAACCAATGTGCTTTTGTTGTATTTTGTTTTCGCTAAAGTGGTCATTCTGGTCGAGTAATCCACCTTTTTACATTTATTGCAGATGTCGAACCTTTTGGAGACATGTGTGGGATATGTCGACGGAGCGAGTTGTATTTCGCGGAACTTGTCCTCCGCAGCCTGGGCCATTTTTGATCCAAGCGGCGAGTTAGTAAGTTTCAAAGGTGTATGTATTGGTCAATCAATGAATAACATCGCTGAATATAGCGCGTTGATAGAACTGCTCTCTGATGCCATCACCCATGGTATACACCGACTAATCATCAGGCTAGACTCACAACTCGTAATACTACAACTCAATGGTATATATTATGTCCGCAACCCAGCTATTTATCGCATGTTCCTAAGGGTTAAGATTTTGGAAAGACAATTTGATTTAATTCAATACCAACATATTTCCAGAAACTTAAACACATTAACCGACTCATTAGCAAACTATGTGTTAGATAGACATTTGCGACATTTAAAAAAAGAAACACATCATCAATGTTGTACATATGGATCATATAACTCAACCAGAATAAAACCCCGAAAATCAAAATATACATATATAAGTTGTTTATGGTTTACATATAATGATTTGTAACCAAGAAAAAATCGGTCGCATGACCCAAAAACTCAAAAATGCTAGGGGGCACCCTAGTCTAGTGATGCTCATGATAGCATGTCACGGCCTGTGCGATCATGCGTAAGAGACGAGTCCATCGTCTAGGCACACCAGTAGTATGTCGCTGCAACTGTAGAGGTAACTCGTCGATCCTCACATCCGGAATGCCGAGAGTAAGGCTCTCAACCTGCTCCTGCACAGCTGTAAGGGTCTCGGCCACATCAAGGTCACGAAGAATAACCCTCCCGGCAGTCTCCCCTGCTGGGGCAACGGCTGGCGCTCTCAGGCGAACTGCTGGACGAACAGGACCAACATCTGCATGCACACATGAGTTTGATTAAAAGTCTTGATAGAATAAAGCACAAGGACATTATAAATAAAAGCAGTAAACAGTGATATGGTCGAAGATTTTACCAATAGCGCCCCACTGCTCGCCGTCCGGCAGTACCAAATCCGGATCACCCCGGAAGTCCATGCCAACATATGGATACTCGGAATAGACCATCTCCTGACGCTCGAACCACCTGAAGAAGGTATCAGAGAAAGAAATCTGAGATTGACCGGCATGCCTAGACATGTGATCAACCCATCTCTGCATGCGTGGTTCAGTAGGAGAAGGCAAGTCGAGTGCAATGTACTGTGGCTGCATCAGTGGTATCTTCTCCAAAGCAAAGGCGGTCAAAATGGAACCAAACCCAAAGTTCTTCAACTTCCCGTCCTTTACCTTGGTCAACTGACTTTTCATCTGAAGAAGTACTGCATCACACCAGTTGAATATTTTTGGTTGGAGGCACTCCAAGGCATGCTGCACATAAGATCTGTTGGCGACGTGAAGAGATGCACTACTGGCCATCCTACCAATAGTATACAGAATGGACCTGAGAGACCTGTCAGCAACCTCACGGATAACGATCTTGCCATCTTTACTCGGCTGAGATCCTTCCCTGCAATACTGGCGGACATAATCTCTCACGGAGTCACTCCCTCGGGCCGAACCTGACAAAGAAATGGGGGCACCCCACCTTGACAACCCAGTCAAGAAGTAAATGTCTACTGTGGTCAAGGGGATAGATTTGCCCCTAATCTGGAATACTTGGTTGATAGGATCCCAAGCATCGAGCATATACTGCAGTAGGGAGATCTTCTGTCTCATACTAGAGATACGGAAGAACTTCAGCAGACCACAGTTCCGCAGCGCGTTCACCGTGACAGGATCATGTAGGGCAATCATGTCCTCTTCTTCATGTTCTCGTTCTCGCCATGTAAGGGTCATTTTGCTCCAATAATCTCTGAAAAACAAACATGAGAGGAGTTAGATCCTAGATTTGATGAGAAACTGGCAAAATTTTCATCAAAAACTGTGCAACAAAACTCTTTTTCTGCGCCCAGCGCACCTACCCAGTGTTCCACCTACGTTGAAGGTCAAACTGCCTTCATACAGCTTGACATTCAGCACAGGTTTCGAGTGAACCAGGTGCGCTGATGGTAGAGCGACCCCATCAAACCCCAGGGGCTCAGGAAAATAGGAAATCAAGCACAGAATGCAGAAAGGAAACCATGAAATGAAAGAGCTCAAGTTTAGCTCCTACCTGGTCCAGACGGCGCCGAGAATCGTCCACAAAATCTCCCAGAATCAGCTGATGAAAATCGAGGGGGAAGAGGCACCTCCAAAGCTCCAACAAACCAAGTTCAAATGAAATGGTAAAATGACAGGTAAAAACACTTTTTAATTGCTTTTTACGTAGTTCAAAGCGAAATACTAGGGTTTTAATCTCATTTTCAAGCAAATGTTATTCATTTCTAACTAGTTTGATGCAGCAATTGAGGGAACAGTACTATCTTTGAAAAGGGCAAAACTAGTTATGGTAAAAAATCAAAATTAGACCATAAAATCGAGCAGTTTTAGCACATAGTTCATGCTCGTTAAAAAATAAACATAAGATCGAGCAAGTGTTTCAACCCGTGTTTAAGCTCGTTAAAAAATGAACTACCCGGTAAATAACCACTGTGAATGTAAATTATCAGCCATTAAAGCCTTGGTCGTGTTTGCACCATCACCTCCACTTTTCCATTGGCCGATCATTCACCTCCATTTGATTGTTTACCCATTTTGAGGAACAGCTGCGAAGAGTGATTTCACTAGCCATCCTTGTGACACTGCCGTGATTGGAAAATTCCAACCATTACCTGGAATCAACTGCTAACCCGTTTCATCACTCGTTCCTCAAAAGATGAGTCTTCTTTAAGCTCTTTTCATCTGACTCATAAAATATGAAAAGATTGCCGAGTTTTAGCCTTCCAGCTCGTTAAAGTGACCGGAAGTGCTATCCCTCCTCTAGATTTTAATCTTTTTGGACCTGAGGGATTATTGCATAAAAAGATCGAGCGCTTGTGTTGTTCGGTTCGTTAAAACTATCGAAAACTCATCCCTTCTGTATTGTTTTATACTTTTTCGGAGTTAAGGGATTAGATGAAGAAAAAGGAACTTTGGAGTTATCTTTACGTACCTTTTTAGACTCTCTAAAAATGAAAAGGGACCAAGTTATCTTTGTCGTTAAACTCGTTAAAATACATTAATAGCGACAAAACTTGTCTTTAGACGAGAACGAGTTTCACTATCGCTAGGCTCGTTAAAACATAGCGATGGGTTTGCTCGAAGGGCAAATTATAGAACAAGCATATGTTATCCTCCTCAAGCTTGACAAAAATAAAGAGGTACTGGTCAGAAGTGACTGGGGAAAAATTGGGAGAAACTCAAAGAACTTTTATTGGTAGCAAGTCGCTCTTGAACATGACACTTCCACTCCGTGCCTGAGTCGGGTTGGGTTGTTTCATTCACCGGTCACATTGCCATGGTCTCACCATACCATCCACCTTTGGGGTAAATGCTATCGATCCATCACACAAGTGTCGCCGATATGTTCAAGAGAAGTCATCCAGAGAAGTCAACCGTGTCCCATCCACTACCATACATTGTCCTTCATCCTTTCATGACCGCCATCCTGAACCATATATCATCAGATCGTTTTCACCTCCATCAAAATCATTTGCTTCATTCCATGTCACTGATGTGGGATACATGAAGGCCCTCCTTTGACGGATCGCTTCTTGTCGACATCAGCTCATTATCCAAGAAGTTGATCTAGGAACACCCCCTTTAGTACTTTGAAGCTTGCATGCCTCAATGGCAAGTTTCTCACTTCTGGCGACAGGTATACATCAATGACCTTCGACCAGAAGATTTTGCGTGGTGTTCGACGCCAAGTCCTTTATTCACACCATGTGAATTGTACTACAGTACCTTGAGGGTCATTATCATTATCGGTGATCCCTCTCGCGCTTGTTAATAGTTTACATCATTGACTGGTAATCAAGCGATGTCTTTCCATGTTCGACTTCAGAACATTTCTCACATGGATCGACTTGTAATTAGAGTGAAGATCGAACGAGATTGAAGACCCCAGATCTAGTTTCATCCATCCGGGCTGCGATATATATTCAGGAAAAATAAAGACATTGACATGTACAGCATTGCAGCAGATGATCATCCTACCAAAAGGATGATGATTTCATCAAAATCATCAGTCTACCATCAGACGATTGTCTGTGTTATGTACAGAAAAATGAATTTATAAAGCTGAGCATGGGAATGCCCGCCTCAGCTAGATTATGAAAGCAGTATGAAAAATAATGTATTGTATTGTATCTTATTACAGGTCTCCTCCCAGCATTAGAAGAACTTCGGATCCTCTTATTAAAGCATTTCACCCGATAAACGGCCTCATACTTTAGGGGGCAACTGTTATAGACATTTTTGTGCCTTACAGCATTAAGCATGAAATGTCCCTAATCCAAGGGATCCAAAGTCCCTAAATGAGTTGTTCCTACCCCTAAAGGAACAAGGTCAACAAAAGACAGCTTCTCCCAGAAGTTCTCCACCAAAAACAACTCAGAAATGGTCAAATCAGGATCAATTCAGTAGCTCCACTAGCTGTCTGCGCTGAAATGCAAAGTCTACACTGGCTACTTGCACTGCAATGCAGGTAGAAGCACTACCAGGGTGCGCTGAGCGGGAATTTACAAATGGCAAGCTCATTCAACGAGGTGGAAAGACCCTGGAAGCTTCCAGAATCTTCCTCAATGACACTTGCCTCAATGAATTCGACCAAGTGATGAGTAAGAGGTTCTCATCCTCCAAGTGGAAACAAGAACTGACATTGAGAAGCCACAAGTCAAAACATGAGCTGACTCATCCTCTCTGCTCACATCTATATATGGATCTCTCACCCAGAGGTTCAGGAGGCTGGAATTTTGTACTTTGCAGAGAATTGTTGTTGGTTTGAGATTGAGATTAGTGCATTGGGTGATTTATGCTTTGTTGGAGGAGAGGAAGGGATTCTTTTGCTGGGAGGTAGATGCTGGATCAGGCCTCACTTGGTTGTATCTCCTCTTGGACTTTATTACTCTATCAATAAACTATTTGCGTTTCTCCTACATGTTGTGTACCAATGATGTTTTGTTATGCTTACATGTTTAGCTTAATCTGATCTTGAGCTTTTTATGAATGTATATCTGTATCTTCTTGTAGTTTCTCTCTCTTGTGATCTTGCAGGAATTCGGTGAAGCTGGACCGGTGAGGGAGCTGGGAGCTAGGAGCTACAGAAGAGAGGAGCAATTGGATCAACAAACTAGCGAAAGACACAGGTTAGTTAGATCCTTTCTCCTCATTTACATTTCATAAAGAAGAATACTCAATTAGTTTACCTTGTTTGTTGCTAAGGCACTATCACCTCTTAGAGTGGGATAGGGGCATTCCGAATTGGATACTTTTCCCAACAACAACCTCCCCTTTAGGCATTATGCAATGATTGTGTAATGCTGTAAGAGGGATTCTAGCGGATAGAGGCCCGGGAGACAGAAAGTCGAGAAGGAGAAACGCAACCCAGATTAGCTTTAAAGCCACAAACAGAGAGCAAACAGGATAGGCAGCATTGTAGGCAGTGCCGAGACAGAACTAGGATAGAGACAGAGAATGTTGAGGGAGTCTGTGTACTCAGAGAGTCTTGAGAGGTTCGAGCAGAGCTCTTGTTGTTGCATCTATTGTGTATTAAGTCTCAAATTGAGCTCATACTGCTATAAAAACTTTGCTTGAAGACATAATAGAGAGGTCACCACTGAAGGTTGGACCAGGAGATGTAGCCCAGGAGTATTGGGTGAACTCCTTATTAAATTTGTTGTGTTATGTGTTGTCTATTATGTTTATTTGTTTACTGCCTCATTGTGTGTGTATTTCGCAATCTTGTCGATCCATTGCATAAAATAACATAGACAAATCCATGCACATGAGTCTATAATACCTTATTAATCATCTTAGATCTCATTACCAGATCAAGTGGTATCAGAGCTTTAGGTTTACTAAGGTTAGACAAGCTTGTGCTAGATTAGTGAATGCTAATTAGGTCAAAGCTCAAATTAGGAGAAGGAGAAATGGTTGAATCTAACCCAGAAATTGGTAGAGTCTATCCTAGGAGGAAAATGGCAGAAGAAATTCCCTTGGAATCAGACTCTCAGTTCATGGACAGTTTCATGACCATGAGAGCCATGGTAGAAGAAATGTATAGAGAATTTAAGAAAGGTCTAAGTGAAGATTCTTCAACTTCCAAACAAGACAAAGGAACAAAATAATCTCTTCTATATCGCCATTCTGAAGGCAAAGGGAAAGGAAAAGAGGCTCCTCTATCCACACCACCTGATAGCCCTAAAAATAAAAAGAAGAAACCATCTTTGATTAAATTAGATGTTAAATTTGAATTGCAAATATATGATGGATAATTAAATGCAGAGAAGCTAGATAACTAGATTAGACAGATTGATGTGTATTGCAAGGTTCAGAGCATTGATTCAAACAAGAGTAAAATTTAGCTAGCCAGCCTACGCCTTGGAGGAACTGCCTTAGTATGGTGGGAAGGCAAGACACAAGTTGACTTGAAGAAGCATGGTAAAATTCTTTCTGTCTGGAGTGAATTTGTTTTTGCAATTAAAAAACAATTCTATCCACTAGCTTATATGCAACAAGCTATGATGAGTTGGCAAACTATTCACCAATTAAAAGGGCAAAGTGTACAAAGCTACACCCAAGAATTTAGAAAAAGAGCTTTGATTCTAGGCATTTCTTTAGACTCACCTAAAACTTTGTTGAAGTATATAGGTGGTCTACACTGCTATTTGAGGCACACTATTCTCATGTTTAACCCTACTAGCATAGATGAGGTATCTGTTCAGGCTACCCATCTAGAGGCTAGAGGCAAGAATGTGAACCCAGAATTGGGGGATCATCAAAACCCACTGTAAGCGAGAACAAGGAAAAGAGGAAGCAGAAATGGAAAGAGGGGAAGTCAAATGCTACAGGCCAAACCTTCATGCACTCACTGCAAGAAGGATGGACATGATGATGAACATTGTTGGTCTTTGCATCTAGAGCTGAAACCAAAGAAGTTTGATGGAAAGAAGAAGAAGACTGCTACTGCTATACAGAAATATTTGGGGTCAGACTCCGGTGATGAAACAACAATCACAGCCACAGGTATAAAAGGTAAAAATTCTGAAACATCTACTAGTAATTCTACCCAAACTATTGATAGTGAAGAAAATGAGAGAAAAAGGCATGAGCTTTTTCATATTAGAGTTATTTCCAAGCACCAAAAGATTGATACTTTGTTTGATAGTGGCTCACAAGTAAACTTAATTTTTGAAGCAATTGTAAAGAAGCTGAGACTACTAACCACACCTCACAAGAAGCCATATCCATTAGGTTGGGTATGTGATAAAGTAAGGTTACAAGTGACTAGACAATGTAAACTTAGGTTTTCTTTTGGGTCAGCATTTGTAGATGAGGTTGAGTTAGATATTGTTCCCTTGGACATATGTGGAATTTTTTTAGGAAGTCCTTACTTGTATGATAGAAAAGCCATTTTCTATAGAGCTGAAAATAAGTATCAACTCCTTAAAGATGTGTTACGTTATGGTATGTTCTATGCTTATAATAGTTTACTTCTTTTTCTTATTATATTCCACCGATTAGCAATCACATGTACATAAAGTAAAGTGCAGATAGAACATTAAACGATCGACAGAAAACAAGCCAAGACAAGAGACACAAGATGTGGCGGCTAGCCAGGGAAAAACCCCACAATGTGTGGGGAAACCCTTTGATCAAATATTTTTTTATCTTCAATAATTCAACAGAGAGAAATATAACAATAAATCTGATTCGTATCAGCAGTAGCAAACCCTAGATCAGTAGCATCAACATTAGCGGCTTCATTATCAAACTAGGGCAGACCATATCTCACAAACCGACAGTCAGATTAACTTCATTCCACCACCAAAAGTTTCGGCTTCCAGAGGAGGTTAAGATGAACCTATAGCGTAGTTCAGATAAGGAGATCTTCTAGGCCACGCAAGTCAATTTTTACTTCTGCAGTTGCAGCTTCAGTTTCAGCAGTTTCCGGCTTCAAACTAAGGCAGTCGATATCTTGCAAACCGTTCGTCGAATTGACTTCATTCCACCACCAAAAGTTGCGGCTTTCAAAGGAGGTTTAGATGAACCTACAACATAGTTCCAAAGAGGATATATTCTAGGCCACGCAAGTCAATCTTTACTTCTGCAGTTGCAGCTTCAGTTTCAGCGATTTCCGGCTTCAAACTAGGGCAGTCGATATCTTGCAAACCGTTCGTCGGATTGACTTCATTCCACCGCCAAAAGTTGCGGCTTTCAAAGGAGGTTCAGATGAACCTACATCGCAGTTCCAAAGAGGAGATCTTCTAGGCCACGCAAGTCAATCTTTACTTCTGCAGTTGCAGCTTCAGTTTCAGCAGTTTCTGGCTTCAAACTAGGGCAGTCGATATCTTGCAAACCGTTCGTCGGATTGACTTCATTCCACCACCAAAAGTTGTGGCTTTCAAAGGAGGTTCAGATGAACCTATAGCGCAGTTCCAAAGAGGAGATCTTCTATGCCACGCAAGTCAATCTTTACTTTTGCAGTTGCAGCTTCAAATTCAACAGCTTCCGGCTTCACATGAGTGAGAGAGAGAGACCCATTTCAGCGCAGTAGAGAAGAGACTCATATCTTCGCAGTAGAGAGAGAGAGATGAGATGAGATGAGTGAGTCCAAATGAGGAAAAGTCCTCTTATATTTATGCACAACGTTGGTGGGTGAATAGATGCGACGGTTGGGCTTCTGAGCCTACATGAGTTGTAGGTCGGCTTGATAATAATTCCATAATCAAAATAAATTCATATCTCCATGAATACTTATCGGAATTGGATGATCTTTATATCAATCCTACACCTCTCGACGAGAGGAATCTAATAAAAATATTATTAGCCATGAATAAGATGACCCACATGAAGCTTTTCCCTGGTTTCCAATTTTAACACTCCCTCTCAACCATGGAGAACTTCATCTGCAATCTGTCTATCGGTCATTACTATTCATCCATCAAATGCACTGCCATGTATAGCCTGACCCTTGCCTTGCTCTGCTCTATTTTTCCTATTCTGCTTTGTCTTGTTCTGTCCTGCACTGATCTGTACTGTTTTGTTTTGTTCTGCTCTGCTCTTGCATTGTTCTGTTCTACTCTGCTTTTGTTCGAATTATGAAGAAGAAGAAATGATCGAGGATGTATCATATTGACTCAAAGTTAGTCTCAGAGTATGTACCACTGGTCCCAGACCAGTCTCAACCAACCCAAAGTCAGCGTCATAGTGAGTACAACTCCAATGGTCCCAGACCAATATCATCCTCCACTGACTCAAAGTCAATCTCAGAGTATGTACCACTGATCCCAGACTAGTCTCAACCGACCCGAGTTTAGCGTCATAGTATGGTACAACTCCTACCACTGGTCCCAGACTAGTATCATTGATCCCAGATCAATGGAGGTCATCCTAGCGTAGGGAGTACGGTAGTTACAACGATGCGTCCATCGGTACTACTATGGTCCCTAACTTCATTTCCCTGCTCATTGATCAGATGAGAGGTACTTCCCATGAGTCCCAGACTGCATGGGTAGGATGCCTCGACAGGAGAACTAATCAATCCTGTCCTCACAGGAGAACACATCAATCCTGCTACAATTGCCATGGAGAACACATCAATCCAGGCCGCCATGGAGAACACATCAATCCTGCTACAATCGCCATGGACAACACATCAATCCAAGCCTCACAGGAGAACTAATCATCCTGCTACACAGGAGAGCGAATCATCCTGTTCCACAAGAGAGCGAATCATCATGTCCCACAAGAGAGCGAATCATCTTGTTCCAGTGTGCACCACCAGGGGAGGGTGAGTCACCCTGTGGTTGTATGTTGCTCCAGTAATAACCGCAAGCCCTCAGAGCTCCCAGAGCTCAATGTATGCAACATGCAGGACCCTTGTACAAGGGTTTCTTACCGAATCCAAGTCATTTGGGAAAATCACAAATTAGATCTTTTCTCGGGGCTTTGACAAGGTGTATCAACCTGTACATCATCTTAATGCGATGGAGCCTCCTTGCTCATCAACTTACCATATCCAAGATGATGTCTATCTGCTGGAGCAATTGATGAATACTGGATTCCTCAATAATCGAATCCCACCTTTGGTTGTTATAAAGAATCACAGTGGTATCCAATGTAAATCCAAACAGCTCACTGAAGAGCTTTCGCAACCAGACTACCTCACACGAGGTTATGCTAGCAACAATATATCCTGCTTCGGCGGTGCTCAAAGCCACCGACTTCTATTTCCTACTCATCCAGGATATCGAAGCAGATCCCAAGGTGAAACAACACCCGGAAGTGCTCTTACGGTCCACCATACTGCCTGCCCAATCAACATCAGTATATCCAAGTAGTCTCACATCTCCGGAAGTGTATCTTAATCCATGAGAGATTGTGTCCTGAAGACATCTCAGAAGATTCCTGGCATCAATCCAGTGAGGCTCAACCAAATATGAGCTCACAATGCTAACTGCAAAAAAATATGTTTGGACGGAGGTTCACCAAGAACATCAATGCGAATGAGTTTATGAAACTCAGAGGCATTTCCCAAATCTGGTCCGACATCACTACCATATAACTTCTAAAAGTTAAGATCCTCGAGGTAGTCACAGGCTTGCAGTCCATCATACCAAATCTTTCCAATATCTTTACCACATATTTCCCTTGAGATAGGAAAATTTCCCTTGGCTTCTGCCATACTTCAAGTCCTAGGAAGTAGTGCATCAGTCCTAGGTCTTTCATTTCAAATTCAAAGGCCAGCTCCCTCTTACATTTGTGAATGAGAGGGTCTGCACCTGTTAGAAAGAGGTCATCCACATACAATACCAGTATGAGAGGCTTGTCATCTTCAACCTTAAAGTAAAGGTTAGGATCGGCTTCACTCCTAGTGAATCCCAGCTTCATCAAGTAGCTATCGATCCTCTCATACCATGCTCGGGGTGCTTGCTTCAGCCTATAGAGAGCTTTCTTCAACCTGCATACATGAGATTTTTGATCATAAATCCCAAATACTTCGAGTTGCTCCACGTAGACCTCTTCTTTGATCGAGCCATGCAAGAACGCAGTCTTGATATCCATCTGATGTAGGTTCCATCCTTGTGAAGTGACAAGGGCTATGATCTAGTGGATGGTCGTATATCTGGCAACAGGTGCAAATATCTCGTCATAGTCTATACCTTCCTTTTGGGAGAAACCTCGAGCAACAAAACGAGCCTTATACTTTTCCGTGCTTCCATCTGCTGCATGCTTTATCTTGTAAAGCCATTTTGAAGTAATAATTGTCTTGTCCAGGGTCTGGTAACTACTTCCCAGACATCATTCTCCATAATAGACTCATATTCTACGGTCATAGCATCCTTCCATACTTGATGCTTGAAGGCTCATTTTGTATGATCGTGCTCATGATGGTCAGGTATCCTTGATACCTATTAAGTTTCTTACTTTGACGGAAGGTTCCTCAAGGTGCAACATGTCCTTTAGCATCATCAAGTATCCCCCTAAGCCATGAAGGCCTCTTCATGTGGATGAGAATCTATCAGATCCATGGGTTCTTCTACATCAGGCATTGATTCATCATCCTTTTCTTTTGGTTCCCTGGTGTTGGCTTCTTGAGAGCTCCTCAAAGTCGAAAGATTTTTCACCTTGCGGTGAACTTTTCTTTAGGAGTCTATGGAACCCAATGCTTGATGAGGGCATCAATTTTGTACATATACGACGGTGATTGTAGTTTCAGCCCATAGAAACATCAGAATTCTTTGATCATGTAGCATGGCCCAGACAACTTCCATCATCGTGCGGTTCTTCCTTCCCACCACACCATACCATAACTTAACAAGATGGAATCGAATATATTGTAAGAGCTCATAAACTCGAGAATAATTATACTCTCATAAACTTAGGGCAGATGAAAAGAATTGTAAATTCATGCAAGAAATTTTTACTGATGGTTGTAAAGGAAAATAAAACTGATAAAACCAATGTATTTGAAGGCTGTGATGCTAAACAACAAGCTAATTTAGAAAAAAATGTTTCAGAATATGATATCCTATTTCAAGAATCTAAAGGTCTCCCACCCAAAAGGGAAATTGTACATGATATTAATTTGCAGCAAGATGCTCCATTACCTAACATCGGAATGTATAGGTTATCCACTTTAGAGAATGCAGAAATCAAGAAGCAGGTATAGGAGCTACTCGAGAAAGGGTTCATAATACCAAGCACATCACCATGCGGATCTCCAATCATGTTGGTGAGGAAGAAAGATGGTTCGTGGCGTATGTGCATTGATTACCGAGCACTGAATAAAATAACGATCAAGAATCGTTATCCCCTTCCTCGCATTGATGATCTATTGGATCAGTTGAAGGAAGTTGTTTACTTTTCCAAGTTGGACCTACATAGTGGTTACCATCAGGTCAGAGTAGCAGAGCAAGATGCATGGAAGACTGCTTTCAAAACAAAGCAAGGATTGTATGAATGGCTAGTTATGCCTTTTAGCTTAACGAATGCTCCTGCCACTTTCATGAGAGTTATGAATGATGTACTTGGGCCTTTTATTGATGATTTTGTAATTGTATATCTAGATGACATTCTTTTTTTTAGTAAAACATGGGAAGAACATTTGAAGCATGTAAAGTAGATTCTAGATGTTTTGAAAAAACAAAATCTCTATGTTAAGTTATCAAAATGTGAATTTGGTAAAACATATTTGAATTATTTGGGTCATATTGTAGGGCATGGTGAATTGAAGATAGATCCCTCTAAGGTTGCAGTCATTGTAAACTGGCCTAAACCCAAGTCTACTATAGAAGTTAGAAGCTTCCTAGGAGCAGCACAATATTGGAGAAAGTTTATTGCTAACTTTTCCTTAATTTCAACTCCCTTACATGCTTTGAGAGGATTGAACAAGGTGTTTTAGTGGGGAGGCAAATAACAGAAATCCTTCGACACCTTGAAAGAAAAAATTAGTGCAGCACCAATACTATCATTGCCAAATCTTCGACAACCATTTGAGATCGAATAGATGCTAGTAACTATGCCATGGGAGCAGTGTTGATGCAACATGGTAAACCCATATGCTACCATTTTGAGACTTTTAATTCTGCAGTAGTTAATTATCCTACATATGATAAAGAATTGTATGCATTAGTCCAGAGTGTGAAGAAGTGGAAACATTACTTAATGGGAAAAGAAACAATTATACATACTGATCATCGGCCACTTCAGTACTTGCACTCACAAACTAAATTACAACAATAAAGACACTATAGGTGGATGGGTTTCCTACAGCAGTTTCATTTAATCATCATATATAAAAATGGCATACACAGTAAAGTTGCAAATATGTTGTTTAGACCAATCATAAATGCATCTACTATACTTAAGCATAACGCAGTAATACATGACAACTACATTGAACAATATGCTCAAGATATAGGCTTTAAAGATGTATATGCAGCTTTAAGTAATCACAAAAAGGTAGAAGAATTGGATTACTATGTTAAAGACCAACTCTTGTATCATTTGGGAAATCTATGCATTCCACAAACTGAAAGAGTCAACATAATTAGGGATGCACTTACTTCTATGATATCAGGTCATTTTGGTGTAAGTAAAACAGTTGCACAAATGCAAAGATACTGCTATTGGCGAAGAATGCATAAAACAATTTCTAGATGTGTAAGAGGGTGTACCATGTGTGCTAAAAGTAATCCCAACAATAGAAAACTAGGCTTGTACACTCCACTACCAGTCCTTCCCATCCTTGGGAAAATGTTTCCATGGACTTTGTTGGGGGATTGACAAAACCTAGAAAGGGACATGACTATTTATATGTTATTGTGGACAGGTTAAGCAAAATGTGCATTTTAATACCTTGTAATAAGCAGATTACAACTGAACAAATAGCGAAGTTGTTCTTTCAGCATGTCTGGGTTCATTTTGGGTTACCAGCTTCCATAGTATCTGATCGAGACTCACGATTTTTTGGGAAGTTTTGGTCAAGTCTGTGGGAATTAATGGACACCAAACTGAAGAAGAGCACAGCCTTTCACCCACAAATAGATGGCCAAACAGACGTAGTCAACAGGACAGTGATCTAGTTGCTCAAGAGTTATTGCAGAAAGCATCCCAAGCTTTGGGATGAACATTTATGTTATGTGCAGCATGCTTACAACCATGCCAAACATTCTTCTACATAGAGATCTCCTTTTGAGACCTGTTTTGGTTTTATACCAAGGTCTCCCTTGGATTTTGTCTTTGAGAAAGACATAGCAGTTGTTGGACACAGTGATGTGGACAAAGCAACCAGATTCAATGAACAGATCCAAGAAATACACCAGGCAGTGCAGGAACAGCTGGAAAAGAGCCAAGCCAAGTACAAGGCAAGGCATGATAAACAGCGGGTGGAGCATAGCTTCCAAGTTGGTGATCAAGCCTGGCTGTATATCAGCAAGGACAGAATGTAAGGTGAAGGAAAGAAGTTGAAGCCAATAAGGTATGGGCCTTTTAAGGTACTTGAGAAAATTGGTGAGAATGCTTTCCACCTTGATCTACCAGCATACATGCACATCTATTTAGTGGTAAATGCAGAAAATTTAAGATTGTTTGAACCTTCTTTAATTGAGGATCCTGAAGAGCAAAGTCAATTTCCTTCCATTGATGATCTGTTGCCTGAATACCTCAATGAGCTATAGGAAGGTGAGGACTACACTTAGAGGGGACATGGAGTACCTTAGAATTGGATTCAAAGGTTCAAAACCCAACATTGCAAAATGGATAGAGATTGGGCAAGTGAGGCAGCTATATCCTCACTTAAGCAATGCTTGAAAACCAACTTTTGGTGGTCGAAAATCCTTTTCAGTGAGAAGGCGTGATCCAAATGGATCCAAGAACACTCTCTAAGTCTTGAAATCTCTTAAAAACCATGCCAAAGATCCAAAAAATGGCATGCCAAGAGCCCTTGAAATGGAGGAAAAACATTATTGAGAGGCAAAAACTAGAGAAAACACGTGAAAACAGTGAAAAAAATAGAGTATCAGAGGTGGAACAGGTGAATGCATAGTAGTCGTCAGATCTGGCTGATCAATGGTCCAGATCTAATTGGCGAATCACAATCAGCACAAGCAGAGAACAAATATCGACACAAACTACATACCACTTGCAATGACGACCGATGGAGTTAACTAGGACTGTCGATCAAGCGCGCAGATCGACGACCCATGTTGCATCACAAGATCACTATCAGGGATTACAAAAGCACTTACAATGACCCAGGGTTATCGCGATACGTGATTGTGATAAATCTCATCTGATATCACATGGGAGCAACACCATGGACCGCAACCTATTGTTATAGACATTTTTGGGCACTGCAACCCCAAGCATAAAATATCCATAAACCAAGGGCTCCTAAGTCCCTAAAAGTGTTGTTCTAACCCCTAAAGGAGCAAGGTCAACTGATCACAGCTTCTCCCAGAAGTTCTCCATGAAAAAATGCTCAGAATTAGTCAAAATAGGATCATTTCAGCTGCTCCATAGGCAAAGTGCGTTGCATCTCACCTAAACACGCTGTGTGGGTGTGTTGCATTTCAAAAAGCCCTTCTATGGGGTGCGATGGGCGATAAATGACAAATGGCAGTGTCATCCCGCGAGGTGGAGAGGCAATGGAAGCTTCCAGAAACTTCTCCTGTGACACTTGCCTCTCTGAATTCGACCAAGGATGAGTAAGAGATCATCAATCTCCAAGTGGAAGCAAGAACTATCAGAGGGAAGACACTAATAAAGTCACAAGCTGACTCATCTCCCTTACAGATATCTATATATGGATCCCTCATCCTAGAGATCCAGAGGCTAGAATTTTGCATATTGTAAGGAATTGTTGTTGGTTTCTTGAGATAAAACATCAGATTGTTGGGTGATCTAAGCTTTGTATGAGGTGAAGAGGGGCTTCCTTGCTGAGAGGATGATGTTGGGTCAGAACAACTGGCTGTAACTCCCCTTGGCTCTTTCTTGTTTATCAATAAAAGCTATTCAAGTTTTCCTCCATACTCTTATGTCATTTATGTTTGTTGCATTTGTATGGTCAATTTACATCTGATCCTAGATTGTTTATGATTATAGATCCATGTTCTTGTATAGTGCTATGCTACTATGATCTTACAGGTACTCTGTGAAGCTGGGCGTGCAAGGGAACAAGTAGCGAAAGACTATCAAGGAAGTGAAGAATCGAACCAGGAGATTAGCGCAAGACAGAGGTTGGTCTTCTTTGTTCTTCTCTATCTATACTTCATAAAGGAAAAACGAAAGTAGCATTACTTTGTTTGTTTCTAAGGCAACTATCACACCTTAGTGGGATAAGCAGTTCTCAGTAGACACTTTTCCCTGTAACAAAATGGCGACTCCACTGGGGACGAATTAGTTTGTTTGTTTATCTTCTTTGTTGTCTATTTCATAAACTTATAGACGGAGCCTGAAGTTGAGCCAGGTAGCTTTCGAACTGCATTTTCTATGCAAATGCAAAGTAGATAAATGCCGCTTCAGTCAATCTCTGGCAAGGATAATTTTAGGGGCGAATGTTCGCCCTTTGGCGAAATTAAGGGGTTTTAAATTTTTAGTGGGCGAATATTTTGTATCGTAGTACATTTTTACAAATCACCTCAAATAGCCCACCTTATTTTAAGGGAGAGGGTAAAAAAGGTAAATTTAGCCCTTGAAATTAGGACTTACAACCTTCCATTCGCCCATTTTCAAGAATAGGTTTTATTTAAGTGAATCCATTCGCCCATTTTCAAGAATAGGTTTTATTTAAGTGAATCCTATGGGCCAAATACCATATTTATAAAAGAGGTATGGTAAATTAATAAAAATATAAATAAATGAGAGGTATGGTAAATAAATAAAACATTTTTTTATATTTACTCCATAAGTCACCTTATATACATGTAAGGGTGTAAACAAATAAAAATATAAGTAAAGTGGAGGCATGGTAAATAAATAAAACGTCTTTTCATACTTACTCAAAAGGTATGGTAAATAAATAAAAATATAAATAAACTAGACGCATCGTAAATAAATAAAACCTCTTTTTATATTTAGTCCATAACCCTCGTTCTATTTATGAAGGCTCAAGAAAGAGGTTTTATTTAAGTGAATCCTATGGGCCAAATACCATATTTGTAAAAGAGGTATGGTAAATTAATAAAAATATAAATAAACTAGAGGTATGGTAAACAAATAAAACATTTTTTTATATTTACTCCATAAGTCACCTTATATTTACGAACACTCAAAAAATGGGTTATATTTAGGTGAAACCTATGGCCAAAATACTATGGGACAAATACCATGCAAAAAAACCATTATTAACCCTAATATTAGAATTAATAAAAATAAAAATGGCACATGGTATTGACCCATGGTATTCACCAAAATGGCACATGGTATTGACCCATGGTATTCACCTGGAATGTAGCCTATTTAAATGGGGGAATTAAAACAGCATGTATCCTATGCTAAGATTCACTAGGACTTTACAAAGTTTTATTATTTAGTGAAAGACTCGCCAAGATCTTACAAGATTTTATAATTGAGTAAAATATTCGCCATGCCTGATGAGAGATTCGCCAAAAAATTATATATACATATTATATTATTGATAAAATCGCCTTCCATTTTTCCTATATACCATGGAGATTCGCCCATTTATTATATTTATAAATTTAGGGGGGGTTCTTAAAATTTTCCCTGATCTCCGAGATCTGTTTATGATTTAAACAACTGATTCACAAACTTTTTGATTGCCCCTTGTGGTAGCTCTTAGATCCTCCTTAGATCTACCCCTGATTTTTGCATTACTGATTACCTTTTGCTCGGCCAAAACCCATGAACTGAACTGCAAACTGTGACCCAGAACCCAAGCAAAGTCTCGTCTCTGGCCCAGCGCAGGTACTATTCTGAGAATCTGAAATTTAGTGCACTTCCCGAGTGTAGTATGTGCGCTGCATTTCAAATTCCCTATGTTACAGGTGCGCTGATCAGACTAGGCATTGTGAAATTTTGGTTTCTGTGATTCATTCTTTCCAGTTCTATTCATGAATTTTGCTGCCTGTGATCAGTATATCTCTGTTTGAGACCCCTTTTCCTTGTTGTTATCCCTCCTCCTTTGTACAAAAGAACTGTAAATGTTTTTGTGTGTTTGTTGAGTCATTTTCAGTTCTCCTTTGCAAAAGTAACGTAATCGTACTGTCATCCTTTGATTTGAAAGCGTCGCAAGTGTCGTTTTCAATCATAGAAAAGAGTTTTATTGCTGTTGATAGTCGGTTATCTTGTTACTATTGTTTTTGGTCTGAATTTGTAATTTTTCTAGTGTCGAAAACAAGTATTCATTTCAAAATCGTAAGGAGTTGTGATTGCCTCCATTTTTGATTTCGAAAGGAAACTTGTTGATAATTGTCGCTTGAAAAGAAATTCAGATTTGTGCATCAACTTTCTTTTTATCATTCATATACTAAGAAAGTCGAAAACAAATACATGCATGTGCATTTGCATTTAGACTATCTGATTGGTTTGATTTAGGAAAGTGCATTTAGAGTGTGCTCTTTGCTCTTTGTGAAAGAATTATGTCTTTCTTTCCTTAGTAGCTAGGATTTTCATTGCACAAAGAAGATAAAAAGATTGTTTATCATCTTAGATTGCATTTTAGGAATTATACTACATCTCGTGGTGAACCTGAAAGGCAAACTTCATAAACAAGATCAACCATAAAATAAATTCAATGAATCTAACAACGCTTTGGAACCTAACGCACAACATTTAGAAGTCTAGGCTAGAGACGTATTCTGGCGTCGTAAAGCCTAGTAACTGTTGTTCTCACTGATGGTTGGGTGATTCCTCCACTTTGAGACGATAAGTGCCAGTACAGACTTGTGCTCCCACGTACCGTCGAATATATTTTGGGAGACCACAATAGGCTTAATCCTTTATCCATAGGAAGCTGTGTCTGTCGCCTTATTGATCGCAATGCACTGAACACAGCATTCAGGAAGATTGACTGTCGTACCGTAAAAATTATTCTGCAGTTTTGCGATTGGTTTGGTAATCCCTCTACCTAGATTTCCAAAGCAGTCCCTTTCATTCCTTTTTAGACTCTTTAACGGAAAAGGTCCATCTGAGCACTTGTCACTTCAGGCTCATTAAAAATCGAAGGTGACTAGAGTCATCTTTTGTTTTTTCTCGACTCTTAAAAACTGAAAAAACAAGTTGTGTCAAAGCGTCTAAAATTCATCTAATTAGGAAACATGCTTCCCCTTTATTTTTAGTTGATCGAGTAATCCGCAATCGTGGAAGAAATTCAATTGAAACCCCGTCGTTCACGGAGGCTTACGAGTCAACCGTCTTTGTCTCTGGAATCGAAGCTATTACGGACAAAGCGAACTCGTTTAACCGGTTCCAAATCACCTGTTAAAGATAGAACAAGTGTTCCAACAACATCAGAGACTCGGGTTACTCCAAACATTTCTGGTATCCCTGCCTTTACAGAAGAAGTTCAGCAGCCACAGAAGGACAGTGGTGTAGAGCCTCTACTTTGCACTTGATTATCCATCATTACCTATAGTTTTCCCTCATTCATCTCTCTCTTTTGCCTCATTTTCCTTGCAAACCAACCCAGATCATTACATTTAATGTCTTTAAGCATGATTAAGTGAACTTTGCTAATGTGTGACTGTTTTGTTTAGATTTTGACATATTTTCAGAGATTCCGCAGCTGTCTGCCAATTCCGCAGCTATTCAGCGATTCCGCAGCCATCTGATGATTCCGCAGCCTTTTTGTTAATCTCAAGGTTCCACGTGTCATTTTGCAAAACGAGCCACATGGGCACTTAGGAATAAAGGTGCTCGAGGTTCCTGTGCTGTTAGTTCGGTCAGCCACATCATCTACACCTCCAGTCAACGAGGGTCAAGCCACGGTCAACAAAGGCAGCTTAACGGTGTTGCGTAATCTATTGGGTCACGTCAATGCAACTGGTGATTTGTCTGTGTTACGCAGGTTGTGGAAGACATAATCCAACTCTGGATTCAATTCCCATAACGACCAGAACCTCCAGCTCATCCACGAGGCTTATGACGTGTTGCTGAACCTTTATTACGCATGACAGATTAGTTAATTTTCAGTTTCTATCTTTCCGCATTAGGCAATCGTTTAGATGCCTATAAAAACTAGCGTTTGCATACGCTTAATGTTACTTTTTAGTTGCTGTGTTTTATGAACCTGTTATAATTTTAGTGCATTTCAAGACTCTGTTTTGATAGTGCTGTTCTAGCACTCTTGACTGTAATTTTCTGCATATGGAGTAATAGAAGCAGTGTTGTTCTGAAGTTTTCAAATCCTTGAGTCTTATTTGGGTTATATGAATGGAGGGCCCCTGTTCATGTTAGCCCTTGTATAGTATTTTATGTTCAGCATTTCCTTATTTTCCATTCAGCATTTCTTTTCTTTGAAACATGTACAGCTTGATTCACTTTCATGTTATTTCATTTCCAGCCTTTATTTTAAGCTGATCAGTATTGTTCTTTTGCAGGTTTTTAACCCAGGATTGTTTTTGTGTTTATGTATTTGCTTTATAACTGATGGTATTTTCAGTTGACAGATTCAAAGTTGCTGCCTTTACTTTATTTTCATAGCTGATTTTTAGTTTAATTTCTCGAAGTTGTCTGCTAACATATGAATGGTCTCTTTATCACAAATTGTTTATCTTTTAGAGATCAAAATACTGATAAATTACAGCTGGCTTTGAGTACTTTTTAGGCTAATCTTTAACTACTTTTTAATCGTGCTTTACACAGTACTATGTGTTAGAAGCAGAGAGTTAGAAAGAGCTGAACATTATAACTAGTCTTTAAAGTAGATTTTTCTCATTTTTTTCACTTTTCTAACTCATCTTTAGCTACTTCCTAATCGTGTTTTACACCGTACTATTTGTTAGAAACAGGGAGTTAGGAAGAGATAAACATTATCATTGGTTTTTAAAGTGATTTTCTTACCTTTTATTTGCAGCAGCATGAATGGTGTCTAGTGCCATTAGAAAGTGGTTCTTTGCTTTCAAGTCATTTCAAGTTATTTATTTCTTTCAAGCTTTTCCTTTTCAGCAAGTAGTTAGAAACCACTAATCACACACTCTCACTCATCTAGAACTCACCTTACACACACTATCACTCATCTGTTTATAAAACTCCATTCCATTTTAGGAAGATAAATTGTCCATAAACAACACCCCCAAAACGACAAAAAGCTCTAAGAGGTTGCTTAAGTACATATAGTACACCTTCACTTCATCAGCTTACGAGCCCCGGGTTGACAATTAATGACATCAATTTAGGAACACTAAATTGACTAAACATTTTGGCGTCGTTGCCGGGGAAGTGAAATTAAGTAGCCATATTCTTAGAAAAAAAAAAACATAAAAACTTAAAGGAAAGAAGTTGATAACCTATCAAAGTATGCTCTCCTCTTGCACTGCAAGGTGATCTGGAGGATTAGAAAAGAGAAATTTATTGATTTGGTAGTTTCTTGAGTATGCTCTCTTCTTGCACCTAGAGTGAACTGGAAGATCAGAAAAAGAACTATTAACTTGACTTGAAGAAAATAATAAAAAATGACATGCATAGAGCTAGAGATTCTAGAGGAAGGTTTTTAGCTAGAGCTCGAAGTTCAATTTTTACAAGTCCATCTGCTTCAAGGGATAGACAAGAGACACCCCCCTTATCTCCAACCGAAACTCCTAGTCCTAGAATTCCTGGAATTCAAGAGCCAAGAGTTGACTCTCCTACACCTTCTATTGAATTTGAACCAGGAAGAGACTCTTCTCTTTCTCCTACAGAAAGACCAATTGTAATTGAGGAAGTGGAATCATCTGAAGAAGAAGGAGAAATCTCTTCTCATTCACCTTTTGTAGAGGAACCAGAAGATTTTGAAATCCCTAGGAGAATCATCATGGCAGAGGAAGAAGGAGGTGGTAGGGGTAGAGGTAGAGGTAGAGGAGGAGGAGGAAACAACAATAACAATAATGGAGGTAGAGGTCCCCTTGGAGGAGGAAATAGAGATGGGGATAATTCATTTGGGTTTCCCATTGTTAATGAGGATTCCCGAGCCACCATGAAAAACATATCACCATCTGTCCTCCCTAACTTCCATGGGTTAAGGACTGAGGACCCTGAAACATTCTTATTTGAGTTTGAAGTGGTGTGTCGAACTTATGACTACCTGGATGACTCCCAGAAACTCAAATTGTTCCCTTCAACATTGAAGGATCAAGCCTTGAAATGGTTCATGGGGTTACTCACTCAATCCATTAGGACTTGGGATGAAATGAAACAGACATTTTTGGATAGGTATTTGGATTATTGTATGCCTACTAATCACAAGGACGAGGTTTTTAAAATGATACAAAGAGAAGATGAGAGCTTAGAAGATTTACTTGAGAGATTTCAATATAACTTGAAAAGAGCAAAAATGAGTACCTTGGATGAAGAGACCTTAAAAGCCCTCTTATTAAAAGCCATTAGGGATGAATGGATAGATATCTTAAACATGATGGGGAAAGGGGATATTTCTCAACTTTCACTCAATGATATAGCAGAACTTTGTATCCATCTCTCAAGGGGCAAATCAAAAACTCAAAAAGGGCCTAGAGATCCTTCTCTCCTTAGAGCAAATAAATCCGCAACAGGATCAGTAAGTAGGGCTGAAATCGGCAGTATGCTTGATGAATTTAAAACTGACATCTTAGGGAGTCTTAGTGAACAACTTGATACCCTTAAGATTCACAATAAACAAAAAGCAGAAGCTGAGGCTTTGGCTATCTTTTGCCCGAAATGTAGAAAGAAACATGCTTTAAGGGAATGTCCCTTAGATTCACACGTTGTAGAAACATGTGTAATTTGCTCAGAAACTCATGAGACCAAGGAGTGTCCTTCAATTCCTGGCCTCAAAGCAGTCTTTCAAGAGGATCCAGATACACTTGAATCTCTCTGTTTTATTGCAAGGAGACCTTGGCAGGGACAACAGAATCAAGGGTTTAACAACTCTATGAATTCTCAATCCCAACCAAATTGGAATCCTTGGCAACAACCTTGGCCTCAACCTCAAAATGATTTTCAAGCATGGATGCAAAGCATGCAAAATCCTTATGGGAGATTTGCTCAATTCTATCAATATCCTCCATCATTTCAGAATCAGCAAGCCCCACAACTTCCAAATCAAGGTCAACAACTATCATTGCCATACCCTCAACAACAACAACCTCCTCCACAAAATCAAAATTCTCAACTATCACTTCAATCCCAGTAGAAATCAAATCAACTTCCCTCTCAGCCATTACCAAATCCAAATAATAGGAACCCTCAAAATGCTTACATGATGGAAGGTCAACCATTCCCTACCTATATGGTTGTTCCTCTCAATGAAGTACAACTCAGATCAGGTAGAATCTTAGATCAACCTTCTACAAGTGTTCAACAACCAAGCATTTCTGAGGAAGAATCTCTCAAAGTCAATAAAGGTTCTGAAGTATCACTTCAAAACCAAAATATCCAAAAAGAAAAAGAAAAAGAATCAACCTCTACAACTCCCATAGTTGAGCAACCTACACCTTTAGCTACAGCTCCTTTTCCTGAAAGATTGCAAATTGACAAAGGGGTGGAAAAGCAGATATGGGTGCCTGACTATAATTTCCTAGATGAATTGAAGAATGTCTGTATCAAGATTCCCTTGTTACAAGCCATTAAAGAAATTCCCATTCTAGCGAAGACAATAAAGGAGTTGAGTTTGAAGAAAACAGGAAAAAGAACCAGAGATACTAAAACGATACATCTAGTTGGAAAAATTGCAGACATAATGATGGGTAAGATTACCATGCAAAAATATGTGGATCCCGGTAGCCCTATTGTCAAAACTCATATTAATGGGGTTGAAATCCCAAATACTTTGATTGACTTAGGAGCCACAATCAACATCATGAGTAGACAGACCATGGATCAGTTAAAGCTTCCTAACCTTCTCTTTACACCTACTTTGCTGCAGCTTGCAGATAGATCAATCATTAAACCTGATGGTGTATTGGAAGATATTCCAGTCTCTCTAGATTCTTGGGAATATCCAGTTGATTTTATTATTTTAACTCCCAAGAACAATCTAGGAGGACAACCTCTTATTTTAGGAAGACCTTGGCTGGCCACAGCTGATGCTTTCATCAGTTGTAGGTCTGGGGACATGTATATATCAGATGGTAATTCCACCAAGAAATTCAACTTGTATCCTCCAGCAAAGGCAATGACAGAAATAGGAGAAGATGAGTGGGTTGATGATGAGGATACTATTCAACCTGTTCTAACCATCTCTGAAATCAGTGAGGATAGTCAAATTCTAAATACATTAGAAAATTTTGAAATACCTTTAGAATATGACTCTACACAGTTTCAGTTAGATGCAGACATTGAATATCTCTCCTCTAGACAGATGTCTCTCTTCTCAATGGAAGAATTTGGTAGTTCTACAGTTGAAATCCTTCCAGGAAAAACATTGAACATTAACAAAAACTTGGGAAGACCACAACAAGAAGAATTAACCAAATTGTTGCAAAAACATTCCACTGCCTTTGCATGGGAATACACTGACATGAAAGGAATCGATCCTAAGACTTGTATTCATCACATCTATATTGAAGAAAATAGCAAACCTATTAGGCAACCACAAAGAAGGATGAATCCAAACCTTAGGGAAATCGTGAAAGAAGAACTCCAGAAATTGCTCAAGGTAAACTTCATTTACCCCATTTCAGATAGCCAATGGGTTTCTCCCTTGGTTATAGTGCCCAAAAAGAATGGTAAATGGAGAGTTTGCATTGATTATCGAGAATTGAACAAGGCAACCTTAAAGGATCATTTCCCTCTACCTTTTATTGATCAGGTACTAGACACTTTAGCAGGTAAAAAGTATTTCTCATTCTTGGATGGTTTTAGTGGGTATAATCAAATTCAGGTAGCACCTGAAGATCAAGACAAAACCACATTCACTTGTCCTTGGGGAATTTTTGCCTACCGAGTACTTCCTTTTGGATTGTGCAATGCACCCGCTACATTTCAAAGGGTTGTACTAGGAATCTTTTCAGATCTGATTCATGATTGTGTAGAGGTATACATGGACGATTTCACAGTTTATGGTAATACATTTGAAGAAGCTTTGCAAAATTTGGAAAAAGTACTGGTAAGATGTAAGGAAACAAATCTTTCTTTAAGTCATGAAAAGTGTTTTATGATGTTTACTGAAGGGATTGTTTTAGGACATCATATTTCAGGAGATGGGATTAAGGTTGATAGATCCAAAGTTGAAGTCATCTCTAAGTTACCTGTTCCAAATTGCCAGAAAGATGTTAGAAGTTTTCTTGGGTTTACTGGGTATTACAGAAGATTTATTGAAAACTTCACTAAGATAGCATCCCCTCTTTTCAAATTGCTTACCAAAGACTGTGAGTTCAAATGGGATCCTGAGTGTCAATCTGCCTTTGAAGCTTTAAAGACTAGAATATCTGAAGCACCCATCTTAAGGGGGCCAAATTGGAAACTCCCTTTCCACATTTCTACTGATGCTTCAGATACAGCTCTAGGAGCTGTTTTGGGACAAAAGGATTTGATCCCTTATGCCATTTATTACACAAGTAAGAATTTGACTCCCACTGAGTTAAATTATACTGTTACAGAAAAAGAGTTCTTAGCTGTGGTACATGCAATCAACAAGTTTAGACACTACATAACCGGCTATGAAACCTTTGTCCATACTGATCACTCTGCCATAAGATATTTAATGAACAAACCTGTCACTAATGGTAGAGTTACAAGATGGCTTTTACTCTTACAAGAATTCAACATTACTGTGTTAGATAGACCTGGAAAACAAAACACAGTAGCTGATTTCTTATCTAGAATCCAAAACACTAATGAAGATTCTCCAGTAGAAGATAAGTTTCCAGATGAATACTTGTTTGCAGTGACTACCAAGACTCCTTGGTATGCAGATATGGCTAATTATCTTGTTACAGGGAAGCTTCCTCTACACTTATTTCCTAATGAGAAAAGGAAAATCATTCAGGAGAGTGCACATTATTCTTGGATTTCTAATGAATTGTTCAAAACAGGGCCAGATTGTATAATCAGAAGGTGTGTTCGGGAAGATGAAATGCCTGACATCCTTAAGGCATGTCATGATGAACCACGCGGCGGGCACTTTGCTGACAAGAGGACAGCCTATAAAATCCTTTCTCTAGGATATTATTGGCCTTCTCTCTTTAAAGATGCAAAGCAGTATGTTAGAAGGTGTGACAGCTGCCAAAGAGTTGGGAAACCAACTCCTTCAAATGAAATGCCTCTACAGCCTCAGGTATGCATCGAACCCTTTGAGAAATGGGCTCTAGATTTCGTTGGACCAATTAATCCACCATCAAAGCAAAAGAAGTATATACTGGTTTGTACTGATTATGTTACTAAGTGGGTAGAAGCCAAGGCATTGCCTTCTGCCACTGAAAATTCAGTTGTTCAATTTCTTTTTGAGGATATTTTCACTCGTTTTGGTGTCCCAAGGGAAATTGTAACAGATCAGGGCAGCCAGTTTACATCTAAATTGATGGAGAAGCTGATGGAGGAATACAAGATCAAGCACAGAACATCTACTCCATACCATCCGCAATCCAATGGCCAAGTGGAATCTACCAATAAAGTTCTTGAAGGAATTATCACCAAGACTGTTCATCTTCATAGAAGAGATTGGGCGGAAAGGCTCCCTGAAGCCTTATGGGCCTATAGGACTACATGGAAGAACACAACAGGACATTCTCCCTATGAACTTGTTTATGGGAAGGAAGTCCTGCTCCCCATTGAGTTCCAAATCAATACCTTAAAGATGGCAGTCCAATTGGGAATGAGCCTCTCAGAAGCCCAAAGACACAGAATGGACCAGCTAAATGAGCTAGATGAAATAAGACAAGATGCAATTCTAAGGACCGATCTAGTTCAGCACCAAAGATCTAAATGGCATGATCATCATATCAAAGAAAGAAAGTTTCAGAAAGGAGATTGGGCTCTATTGTTTGATTCAAAGTTCAAAGACTTCAAAGGAAAGTTTCAAACTCATTGTCTTGGGCCATATGAGATTGATGAAGTCTTTAGCAATGGAGCAGTTCGAGTGAAAACTATTGATGAATTTCATACTCCTCTTATTGTGAATGGCCATCGCTTGAAAATCTACCAAAAGCCATTCTCAAAAGAAGAGTTTGTCAAGTTGTTTAAAGAAGATTCTGCAATCAGGTTGGTGGAGAAGGATTCTTCTCCTCCATCAGCCTAATCTTTGATTTTTGAAAAAAAAAAAAAAAAAGAAAAAAAAAAAGAAAAAAAAAAGAATAAATGTATGAGCCTGAAAACCAATCTCTGATTGGCAGTCTCATGCAGAAAACCTAAGATGAAAATCAGGGTCACCTGACACCTCATGTTTTCCAAAAAAAAAAATCTCTCTCTCTTCCATCTCATTTCGCCATTTCATCCATTTCATTCACCATCTCATTCATTTAATCATTCTCACTTCACCTCATTTCTTTCCATCCATCCATCCATTCATTACATTTCATTCCATCAATAAAGTTATTTTTTTTTAGACAACTAAAGTTATTTTGTGCAGCCGGAGGGTACCACTGCAGTTTCCGCAGCTGTCTGGCAATTCTGCAGCCATTCAGCCATTCCGCAGCTCTCTGCACCTGCATAAAAAAAAAAACACAGTCTGTTTGAAAAGAAATTTACAGTTCAGAAGTCATCAACAATAAGAGGAAAAGAGTCATGCAACAGCAATAAAACAATGAAGGGTTAGTGGAAAATGATCAAAGGCAATCCAAGCGCGGATATGAGGTATGATCTAAATCCTAAACTTACGGTTATCTCATTTTCCAAAGTTTTCGGGGTTATGTTTTCTGCCATTTAATGTAATGATTACCAGTCTTTCCCATCGTGCGACCAAAAATCCACGTATCCCCCACACTTATCGGTCATGATCCTCACGATTTTGAAACCCAATTGCGGCTGCTCCTCCATTAAGATTTTCGTACCTAAGTGACGTAGACTACTGTACTACGTCTCTCTAAATCATAATCCCGCAGCCAAGTGTAAACCTATGACCGAAACCTAAGGACCTAACCGTTTCTACCCATCATTTCATAACCCTCCTACGCTCGTATCATTCCATTCACGCTGTTTCATTTCCACAGTTCCCTTATTCCGCTGTGCTCACTACACTGCTACCTTAGCCATACTCTATTTTACTTCTTCCTCTCTGCTAATTCTGATTATCAGTGAACGTATGTTACGGCTGTTCTATTAGAGCCGTAAATTTACTGTGTTAAGGCCACTGTTGAAGCCGTGTAACCTTTTTTCCAAAAGTCTTAGAACAGAGCCGTAGAGCCAATGGGTAAACTCTTAAGAGTAGAACCAGAGGGTTCAAAATTTCTGGAGGGATATCCTCAAGTTAAAGAGGCTTTGCAAAAAGCAAACTGGCTCCAATGCATCCAGAAATTCAGAGGTTACCACAAAGAGGTTACGAAGGCCTTTGCACGTTCCTTCAGAGACAAAGACAATCAAGTGGAGATAGGGGACCTAAAGTTTACAGTCACTGAGAGCAGTATAGCACAGGCCACTTCAATCCCACAAACTGGAGAAAGATGGTTTAAAAACAGATCGGTACAAGACCAACAGTGGAAGCAAATCTTAAAGAATCCAGGTATGGATACCAGCATTTTTACAAAAGGGATTCATGTTACTTATGTCAAGGAAGAATGGACAACTTTACTTTTATTAGTGCAAAAATTCTTTACTTGTGAGGGAAGGTTTGGAGTTTTATATGTTTACCATGCCAAAGTCATGATGCATTTCTTAGGAGAAGATATTAACCTTCCATATTTTCTACTCTCAAGTCTTAGAAAAATGTGTTCAATTGTCCAAAGGAACCCAAGAAACATTGAATCACATCTGTATCATCATGGTCTTGTTAAGATGCTAGTTGAGGAACAGTTGAAAGCAAAAAGAGATACCTGGGAGAGATTTCTTGTGAGAAACCATTTTGAAGAAGCAGGAGAAACCTCTGTGCCTAGAAAGAGTAGAAGAAAAAGAAAAGAGGCTACCCCTGAAACTGTTGTCCAAAAGGAAACTGTCCAAGAACAGATTGAAGAAGAAACTGATGTACATCATTCTGAACATGAAATTGATCTTGAACCTGCTGTGGACATTGATCAAACAACTCAAAGAATCACCACACAAACCCTTTCAGAACTTGCCCAAGAAGTTGCTCAAAAGAGAAAAGAGAGTAGGAAGAAACAAAAGAAAGATAAAGGCAAAGCTGCAACCCAAGAAACTTACCTTACTCCTGAGAATTCTAGTGAAGAAGATACTCAGCCCTTAGCACAAAGGTTGGCCCAACTCCATGAAACTACCCTTTCCAAGAAGGTGGAAAAACAAAAGCAAAAATCACAAAAGGAAAAACAGAGCATCACCACCGTGAGAAGGAGCAGTAGGTTACAAAGAAAAGTGGGGGCCACAAAGGGTAAAAAGTCACTCATCATTGACTTGAGCACACCTGAAAAGGTTGCTACAAGACCTGACTTTGAGAAAAGCCCTCCACACGCTGAGTATGTTGAGACCAGTCCTCTACGTGAGGAAAGTCCTTTTGAGCATGAACCTAAATATGAACATGGATCCGAATTTCAGTATGAACCCAGTCCAAAGAAGTCACCTGAGGTTGACCCAGATCAGCAGAAAGTTTATAATTACCTGGAGACGTTAGAACAAGCAGCTGCTGGTCCAAGCACTATTCAACCTTTGGAGCAGCAAGTTCAATCACTGAAGCAAGAAGTATTTGAGCTAGAGGTACTAAATCGCCACATCAAACAAGAAAATGAAAGACTGAAGGAACAGAGCAATGTGGACAAGATGGTCCAAGATAACACCATGCTTCATATGGGCCTTTGGCAAAAGGAAAACAAAAAGCTCAAGAAGAGATGCAGGAAGTTAAACAGGGCTTTGATCAATCTAAAATTCAGATGTTTGATGAAAAGACCAAGAGTCAATATAGCCACACAGAGAAAGAAGAGAAGGCTGGATGTCTTAGCAGAGGCATCTCAGCGGGTGGACTGAACAATGTTTTTGATTGCATGAGGACATGCAATGCCCTCGTAGTGGGGGTATGTAGAGCCTCTACTTTGCACTTGATTATCCATCATTACCTACAGTTTTCCCTCATTCATCTCTCTCTTTTGCCTCATTTTCCTTGCAAACCAACCCAGATCATTACATTTAATGTCTTTAAGCATGATTAAGTGAACTTTGTTAATGTGTGACTATTTTGTTTAGATTTTGACATATTTTCAGAGATTCCGCAGCTGTCTGGCAATTCCGCAGCTATTCAACGATTCCGCAGCCATCTGATGATTCCGCAGCCTTTTTGTTAATGTCAAGGTTCCACGTGTCATTTTGCAAAACGAGCCACATGGGCACTTAGGAATAAAGGTGCTCGAGGTTCCTGTGCTGTTAGTTCGGTCAGCCACATCATCTACACCTCCGGTCAACGAGGGTCAAGCCACGGTCAACAAAGGCAGCTTAACGGTGTTGCGTAAGCTGTTGGGTCACGTCAATGCAACTGGTGATTTGTCCCTGTTACGCAGGTTGTGGAAGACATAATCCAACTCTGGATTCAATTCCCATAACGACCAGAACCTCCAGCTCATCCACGAGGCTTATGACTTGTTGTTGAACCTTTATTACGCATGACAGATTAGTTAATTTTCAGTTTCTAGCTTTCCGCATTAGGCAATCGTTTAGATGCCTATAAAAACTAGCGTTTGCATACGCTTAATGTTACTTTTTAGTTGCTGTGTTTTATGAACCTGTTATAATTTTAGTGCATTTCAAGACTCTGTTTTGATAGTGCTGTTCTAGCACTCTTGACTGTAATTTTCTGCATATGGAGTAATAGAAGCAGTGTTGTTCTGAAGTTTTCAAATCCTTGAGTCTTCTTTGGGTTATATGAATGGAGGGCCCCTGTTCATGTTAGCCCTTGTATAGTATTTTATGTTCAGCATTTCCTTATTTTCCATTCAGCATTTCTTTTCTTTGAAACATGTACAGCTTGATTCACTTTCATGTTATTTCATTTCCAGCCTTTATTTTAAGCTGATCAGTATTGTTCTTTTGCAGGTTTTTAACCCAGGATTGTTTTTGTGTTTATGTATTTGCTTTATAACTGATGGTATTTTCAGTTGACAGATTCAAAGTTGCTGCCTTTACTTTATTTTCATAGCTGATTTTTAGTTTAATTTCTCGAAGTTGTCTGCTAACATATGAATGGTCTCTTTATCACAAATTGTTTATCTTTTAGAGATCAGAATACTGATAAATTACAGCTGGCTTTGAGTACTTTTTAGGCTAATCTTTAACTACTTTTTAATCGTGCTTTACACAGTACTATGTGTTAGAAGCAGAGAGTTAGAAAGAGCTGAACATTATAACTAGTCTTTAAAGTAGATTTTTCTCATTTTTTTCACTTTTCTAACTCATCTTTAGCTACTTCCTAATCGTGTTTTACACAGTACTATGTGTTAGAAACAGGGAGTTAGGAAGAGATAAACATTATTATTGGTTTTTAAAGTGATTTTCTTACCTTTTATTTGCAGCAGCATGAATGGTGTCTAGTGCCATTAGAAAGTGGTTCTTTGCTTTCAAGTCATTTCAAGTTATTTATTTCTTTCAAGCTTTTCCTTTTCAGCAAGTAGTTAGAAACCACTAATCACACACTCTCACTCATCTAGAACTCACCTTACACACACTATCACTCATCTATTTATAAAACTCCATTCCATTTTAGGAAGATAAATTGTCCATAAACAACACCCCCAAAACGACAAAAAGCTCTAAGAGGTTGCTTAAGTACATATAGTACACCTTCACTTCATCAGCTTACGAGCCCCGGGTTGACAATTAATGACATCAATTTAGGAACACTAAATTGACTAAACAAGTGGTACTAATCCTAGTCTGAGGGTAAACACTTGTATCACTGAACCAGTTCCATCTACAACCGGTTCAAAGAGTGTTGCTCCTCAAACATCTGTTGCTGCCGATTCCATACCTTCTTCGGCACCAGAAATATTCTACGGACCTGACGGTCTACCCCTTCCACCTGGTCTGATTGCTATAGAAGAGATTGTGGAAGATCCTCAATCTAGTACTCCATCGCAATTTGGAGTCGGGATCACTCTGTATCCTTCTTCATCAGAAGTTAGTCTACCGCCAGCGGAAGCTCTTGTAGAATCGCCGGGTAATCTTTTGGATAGACTAGAAATGTCTGAACAACCGTCAACATCTAGGACTGTGTCGTCTGACACAGCGACGGTAGAACTCCCTGCTATCACTCCAACAATGTTTTCCGGTATACCATCTGTCCCAACTAGCTCTCAATCGCTAGAAGGAGCCCACTCAGGGGCCATTTCGAAGGTATCGTCTATTCCTGTTTTTTCATCTGGAATAATATCCGGGAACTCTTATGTTGAGTCTCAACAAATTGATCCATTTGGAGGACAATTTGGGCAGTCCAACCCTCAAGGGAAAACCATTCCCTTAAGTACCGGATTACCACCATATGGGGGGCAGTATGCCCTTTCATTATCCCCTCCGAGAGGACAGCCATACAGGAGTTCACAACAAAATTCGGGTTATGCTGGAATTACTTCAAGCGGGTGGGTACCGTTACTACCTCAACAACCAAGAGTTGTATATTCGATGCAACAATTCTTACCTATGTCAAGTATACCAACTACGCCAGCTATTGTGACGGTGTCGCAAGTTCAAGCGCTGCCTGTTGTATGCCAACCTCAGATTTCTTAGGTTGTAATGCAACAACCCCTTGACCCTGTGACTCAACCACAATTGCCGACTGGTGGAATGCCACATGTTCAAATGGGTACAATTACCCCTCATCTTGGTCAAACAGTTAGTTTCGGGCAACATCACATGGCTTCACAACCATGGCTAGTACAATACCAACAACCGCAATTCCAACAAGTATACCAAGGTTCTAAGCAACAAATCTTTGCAAATAGTGGGCAGCCGTATATTCAAAACGGTCAAAATCAACCATTTTACAATGGTCATGCCCACCAACCTTACCAAAGTTACCAGCATCAAATGCATTATGCTGGTATGCAAAGACCAACTGCTCAAGCAATCCCATCTTATCCTGGGTATGCTTCACCTAACCTGAATCAACAGTTACCCTTCGTGGCAACTTTAGAGTTACCTTATTTAAATCGGTTAACAAACGATCCAATTGCTTATGCCCCTTGGTGGCCAGCGATTCTGCATAAACTTCCATCAGATATTCCTAAATTTAATGGAAATCCGGGTGAAGATCCGTCAAATCATGTGATGACCTTTCATCTGTGGTGTTCATCAAACACACTAAACGATGATTCGATTAGGCTTCGCCTTTTTCAGAGGACGTTAACTGGTTCGGTAGCAAAATGGTACATTGAATTGCCTAGAGCTTCATTCGACAACTTCGGTGCCCTAGCCACAACCTTTTTAACCCATTTTCAGTTACCTATAAGGTATGAAACGGGAACGGAACTTCTTACCAACTTCAAACAAACAACGGCCACTCACATATCTGATCATATACATGAGTGGCGATGTCGTTGTAGAATGGTGAAAACATATGTTCCCGATCAGCTCTTAGCTGAATGGTTTATCAAGTCATTACTACCTTCCATCACGGAAGATGTGGCAAAAGGGGGAGTCGTCACAGAAGAGCAAGTTATCGCTCGTGTGCAATATTTGGACTTGATTTACACTCAGTCTGGCACACTCTACGATAAAATACCTGACGCCCCTAGACTGGAATTCTCAGTTCCTCCTCCTCCTAAATCAAACAAGGACTCTCATGCCGGCGATGGCGTGATTGGCGCAACAAACACGAAATCGACAAAGGCTACATCCAAAAAGGCCCGTAAGATTTCAGGTCAAAATGCAAAAGATGAACTTCTTTCCTCGGAAGTAAATGTCGTATCGAGAGATAAAGGCAAAGAAACCAAGCAACCAGGGGGCAAGAAGAAAGGCAAAGGGAAGAAGAAGAAATAGGAAGAATCATCACCTGAAAAATCTTCTGCAAACCCTCCTGGAAATAGGAAACTAAAATATCCATGCATGATATGTGATGAGGATCATCGGACACCAGATTGTCCACACAGAGCTGAGCTTAAAAAATTCTTCAAGAATACAAAGACCTCAGCAGTATTAATTGATCCGTTTCCGAATCCAGGAACAAATCTGGTTGACAGTGGAAATGCTTCCCCGTCTCAAGTGCTAATGTTGTCGGTTTCAAAACAACAAAATGATGCTTTGATATTGACAAGGAACAAAGATTATGGGAATCCACAGCTGTCGAACAACAAGGATAAAGATCAACCTAGTAGTTCGACAACAACTTTGACAAATGTTGCGCCACCCATCATTCCTGAACTGACAATAAAACCGCCAAAAGGAGTAGTACACAAATCAACATTTAATCCTCATGCTAGAGTAGCACAGCATTATAATATAGTGGAGATTTGGCCCAATCGCCATCCGCTATGTCGACTCTTGAAGTACTACAAAATTGCCCATCCCAGAAGCAGGCTTTATTATCAGCCATTGGTGGGATAGACCCAAAGGATTCCAATCTTGTATCCTTCGATCATAAAGGATACGATCCTCAATTACCAGCTCAACTAGCTTTCCTCGTTCAAGTGAAAGCCCTCAACAAAACTGTTCATCGAACAATTATTGATGAGGGGGCATCTACATGTATTATGTCGATGAGCTGCTGGAAAACTTTAGGATCTCCAACCTTGTCGCGATCTTCGATGACATTAAAAGCATTTGACGGACGAACATATACCCCATATGGTATTCTAAGTAACTTGAAGGTTGAACTAGGAGGGAAAACAGTAGAAATAGATGTTGAGGTAATCGACGGAAATCTCGATTACAACATCCTACTAGGAAGACCATGGATATATGCTATGGCTGCTGTTGTGTCGACCTATTTTAGGAAGATTGCATTTCCCTTTCAAGGAGGGATTATGATCGTCGATCAACAAAACTTCCTCCCCAATGGTTCTCAAGCTACGGGAAGCATTCCTATGATCCATGGAAGCCCCCATTCACTTCAAAATATCGGAGTAGGCCTACTAAAAGACCCTGTATTAATGGGAAATTTTTCCCTTCCACCTCTAATCAATTTGGCGGAAGTAGCATCAGTAGGAACCTGCAACATGATATCTTCTAAAAAGATCTCAGAAAATGATATCGACATGGATCATGCGATGGTTTTGCCTCCAAGCCCAACAGAAATATTGTAGCAATCAATGTTCCTAACCTGGGAGGCAAACCCAAATCAGCGCTCATCGAGTGTTTGGATAGATAGGTCTAAGGAATATGGCACCCCTTCAGATCCTTGGTCGAGAGTGCATGACACCGACGAAGGAATTGTTCAATCAATGGTAATTGAAGGGGCACCATGGGATGATTACCACCATCGTTCCCTTCTTTTGGATTGTGAAGAAAATACTCCTGATGACCTTTATCATCCTTCAGTTTTTGATTTTCTATCAAATACTGTAAACACTGTGGATTCCGAGCGAAACTTGTCCAACATTGAAGAGACTATCGCCATAAATATCTCGACCAAAACAGATGTTGTAGAGAATATTTATGTTGGAAAATGTTGTTCTCCTTCAGAACAAGAAATATATAACGCTCTTTTCCATGAATTCAGAGATGTCTTTGCTTGGTCATATAATGAAATGCCAGGCATTGACTCGAGTATAGTTGAACACGAAATCAAGATGTATCCAGATGTAAAACCAGTATGACAACGGCTACGGCAGGTGCACCCCAAGAAAGCCGCTGCCATTAAGGTAGAAGTTGAAAAACTTCTACATGCTGGTTTCATTTACCCAGTTCCTCTAACCGATTGGGTATCGAATATTGTTCCTGTTATGAAAAAACAAGGAACAATTAGAGTGCGTGTCGATTATAGGGATGTAAATCAAGCTTGTCCAAAAGACAACTACTCTACACCCTTCATCAACCAGATAATTGATGAATGCGTCAGATGTGAAATCTTTTCATTTATGGATGGATTCTCCATGTATAATCAAATAAATATCAACCCACAAGACCAGTCAAAGACTTCATTTATTTGTCCGTGGGCCACATTCGCATATCGAAAATTACCCTTTGGTTTAAAGAACACAGGGGCAATGTTTCAGAGGGCAATGAATTATGCCTTCCATGACATCAAAAACATCGTTCAACCATACCTCGACGACCTTCCGGCTCATTCGCGAAAGCGGTCTGATCATCCGTAGCATTTAAGAGCGATATTTCTACGTTGCTGACACTACAAAATACAACTCAATCCACACAGCTGTGTATTTTGTGTCAATTCTGGTCATTTACTTGGATTTGTAGTCTCGAAAGACGGGATTCGTCTCGACCCATGTAAGGTTCAGGTAATCATAAATTTGCCTCCACCTTCAAATTTGCTTCAGATTCAGAAACTCCAAGGGAAAGCAAACTTTCTGAGGAGGTTCATTCCAAATTACACCGAACTTGCTAAAGGTTATACACGTCTTTTGAAAAATGAAGTACCCTTTGTTTGGGATCAGGTTGCGCAAGCTTCCTTTGATGCTTTAAAAGAATCCCTAATAAAAGCATCATTAATGTACGCTCCTGATTATCAAAAGGACTTTAACTTGTATCTGGCTGCAGCGGATATAACCATCGCAATGGTTTTAGTTCAAGAAGACAACGGAATTGAACATCCTATATATTATTTAAGTAAGAACTTAAATGATACAGAAAGCAAATATTCTTATGTTGAAAAGCTAGCACTCGCAGCTATTCAGGCGATACAGAGATTTCGACACTATGTCCTCTTTCGAAAAACTACCATTCTGTCAGATTGCAACCCCATGACTTATATATTGTCGCGACAGTTGCTGGGGGAAAAATATTCAAAATGGATAGCAATTCTACAAGAGTTTGATCTGGAATTTGTAAAATCCAAATCAAAGAAAGCTCTGGTTTTCGCAGAATTATTATGCGATCTCCCATCGTCATCCAATGATGAAACATCTGAAGAAACGATCGTGGACGAAAATTTGTTTCTGATATCTTCAAGCAATCAGTGGTATGGGGATATAATCATTTATCTCCAAACCCAAAAATATAGGCCAAATACCTCTCGCTCCGAACAAAAACGTATTCGATACCAAGCAAAAGACTACATGATTGTCAGTGATACACTTTACCATCGCGGTATCGATACAGTTCTGAGAAGGTGCCTCACCCATGAGGAGGCCGAAAAAGTCCTGAATGATTGCCATTCAGGCGCGTGTGGGGGGCATCAATCCAGTTATGCTATAGCACAAAAAATCTTACGAACAGGATACTTCTGGCCAACAATGTTCAAAGATTGCATAACCACAGTCAGAAGTTGCCATGCTTGTCAAATTTTCGATAGCAAAACCAGAAGACCACCCACACCTCTGCAGCCAATAGTTGTTGTCGGGCCATTCACCAAATGGGGCATCGATTTCATAACATGTAACCCCACCTCGACCAGGGGGCATGGGTATATCATAGTCGCAGTTGACTATTTTACCAAATGGGCCGAGGCGATGCCTACATTAGATAATACTGGTGAAACAACTGCCCTCTTTTTTTTTCAATCATGTAGTCGCCAGATTCGGCATCCCACAAGCTATAGTCACAGATCATGGATCGCATTTTCGCAATCACATGATGGTCGAATTAGCTGCCAAACTAGGGTTGTCTCACGACAGCTCTACTCCATATTACCCGCAAGCCAACGGACAAGTTGAAGCAATTAACAAAGTCCTGAAGCGCATGCTGCAAAGGATGATTGGAGTTCACAAAAGAAGGTGGCACCTAATCCTGTACTTAGCCTTGTGGGCTTACCGAACATCGGTAAGGAATGCAACTGGGTTTACACCTTTCCAACTGGTATATGGCCTGGAAGCAGTCTTACCAATCTAGTGTGAAATTTCGTCCCTCAAACTCGCAATTGACCCTCTCCCCGGAACTTCAGAAGAAGAAGCTCGTTTCTTAGAACTAATCTAATTGAATGAAACCCGTCGTGATGTCGCTTTGGCTAACGAAGCCCATAAGAAATGAGTCAAAGCGCAATTCGACAAAAATGTCAAACCCCGTGTCTTCTCAGAAGGTGACTTGGTCTTGCTTTATGACCAAGAATCCAATAAATTGGGAGCAGGCAAATTCAAGTCTTTGTGGATGGGCCCCTATATTGTTAAGCAAGTGTTAGCAAAAGGAGCCTACGAGTTAATGGATTATGACGGAATTCCACTGGCACAACCTCGTAACGGGTTGTACCTCAAGCGTTACTATGCGTGATTCAGTATAGTAACCTGTATGCTTTTGTTATGTTTTTTTTGGTCAAGTAATCCACTTTTTAGATTTATTGTAGATGTCAAACCTATTAGAGTCATGTGTTGGATATGCCGACGGAGCGAGTCGTAGTTCGCGGAACCTATCTTCCGCGGCCAGGGCCATTTTTTATCCAAGCGGCGAGTTAGTAAGTTTCAGAGGGGTATGCATTGGTCGATCAACGAATAACATCGTTGAATATAGCGCGTTGATAGAACTTCTCTCTGATGCCATCACACATGGTATACGCCGACTGATTGTTCGGCTAGACTCACAACTCGTCATACTACAACTCACTGGTATCTACTTTGTCCGAAATCCAGCTATTTATCACATGTTCCTAAGGGTTAAGATTTTGGAAAGGAAATTTGATTTTATTCAATATCAGCATATTTCCAGAAACTTAAACACATTAACTGACTCATTGGCAAATTATGTGTTAGATAGACATTTGCAACATTTATAAAAAGAAGCATACCATCAATATTTGCATTTGGATCATGTAACTTAACCAAAATAAAACTCCGAAAATCAAAAATATATATATAACTATTTATGGTTTACACATAATGTTCTGTAACCAAGACAAAATTGGTCAAATGACCCAAAACTCAAAACACTAGGGGGCACCCTAGTCTAATGATGCTCGTGATAGCAAGTCACAGCCTGTGCGATCATGCATAGGAGCCAATTCCATCGTCTTGGCACACCAGTAGTATGCCGCTGCAACCCCAAGGGTAGCTCATCAGTCCTCACAACTGGAATACCAAGAGTGAGGCCCTCAATCTGTTCTTGTAATGCCGCAAGAGTCTCGGCCACATCGAGGTCGCAAAGGATAGCCCTTCCAACAGCCTCTCCTGCTGAGGCAGCAGCTGGCACTCTCAGGCGTACTACTGGCCGAACAGGACCAACATCTGCATGAACACATGAGTTTGATTAAAGTCTTGACAGAATAAAGCACAAGGACATTATAAAAGAAAAACGATAAATAGGAATATGGTCAAAGAATTTACCAATGGCGCCCCACTGTTCGCCATCCGGCAGTACTAAATATGGGTCACCCCGGAAGTCCATGCCAGCGTATGGATACTCAGAGTAAACCATCTCCTGATGATCAAACCAACCGAAGAAGGTATCAGAAAAGGAAATCTGAGACTGACCAGCATGCCTAGACATATGGTCGACCCATCCCTGCATACGTGGTTCAGTCAGTGAAGGTAAATCGAGTGCAATATACTGCGGTTGCATCAGTGGTATCTTTTCCAAGGCAAAGGCGGTCAAAATAGAACCATACCCAAATTTCTTCAACCTCCCACTCTTTACCTTGGTCAACTGTTCTTTCATCACAAGAAGTACTGCGTCACACCAGTTGAACACCTTTAGTTGGAGACATTCCAAGGCATACTGCATATAAGATCGGTTGGCTACATGAAGAGCCGCTCCACCAGCCATCCTACCAAAAGTAAACAGAATAGTCCTGAGGGACCTGTCAGTGAAATCACGGATGATGATCTTGCCGTCTTTACTCGGCTGAGATCCCTCTCTGCAATACCGGTGAGCATAATCTCTCACAGATTCACCTCCTCGGGCCGAACCTGATAAAGAGATGGGGGCACCCCGCCTCGACAAGCCAGTCAAGAAATAGATGTCCACTACAGTCAAGGGGATGGATTTGCCCCTAATCTGGAACACCTGGTTGGTAGGATCCCAAGCATCGAGCAAATACGGCAGTAAGTTGATCTGTTGTCTCATGCTAGAAATGCGGAAAAACTTCAACAAGCTACAGTTCCGCAGTGCGTTTACTGTAACCGGATCATGCAAAGCAAGCATGTCCTCTTCTTCATGCTCACGTTCTCGCCATGTAATAGTCATCTTACTCCAAAGATCTCTGAAAAACAAACAAGAGAAGAGTTAGATCCTAATTTTGGTAAGAAGCAGGCAAAATTTCCATCAAAAATTGTGCATAAAATTCCTCTTTGCGCCCATCGCACCTACAGTAGTGCTTTGGGTGTGTTGCATGTCAGATGGCCAGTAGACAGGCCAACATCCAACGCACCTTTCGATACACAGAGGGTGCGTTGAAGGCAGAGCGAGTTTTTCAAACCCCAGAGGCTCAGAAAAACCAGGAATCAAGCTCAGAATGCAAAATGGAAAGCATGAAATGAAAGAGCTCAAGTTTAGCTCCTACCTGGTCTAGACAGCGCCGACAATCGTCCACAGAATCTCCCGAAATCAGCTGATGAAAATCAAGGGGGAAAAGCACCTCCAAAGCTCCAACAAACCAAAGTTCAAATGAAATGGCAAAATGAGAGGTAAAAGCACTTTTACATTACTTTTTACGTAATTCGAGTAAAGTATTAGTGTTCTAACTCATTTTTCAGACATATATTGTTCATTTCTAACTATTTTGATGAAACAATTGAAAATGCAGTACAATCCTTGAAAGAACAAAGCTATTTATGCTAAAGTCAAGAAATGACCATTATATCGAGTAGTTTTAGCGTGGACTTCATGCTCGTTAAAAATTAAACATAAGCAATGAGCAAATGTTCCTCCAGAGTTTAAGCTCATTAAAAAATGAACCAATTTCCGGTAAATAACCATCGTGAATGTAATACTTCAGCCTTTAAAGCCTTGGTCGTGTTTGCACCGTCACCTCCACTTTTACATTGGCCGATCATTCACCTCCATTTGATTGTTTACCCATTTTGAGGAACAACTGCGAAGAGTGATCATGTTAGCCATCCTTGTAACACTGCCATGATTGGAAAACTCCAAACCTTACCTGGAATCAGCTGCTACCCATTTTATCACTCGTTCCTCAAAAGACGAGTCTCCTTTAAGCTCTTTTCAATTTACTCGTAAAATATGAAAAGATTGCCAAGCCATTGGCCTCTCCAGCTTGTTAAAGGGATCGGAAGTACTATCCCTCCTCTAAATTTTAATCTTTTTGGACCTGAGGGATTATTACACAAAAAGATCGAGCGCTTGTTTTGTTCGGCTCGTTAAAAGGATCGAAAATTCATCCCTTTTGTATTATTTTATACTTTTTCGGACTTAAGGGATTAGATGACAAAAAAGGAATTTTGGAGTTTCCTTTACGTTCCTTTTTAGACTCTCTAAAATTGAAAAGGACCGAGTTATCTTTGTCGTTAAACTCGTTAAAATTTTAATAGCGACAAACTTGTCTATAGACGAGAACGAGTTTCACTATCGCTAGGCTCGTTAAAACATAGCGATGGGTTTACCCGAAGGGAAAATTATAGAACAAGCATATGTTATCCTCCTCAAGCTTGACAAAAATAAAGAGGTACTGGTCAGCAATGACTGGGGAAAAATTGGGAAGAAAACTTGAAGAAACTTTGTTGGTAGCAAGTTGCTCTTGAACATGACACTTTCACTCCGCATCCAAGTCAGGTTGGGTTGTTTCATTCACCGGTCACATCACCATGGTCCCATCATACCATCCACATTTGGGGTTAATGCTACCAATCCATCACGTCAGTGTCGCCGATATGTTCAAGAGAAGTCATTCAGAGAATTCACCTGTGTCTCACCCACTACAATACATTTATACTCCATTCTTTCATGATCGCCACCCTGAACCTTATATCACCAGATCGTTTTCACCTCCATTAAAATCATTTGCTCCGTTCCATGTCATTGATGTGGGATTCATTAAGGCCCTCCTATGATGGATCGCTTCTTGTCGACATTAGCTCATTATCCAAGAAGTCGATCTAGGAACACCCCATTCAGTATTTTGAAGCTTTCATGCCTCAATGGCAAGTTTCTCACTTCCGGCGACAGGTTTACACCAATGGCCTTCGACCAAAAGATTTTGCGTGGTGTTCGACGCCAAGCCCTTTATTCACACCACGTGAATTGTACTGCAGCACCTTGAGGGTCATTATCATTATCGGTGATTCCTCTCGCGCCTGTTAACAGCTTACATCATTGGCTGGTAATCAGACGATGTCTTTGCATGTTCGACTCCAGAACATCTCTCACATGGATAGACTTGTACTTCGAGTGAAGATCGAATGAGATTGAAGACCTCAGATCTAGTTTCATCCATCCGGGCTGCGATATATATTCAGGGAAATAAAGACATTAAATGTACATCATTGTTGCACAGATAATCATCCAATCAAAGGGATGATGGCTCTACCAGAATCATAAGTCTACACTCAGACAATTGTCTGTCCTGTGTACATGAAAATGAATTTATAAAGCTGAGCATGGGAATGCCTGCCTCAGCTAAATCATGAAAATATTATGAAGATAATGTATTGTATTGTATCTTATTATAGGTCTCCTCCCAGCTTGAAAGAACTTCGGATCCTCATAATAAAGCATTTCACCCGACATCAAAAGATTAACGACCTCATGCTTTAGGGGGCAACTGTTATAGACATTTTTGGGAACTGCAACCCCAAACATAAAATGTCCATAAACAAAGGGCTCCTAAGTCCCTAAAAGTGTTGTTCTAACCCCTAAAGGAGCAAGGTCAACTGATCACAGCTTCTCCCAGAAGTTCTCCATGAAAAACTGCTCAGAATTAGTCAAAACAGGATCATTTCTGCTGCTCCATAGGAAAAGTGCGTTGCATCTCACCTAAACACACTGTGTGGGTGCGTTGCATTTCAAAAAGCCCATCTATGGGGTGCGATGGGCGAGAAATGACAAATGGCAGTGTCATCCCGCGAGGTGGAGAGGCAATGGAAGCTTCCAGAAACTTCTACTATGACACTTGCCTCTCTGAATTCGACTAAGGATGAGTAAGAGGTCATCAATCTCCAAGTGGAAGCAAGAACTATCAGAGGGAAGACACTAATCAAGTCACAAGCTGACTCATCTCCCTTACAGATATCTATATATGGATCCCTCATCCCAGAGATCCAGAGGCTGGAATTTTGCATATTGTAAGGAATTGTTGTTGGTTTCTTGAGATAAAACATCAGATTGTTGGGTGATCTAAGCTTTGTATGAGGTGAAGAGGGGCTTCCTTGCTGAGAGGATGATGTTGGGTCAGAACAACTGGTTGTAACTCCCCTTGGCTCTTTCTTGTTTATCAATAAAAGCTATTCAAGTTTTCCTCTATACTTTTGTGTCATTTATGTTTGCTGCATTTGTATGGTCAATTTACATCTGATCCTAGATTGTTTATGATTATAGATCCATGTTCTTGTATAGTGCTATGCTACTGTGATCTTACAGGTACTCTGTGAAGCTGGGCGTGCAAGGAAACAAGTAGCGAAAGACTATCAAGGAAGAGAAGAATCGAACCAGGAGATTAGCGCAAGACAGAGGTTGGTCTTCTTTGTTCTTCTTTATCTATACTTCATAAAGGAAAAACGAAAGTAGCTTTACTTTGTTTGTTTCTAAGGCAGCTATCACACCTTAGTGGGATAAGCAGTTCTGAGTAGACACTTCTCCCTGTAACACCTATACACATGTATATGTGCAATCCGATGAACCGGACCTGACGATTTTATCAATATTATTTCATAAGATTTAAGATCCGTAGCAAACTCATTTTTAATGCATTTTTGCAGTTTTCGTTTATTAAACAAAATGCGAAGGATGAAGGCCGATGCGATAAGTCGGACCTGAAAGGGTTCATGAAGTGAAATGTATATTGTTTCAAGTTCGGAGAAAAGCCATTTCTAATGCATTTTCGCAGTTTTGACATATTTTAAAAATACAAAGGGGAACCTTGGAGCAAGGCCGAAGCGACTTGCAATAGCGATTGAGGATGGACCCGATAGGGGAATATACCATATTTAAGGACTTTTTGAAGTCCAAATTGAACTGTGTTTTGGTGGAATTTCACAGTCGTGAATGCATTTTCCTGTGTAAAACAAAAAACAACCGCGTTTGGGATTCTAAAGGATTTCAAGGGACCCAAACACCCTTACATTGCAAAATAGGTGGCTACCTCCCCTTTAGGCATTATGCAATGATTATGTAACGCTGGAAGAGGGATTCGAGCAGACAGAGGCTCGGGAGATAAAAAGCCGAGAAGGAGAAACACATGCCAAATTGGATTTAAAGCCACAGACAGAGAACAAACAAGATAGGAAGTATTACAGGCAGTGCTGAGACAGAGCTAGGATAGAGACAAAGAGCGTTGAGGGAATTGTTATCGGGAAAAGTGTTTATTCAGAACGACCCTATCCCACTGGGTTGTGACAGTGACCTCAGAAACAAACAAGGAAAACTACTCTTGTATTCTCCTTTATGAACTATAAACGAAGAGGAATAGGATGAACCAACCTGTGTCTTGCGCTAGTCCTTTGATCCAATCTCTCTTCTCTTTGACAGCTTCCAGCTACCTGCTCCCTTACTTTCCCAGCGTCACCAAGTTCCTGCAAGATCACAGAAGAAGGAAACTACACAAAGACATGGATTTATGTTCATAAAAAGCTTAGGATCAGATTTATGCTAAACATACAAATATAACAAACATCAGTGATATACAAGCATGTAGGAGAAACTCAAATAGTTTTATTGATAAAACAAGAAGATCCAGGAGGAGTTACAACCGATGATTCCTGATCCAGCATCAACCTCCCAGCATAGAATCCCCTCTTCACCTCCAACAAAGCATAAATCACCCAATACTCTGATATCTATCTCAAAACCAACAACAATTCTCTGCAATGTACAAAATTCCAGCCTCTGGATCTCTTGGTGAGGGATCCATATATAGATGTATGGAAAGAGGATGAGTCAGCTCATGAATTGATTAGTGGCTTCTCTCTGTCAGTTCTTGCTTCCACTTGGAGACTGAGAGCCTCTTACTCATCACTGGTCGAATTCAGTGAGGCAAGTGTCATTGGAGAAGATTCTGGAAGCTTCCATTGTCTCTCCACCTCGTGGAATGACTCTGCCACTTGTCATTTCCCACTCAACGCACCCTGGTAGTGCATTCAAGTGCGTTGCAATGCACCTAGCTAGTGTATTTGGGTGCTTTGCAATGCAACTAGCTAGTGGAGCATCTGAAATGATCCTGATTTGACTAGTTCTGAGCAGTTTCTGGTGGAGAACTTCTGGGAGAAGCTGTAATTTGTTGACCTTGTTTCTTTAGGAGCTGGAACAACACTTTTGGGACTTAGGATCCCTTGGTTTATGGACATTTCATGCTTATAGCTGTAAGGCACAAAAATGTCTATAACAGTTGCCCCCTAAAGTATGAGGCCGTTTATCGGGTGAAATGCTTTATTAGGAGGATCCAAAGTTCTTCTAATGCTGGGGAGGAGACCTGTAATAAGATACAATACAATACATTATCTTCATACTGTTTTCATGATCTAGCTAAGGCGGGCATTCCCATTCTCAGCTTTATAAATTCATTTTCATGCACATAGGACAGACAATCGTCTGATGGTAGACTGATGATTCTGATGAAGTCATCATCCTTTTGGTAGGATGATTATCTGTGCTGCAATGCTGTACATTTCAATGTCTTTATTTTTTCTGAATATATATCGCAGCCCGGATGGATGAAACTAGATCCGGGGTCTTCAATCTCATCCGATCTTCACTCGAAGTACAAGTCGATCCATGTGAGAAATGTTTTGAAGTCGAACATGGAAAGACATCGCTTGATTACCAGTCAATGATGTAAACTGTTAACAAGTGCGAGAGGAATCACCGATAATGATAATGACCCTCAAGGTACTGCAGTACAATTCACGTGGTGTGAATAAAGGACTTGGCGTCGAACACCACGCAAAATCTTTCGGTCGAAGGTCATTGATGTATACCTGTCGCCGGAAGTGAGAAACTTGCCATTGAGGCATGAAAGCTTCAAAGTACTGAATGGGGTGTTCCTAGATCAACTTCTTGGATAATGAGCTGATGTCGACAAGAAGCGATCCATCAAAGGAGGGCCTTAATGAATCCCACATCAATGACACAGAATGGAGCAAATGATTTTGATGGAGGTGAAAACGATCCGATGATATATGGTTCAGGGTGGCGGTCATGAAAGAATGAAGTATAATGTATGGTAGTGGATGGGACACAGGTGACTTCTCTGGATGACTTCTCTTGAACATGTCGGTGACACTTATGTGATGGATTGGTAGCATTTACCCCAAATATGGATGGTGTGGCATGACCATGGTGATGTGACCGGTGAATGAAACAACCCAACCCGACTCAGGCATGGAGTGGAAGTGTCATGTTCAAGAGCGACTTGCTACCAATAAAGTTTCTTTGAGTTTTCTTCCCAATTTTTCCCCAGTCATTGCTGACCAGTACCTCTTTATTTTTGTCAAGCTTGAGGAGGATAACATATGCTTGTTCTATAATTTGCCCTTCGGGCAAACCCATCGCTATGTTTTAACGAGCCTAGCGATAGTGAAACTCGTTCTCGCCTAAAGACAAGTTTGTCGCTATTAATCTTTTTAACGAGTCTAACGACAAAGATAACTCGGTCCTTTTCATTTTTAGAGAGTATGAAAAGGTACGTAAAGGTAACTCCAAAGTTCCTTTTTCGTCATCTAATCCCTTAAGTCCAAAAAATTATAAAACAATATAGAAGGGATGAGTTTTCGATAGTTTTAACGAGCCGAAGAAAACAAGCGCTCGATCTTTTTGTGCAATAATCCCTCAGGTCCAAAAAGATTAAAATCTAGAGGAGGGATAGCACTTCCGGTCGCTTTAACGAGCTGGAAGGCCAAAACTCGGCAATATTTTCATATTTTACGAGTCAGATGAAAAGAGCTTAAAGAAGACTCGTCTTTTGAGGAACGAGTGATAAAATGGGTAGCAGCTGATTCCAGGTAAGGTTTGGAATTTTCCAATCACAGCAGTGTCACAAGGATGGCTAGTGAAATCACTCTTCGCAGCTGTTCCTCAAAATGGATAAACAATCAAATGGAGGTGAATGATCGGCCAAAGGAAAAGTGGAGGTGACGGTGCAAACACGACCAAGGCTTTAATGGCTGAAAATGCTTCATTCATGGTGGTTATTTACCGGGGGATAGTTCATTTTTTAACGAGCTTAAACGCGGGTGGAAACATTTGCTCGGTCTTATGTTTATTTTTTAACGAGCTTGAACTATGCGCTAAAACTACTCGATTAATCCAGTCATATGATAAGAATGTCTCATATAAAAACGGCAACTTTTAGATTTTTGCCCCACATCCTTTCTTTATGCAAGTTAGATGACGACTAATCCTACAAGTTTAAAGGGTTAGCCTATGGGTTTAAATGGAGGACCTAAAAATTTAAAAAATAAATAGTCGCCCTTCGCTTGCACTCCAAAAGGTTTGCATGCCCCCAGGTATAAAATATGGTTTCAAGGTTACCCCTCAATTTGCATACAAAACATTTGTTCTATCGGGAGAGGCCTACCTCTTACAGGTTACCCAAAGATTGCTCTATTCACAGTGCAAACAAAACACTTCCTCAGCGATGTCTACCAAAATAGACAAAGGTGAGTGGCAAGATCAACCAACTCTCATAACTTTGACAAGAGAATCTTATTCTAGAATAACCCCTCTTCCAATCACAGACGTGGTACAGACTAGTCATATTCTCCCGCGGAAACCTACTCTATACCCGAAGTTTTCCTGCCGAAGCAGACCAGGATGCATGCCCCCTGGGTTTTAGTCATATCCCTCCGAATTACTCGCGCTCATCGGGAGGACGGACCGGGAATTGAGACATTTCTTGCGTGAAGTGACCATTTAGGGACGGTATATGACTATTTGCTATGCGTGATCCGGGAAATGAAAGCTGGTCCACGAGCTTGACCACTCTTCCTTCGTGCAGAAAACACATTAATCTAAAGAGCGAGGAGACAATGGCTTCCATGCAATAAATATAGTCTCGTCTAAGGAGTAGGTTATAATCCAAGGGTCCTTGAACGACCATGACGTTCATGCGAACTGTCTTCCTTCTCAATGTTATTAGCACATCGGGAAGGATCCCTAAAGGTCGACTAGTTCCTTTATCAAAGCCTGTCAGATTTCTCATTTCAAGAAACAGCGATGGTGAACCAAGCGCTTTCCAAGCAATAGAGGAAAGGATACTCACAGAAGCCCCCTCATCAATGATGGTACCAGCCATGACCATTCTATATATTTGAACGATAATTCGGAATGGTATGCTTGCTGGCAAACGGGGTCTGCCTAGTTGATTCCAGTCGAAGGATACAACTAGGTTGCTTGGAGGTGGGACCGAGTAGATGGCCGGGTATGGCTCTGACGAACTTCCTTCCTGCGGTAAAGGAACGGGTGGATTGCCCCCATGTTCGTCGGAGTCTGTGACGATGAAGAGAATTTGGACGGTGTCATCCTTGTTCTCTTCAGTGACTGTATCATCCGAAGATAAAACCTCTGAAGGCAAGACCGGGTCAACTGCCGCCTCGACCTTTTGACTTTCGTCTGGTATGGATTTAGTTGGTTTATCTTCAATGATAGACGCTTCAGCCGACCACTTGAGCGGGCCAGTTGGGTTCTCAACTAGTGACGGACTCGGCAAGAGTTTTTTATATCCAGGAGGAAGTCGTAACGGTGAAACCGGATGATCATCCAAAACTCTTTTAGCCTCGTCTAAGAAGGGACAACGGTGGAGGGCATGGTCGCCTTCGCACAGTTTACAAGGAAATCTAGCTTTCCCTTTTTGTCCTGGGGCTTCACTTTCACTAGTTGACGGTGTGCTTTCAACATGATCTCCAGAGGTTGATGACACCGGATTGTGCAAACGAGGAGACTAGTCCCTTAGTATCTGGGGGATGCAAGGACAATCTCTGTGAAAGTGGTCTCCTCTGCAAATGACACATGGCGATTTAGGCCTGGTCGGTGCTGTGTGTGGATTTTCGTTAGACGACACTCGTTTTCCCCCATTCGCCTTTGGCTCCTTCTTCTTTTTCTCTTTCTTCTTCTTTTCCTTCTTCTCCTTAGGAACTTGGCTTTTAGCTTTACCAGTCTCGTTAAGCGAAGAGGAAGGAGGAGAGGAAGAATTAGAGGAAGTAGAAGGCTGGTGGGTAACTCTGGACTCGTCTAAATGCTGATTTGATTGTTCAGGAATAGTGGTGTTCTGAACGACATTGGTTGAGAAGAGCCATACTGGCAAGCCAATTGTCAGTCCTGGAAGCGACAATGTGGCCATATGGGGCGCACCAACATCTCCCCAAGAGGAGAAGGGACTAGGATTTCCACCAAGGGGAATTCCTTGGTTGGTAGGCTCCATTTTCTCAACCTAAAGATCAATGTAGGAAAAGGGTATGAATATTCTGTTTAAAATAAATTTTAACACGCTTTGACACAACTTGTTTTTTCAGTTTTTAAGAGTCGAGAAAAAACAAAAGATGACTCTAGTCTCCTTCGATTTTTAATGAGCCTGAAGTGACAAGTGCTCAGATGGACCTTTTCCGTTAAGGAGTCTGAAAAGGAACGAAAGGGACTACTCTGGAGGTCTAGGTAGAGGGAGTACCAAACCAATCACAAAACCGCAGAATACTTTTTACAGTACGGTAGTCAATCTTCCCGAATGCTGTGTTCAGTGCATTGCGATCAGTAGGGCGGCCGACATGGCTTCCTATGGATAAAGGTTTTATGCCTATAGGGGTCTCCCAATATATACTCGACGGTACGTGGGAGCACAAGTCCGTACTGGCACTTATCGTCTCAAAGTGGAGGAATCACCCAACCATCAGTGAGGACAACAGTTACCAGCCTTTACGACGCCAGAATATGTCTCTAGCCTAGACGTCTAAATGTTGTGCATTAAGTTACAAAGCATTGTTAAGTTCATTGAATTTATTTTAGGTTGATCTTTCTTATGAATTTTGCCTTTTGGGTTCACCACGAGATGTAGATGTAATTCCTAAAATGCAATCTAAAGATGATAAGCAAGCTTTTGTCTCTTTTCAGCAATGAAAATCCTAGCTACAAGGGGAAAAGAAAGACACAATCTTTTCTCAAAGAGCAAAGAGCACACTGTAAATGCACTTTTCCTAAATCAAGCCAAACAGACTGTCAATATGCAAATGCACATGTGCATGCATTTGTTTTTCACTTTCTTAATATTGATGCCTAAAAATAAAGTTGTTGTACAAATTTGAATTCGCTTTCAAGTGAAAAACACCAACAAGCTTCTTTTCGAAATCAAAAGGTAGAGACGATTACGACACTTTATGATTTTGAAGTAAACACTTGTTTCAACACTAGAAATTCACAAATTCAAGCCAAAGGCAAAAGTAAAAGTATAATCGACTGTCAACAGCAAATAAACTTTCTCCTAAGATCAAAATCGACACTTACGACAGATCTAAATCCAAGGACGACAGTATGACTAGTCTACTTTTGCAATGGGAAACTGTAAATGACGTAACAAACACACAAAAACAAATACAGTTTCTTTTATACAACTGAGGCAAAATTAAGGCAAAGAAAAGGGGCTTTTAAACAAACACACACACTGATCACAGGCTGCAAAAATTAGAGGCAAAACTGGAAAAAGTGAGCAAAGAACCTCAACTGCACAGGGCTAGGCTGATCAACGCACCTGGTACACAGAGAAACTGGATTGCAACGCAAGTTGCCCTCTCGAGAACTGCGTTGAAATGCAGGAACTCTTCACAGCACCTGCACTGGGGCAGAAACGAGAATTCTATCCAGGTTCTGGGTCACGGTTTGCAATTTAATCTATGGTTTTTGGCCGGGTAAAAGCAATCAGTAATGCACAATCAGAGGGTTGATTTAAAAGAGGTTTAAGAGCTATCACAAAGGGTAATCAGATCATTTGTGAATCAGCTGTTCAGATCATAAACAGATCCAGTGAATGGATTGAAGTAGCAGATGTCTACTTTGCATTTGTAAATGGCAAATGCAGTTCGATTCGCTACTTCTAAGTTTATGAGATGAACAACAAGAGGAACACAAACAAACTAACTAGACACGATCCCCAGTGGAGTCGCCATTTTGTTATCGGGAAAAGTGTCTATTCAGAACGACCCTATCCCACTGGGTTGTGACAGTGACCTCAGAAACAAACAAGGAAAACTACTCTTGTATTCTCCTTTATGAACTATAAACGAAGAGGAATAGGATGAACCAACCTGTGTCTTGCGCTAGTCCTTTGATCCAATCTCTCTTCTCTTTGACAGCTTCCAGCTACCTGCTCCCTTACTTGCCCAGCGTCACCAAGTTCCTGCAAGATCACAGAAGAAGGAAACTACACAAAGACATGGATTTATGTTCATAAAAAGCTTAGGATCAGATTTAAGCTAAACATATAAATATAACAAACATCAGTGATATACAAGCATGTAGGAGAAACTCAAATAGTTTTATTGATAAAACAAGAAGATCCAGGAGGAGTTACAACCGATGATTCCTGATCCAGCATCAACCTCCCAGCATAGAATCCCCTCTTCACCTCCAACAAAGCATAAATCACCCAATACTCTGATATCTATCTCAAAACCAACAGCAATTCTCTGCAATGTACAAAATTCCAGCCTCTGGATCTCTTGGTGAGGTATCCATAGATAGATGTATGCAAAGAGGATGAGTCAGCTCATGAATTGATTAGTGGCTTCTCTCTATCAGTTCTTGCTTCCACTTGGAGACTGAGAGCCTCTTACTCATCACTGGTCGAATTCAGTGAGGCAAGTGTCATTGGAGAAGATTCTGGAAGCTTCCATTATCTCTCCACCTCGTGGAATGACTCTGCCACTTGTCATTTCCCGCTCAACGCACCCTGGTAGTGCATTCAAGTGTGTTGCAACGCACCTAGCCAGTGTATTTGGGTGCTTTGCAACGCAGCTAGCTAGTGGAGCATCTGAAATGATCCTGATTTGACTAGTTCTAAGCAATTTCTGGTGGAGAACTTCTGGGAGAAGCTGTAATTTGTTGACCTTGTTTCTTTAGGAGCTGTAGCAACACTTTTAGGGACTTAGGATCCCTTGGTTTATGGACATTTCATGCTTATAGCTGTAAGGCACAAAAATGTCTATAACAAGGGAGTCTATGTACTCAGAGAGTCTTGAGAGGTTCAAGCAAAGCTCTTGTTGTTGCATCTATTTTGTATTGAGTCTCAAATTGAGCTCATACTGTTGTAAAAACTCTGCTTGAAGACATAATAGAGAGGCCACCACTGAAGGCTAGACTAGGAGATGTAGCCCAGGAGTATTGGGTGAACTCCTTATTAAATTTGCTATGTTATGTGTTGTCTATATTTTTTTTGTTTACTGCCTCATTGTCTGTGTATTTCGCAATCTTGTCAATCCATTTCATAAAATAACATAGACAAATCCATGCACATGAGTCTGTAATACCTTATTAATCATCTTAGATCTCATGACTAGATTAAGGAGGCTCAATAAACGGACTATATTCAGGACCTGTTCTCCTTCTATCTCTGAATAACTTTCCGCTTCGCGTAGCTCCAAAAATCAAGGTAGTTACATAACTTGTTTTTCACATAAGAGCATTTTAATCCAAGTATTCAAAGATCTCAAATACTTACCCTGCGGTCCCTTGAAGAAGCGTTGCTCTGCTTCATTGTAGCTGACCGAGGTATAGACCACGAATTTTTTCACAAACCCTCCGAGGACACGATTAAGTCAGTGATTGACAATGTGCACGATCTTCTCTTCAGAGACTTCTAATCTTTGCATTAACTCCGAGGTCTACACTATTGGACGGTCAGGCCTCCATCTTCCCTGTCCATTTGCTAATTTAGTGATCCACTCGTATAGTTCGATCGGGAAGGAATAGAAGAAAATTTCATGGATCTCTATATACAGGTACCTATCCAACCATTATTCTTTCGTTAATCAAGGATTTATGTTTTCTTGCGCTGCGAATTCATGGATCTTTCTATCCAACCAGTCTTCAATTTCTTTCTTTGTCATAATCCAATTATGCGACATCACACATCTCTTTATGAAAATCCCAGTCCCGGCAATGGAACCATTTGTTGGCTTAGGGTCTTGACCCAAGTTCAGAGTTAAGTTTTCTAAACAAATCCCTACACTTCTGGCCCTTTTGGCATCAATCCACAGAGCGCAGACTCAAGTCTCACCCGAAGCAGTATGGGGGGTGTTAGAACCAAGTTTCCACACCTAGAGATGATTATGATGTCGATTTATGCCCTAAACCTTCCTTCATGCAGATCGATAAGCCTTTTAAGGCTTATCAATATAACTCCTTGGTACTAGCCTCTAGATCTTCATGAAGGTCTATGACTATCTATCATCGACCCTAAATAGGCGAGTCAACTACTTACACACCTCTATAATCGCCCTTAGCTTTGTATTTACCCAGATCGGCTTGTTTCTCTTATATCTTTACCATGCACTAATATATTCTTCACGTAAATAGATATTATTACTTGCGTTCATATAACAATGTAAAATATGCAGAGTCGCGCATTAATACAATATTAAATCATAAACCCAATATTCACCATAACATAATCACATTCATTCATAATAGAAGTAAATAGGGAAAACACAAATATTTCTAGAATAACCTCTTTACTGATACTTCAATTCTACCTATAGACTCGAGACTACCCTGCACACTCAGCTACAGGGGTTCGCGCACACAACTGTTGACTTTACTCTAGGCCTTTGTGCATATAGCTATAGAGCCTCTCTTCTACTCTAAGACTCTTCGCTCTTCACTTCTAATGACCCATTACTTTCATCATCATCTATGCTCTATCTTAGACACTCTAAGACTCTCCTTTTTATACAATCCCATGGTCTGCGGACTATGGGTAGGTCTATACAAGCCGACACAACTTACATAAAAGAAGGGAAAATCCCTTTATGACACTTACTATCTATGCATTGTGCGACGATAACTTGTGGAGGCTTTACACTTTACATACAAAACTTGGGTTTTCTGCCCCAAAAATTGGGCTTTTGCCCCAAAACTTGATCGCAGGGGACCTTGTCCCAACAAATAATCTTGACGATATGGAGAATAATTAGAGTGCATGTAAAAAGGAAGGACATGAGGGGTAGTAGGGAGCTGAGAGGGCCTACGAAGTGACTGGGCTTGTTGGAAGTGTTTCAAGAAGGAGTCAAAAAACCATTTGAGGATGTTTTTGTAGCTGGTAGTCACAACTTGCACTATTACTCTTCTCATAATCTAATTTTCTTTATATAATTTTTCTCTATCTTCTTATCTATTTTACACAATAAACATTATACTATTATTTCTACATTCAATGTTTTTCCTTTCACTCTTAAATAAGATATATATATATATATATATATATATATATATATATATATATATATATTTAAAATTGATTTATATACACTTGTTATATGTCTAGCATTAGAACATACTACATTTTTACAACACAACAAGAGCACACAGATATACACAAAGAACGAGAGAATATTGTGAAAGGAATTCCAATCCACCTTTGTATTAGTCTTTAATGTATATTTATACATGAGATATGTGGTTGGAGCGATTGTACCTGCTCTCAACCACATATTTACTTTACATTACACATTTACCAAATTTATTGATAATTACATGATACGTGATGTATGGTGATAACATAGGTCTAAAGTCCCTTACAACATCTCCCCAACCATCAATGTCTTGCTTGTCCCGAGCAAGGATGCAAAATGTTTCGAACCACTACTCTCTGTAGAAATATCCTTACTGTGCATCGACCATGTATAATCATCTGCATAGGTAACTTAACTGCAACAACTACCCGTTGGATAGGACAATGCACGTATACAAGGTTTACTGTGACTACTCCTTGTTAGGTGGCCTCTTCTCGCAAATGTTCACTGCTCACATCATCTGTAGTCTTCTCAATCTTCTGGACTTCTACTCCAACTAGGAATAATTGGTAGCTCCTCTCTAGTCCGAGGGCGTCCCCTTCACTCTCTCTACAGACGAGTCTAGCAAGGGATTTTCATTCCTCGGGGTCCTTCATTCAACAAAAGATAAGTGGTCATCTGTAAAATCAACCATCCTGCATTTTTTCTGTCACAATCCAAGATCCATTCAACAATTTTATAATAAGGGGGTCAGTCCGCACATTCTTTTGTTGTCATAATCATTCAATACTTTTGTCTGTTTTTCTTATATGATTTCATGTTCTTGACTTCTACTGTGAAACATTCTAATCTGTGTTATATTTGTTGCTACATGTGCTATATAGTCTAGTGTTGCAAAATTTATTCAATGTTATGTTGCTGATATTTGTTATGTAGAACCTATATTTGTTAAATTACATGGAGGAAAATAAAAGAAAAATTTCTCTGCAATTTCACTCAAAATTTTCAATTGCACTAAAAAATGTGCCAAAAAATCCAAAATCCTACATATAATTTTTTTATATACACTCAAAATCATAGTCAAGACAAATAATTTCTCTTAGAAGTGGAAGTAAAATAATGAGTCGAATTCAACTCCATCCAATTTCTAAAAAAAATTCAAAGTCAAGTTCATCAACTCAGTATTTCCTCTTGTTATGTCTATAGAGAATAGTCAACTTAGTGAAAAGTGGACACCCATTTACTTATCTTCAATTGTATTTCACATTTGTAGATGTCGTCCAACGTATCATAAAAAATAGAGTGGATGTAGTGTTTTAATATCAACAAACAAACAAATTAGCTGCTTCAGGAAAGAACCATAAAGTCGACAAGGGTCAACTTCATGTCAGGAATAGTTAGACTCAAAATCGACTTCAACCAACCAACAAATAAAATTCATGTTGGCTTCCTTTGAGTAAGTCGGTCTTCCATCGTCTCATTGTAGCCCAACAAACAATGTCTGATGCAACTATGAGTTTTGTAAATAATTAAACGAGGTCGACTCGACTCAGTCCATGGATCCAGCTGCATAAATGCCTTACAATTTCATGGGGTTATTGATCTCATTATTCCACAACAATATGAGCTAGGCCTTGATTAAGACAAATAAAAAAAATACATAGCATTGGGTAATTCGTTAATCCTTCCAATATTGAAACAAATGGACTTAATAGAAAAAAAGGTCGCAATCACCTTCAAAACTAAATTTTATTTGTTGGTTCCACCATGAACAAGCTGTATCTTCAATTTGAACAAAACAACATCGACTAATCTTTACAAATATCAAAACGTATATTTTTTTTCTCTGGAAAAATTTGGGATTGCAACTTTTCCGTTTAATTTCATCCTCTTCTCTTTTATCTCTGCATGTTCTTATTGTCTTCACATTATTACAGTCCCGAACTCATGCACCAAAGACAACATAACCAAAATGTTGCATGTCTAGCATTAGAACAAATTAGATCTTATAGCACAACAAAAACACACAGAGATACATAAAGAACGAAAGAATATTAGGAAATAAATTCCAATATGCCTTTGTATTAGTATTTAATGTATATTTATACATAATATATGTGGTTGGAGGGATTGAGCTCTCAACTACCTATTTACTTTACATTACACATTTACTAAAAGTTACTGACAATTACATGATATATAATGTATAATAATAACATAGGTCTAAAAACCCTTACAACATTAATGTGAAAGTTACCCTTCAAAATTGTGTTGTGGGTTATCCAAAAAGCATTTATGTTATATACTATTTCTAATAAATGCATTTCTACCTATGTGAGGAAATTGGCATACTAATTGATAAGTGGTTAGCATTGGAGAGCCTAACTTTGATATTTTGTTAACATGTGGAACAAAATAAACATTTATACAATTTTAACAATAAAACTTTGTAGAGGAATAAAACCTTGCTAACTAAATGAATGATTTTGAACGATATTTACATAATTTAGAAAACACTTCGTTAATTAAAAAAATGATTTTCACTTATTGCTTGTATAATTACAATGTAGTCGGATAATCCTTTATATATAATGTTCAATAAATATTAAGCAGATTCAATTTTCCATTAAATATTATAATTTCAATAAAGAAAAATGAAAAAGCAATAAATCAAATCATTAATTTACTTTGAAATGCTTAATATTTACCGCGTTGTGAAATTTAATCTGTCTTAGTACATGCAATATCATTTAGTTTTTGCCCACTAACAGTTGTCATAAACCCCAGTATACACACATTGTACAAACAATAAAATTGAATCTGACCTGATATGGAGATATGTAAGATCTCCATGGACCATGACAGTGCCCAATCAGATCTCCATGACGGTGCCAAGTCATCATTGTTATTGAGGTGGATTGGCTCTGATAGAAGTGTTTTGGGATGGCCTCGATTCTAGTGAAAAAAGTATACCAATTGCAAAGCGGTAAGTGGGTTTCAAAAAAGTTATAATAAAGACAACGACGATAGGTAGACCATAAATAACTGGTACAATGCTACGTACTTTGGCATTTGTTGTTGCATATGGTCTAAGCTCAGGGACAATGTATTGGCAATGAATTCATCGCTTCCATGAATAAATTCAACTCCCTTCTCAAGGATGTGGCAATCCTGGGAAATTACCCATCTATGTCAAGTTCTGTGCGACTTAAAGTAACGAATAATTTGTGTTTGTATGCTGGGCAAAGCAGCATTTTGAGGAATATCGGCTTCAGCAGCTTCTCAGTCTCTAGTGTTGTTGAAGAAGAAGAGTCAAGATACGTTGAGAATTGGGAAGACAATGAAGAATATAGGGATTCTTGTGATATGACTTCCGAATTGGGTACAGTGTCTCAAGGGGGTCGATGGGAACAGGTGCTGGACATTTTGGAGCTCATAGACAAAGGAAATGTCCGTGCAGATACCAATATCTATGCACGCCTCCTGCAGGGCTGTGTAAATAGAAAGGCTCTTGAAGAAGGTAGGCTAGTCCATAGGCATATAATCAATTCTGGATTTAATTCAAACCTTTTTCTATTAAACAGTATTGTAAATATGTATGCTAAATGTGGAAGTGTGGAGGATGCACGACAAGTGTTTGATGGAATGCGAAAACGAGACATGGTTACATGGACTGCTTTGGTTTCAGGATATGCTCAGAATCAACACGGTGAGGAAGCCCTTAAATTATTTCCCCAGATGCTGCGGGCGGGAATGAAACCCAATGAGTTTACGTTCTCAAGTGTTTTGAGGGCGTGTGCAAGTTTGTTGACACTGGAACAAGGCAAGCAAGTTCATGCCGATGCCATTAAAAGTGGATTAGAGCTTCATGTATTTGTGGGGAGTGCCCTTGTTGACATGTATGCCAAAGGCGGTAATCTGCAGGATGCACACAGACTGTTTCACAAAATGCCTGAACGAAATGTTGTGTCATGGAATGTTTTGATTGCTGGATATACCCAGAATAATAATGGCGAGGACGCCATGCAACTCTATTCGCAAATGCAAGGAATAGGTATGAAACCGAGCGCATTCACCTTCTCTAGCATTCTTAGTGCGTGTGCAAGTCTAGCAGTCATGGAACAGGGTAAGTGGGTACATGCACATATCATAAAAACAGGGTGCAAGTTGGATGTATTTGTTGGGAACGCCCTGGTTGATATGTATGGAAAATGTGGATGCATAGATGATGCACGCCAAGTTTTTGATAGATTGACTAGACGAGATGTGGTTTCATGGAATGCTATGATCACAGTATGTGCCCAGCACGGGCATGGCGAGGAAGCTGTTCGGCTTTTTGAAAATATGCAATTGGCAGGTTTAAGGCCAAATCGCATTACCATTCTGTGTGTTCTGTCAGCATGTAGCCATGCAGGCCTAGTGAATGAAGGCCGATTCTACTTTGATTCTATGAATTCAAAACATGGGATTACACCGACAGCAGACCACTATGCTTGCATAGTCGATATTCTTGGCCGTGCTGGGCACATCAATGAGGCAGAAGATTTGATCAATAGAATGCCAATTGAACCGACTGCAGGTGTTTGGGGTGCCTTGTTGGGCGCCTGCAGAGTCCATGGAAATATGGATGTAGCAAAACGTGCTGCAGAATGTCTATTTGAGTTGGAACCACATGATGCTGGACCCCGTGTATTGCTGTCAAACATTTATGCTGCTGCTGGTAGGTGGGATGATGCAGCAAAGGTGAGAAAAATGATGAAAGAAAGTGGGGTGAAAAAGGAACCAGGTTGCAGTTGGGTTGAGGTTGAAAATACTGTGCATACATTTGTTGTGAATGATAGATCACATCCACTAACAGAAAGGATATATGCAATGTTGAAGGATTTGAATGGGAAGATGAAAGAAGCAGGGTATGTGATTGAGGAAAACTCTGCGGTTCTTGCTGTAGAGAGAAAAGATACTTTCAGCTACCACAGTGAGAGGATTGCCCTTGCTTTTGCCCTTTTCAGCATGCCCACTGGGGCAGTAATCCGCATCAAGAAAAATCTTCGAGTCTGTAGTGATTGCCACTCTGCAATCAAGTTCATCTCAAAAATTGTTGGGCGAGAAATTGTTGTTAGGGATACCAATCGTTTCCATCACTTCAAGGAGGGTGTGTGTTCATGTGGGGATTATTGGTGATGCAATCTGAATTAAGTGTTGCTTATTGTATGCCTACACTGATTCACCAGTACCAGATAGCATTTGACAGGCTTAATACGTTAAGCATGAGATGAAATATGTATGCTTGAACTGTGAAGAAGAGTTATGAAACCCTGCAACGAAAGCTGTATGACACTGAGTTGAAGAAGTCCTAAATGCTCAGCACTTGAGTTTTTCTATGTTCCTGACTATTTTGGGTGTCGGAAAAGCTATGTGTGTCATTTAGGACCATAGATAATTGGAAATTCTGAAACCAGTTAGAACCTGGCAGTTGGATTTCATAAAGTTTGACTGAATATCAAGTAATTCGCATATTGCCCAGACAGATTGATTGACTTGAGTCAGATTAAGCTTCATACTCTGGTCAGAATGAAAGTATTTGATCCTAAACCAAGCCAACCATGGACATGACAGTTCTAGGAATTTTTTGTCCAAGGTAAGCGACTTAATGCTGTAAAGCATACACAGATTTAGCTGACATCTATTGCTATCCTGCGTAAGCGTTGCTTATAAAAAAATGCACACATTTTTTTGTATGAAGGACCTCGTCTTGAAATCAGTATACAAAGATAGGTTTTGATTAGTAATCTCCTTAATATTTTGTTTTCAGTCTTAAAACGTCTCGCTGCCAGCACCTAATAATATACTTGTAATGTTGCTTTTACTGCCAAAATGTGTCATGCTTCACCCAGAACCGAAGAAGACAAAACAGAGGAAACAATGAAATGAGCATATTGGAATTTTGTTTAATATTTTCAAGACAAAACAGAGGAAACAATGAAACGAGCATATTGGAATTTTGTTTACTATTTTCTCTGACAAGATAAAATATAGTAGTCCATGTAAAGATAGTTCCTGATGGATTCTAAATATTTCTACATAGTTGAAGAGTTTGTTCTCACTTGAAACTGGAAGGTTCCAACCTTCCAAGATAGCTAGAAACAGTAGAATGCCATCACATAATATTTTCCTGCAGTCAGGGTTAGTGCGTGCTGATCCTGGGGGCATCCCTAAAGGAATTTAGGAGTCAATTAAGAATTGAAAAAACCGATTTATGTACTTGAATCAAAATAAAAGTATGCTGCCCTGAATAACTGTGCTAATAAATGTGAAGAAATGCAACTACAACATCACCTTACAACTAAAAGTGCAGGAATAATGATGTAGAATTTTATTTAAGCGCTGTGCATGTAACCCAATGCAATTCTAGACCAGCAAATGTTGAAGTCTCTCTCTATTTCTATGTTAGAAATGAAATTAAAGCGAGCTATTCTTGTTGTGATTTAACAAAAAAAATTTGAATTGAAGTGATCTAAAAATGCTTAATTATATCCCTAGCATGCTTAAGATGCACAATTTCTAGGTAGACATATTACTTCGTTTTTATCTGAAGAATTAATCAATAAAACAATGCCTTTAACCTTTAATGGAGTGAAGAAAGATGGAAAGAAAATGAAAACGAATAGGGTGGAAGAATAATCTGAATCCTAGTACTCAAGTTCAAGCAAAAACAAGATTGAAGGCATGTAAAAGTCTACGGAATTCAAAAGTCACACAAAACACATGTAATAGTTGTTGAAAAATATACAATGTCTTTAGTACCGAGGGTGGTAGGATAGACAAAGCCTTGACAAGTTTTAAAAGGAGGACTCCAAGATACAATCCAAATTTGTTCGATGGGATAGGTACAATCACAATCTGGCAAAGCAAACTCCACTATCAATAATCACATGTACTCTATGCTAGCTCTCAACTTCACTTTCTTGAAAAAGAATAAACCATGGAGCAAAAGGAAGAAAAGTCACAATCTCTAGTGCTTAACAAGTCAAAAGAATAACACTCTTTTTCTCCTCCATGCTTTGTACAAAACATAGAAGAATGGGAAAATAAGATAGTCCATATAAGAAATAGAAGGGAAGTAAAAAATAGTAGTCTTCAAATAAACTGCTCATTTCTGGAATTGAAACAATGTTTATAAAGAAATTATTTCCTCAAATGATCTGTACATTGTCATGTATATTCCACTCGACAATTCGTCACAAGAGATATAATAAACTATACTTAAAATTTGAAATCTATACTATGAGAGTTTATCTCTCTTTAAATTTCTAGATCTATAAATTATTGTTTATTGCATATACATGAAAATTATAATTATGTAAAAAATAGAGAATAGCGAAATAAAAAATCACAAACCACGAATTGACACAAGATATAACCTGGGAAACCCTTTCGAGAGAAATCCTAGTTGGAAGGTGAGGTCACTCTGCGCTCTTTCTCTAAATGGAAAATGATTGTGAGTACAAAGATTTTATGCACTTGACTCGCGAGAAAACTAGAATATTAGAAATATGAAACAATATGGCCCAAAACACAGAAATATCATATGAAATGAGACAAGCTGCAAAGATATTTTATTATTTAGAAGAAAAATATATTGTTCACTTGCCTATTCAAGGGGGCAACCTCCAACAGAGCATAGCTCATTTACAATAAGACTCTATGATTCTTCCCTTGCTATCTATGACTATCTATAACTTTATGACATCCAAAACCCCAACTACTAGTGGTCCCTTGCATAATACGGGTTAACCATTTTATTTATTAACTATGACCCGTTTATAACTAATTGTGGTCCATTTTCTATAATATGGGTCAACCACTTACAATTATTATTAATGTGGATAACCACTTACGAGCTTTATTGACTCAACTAACCAACTATGAATCTGACTAGGCCCCTTGAGCTTATTACATAAATAAAGGGGTTAGGGTTGGACCCTAACATGCCTTCCCCCATCAAAAGAAACTTTGTCCTCAAGGTTACAACTGCAAAAATTGCTCAAGAATAGTGGTTGGTTCCCATGTTGCATCTTTTGGAGAGGTGTTTTTCCACTTGATGAGGACTTCCTTGATTGTGCAACCACGAAGATGTCTTTTGTGAGTATTGAGGACTTGTTCGGGTGAGAGCCAAAATGAGCATTCCTCATCCAATTCTGGTAGAGTTGTTTGAACCCGACAATTGTTCCCACAACTTTCTTGAGGCAACATACATGGAAGATTGTGGATTTTTTTAAGTAGACAGCAGGGCCAATTTGTAAGCGCTTGCTCTTATACGCTAAAGTACCTGATAAGGCCCATAGAATTTTGGTGCTAGTTTCTGACAACCCTTTCTTTTGAGAGAGGTATGCTTATAAGGTTGGGGTCACAGAAACACTTGGTCACCGACTTGAAATGATCGCTCGAAACGATGTTGGTCGGCCTGTTGCTTCATTCTATTTTGAGCTTGATGTAGATTATCTTTGATATGAGCGATCATGGTGACACAGTTCTGCAGGAGTTGATCAATTGCCTATACTTTGGAACATCCGGGGATATAAGAAGCTGGTGAAAGTGGGAGTTGGCCATACACTACCTCATATGGCGTCATCTTGGTGGCTTCATGATAGTTAGTATTATACCACCATTCAACTAAAGGAAGCCATTGTACCCATTGATGATGCTTGTCTGAAGTGAAGCATCGTAGATAAGTCTCCAAACATTTGTTCACTGCTTCTGTTTGACCATCGTTTTGAGGATGATAAGCGGTACTCAGTTGGATTTGTGTGCCCTGTAGTTTAAAAATTTCCTACCAAAATTTGTTGGTGAAAGTGGGGTCTCAATCAGAAACAATGAAAAATTGAGCCACCAATTTTGGGGTGAATGGGTGTGGTAGCGCGTAAAAATAAGCATATTTGGAAAGTCTATCAACAACCACCATGATGACTGATTTGTTTCCTCGCTTTGGGAGACCAATAATGAAATCCATGGAAACATCCGTCTAGACAGAAGCAGGGAGTGGCAATGGTTGCAAGGTTCCTGGTAGTTTGCTCGTTTCCCCTTTGTTGCGCTGACATACATCCCATTCAGCTACAAAAGTAAGAATGCTGATCTTCATACCAGTCCAAAAGAAAGAGCGTCGTGCTCGTGCATAAATATTCTAAAAGCCTGAATGTCTTGTGACTGGAGAGGAGTGCAACTCTTTTGAGATGCGGGTTTTGAGGGTAGAGGTCAGGGATAGCACCACCTGATTCTTGTAGCGAAGAACCTCATCCTTCCATGAATAGTCCACTGAGGAATTAAGATATGCTCTTAATATATTAATAAGCCGAGACAAAGAGGGGTGGGATAACCATTTATGACGGGCCTCTTCAATCCAATTGGGGATGGGTAGAGAAAGGGATAAAAGGGTGCCCTCATCCTCAAATTGGCACGATAAGGCATCGACCACTACATTGTCACGCCCCTTCTTGTAAATTATCTCATAATCATATACCAACATTTTTGCGAGCCATTTATTTTGTTGTGGTGACGATAGACGGTGCTTGAGGAAATATTTAGGCTATGATGGTTAGTGTGGATTTGGAAACGATGCCCTAATAAGTATGGTCGCCACATGTCCACTGCATGTAAGAGGACCATCATTTCTTTCTCATATGTAGAGTGACCTAGATGCTTTCAACTGAGTTGTTGACTTGTGAAAGCCAATGGTTTACCTTCGTGCATTAATACTGCACCAATGCCTGTACCTGAAGCATCACATTCAATCACAAAAAGTTTTCTAAAGTCTAGTAGGGTCAATACTAGAGTGGATCACATGGTCTGTTTGAGAGCCAAAAACGCATGTTGTGCTGCATCAGTCCAAAGAAATAAATTTTTTTTGAGAAGATTAGTGAGGGACCTGGAAATGCGTCCATAATTGTGGACAAATTTGCGATAGTAGCCCGTGAGACCCAAGAATCCCCTCAAAATCTTCAAGGTTTTTGGTTGGGGTCAGTCTTGCATTGACTGATTTTTTTTTCAAATCAACCCTTACTCCTTCCCGGTCCACAATGTGTTCCAAATATTCTACTTCTTCGATGCCAAAGAAACACTTGGATAATTTGACGAACAGTTTATGATCTTGGAGTAGTTGCAATACTTGGTCAACATGCTGAAGGTGAGTGTCCCGTGTTATGTTGTAGATGAGAATGTCATAAAAAATTACCGGGACAAATTTTCCGAGATATGGTTTCAGGAGGTGGTTCATGAGGCTCTAAAAAGTGGATGGGGCATTATAGAGACCAAATGGCATGACCAAGAATTCATAATGGCCTTCATGAGAATGTCCACTTCATTCATATTTGGTGATAGCCTGAGCGGAGGTCCAACTTGGTAAAAAATTGGGCACCACTTAGCTCATCAAGCAGATCATCAACTACTGGGATAGGAAAATTGTCCTTGATGGTGAGCTTGTTAAGGGCCCTAAAGTCTGGACGCATGTGCCATTCACCATCTTTCTTTAGAACCATGACTATCGGAGATGAATAAGGGCTGCTATCGAGTCAAATAACATTGATTTCAAAGAGTTCCTTGATGGTTTTTTCAATTTCATTCTTTTGGGCAAAAGGATATCTATAGGGGTAGACATTTGGCGATTGGGTACCCGGGAGAAAAGGGAAGTTATGATCATGTTCACCCCTAGAGGGTGGGAGCTCCTTAGGTTTGTTGAAGACCCACAGGTGGCGATCTAATACCTGTTGCATATTGGGATGAATGGGAGGAGGAGTGGATTCAATGGCATGAATGGCATTAAATTGTGCTATTATCCCATGATGGCATTTTTTTAAAAGATTCTCCATTCGATGCGAGCTGATGATAGTAGGAGAAATTTCATGGAGTCCCCGCAGTGTATGAGTGTGATCGTTCTGCTTAAAGCTCATATATAATTCTTGGAAGTCCATTGTGATAGGGCCCAGGGTGCAGAGCCATTCAGCACCAAGGACAATGTTACAACCGCCAATTTCAATAGCAAACATGTGGATTTTGCGGTCATAATCCCCCATTTGAAGCTTAATATTTTCACAACAGCCTTCAAATTTCATGGTTCCCCCATCAATGATAAGGACTTGGAAATTAGATACCGCCCTAACAAAAAAATGAACTTCTTCTCCTATTCTCTTATGGATAAAGTTATGTGCGTTGCCACTATCAATCAACACCACTACTGGGAAATGTTTAATAAAACCTCATATTTTGAGACTCTGGGGAGAGGAAATGCCAACCAAAGCATGTAGTGAGATAATTGGCTCATCTAGCATAGCTAGAGTATCAATGTTTGATTCTGTTAGGTGTTCACTCTCTTCCTTCTCCGTCACTTTAGTGGACAAAGCCTTATCGGTAGAGCTGTTTTCAATAGCTTCAATTTGAAAGAATTTTGGTTTCTTGCATTTATGTCCCGGGGAGTATTTGTCATCACAATAGTAGCAGATTCCTTGTTTCCTTCTTTCAGCCATTTCTACTAGTGACACTTTTTGAACCTTAAGTGTTTGGGTGGGGCCCGTAGCTAAGGTGGGACGTGCCCATGCTACAAAATTTGGATTTGATTGGGAATTTAAAGCCACTTCTACCTCTAAGGCCTTGTTGCGTGCTTCCAACCAAGTAATTCGATGATGCATTCTGACATGGGCTTGTATAGCTTCCTTTAAGCCACTGATGAAACATTCCAAGTAAAAGACATTTCCTAGTCCTTCAGTCTAGATGGCCAATTGTTCAAACGCTGAAATGTAGTCCCGTATTGTACTTGATTTCCCGAGCTTAGTTAGACAACCCAGACAAAGAGATTCCCGATCAAAGCGGTCACAAATGGTTTTGGAGAACATGTTACAAGTTGGCCTCCCTGCATAGCATTTCTGATGCCACAACCACCAATTCCATCACTCTTGGTCCAAGTAAAGAGCTCCCACATGTAGTTTAGTTTCCTCTTCTAAGATATTGTTAAGGCAGAAATATTGTTCCATTAGTGCTACCCATACCATTGGGTTAGAGCCATCCAATTTGTACATGTCCATCTTGGGTGTCCGCTGGCTCAAATATTGGTGACCTCCATGGAAATGAATGTGATAGCTGGATTCTCCTTCTATGTGTGCATCAACACTATGTTTCTCCCTTATGGGTTCGCGAGATATCTGCATGACTGACAATGTTTTTGTGATGTTTTCGATGGATGCCTAGAATTTATCGAGTCTTTGCTCGAGAGCTTCAACTCTCTCTACTGCCTTCTCTACAGCCATAACTTGAGACCTGATACCATACATACACTAGCCCTAGTCAAATTTTGAGCTTACTTAAGAGTCGTATGGTTGGAAAGAGGGCAGGATCAAGAGTCTAGTGATGTGGGTCACTTGAATTCATGTTGGGAAAAATTTGGGACCCCATGAAAATTGGTGGCTTACAGATGAATGGTACAACTGCGATCAACTCATCATCCTAAATCTTATAGTTTAAGTCTCTTACAAGCATCCGAGATGGCCCCAATTTTTTTTTTACTCTGAAGGAGTTTTACTCGCAGCTAATCAATACTGCAGTGGACGAATTCCAAAATGCTTGACACTGCCAAATATTTTGCAAAAATTAGGCTTGGACTATAGTAACAGAAACCCCAAGTCATGGTATTACAGAATGTACTGTGAAAATTTGATTTGGACTATGGCGACCAAAATGATCACTACAAAAAGAGTCTGATTTGTGTTATGAAAACCCCAACTGCTAAATCTGATTTGGACGACCACGACAAACTCCCAACTACTGGATCTGATTTGGACAATGGACGTTGAACCCCAACTGCTAAATCTTATCTGGAAAGAATGTATGGGGCGATCTCTAGATAGCTAAGGGTATTATGGTCTCAGGTGCTACAAATCGCAATCTACAGAGGGGTCCAACAATAGTACTCGACCCAATATTTCAGGGTGCTAACTAAGGAGGATCGACCATACCCTTAGTCGTACTACTTGACTACCCTATTGTACATGCGAGTAATCTCCCTGATTATTATTCTCAATGTATTGTAGCAGTAAGATGGTCAATGGCTTATCTTGATCAGATATTGATCCAGGACTTCAGTGATAGCTCAAAATTCAAAGTGTTCAAAAGTGTGTCAAACCTGAATGACCAGATAGATCTCGTCATCTTGATTCCAGCGCCATGAATAGTTCGAAAAATCGACACTATATGGAGGAGTTATCACATTTTGAAAAGGTTCAGTAAACTGCGATTTTCAAGAATAATTTGATTTTTTGAAATATTAAAAAAAATATTCCTTGGAATATTCTCTAGAATATTCTCCAAAATATTCTTTGGAATATTCCTTTTGGGTGGACCAATCTAGAGTCGACACATGGCAAGCCCGGAGGCCGCCACATGGCCCTGGATTGGTGTGGCAAAATTATGTTGGGTCAAGCAAGATCGAACCCATGACCTCCGATGGGCTAACCAAATGATTTACCGACTCCAGTACATGCTATTACTTAGCATTACATGGTCGCGGTATATATTTAAATGTTAATTGTTTACAGGTTGGGGCTAGACCGCCAGTAGTCCTGATAACCCTTGTCACATGCCACCGTTCGCGCCAGCAGTTATGTTAACTAAATGGTCACCTTAACCATCACCCGGTAGTTCTGTCATATGCGTAGTTTTAGTTGACGGTTATGGCCAGCTAGCGGTTTCGCTTGGAAGACTTCCAAATTTGGCATAGTTTTCCAAATTTAGCTCCAGATAACTGCAGTTCGCTGCATTTTGCCAGGTTTGGTGGAGTAAATCTACGAGAGACTGATTAAATGAACTCAAGAGGAAATTTTCGAGCTAAGAGAGGGAAACAAGAGTCTACCTAGACTAATTTGGGCCTTCTAAAGCCATGGGAACAGTCCAGAGAAACTGAAGAAGCCATCTTCAAGGAGATTTTCATCCAGAGAGATTTTGGAGCTCAGGGCCACCAGGGGTTGGAGGCTGTTTTAGGAGCTCCCAGTATCCATTCTCAGTAAACAAATAGTAATTCCTGACTGTAATGAACCTTTTGAATCCAATGAAGGTGTTTTTAGAAGCATTTGGAGACTTCTAAAGGCTGGGATGCTGAAGGGAAGTTTCAGGCAGCTCAGAGCCAACCGTGGAGGAAGGTCTAGATCGGGGATGCAGTGCTCATTTTGAGAAAATGAATAGTCATTTGTTGATGTTAGATATGTGATGGAGACATTAGCAGAGGTTTTAGAGACATTTGAAGCATTCTGAAGGAATTTGTGCCATCAAGAAGCTCAGGGAAGCTCAGTGCACCTGCTGAAGGAATCAAGTCCAAGGGAGCCTAGATCTTCTTGCACAATGAGGACAGCCATGACAGGGATGTAGATGGTTTTTTAAGCCCATTGGTTTAGTTCAATAACCTCTGGAGTTGAGTGTGGAACTGGTAAAATAATTCAAGCCATAATCCCAAAGAGCCAAGTCAAGTTGACAAGAGCTCATGGAGACGTAGCCCAAGAGATCGGGGTGAACTCCTTATTAAATTTGTTGTTATGTGTGATATTTATTTGCTGAATTATATGTCTGATATATGTGTTTAATATCAGAAGAAACAAATTATCTTAAAGCACTTAAACAGTTGAAAACAAACAAACACATACACCTGTTTCAAGTACATAATTCCAAAATTGTCAACATAAGCTAGATCATGTTTGTTTAATCTTTGAAGTGGGAGGTTCTTGTAAGTATGAAAAGATGTTCAAACACTCATTTCAGATCAGGTGGTATCAGAGCAGGATTCTTGATTGACAGAGCAATCTATTTGCTTATTTGATTTGAAAGGTGTTTAAACAGTACAAAGGATTTCACTGTTTGATTATTTGTACACTGACGATTGTTTGAGTTTGCAAAGGTGAAGGGAAAGCTACTAATAGCTAAGTCCAGGAGAGGACAAGAAGTAAGAAGGGTTGAAGGCATTCTCCTTACCCCAAGGACCTCAAGGCAATCCTTGAAGCACAAGAGGTTTGATGCAAAATGGTTGTTTGAATAAGAGTTTGACTATGTAGTCATTTGATTAAGGAATTTGTTAATAGATTCTGAATTTTGTTGAAGTTCTTTTGTTCATTTTTATAATGACAACTTCCACAAGTGAGTCCTCAAAATCTTCCTCCTTCACAAGATTCTTTGATGAAGGCTTGAAGCAAGAATTTTTCATCATGATGAATATGGTGAGAGAAATGTATGAGGATGAAAGGAAGAACACTAAACTTCCAGAGCATTTGAATTCCATGAAGGAAGAGAAGCAGTTGCTTTTTGACCAATTGCAGGAAATGGAAATCCAATTTCATATTGCAAATATGAATATGGAAAGGATGCATGAGTTGGAGACACAACTCCTTGTTGCCAAAGAAGCCTTAGCCAAGTATCAACTTGAAGAAGAGGTAAACAATTCTAGTTTGTCTTCAAATTCTTATAAGAATGTTTATGTTAGTTCTTTTGAAAAACATACAAGAGGCATAGGGTCCAAGTTGATGTCCAAAATGGGCTATGAAGGAAAAGGATTGGGCAAACATGCACAAGGTATTGTTGAGCCAATAATGGTTGAGGAAAGGCCTAAGTATTTGGGTCTTGGCTATGGGAAATCTTATGGAGAAAGTTCCAGAGCAGCCATAAAGGCAAATGAAACAGTTCCTAGAAGAAGTTTCATTTCAAGTTCTCTACCTCAAGGTTGTATTCTTGGGGAATGCAATAATTTGAAACATACTTTGCAGGAAGAAGGTGTTCATAAGCATGCACTTGAACAAGATAGTTCTGAAAGCTCTAAAACCATTGAAGGGATTGATGTTGTTCCAAAGAGAGCTTCTTCTTCATTCAAATCACCTCCTCATGAAGGTAATAAAGGTGAAAGGGAAAGGTATACATCTGATTTTAATCATATTTCCTTTGATCATGTAAAACATGGTGGATTTACACATAAGAATTGGAAAATAATTGCATGTTCTTTTTGTGGTTTGTTTAACCATAGTGTTTCTAGATGTTGGAAAAGAATGGCCACATATAGGAAACTTTTGAAGGAAAGAAAGCAAGAAACCAAAGGTCCATTGAACAATGCAAATCATTCTGTCAAGAAGATGCACATGTGTTGTAGTTATTTCCATAAGCAAGGACATACTGCTGAAAGGTGTTGGACTCTGAATCCAACAATGCTTCCACGAAAGTTGAAGAAAGTGGAGAAAGAGTAGGGCAAGAATGGAAAGAAATTTTCCATCATTGATATTTGTCAGGATGATCCGCATGTTGATGTTAATGTGCAGTTAAAGGAAGCACCTTTGATGTGGATTGGTAAGAAATGGTTAGAGTTCTTATCCAATTAAAGTTGCATTTCTTTTGATTAAATGCATTTCTTTGCTAAGGGAATGCAAGTTGCAAGATGGAAAAGTTGAGTATGAGACTCGCTTTATTGCAGCGAAAGTTATATTCCTTTCAGCCTTGAAAGTACATGTACATGTGATTTAGGATCTTATACTTATGATTGTACTTAAGAGAAAGTTGAAGGATAAAATGCATGCATGAGAATGATATGCATGAGCACAGGGATGATGATTTCCTAGTATTTTGAACATGTATGTGTGATTAACTTGAAGGGTTGATTACTTTGTTTTAAACATGCATGTAATGTAATATTGACAGGGAAAAGTTGATTTGATCTCCAAGATTGTAAAAGGGAGATAATGATGAAGTGTTTCATCTTTGTAAAAGCATCGTTTAAATTCTTCTTGTACATGCTTGACTTGAAGGGTAAAATGTTTGAAAGGCATGATTTTTGTTGACTTTTGATATAGTCGATTATTTGTAAACATGATGTAAAGACCTGATGATGATTCACAGGATGTGAAAGTTGTTTCTTTTGCTGAAACAAAAATTTATTTCATCAAGTTATTTTATTCTTTCAACATCGTCTACAGAAGAAGATTTGCAGCAGCAAAAGTCGCCATGGTTACCTTTGTGACTTTTTCATGGAAGCGGCTTGGAAGAGATGTTTAGCTAACTTCTATAAATTCTGAATGAGTTCAAGACAGACAGTTCTTGACAGGAGGACAAGTGCATCTAGGAAGGGAAGTGTCGACTACCTTCAAGTTTTTGTTGAAAGGCATTAGCCATGCAAGGAAAATGTATGGAGGCTAAAAGAAGTGGGCGTTGTACTCTCATCTACTGTTCAGATCAGTATATCAGTCTTTTGGGGTCCAAAAGATTCCCAATGGGGAGGAGTGATCAGATATTGATCTAGGACTTCAGTGATAGCTCAAAATTCAAGGTTTTTGAAAGTGTGTCGAACCTAAACAACCGGATAGATCTCGTCGTCTTGATTCTGGTACCGTGAACGGTTCAAAAAACCGACACCGTATGGAGGAGTTATCACATTTTGAAAAAGTTCAGTAAACTGTAATTTTCAAGAATAATTTGATTTTTGGAAATATTTAAAAGAATAATATTTCGAGGAATATTACTTAGAATATTCTCCAAAATATTCTTTGGAATATTCCTTTTGGGTGGACCAATCAGGAGCCGACAAGTGGCAAGCCCAGACGCTGCCACGTGGCCCTGGATTGGTGCGGCAAACTTATGTTGGGTTAGGCGGGATCGAACTCGTGACCTCCAGCGGGCTAACCAAACAATTCACTGACTCCACTACATGCTGTTACTTAGCATTACATGGTCGCGATATATATTTGAACGTTAACTGTTTACGGGTTGGGGCTAGACCACCAACAATCCCAATAACCTTGGTCACATGCCACGGTTCGTGCCAGCAGTTACGTTAACTAAACGGTCACCTTAACCACTGCCCAGTAGTTCTGTCACATGCATAGTTTTAGCCGACGGTTATGCTCAGCCGGCGGTTTCACTTGGCAGACTTCCGAATTTGGCGTAGTTTGCAAAATTTAGCTCCAGATAACTGCAGTTAGTTGCAGTTTGCCAGATTTGGTGGAGTAATTCTAGGAGAGATTGATTAAATGAACTCAAGAGGAAATTTTCAAGCTAAAAGAGGGAAAAAAGAGTCTACCTAGACTAATTTTGGCCTTCTGGAGCCATGGGAATAGTCCAGAGAAGCTGAAGAAGCCATATTCAAGGAGATTTTCATCCAAGGAGATTTTGGAGCTTAAGGCCACCAGGGGTTGGAGGCTGTTGCAGGAGCTACTAGTATCCATTCTCAGCAAAAAAATAGTTGTTCCTGACTGTAATGAACCTTTTGAATCCAATGAAGGTGTTTTCAGAAGCATTTGGAGACTTCTAAAGGCCGAGATGCTGAATGGAAGTTTCAGGCAGCCCAGAGCCAATCGTGGTGGAAAGTCTAGATCAGGCATGCATTGCTCATTTTGAGCCAATGAACAATCATTTGTTGATGTCAGATATGTGCTGGAGATAGTAGCAGAGGTTTCAGAGACATTTGAATCATTCTGAAGGAGTTTCTGCCATCAAGAAGCTCAGAAGAGCTCAGTGCACTTGCTGAAGGAATCAAGTCCAAGGGAGCCTAGATCTGCTTGCACAATGAGGACAACCATGACAGGGATGTATATGGTTTTCTAAGCCCATTGGTTCAGTTCAGTAACCTCTGGATTTGAGTGTAGAACTGGTAAAAGAATTCAATCCATAATCCCAAAGAGCCAAGTCAAGTTGACAAGAGCTCACGGAGATGTAGCCCACGAGATCGGGGTGAATTCCTTATTAAATTTGTTGTTATGTGTGATGTTTATTTGATGCATTATATGTCTGATATATGTGTTTAATATCAGAGGAAAAAAATCATCTTAAAGCACTTAAACTATTGAAAACAAACAAACAAACACATACACCTGTTTCAAGTACATAATTCCGCAATTGTCAACATAAGCTAGATCATGTTTGTTTAAGCTTTGAAGTGGGAGGTCCTTGTAAGTATGACAAGATGTTCAAACCCTCATTTCAGATCATATCTAAGGTTAGGATTCAGGTTAGCCTAGAAGGGCTTCCAATATACCCAAGGGTACATGGAAGTGCGGTCCGTGTGCGGTTCTGTCTAATGTGCTACTACTTGAAGGGGTACCCACAAGGGTTACAAAGGAATCCAGTAAGTGTGACCGCCTCTTGTAGTTCCTGCGTGCATACCTCCCCAAATCCGCATGTTTATGCATTCAATGGTAGATCCTGTTGTTTAAAGACGCTGGAACATGTCTCTAGCCTAAAAAAAAATTATGCAAAAATTTGAGGTACAACTAGCCCTAGAAAGTTCTCTGATACCACTTGTTATGCACTTGACCTATCAGAAAACAAAAATACCAGAAATACGAAACAATATGGCCCGAAACATAGAAATATCATGTGAAATAAGATAAGGTGCAAATATATTTTATTAATCATAGGCATAATACAATGTTCACTTGCCTCTTCGAGGGGGCAAACTCCAACAAAGCAAAGTGCAATTACAATAATACTTGATGATTCTTCCCTTGCTATCAACGACTATTTATAGCTTTCAGACATCCAAAACCTTAATTACTAGTGGTCCCTTGCATAATACCAGTTAACCACTTTATTTACTAACTATGGCCCATTTATAACTAATTATGGTCCCTTTTTTATAATGTGGGTCAACCACTTACAATTATTATTAATGCAGATAACCGCTTGTTACACAACATTTTGTCACTATCCCTGTACTCCCCATTCCTTGATCCTGGAGGACCTCTATAGCAAACCATACATGCTTTCCCATCATGAAGATACTCCCATTATGTCCCTCTTCATGAGCAGAACATTTTCCTTTTGCATCACCTCCCAATAATCTTCCTTTTACTCTAGTTTACAAGACCGACGTTAATGACCCATTTCCTCCTCACACCGATTTGTAGAGTCTAAAACTAGGCCTAGCACTGCACGAAGAAAATGAGCCTTTTCTTAGTGTTGACGATCCCCTTTTGGCAAGTTTTTTAAATATGGAGATGAAGCTTCGAGGTCTAGAAGCTTCATAACGGAAGTTTGGTAAATCGTTGGGTTGGATGGAGCCGAGGAAGTCGGTTTGGGCTCCTTTCCCCTATTAAGATGGAATAAACCAAAGAGATAAGCCCTCTCCCATCATAAGAGGAAACATCTCCCCTCCATCAAATCTATATAAACTCCTCATTTTCCAAGCTAGACTAGTCTTTTTTGGAGCTTGATAACTAGCAAGATATCTATAGCTTGTAGCTTTCTAGTTTATGTTTTTGGAGGGAGAATAGTGTGTTTGGTTTGGTTTGGAATAAAGGGAACAAGCCTTAAAACTGCCATTGTTGGGGCTATCCATGAGATGCTAGCAAAGGTGTGGGAACTCGGATGCGTAGAAGGAGACTTGCAACGTCAAGGCTTTGGTTGTAATCTCTTTCTGAACTTATATGAATACAATTATTGATTGATTTCCTACACTAAGTGTTATCTCACATTTGATAGCTTAAAATTCCTTGACCTTTTAAGTAGGTTGAATGTAATTTGTATGCTATCATGTTTGTTGTTGTCGTTTGTTAGCTTGTTTTAGGTATTCGAAGGAAGGAAATGAAAAGTAGCCGGAGTAAGGAAGCAGGATCATCACCAAGCGGAATAATGTTCTAAGAGATAGGCCCTCTTATTTGATTCTAGCCTAAGGAAGTTTTCACTAGATTATTTGTTTGTGGCTAGACCCGCTCTCTTGGGCTAGAGGAATTGTCTTTGTCTGCATCGAGAATTTACCTACACCACAAATTGGCGACTCCACTGGGGAGCCAATCCTCTCATTTGATTGATTTTCATTTCATGGTTTGTGTGAACTTTTGTAGTATCACCTTTCCCCTTTGGTTTTCTCTACTTTTCCTGGTTTACTACTCTGAGTCTGAAATTTACAGTGGCAGGTCTGGTTTTGGCTTTTGAATTTTTTTTTATTTTTTTTCTTGAAATCCTCAATTATCGCATTTAATTTTCTGACAGTCGTGCCGACCAACATGAATTGTTTTAAAACAGTCGTGTCATACCTCCTTGTGGCGTTGGTTGTCAGATAGGCAATAGCGCCGATTCCTGTAGGTGAAGATCAGGGTTTCTCCTGGATCATAACCAGTGTGTCTTTCCCTCTTAATTTCTGTCTCTTAGCCCATTTTGCTTGTGTTCCCCCTGACTAGAAAGCTTCATTAGCTTGGTTTGTGTGCTTGTTTGGTTTTCCTTTTCCTTACTTGATTTTTGAGTCTTTGGATGGTTTGTGGCTTTAGGGAATCTAGGTCATCATCCATTCAACTATTAGTGTGCTCAATAAGTGAAGTTGTTGGTTAGCTGCTCCATGCATTTTGTTTTCTAGTCCTTTTATCACTTTGATTTCAATTAAACAAGTTTGAAAAGTTTCGTTTGTTCTTCTCTTGATTACGAATCTCTTTTTGGGCATTCATTACATTGCTCATCTTGTTTTTGGTTGAGTTTTTGTGTCATTGGTTTGGAAATAATTCTCTTTTGTGCTTTGTATTTGATTGATGTTGATTGTTTGAAAATTTTCATTGAAGTATATGTGAAAATTCATCTTATCATTCCATTGAAAATACATATTTCTAGTTTGCTAAATCAATATGTTACATTAGCTAGCATCATTGAAAACTAGAGTTGCATCATCATTTGCATTAGAAAAGAAATAAATTATCTTTACTGTTGAAAGGACTACTTGAAGTGCATTTGATAGGAAAGATAGGAAGTGGAAAGAACTTTCATTATTTTATTTTCAAAAGCGAAGTAGTGAAAAGGTCATCTTGCTTTCAGTTGCTTGTTTATTGCATTGATTGGTTTCTCTACTCTCATTAGTGTAGACATTCATCAAATTGAAAGGGTTTTGTCTCATTTAGCTGCATATAGGAGTTTCTTCGAGTCACATTGATAAGGCCTGAAAACTGAGACATAATTTCAAGATAAAATTTAAAATGTATTCAAGTAACCTAAGGCACATTTGAAACTTAACACTCACATTTAGAAGGTCTAGGCTAGAGACATGTCCCAGCGTATTTAAACCTAGTAGCTATCATTCGCTTCAGCGCTAGACAATGCTAATACGGACTTGTGCTCCCTGTACTGTCGCGTATATAAAGGGATACCCCACTAGGTTGCAATCCTTTATCTGTTGGAATCCGATTATGCCACCTTGTAAACGTGATACATAAAACACAGCATTCGGGGAGATTGCCTGCCTGTACTTCTCGGTTTGCCGGGAGGTATTCTACAGTTCATGTTAACTAGTAATCCTTTTTGCCTAGATTATCTTGAGTAGTAATTTTTATCTTTTTGACTCCCTAAATATAAAATATCACCGAGCGCTTGTCCTTTCGAGCTCATTTCAAACCAAAAGTGATAGAGTCATCTTTGTTTTTTTCTTGACTCTTAAAACATGAAAAAGCACCAATTTGTTTCAGCGTCTTAAAAAATTGTTTCCCACAATCACATAACTTTCCAGTTAGTATTTTCCTGGACCACATCATGAGTATACTTTTAAATACACTTTTAAAGCCTTGAAATTAATCTCTCTCTCCTTGTTGTTTGAGATAAAGTCATTGTGGCTAAACCATCAGGTTCACCCAGTTCCTCTTCCTCTCCTCCATCTGAAAGATCATCTGAGGAGCCTCTCCCTGAACTTCTACAATCACTTGAGGATAAAGGTATTGAACTTGGAATTTTTTTGAGTATTCAACCTTTGTCATCCCATCCTCCTCCTCCCTCAGATACTGGGTCATTTTACGAATCTAGCCCGAAATCTTCGGATAATCCTATTCAGACTCCCGATAGTTCCTTGCCTTATGAAGGTCAGCTAGGACTGGTTGTTTATCCTTCGAATCCTTTGTTTGATCCTGTTGTGATATCATCGCAATGTCAATACAGTCTGTATGATTGGTAAGGTATTCTTTTGGAATTATCCCCTCGAACATCTTCGATTGTCTGTCATTGTTTGTTTCCACCCATGGAATCAGAAGGCGAGATCCCAGTCTCCTCTCTGGGTCATTCAGAGGTGTCTGCTACACAAACTCTTCACATTTTCGATGAGCAGGGATATTCATTCCCTCCTTAAGGTTTCCCTTATAGGGGAAGCATTTTGACCAGTGTTTATCCTAAGTTACTTCATGATTACGTTTCATTAGCTCAGTTGGTGATAGGTACCCCTAGTGCCTCGTCATTATATCGCAACCCTATCTGGTCGTATGGCACTATGCCTACCTCAAGTCGGTTCATTCAGAGTCTAACTTCTCAGCCGATGGTGCATTTTGTAGTCACTTCAGTTCCGATGCAACCCACCATTCCAAATCCACTTGTTTTGTCGGTCTAATATACTCATTTGATTCAACCGACGATTTTGAGTCAAGTCTCCGTCAGTTCTTCGATCCCTCCAGTGAGTGGACAGGCCGTGCCACCGCCTAGGGGGAAGAATCTAAATGTTTCTATGATGTCTGGCACAACCAATGTGAGTTGCTCAAAAACTCACATGGTTGGAATGAACCAGACCTCTTCCAGTGCTATTCCGAATCTTGTTGGTCCTGCTGGATCGAGTAATGTCCAGTACTAAAAACCGTACCTTGTTGGTCCTTCTGAGTCAAGTAACGTCCAGTACCAGCAGCCATATGTGGCTTAGGTTCAATGCCGACCTCCTTATGTTCAACATGGTTCACAAGCGATGGTCCATCTGCCTTACCTCCCTCAAGTTGGACCTTATGTTTAGCCTGGGCCGTCCACTGTGCCTTGTGGGTATGGCCAGATCCAGTTTGGGAACTTTGAGGGAAATTTCAAAGTATCTTTGCAGCAACAAGGACAACTTTTGCAGTAGCAAGGGAAACCTTCGCAACAGCAAGAGCCACCTTGCAGCAATAAGGACAAACATTGTAGCAACAATGACAATTGCAACAACCGCAAGGGCAACCCTTGCAACAGTCGCAACAAACCTTGCAGCTGCAGATGCAGTATGTTCCTCAATCCTCCCAGCCTATGTCCTCGCAAGGTCAACCTCTGCAGCTGCAGGGACAACCTTTATAGCCGCAAGGTCAACCCTTGCAGCAACAAGGTCAACCCAGGCAACAACAACCCTTGTACTCATATCAACAGGGTTAACCTTTGCAAGGGCAAGGTCAAGGTCAAGTCCTACAGAAGCAGGCCCAAAATCCTTATGTCCAAGGGAAATAGATTTGGAATGCTTATGTTCCAAGGGTAGCAGGGGAAAAGTCCTTATGTCTAAAGGAAAAAAGTCCAAAATCCTTAGGTCCAAGGACCAAAGGTGCAAAACCCTTATGTCCAGGGCCAACAGGTTCAACACCCTTACGCCTAGGGGCAACAGGTGAAAAATCCATATGTCCAAGGTCAACAAGCTCAACAGCCTTTTAACCTGTATGTTGCTTATCAGTAGCCTATGGTCGAACAGTTTCAAGGCTATCAAGGTCAGAATCCTCCTGATGAGCAAGGTAACCTACAATGGGGGAAAAATCAAATGCCATATGGACAAAACCGTCCACTATGGGGGCAAAATACTTACCAAAAAGGATGGGTTCTATAGTCTAGGCCCGCTCATAGGCCTCAAATTCCTTTCAATACCCAATTTCCATTCTTGGCCACATTCAAGTTGCAAGATGTGTCTAGACTCACAAATGATCCTATTCTTCATTCACCATACTAGCCTCCGGTTCCGTCAAAGATTCCGAGCAACTGTCTGAAGTTTGAAGGAAAAGGGAAAGAGGATCCACAAGCCCACATGATGACATATCACCTCTGGTGCTCCTCAAATTTGTACGTTGATTATTCCATTAATCTCCAGATTTTCCAATGAACTCTCACAGGTGCTGCAGCCAAGTGGTACATTGAATTGCCTTGAAGTACTTATCATGACTTTAAAACTATCGTTATGGCCTTTCTCACACATTTCCAGCTGCTAGTTCGCTATGAAATTGGCACCCATCTACTAATGTCACTCAAGAAAGACACTGCGACCCACATCTCCAACCACATCCATGAATGGAGACGTCAGTGTTGCCTGATCAAGTTTGATATTGCTGATCACTTGTTGACCGAATGGTTGAGCAAATAATTCATCAGAAAAATTACTGAGGACATGGCTATGTGTGGGTATGTCATTGAGGAACAAGCCATCATGCGTGCCCAGTATCTAGACCTCGTATATTCACAATCTGGCACGTTATATGATATGTTACCCGATGCGCCCAAACAATCATCTGAACTGACGACATCCACGTCTCTGGCTACACCTCTGGTTGATGGAGTAATTGGTTCAGTGTCCCAGACCCCTGAAAAATATTCTTCCAAACAAAAGTCGGTCTCAAACACTTCTCCCAACGATTCCTATAGAAATTCACTTGGTCTTAGTAAAACCTCAGAGGTTCATGTTGTCCAGTCTACCACAATGGACAAATCCTCTAAAGATAAAAAGAAGGGAAAAGGAAAGGGTAAAGCCAATGCACCGAAACAGGGCCCTCCTAAGTCATCTTCTGGTGATTCTTCTTAATGGAAGACCAAGTATCCATGCCTCATTTGTGAGGAGGATCATTATACTAAAGATTTTCCTCGATGATCTGAAGTTAGTCGTTTTCTCAAAGGGACCCCCACTGTCATGAAAGGGCCCTTTCCATCCCAGCAAACCCAAATGGTAGACCAACTTCAGTCATTTGCTTCATCAGGTTCCCAAGTGTTCATGATGAATATGCCTATCAATGTGGCTACCAGATCAAAATATTATCAAACACCTACCCAACAACAGGAAAAGAGGAAGAAAGTAACCCTTCTTCCTCCATCCCATCAAGTTCTAGTCCTCTCCATATAGAGTGACCTAATCCTGATTCCGCCATTCGAACACCTTCTCGAGGTGTGATGCGAAAGTCCTTGTACAATCCAAACTCTCACTCCGCTCAAAATTATAATATTATTGAGGATTTGGCTCAGGTGCCATATACTACGTCTGCTCTCGAGGTCCTTCAAAGTTGTCCATCCCAGCGGGAAGCATTACTGTCGGCTATAGGAGGTAGTGATCCAACTGACTCTAATCTCATTTGTTTTGATATGGAAAACCACATTCTCCATTTACCTCATCAGATTGATTTTCTCATTCACGTCATCATAAATGAGAAAACCATTCATAGGACCATCATTGATGAAGGTGCTTCTACCTGCATCTGTTTGTCGCTTGTTGGAAGACAATTGGTTCTCCTACTTTGAACCAATCACCTAACACTCTGGAAGCCTTTGATGGGCATGATTCTTGACCATACGGTGTCCTTCCTAACCTTACCATTACTTTGGAGGGTAAGATAGTACACATTGAACTAGAGATTGTTGATGCTAATCTTAACTATAATATTCTACTCAGACGGAGTTGGACACATGCCATGCATGCTGTAGCCTCCTCCCTTTGTCCATGATCTGTTTTACCCATCAAGGGAAGATTGTCATGATCAACCAAATGTCCTTCTTTGCCTCTTCCTCCTCGGATGGCAATGTTCCTTATGTCAAACACATTGGTGCTCCTTATGAGAGTGTGGGGTAGGACTTTTTAAAGATCCCACCCTAATGGGTACTTGTCTGCTCCCACCTCTGCATGTTACCTCTGTCAACATGATCTCAGTCAAGTCTGACCCTTGGGTCATTCCCTCACCAGATCTTGTTAATAAATGGGTTGAGGTTATGCTGCCCTGTTGAAATTAATTGTGTGGAGATTGTTTCAGCCTCGACTTTGGTATACTCTGATCATTTTGTTTGGAGTGTCTCTCTCGACACGTATTCTCAATCCTCATGGCTTGATTATTTTGAATCTCTCAATCCCTTAGTCGAGACTTTTCTTTCTGATGAAAGTATCATGGAAGTAATTTCTCTGGAGGAAGTACCTTGGAATGACATACATCATCGTTCCTCGTTCTTGCCCAGCCTAACGATCATGTCTACTTGTCTTGAGAGGTTCTCTTCTTAGTTCCCGACCCAACCACTTCAGATTCCAATCATGATTCATTAAGTTTGGTTGGAAGGGAACGTGGGTAACATTACCCAAACGATGTTGATTTATATTTCTATCAAGCCCGGTGTCGTTGAAAATGTCCATATCGGGGTAACTTGTTCTCCTGATGAGATCAAGCTTTATACTCATTTGTTACAAGAATTCCAAGATTTTTTCATGTGGTCATATGAAGAAATTCCCGGCATTGACCCAAGTATAGTGGTGCACAAAATTCCAACTTATCCTCATGCAAAGCCCATTCACCAATGACTTCATCTAGTGCACCCTAGAAAAGTGGCCAACATCAAGGGTGAAGTTAAAAAACTTCTTAAAGCTGGATTTATTTATCCAATCCCTCTTATAGATTGGGTGTCTAATATCATACCCATGAAAAAGAAACAAGGCACTATTCATGTTTGCGTTGATTGCCATGACCTGAATCATGCGTCCAAAGGATAATTACCCCACTCCTTTCATAGACCAGATCATTGATGAATGCGTTGGGAGTGAAATATTTTCCTTTATGGATGGTTTTTTCTGGTTACATCTAGATAAAAATTGCACTAGCTAACCAAGATAAGACAACCTTTATCTGTCCGTGGGCGACTTTTGTGTATAAAAAAATCCCTTTTGGCATTAAGAATGCTGGGGCTACATTTCAAATAGTGATGTCTTATGCATTCCACGGCATTAAAAACATCGTTGAGCCTTACTTGGATGATCTTCCCGCTCATTCACGTAAGTGCCATGATCATCTTGATCATCTCTGACAAATCTTTCTTCACTGTAGACACTACAACATTCGGCTGAATCCGCATAAGTGTGTCTTCTGTGTCGAATCCAGACATCTCCTTAGATTTATTGTTTCAAAAGAAGGAATTCATCTTGATCCTCTTAAAGTCAAGGCTATTGTTAATTTACCCCCTCCCTCTTCGTTGCATCAACTACAAAGTCTGCAAGGGAAAGAAAATTTTCTCTGTCGTTTTGTACCGAACTATGCTGAGATAGCTTCAGGGTTCACCTGGTTTCTTAAGCAAGGAATGCCATTCATTTGGGATGAGGCTGCCCAAAAATCTTTCGATGATTTAAAAGTTGTCCTCATTAATGCTCCTTTGCTACACCCTCCGAACTATCATCACGATTATTTCCTTTATCTAGCTATAGCCTCTAGTACCATCGCTATGGTGCTGGCACAAGATGATAATGAAGGTAATGAACCTAGTATTTACTACCTCAGTCACAATCTCCTCAATACTGAGACGTGTTATGCTCATGTCGAGAATTTGGCTTTGGCTACTGTTTAGGCTGTTCAATGCTTTCATCATTACATTCTTCTCCGCACTATGACTGTGATTTCCGAGTGCAACCCCATGACTTACATCCTGACTCGTCAGTTGCTTGGGGGCAAGTATTCCAAGTGGATTTTCATCCTCTAGGAATTCGATTTGGTGTTCACTACTGCCAAATCTAAGAAATCACTTGTCTTCGCTGAGTTGATTTTATCCCTTCCCTCTACTTCTCTTCCTGCTGGTGCTAATGAGTAGCTCCCAGACGAGACTCTTTTTTTATTAGAACTCTCGACCTTGGTACAATAATATCATCGTGTATCTCCAAACATCCACCTTCCAATATGCATTGACCAAGGATGATTGCTGATGCATTCAGCATCAATCCCAACCTTACCGCATCATCAGAGATACTTTATACCACGTTGGTGTTGATTCAATTCTTTGCCAATGTCTAACTCTCGAGGAGGATGAGAGAGTCTTGAATGATTGCCATTCTGGTGCATGTGGCGGTCATCTATCTGGATATGCTACTACTGTAAAGATACTTCGTGCTGGTTATTTTTTCCCCTCCATATTCAAGGATTCAATCCTTTTTGTTTGCAAATGCCATGAGTGCCAGATTTATCAGCGAAAAATGTGTGCCCCACCCACTCACCTTCACCCCGTTATTACCATTGGTCCCTTTTCCAAATGGGGCATTGACTATATAACATGTAACCCTTGTTCGACCAAATGGCTTGAAGTGATGCATACATATTCTACTGATAGTAAAATGACAACTCAATTTCTATTCAATCATGTTATTTCTAGGTTTGGAGTGCCTCAGGCCATTGTCACTGTTATTGGGAAATCTAGTGTCCACTCGGAGCTGCTAGTCCCACTAAGATTGGTAGCTATCTTAGAAACAAACAAACTAAAACTACTTTCGCTTTCCTTTATGAGAAGTAGATAAGAGGGGAACAAAGGACACCAACCTCAGTCTTGCGCTTAGTTCCTTTCTTGGTTCCTCTCCCTTTTGACAGATCCTCGCTGTTTTGCCTTTGTCTACCCATCTTCAAAGAGCACCTGTGGATCAAAGCAGCATAATACTATCGAAGAATAGAGATCTACAATCATAAACAATATAGGACCAGATATATATTGACCACACAAATGCATATATCATCAAACATACAAGAATGTGGAGGAAAACTTGAATAACTTTATTAATATTAAGAATAGCAAAGAGGATTACAACCAATTGTTCTGACCTAGCGTCATCCTCCCAGCATGAAAGCCCTTCTTCACCTCATGAAAAGCTTAGATCACCCAACACTATGATATTCCACCAAGAAACCAACAACACTTCCTTACAAGATACCAAATTCTAGCCTCTGGATCTCTGGGATGAGGGATCCATATATAGATGATTGCAGGGGGGTGATTCAGCTTCTGGGATTTTGATTAGTGTCCTCTCTCTGATAGTTCTTGATTCCACTTGGAGATTGATGATCTCTTACTCATCCCTGGGCAAATTCATAGAGGCAAGTGTCACAGGAGAAGTTTCTGGAAGATTCCATGACGATCCACCTTGCAAACTGTCTCTGCCATTTGTCTACTCTCACCCATCGCACCCTACAGAAGGGCTTTCTAGTATGCATCGCACCTTTTACACTAGGCAGGTGAGATTGTTATAGACATTTTTGGGCGCTGCGACCCCAATCATATATTTCCATAAACCAAGGTTTCATAAGTCCCTAAAAGTGTTGTTTCACACCCTAAAGGAACAAGGTCAGCTGATTACATCATCTCCCAGAAGTTCTCCATGAAAAACTGCTCAGAACTGCTCAAAACTGGACCATCTCACCTGCTCCATGGTCAAAGTGCGATGCATCCCACCTAATGCACACGGGAGCTGCGATGCATACTAAAAAGCCCTTCTATGGGGTGCGATGGGTGAGAGTGGACAAATGACAGAGTCAATTTGCGAGGTGGATGATCATGGAATCTTCCAGAAACTTCTCCTGTGACACTTATCTCTCTGAATTCGCCTAGGGATGAGTAAGAGATCATCAATCTCCAAGTGGAATCAAGAACTATCAGAGAGAGGACACTAATCAAATCTCAGAAGCTGACTCACCTCCCTGCAATCATCTATATATGGGTCCCTCATCCCAGAGATCCAGAGGCTAGAATTTTGTATCTTGTTTCTTGGTGTAACATCATAGTGTTGGGTGATCTAAAGCTTTTCATGAGGTGAAGAAGGGCTTTCTTACTGAGAGTATGACACTGGGTCAGAACAATTGGTTGTAATCCTCTTTGCTATTCTTAATATTAATAAAGCTATTCAAGTTTTTCTCCACATTCTTGTATGATTGATGATATATGCATTTGTGTGGTCAATATATATATGGTCCTATATTGTTTGTGATAGTAGATCTCTGTTCTTGGATAGTGTTATCCTGCTTTGATTCCACAGGTGCTCTTTGAAGCTGGGTAGATGAGGAAGCGAGTGGCAAAGATCTATTAGAAGGGAGAGGAATCAAGAAAGGAACCAAGCACAAGACAAAGGTTGGTCTCCTTTGTTCCCCTCTTATCTACTTCTCATAAAGGAAAACGAAAGTAGTTTTAGTTTGTTTGTTTCTAAGATAGCTACCAGTCTTAGTGGGACTAGCAGCTCTGCATAGGCACTAGATTTCACGATAACAAAATGGCGACTCCGCTGGGGAGCGAATAGCTTGTTTGCTTTTCTATACTTGTTTGTTTTATAAACTTATAGACGGAGCCTGAAGTCAAGCCATCTAGCCTTCGAACTGCATTTTCTATGCAAGTGCAAAGTAGATCAATGCTGCTTCAGTCTATCTCTGGGTTTTGTTTATAAACTGGACAATTGATTTGTAAACATCCTAATTGCCCTTGTGGTGGCTCTAGTAACCTCCTTAGATCTACTCCTGTGATTTATTTACTGATTATCACTTGCTCGGCCTAAATCCCTGAACTGTTCTGTAAACTGTGATCAAGAACTGGATCAAAAGTCTCACATTGTGCCATCGCACCCTCTCTTCAAGGATATCAGTATGCATCACACTTCCGGGGTGTTGTAGGTGGGATGCATACTAGAATCCCTGTGTAACAAGTGCGATGGTCAGAGAAGGCTAATTTTGCCTCTAGACTTTGGTTTTTCTTCACTCTTTTCAGCTCTATTAAGGAGTTTTGCTGTTTGTAGTCTGTATACCTCTGTGGAAACCCCCTTCCTTGCCATTATTTTGCCTCCATTGTGCAAATAACTGTAAATGTTTTTATGTATTGTGAGCCATTTTCAGTTCTCTTTTACAAAGAAGTAGTGTAATTGAACTGTTGTTTCTTGATTTGGAAGTGTCGCAAGTGTCGTTTTCAGTCATAGAAGAGAATCTGATTGTTCTTGATAGTCGATTACACTGTTACTCTTGTATTTGATTTGAATTAGTAGTTTTTCGAGTGTTGAAAGCAAGTTTTCAATTCCAAATAGCAAAGTGTCATCATTGTCTTAATTTTGTCTTGAAAAGAAGCTTGTTAGTAATGCCGCTTTGAAAAATAATTCAGATTTGCGCTTTAGCTTTCTTTTTATCATTCACACATTAAGAAGGCTGAAAACAAATACATGCATGTGCATTTTCATTTAGAATGTTTGTTTGTTTGATTTAGGATAGTGCATATAGTGTGTGCTCTCTGCTCTATGTTGAAAGAATATCATATCTCTTTCTTTAGTAGCTAGGATTTTCATTGCAAAAAGAAGATTAAACGATTGTTTATCATCTTAGATTACATTTTAGGAATTGTATATCTACATCACGTGGTGAACCTGAAAGGAAAATTTCTTAAACAATATCAACTGTATAAATTTAATGAATCTAAAAATGCTTTGGAACCTAATGCACAACATTTAGAAGTCTAGGCTAGAGACGTATTCCGGTGTCGTAAAGCTTGGTAACTGTTGTTTCAATTGCTGGTTGGGTGATTCCTCCACTTTGAGATGACAAGTGCCAGTACGGACTTGTGCTCCCATGTACAATCAAGTATATATTGGGAGACCACAATAGGCTATATCCTTTATCCATAGGAAGCCGTGTCTACCGCCCTATCGATCACAATGCATTGAACACAACATTCGGGAAGATTGACTGCCATACCATAAAAAGTATTCTGCAGTTTTGTGATTGGTTTGGTAATCCCTCTATCTAGACTTCTAGAGTAGTCTCTTTCGTTCCTTTTTAGACTCCTTAAAGGAAAAGGTCCATCTGAGCACTTGTCACTTCAAGCTCATTAAAAATCGAAGGCAACTAGAGTCATCTTTTATTTTTTCTCGACTCTTAAAAATTGAAAAAACAAGTTGTGTCAAAGCATCTAAAATTCATCTAATTCGGAAACATATTTCCCCTTAATTTTTAGTTGATCGAGTAATCCACAATTGTGGAAGAAAGTCAATTGAAACCACGTCGTTCGCAGAGGCTTACGAGTCAACCATCTTTGTCTCCAGAATCAAAATTGTTACGGACAAAGCGAACTCGTTTAACCGGTTCAAAATCCCTTAGTAAAGTTGGAACAAGTGTTCCGACACCATCGGAGACCTTGGTTACTCCAAACATTTCTGGTATCCCTGCATTTACAGAAGAAGTTCCGCAGCCACCAAAGGACAGTAGAGCTGATCCTAGTGTGAAGGTAAACAATTGTATTACCGAACCAGCTCCATCTACAGCTGATTCGGAAGGTGTTATTCCCAAAACAACTATGGCTGCAGAATCTATACCTTCTTCGAAACCAGAAATATTTTACGGACCTGACGGTCTACCTCTTCCACCTGGTCTGATTGCTATAGAAGAGATTGTGGATGATCCTCCATCTAGTACTCCATCGCAATTTGGAGTCGGGATCACCCTATATCCTTCTTCATCAGAAATTAGTCTACCGTTATCGGAAGGTCCTGTAGAATTGCTAGGAAATATTTTGGATAGACTAGAAATATCTGAACAACCGTCGACATCTAGGACTGTGTCATTTGACACAGCGACGACAAAACTTCCTACTGTCACTCCGACAATGTTTGCCAGCATACCATCTGTCCCAACTAGCTCTCAATCACTAGATGGGGCCCACTCAGGGGCTATTTCAACAATATGGTCTATTCCCGTTTGTTCGTCCAGAATAATATTTGGGAGCTCTTATGTTGAGTCTCAGTGAATTGATCCTTCATGGTGTCAATTTGGGCAGTCCGGTCCTCAAGGGCAAATCATTCCTTTGAGTACCGGATTACCGCCGTGTGGAGGGCAATATACCCTTTCATTGTCTCCTTCGGGAGAACAACCATACGAGAGTTCACAACAAAATTCAGGTTATGCTGGAATTACATCAAGCGGTTGGGTGCCAATACTGCCTCAACAACCAAGAGTTGTATACTCGATGCAACAATGTTTACCTATGTCAAATATACCAACTACGTTGGCTATTATGACGGTGTCACAAGTACAAGCGTTGCCTGTTGTATGCGAACCTCAGGTTTCTCAGGTCATAATGCAACAACCTCTTATCCCTGCGGCTCAACCACAATCGCCAACTAGTGGAATGACACAGGCCCAAATGGGTACAATTACCCCTCATCTTGGTCAAACAGTCAGTATTGGATGACAGCACATGGCTTCACAACCATGGTTGGTGCAATATCAACAACCACAATTCCAACAAGCTTACCAAGGATCTGAGCAAAAAATCTTTGAAAATAATGGGCAGCCGTATATTCAAAACGGTCAAAATCAACCATTCTATAATGGTTATGCCCATCAACCTTACCAAAGTTACCAGTATCAAATGCATTATGCTTGTATGCAAAGACCAACTGCTCAGGCAATTCCATCTTATCACGGGTATGCTTCGCCAAACCTGAATCAACAGTTACCCTTCGTGGCGACTTTAGAGTTACCGGATCTAAATCGGCTAACGAATGATCCAATTGCTTACGCCCCTTGGTGGCCAACGATTCCGCATAAACTTCCGTTAGATATTCATAAATTTAATGGAAATCCGGGTGAAGACCAGTCGAATCATGTGATGACCTTTCATCTGTGGTGTTCATAAAACACCCTAAACAATGATTCGATTAGGCTTCGCCTTTTTCAGAGAACGTTGATTGGTCCAGAAAAAAATGGTATATCGAATTACGTAGAGCTTCGTTTGATAACTTAAGTACCCTATCCACAACCTTTTTAACCCATTTTTAGCTACCCATACGGTACGAAATGGGAATAGAACTTTTTACCAATTTCAAGCAAATGACAGCCACCCACATATCCGATCATATTCATGAGTGGCGACGTCGTCGTAGAATGGTAAAAACATACGTTCCTGATCAGCTTTTAGTTGAATGGTTTATTAAGTCATTATTACCTTCCATTACAGAAGATGTGGCAAAGGGAGGAGTCATCATTGAAGAGCAAGTTATTTCTCGTGCACAATATTTATACTTGATTTATACTCAGTTTGGCACGCTCTACAATAAAATCCCTGACGCTCCCAGACCGGAATTTTCCGTTCCTCCTCCTCCTAAATCGAACAATGACTCTCATGTCGACGATGGCGTGATTGGTAAGACAGACATGAAATCAACAAAGGCTACATCTAAAAAGGCCCGTAAGATTTCTAGTCAAAATGCAAATGAGGAACTTCTCGCCTCAGAAGTAAATGCCGTCTCAACTGAAAAAGGCAAAGAAACCAAGCAACTAGGAGGCAAGAAGAAAAACAAAGGGAAGAAGAAGAAACAGGAGGAACCATCACCTGAAAAAAATTCGGCAAACCCTTCTGGAGATAAGAAACCAAATCGTCCATGTCTTATATGTGATGAGGATCATTAGATAAGAGATTGTCCATATAAAGCTGAGCTTAAAAAATTCTTCAAGAATTCAAAAACCTCGGCGGTATCAACTGATCCGTTTCCAAATCCAAGAACAAATATGGTTGCCAGTGACAATGCTTCCCCATCCCAAGTGTTGATGTTGTCAGTTTTAAAGTAGCAAAATGATGCTTTGATAACGACAAGGAATAAAGATTACGGGAATCCATAACTGTCGAACAACAAGGATAAAGATCAACCTAGTAGTTTGATAACAACTTCGACAAAAGTTGTGCCGCCCATCATTCCAGAGCTAACCATAAAACCGCCAAAGGGAGTAGTACACAAATCAACATTTAATCCTCGTGCCAGAGCAGCACAACATTATAATATAGTGGAAGATCTGGCCCAATCACCATCCGCTATGTCGACACTTGAGGTACTGCAAAATTGCCCCTCCCAAAAGCAGGCTTTATTATCAGCAATAGGTGGGATTGACCCAAATGATTCTAATCTTGTGTCATTTAATCACAAAGGATATGATCCTCAGTTACCAGCTCAACTAGCTTTCCTCATTCAAGTGAAAGCCCTCAACAAAACTGTTCATCGAACAATTATTGATGAGGGGGCATCTACATGTATTATGTCGATGAGTTGCTGGAAAACTTTAGGATCTCCAACCTTGTCACGATATTTGACGACATTAAAAGCATTTGATGGATGAACATATACCCTATATGGGATTTTAAGTAACTTGCAAATTGAACTGGGGGGGAGCAGTAGAAATAGATGTTGAAGTAATAGACGGAAACCTCGATTACAACATCCTACTCGGAAGGCCCTGGATATATGCTATGGCTGCGGTTGTGTCGACCTACTTCAAGAAGATTGCATTTCCCTTTCAAGGGGGAATTACAATCGTCGGCCAACAAACATTTCTCCCCAATAGTTCCCAAGTTACGGGAAGCATTTCGATGATCCATGGAAGCCCTCATTTGCTTCAAAATATCGAAGTAGGCCTACTAAAAGACCCTATATTAATGGGGACTTTTGCCCTCCCACCTCCAATCAATCTGGTGGAAGTGGCAATGGTAGGAACCTACAATATGATATCTTCTATTCAAAAAATCTCAGAAAACGATATTAGCATGGATCATCTGCGGGTATTGCCTCCAAGCCCAATAGAAATATTGTAGCAATCAATGTTTTTGGCATGGGAGGCAAAACCAAATCAACGCTCATCAAGCATTGTCCAATTCCATTAATAACCTATTTTGTTGAAATATACACAAATTTTTTTCCCCAGTTGAGATTTGATCTAATGAATCTTGGATACTAATGGGTTGAAAAAAAAATTGATATAAGTATTCATTAGCATATGAATAGGGAAATAGGATGGGAATGGGGCGCATAAATCATCAGTTGAAGGGAGTAATCGTGGTTGGTTGGCGTAATTACGTATATAACGAATGAATGCATAATGACATATATAATAGCAACATGATCTGCTCGGAATGGTGAGCCCCTAATGGTCCTCTCCTCTCCCTCTCCTCTCCCTTATGGTCGAGCACCTAAAGGTCCTCTCCCCCTCGCTCCATGTTTGGAAGGGGTCGGAGGCATAATCTTGGGACCATAAAATGGATTTGATTATGACTCAACCATGCCTTTTTAGAACGGTTACCTATAGCTGGCGGGATGCATTCATCGGCTGGGCGGGGCTACTCTACTCGGCTCAGGGGATGTCAAATGCCCGATCAGGGATAGATAGGTCTAAGTAATATGGAACCCCTTCAGATCCTTGGTCGCAAATACATAACACAGACAAAGGAATTGTTCAGTCAATGTTAATTGACGGGGTGCCATGGAAAGATTACCACCATCGTTCCCATCTTCCGGATTGTCAAGAAGATACTCCTGATGACATTCATCATCCTTCAGTTTTTTATTTCCTATCAAATACTATAAACACGGTGGATTCCGAGTAGACTATCGCCATAAATATCTCGACCAAAACAGATGTTGTAGAGAATATTTATGTTGGCAAATGTTGTTCTCCTTCAGAACTAGAAATATACGAAGTTCTTTTTCGTGAATTTAGAGATGTCTTTGCTTGGTCATATGATGAAATGTCAGGCATTGACTCGAGTATAGTTGAACACGAGATAAAGATGTATCCAGATGCCAAACCAGTACGACAACGGCTATGGCAGGTGCACCCCAAGAAAGCCGCTGCCATCAAGGCAGAAGTTGAAAAACTTCTCCATGCTGGTTTTATTTACCCGGTTCCTCTAACCGATTGGGTATCGAACATTGTTCCTGTAATGAAAAAACAAGGAACAATTAGAGTGTGCGTTGATTATAGGGATGTAAATCAAGCTTGTCCAAAAGACAACTACCCTACACCCTTTATTGACCAGATAATTGATGAATGCGCCAGATGTGAAATCTTTTCATTTATGGATGGATTCTACGGGTATAATCAAATAAATATTCACCCACAGGACTAGTCAAAGACTACACTTATTTGTCCATGGGGCACATTTGCATACCGCAAGTTACCCTTTGGTTTAAAGAACATAGGGGCAACATTTCAGAGGGCAATGAATTATGCCTTCCATGACATCAAAAACATCATTCAACCATATCTTGACGATCTTCCAGCTCATTCGCGAAAGCGGACCGATCATCCGCATCATTTGAGAGCGATATTTCTACGTTGCCGACACTACGAGATACGAATCAATCCACACAAATGTGTGTTCTATGTTAGTTCTGGTCGTTTGCTTGGCTTTGTAGTCTCAAAGAATGGGATTCATCTCGACCCATGTAAGGTTCAGGCAATCATAAATTTTCCTCCACCTTCAAATTTGTTTCAGATTCAGAAACTCCAAGGGAAAGAAAACTTTCTGAGGAGGTCCATTCCAAATTACGCCGAACTTGCTAAAGGTTATACACGTCTATTGAAAAAAGAAGTACCCTTCATCTGGGATCAGGTAGCACAAGCTTCCTTTGATGCTTTAAAGGAATCCCTAATAAAAGCATCATTAATGTATGCTCCTGATTATCAAAAAGACTTTAACCTGTATCTGGCTGTAGCAGATACAACCATCGCAATGGTTTTAGTTCTAGAAGACAATGGAATTGAACATCCTATATATTGCTTGAATAGAAACTTAAATGATACAGAAATTAGGTATTCCTACGTTGAAAAGTTGGCTCTCGCAGCTGTTCAAGTGATACAGAGATTTCGACACTATGTCCTCTTTCAAAAAACTACCATTTTGTCAGATTGCAACCCCATGACTTATATCTTGTCACGACAGTTGCTGGGGGGAAAATATTCAAAATGGATAGAAATTCTTCAAGAGTTTGATCTGGAATTTGTAAAATCCAAATCAAATAAATCCCCGGTTTTAGCGGAATTACTATGCGGTCTCCCATCGTCGTCCAACGATGAAACATCCAGAGAAACCATCGTGTATGAATCTTTGTTTCTGATATCTTCAAGCAATTCGTGGTATGGGGATATAATCATCTATCTCCAAACCCAAAAATATAGGTCTAATACCTCTCACTCGGAACAAAGACGTATTCGATACCAATCAAAAGACTACATGATCATCGGTGATACGCTTTACCGTTGTGGTCTCGATACAATTCTGAGGAGGTGCCTCACCCATGAGGAGGCCGAAAAAGTCCTGAATGATTGCCATTCAGGCACGTGTGGGGGGCATCAATCTGGTTACGCTACAGTGCAAAGAATTTTATGAGCAGGATACTTCTAGCAAACAATGTTCAAAGATTGCATAATTGTAGTCAGAAGTTGCCATGCGTGTCAAATTTTTGATAGCAAAACCAGAAGACCACCCACACCCCTGCAACTAGTAGTTGCTGTTGGGCCATTCACCAAATGGGGCATAGATTTCATGACATGTAACCCCACCTCGACCGGGGGGCATGGGTATATCATAGTCGCGGTAGACTATTTTACCAAATGGGCTGAGGTGATGCCGACATTAAACAACAACGACGAAACGACTGTCCTTTTCTTTTTTAATCATGTAGTCGCCAGATTCGGCGTTCCATAGGCCGTAGTCATAGATCATGGATTACATTTTCGCAATCACATGATGGTTGAATTGGCTGCCAAATTGGGGTTGTCCCACAAAAGCTCTACTCCATATTACCCGTAGGCCAATAGACAAGTTGAAGCAATCAACAAGGTCATGAAGCGGATGCTGCAAAGGATGATTGGAGTCCACAAAAGGAGTTGGCACCTGATTGTGTACTCAGCCTTGTGGGCATACCGAACATCAGTAAGGAATGCAACCAGCTTTACACCCTTTCAACTGGTGTATGGCCTAGAAGAAATCTTACCAGTTCAGTGTGAAATCTTGTCCCTCAAACTCGCAGTCGACCTTTTCCCCGGAACTTCAGAAGAGGAGGCTCGTTTCTTGGAACTAATACAATTGGATGAAACTCATCGTGATGCCGCTTTGGCTAACGAATCCCATATGAAATGAGTCAAGGCGTAGTTCTACAAGGATGTCAAACCTCGTGTCTTCTCAGAAGGTGACTTGGTCTTACTTTACGACCAGGAATCCGATAAATTGGGAGCAGGTAAATTCAAGTCTTTGTGGATGGGCCCCTATATTGTTAAATGTGTATTAGCAAAAGGGGCCTACGAGTTAATGGATTATGACAGGATTCCACTGGCGCAACCCCGTAACAAGTTGTACCTTAAGCGTTACTACACATGATTCAGTGTAGTAACCCCTATTCTTTTGTTACATTTTTATTTTTGCTAAGGGTAATTGTTTTGGTCAAGTAATCCAATTTTCACATTTGTTGCAGATGTCAAACCTATTGGAATCATTTGTTGGATATGCCGACGGAGCGAGTCGTAGTTCGTGAAACCTATCTTCTGCGGCCTGGGCCATTTTTGATCCAAATGACGAGTTAGTAAGTTTCAAAGGGGTATGTATTGGTCGGTCAGAAAATAACATCGCTAAATATGGCGTGTTGATAGAACTCCTCTCTGATGCCATCACACATGGCATACGCTGACTTGTCGTCAGGCTAGACTCACAACTCATCATCCTACAACTCACTGGTATCTACTTTGTCCAAAATCCAGCTATCTATCGCATGTTCCTAAGGATCAAGATTTTGGAAAGGAAGTTTGATTCTATTCAATATCAGCATATTTCCAGAAACTTAAACACATTAACAGACTCATTGGCAAATTATGTGTTAGATAGACATTTGCAACATTTATAAAAAGAAGCATTTCATCAATATTTGCATCATGATCATGTAACTTAACCAAAATAAAGTTCCGAAAATCAAAAATATATATATATAACTGTTTGTGGTTTACACATAATGTTCTGTAACCAAGACAAAATTGGTCAGATGACCCAAAACTCAAAATGCTAGGGGGCACCCTAGTCTAATGGCGCTGATGATAACAAGTCACCGCCTGTGCAATCATGCATAAAGCCGAGTCCATCGACTTGGCACACCAGTAGTATGTCGCTGTAGCCTAAGAGGCAGCTCATCGGTCCTCACATCCGGAATACCAAGAGTGAGACCCTCGACCTGATCCTATAATGCTGAAAGAGTCTCGGCCACATCAAGGTCGCAAAGGATAGCCCTCCCCACAGCATCTCCTACCAGAGCGGCAGCTGGCGCTCTCGAACGTGCTTCTGGTCGAACTGGTCCAATGTTTGCATGAGCACATGAGTTTTGATTATTTAGAGAATTTACCTATGACACCCCACTGCTCACCAGCCGGGAGTGCCAAATCCAGATCACCCTGAAAATCCATACCAGCATATGGACACTCAGCAAAAACCATCTGCTGATGGTTGAACCACTCAAAGAAGGTATCAGAGAAAGAAATCTGGGACTGACCCGCATGTCGGGCCATGAAGTCAACCCATCTTTGCATCCGTGGCTCAGTCGGTGGAGGTAAACCAAGTGGAATATACTGTGGCTGCATCAGTGGGATCTTTTCCAAGGCGAAAGTGGTCAAAATAGAACCATAACCAAAGTTCTTCAATCTTCCTTTTTTTACCTTGATCAGTTGTTCTTTCATCATAGAGAGTATTGCATCACACCAGTTGAACACCTTTGGTTCAGGGCATTCCAAGGCATACTGCATATAAGAACTGTTGGCAACATGAAGAGCTGCACTACTAGCTAGTCCAGCAAAAGTGAACAGAATGGTCCTCAAGGACCTGTCAGTGACGTCTCGGATATTGATCTTTCCGTCCTTACTTGGCTGAGATCCCTCTCTGCAATACCGACAAATGTAATATCTCACAGATTCACCCCCACAGGCCGAACCTGATAATGAGATAGGGGCACCACGCCTCGATAAATTGGTCAAAAAATAGATGCCACGACAGTCAAGGGGATGGATTTGCCCCTAATCTGGAACACCTGGTCGGTAGGATCCCATGCATCGAGAAAATATTGCAACAACTTGATTTGTTGCCTCATGCTAGAGATGCGAAAAAACTTCGGCAGGCCACAGTTCCGCAGTGCAGTTACTGTAACTGGATCATGTAGAGCAAGCATTTCCTCTTCTTCATGCTCACATTCTCGCCATGTAACAACCATTTTGCTCCGATAAATCTCTGCAAAACAAACAAGGGAAGAGTCAGGATCCTGATTTGGCAAAAAAAGGGCAAAAATTCCATGAGAAAGCAGTGCAAAAACTTCCCTTCTTGCGCCCATCGCACCCCCAGTAGTGTACTGGGTGGGATGCATCCCTACTAGCCAATGGCCAAGCTAGGATGCATCACACCTTTCGATATAGAAAGGGTGCGATGGAGCCAGGGCGAATTTTTCAAACCCCAGAGGCTCATAAAAACAGGGAAACATGCACAGAATTCAAAAAGGAAGGAATACAACTGAAGAGCTTAGGTTTAGTTCTTACCTGGTCCAGACGGCGTCGAGAATCATCCACAGAATCTCCTGAAATCAGCCGATGAAAATCAAGGGGGAAAAGCACCTCCAGAACTCTAACAAACCAAGTTCAATTGAAATGGTAAAATGAGGGGTAAAAACCACTTTTAAATTACTTTTCACGTAATTCGAGTAAAATATTAGTGTTTTAACTCATTTTGAAACATATATTGTTCATTTCTAATCGGTTTGATGAAGCAATTGAACAGGCAGTACAAGTTTGAAGGAACAGAGTGATTAACGATGAATTTAAATCAATGACCATTAGCATCAAGCAGTTTTTATGTGGAGTTCAAGCTCGTTAAAAATTAAACATAAGCAATGAGCAAATGTTTCCCCCAGAGTTTAAGCTCATTCATTAAAAAATGAACCAATTTCCAGTAAATAACCATTGTGAATGTATTATCATCAAACTTTGAGCCTTGGTCGTGTTCTCATCATCACCTCCACTCTGTTTTTGGCCGATCATTCACCTCCATTTGATTGTTTACCCTTTTTTAGGAACAGCTGCGAAGAGTGATCCTGTTAGCCATCCTTGTGACACTGCCATGATTGGAAAATTCCAAACCTTACCTAGAATCAGCTGCTATCTGAATTTATCACTCGTTCCTTGAAAAACGAGTCTCCTTTAAGCTCTTTTCATCTGACTCGTAAAATATGAAAATATTTCCAAGCAATTAGCCTCTCCAGCTCGTTAAAGTGACCGGAAGTGCTATCCCTCCTCTAGATTTTAATCTTTTTGGACCTGAGGGATTATTACACAAAAAGATCGAGCGCTTGTTTTGTTCGGCTCGTTAAAATTACCGAAAATTCATCCCTTTTGTATTATTTTATACTTTTTCGGACTTAAGGGATTATAAGACGAAAAAGGATTATTGGAGTTTTCTTTACGTCCCTTTCAAACTCTCTAAAATTGAAAAGGACCGAGTTATCTTTGTCATTAAAATCGTTAAAACCGAATAGTGAAAAACTTGTCCATACAGACAAGAACGAGTTTCACTATTGCTAGGCTCGTTAAAACATAGCGATGAGTTTGCCCGAAGGGAAAACTATAGAACAAGCATATGTTATCCTCCTTAAGCTTGACAAAAATAAAGAGGTATTTGTCAGCAATGACTGGGGAAAAATTGTGAAGAAAACTTGAAGAAACTTTATTGGTAGCAAGTCGCTCTTGAACATGACACTTTCACTCTGCATCCGAGTTGGGTTGGGTTATTCTGTTCACTGGTCATATCACCATTGGTCCATCACACCATCCATATTTGGGGTTAACGCTACCAATCCATCATGTCAGTGTTGCTGGTATGTTCAAGAGAAGTCGCTCAGAGAATTCACCTGTGTCTCATCCACTGCAATACATTTACGCTCCATTCTTTCATGACTGCCACCCTGAACCCTGTATCATCGGATCATTTTTGCCTCCAAAATCATTTACTCCGTTTCGTGCCGTAGATGTGGGATTAATTAAGGCCCTCCTATGGCGGGTCACTTCTTGTTGACATCAGCTCATTATCCAAGAAGTCGACCTAGGGACAACCCTTTCAGTACTTTGAAGCTTGCATGCCTCAATGGAAAGTTTCTCACTTCCGGCGACAGGTTTACATCAATGGCCTTCGATCGAAAGATTTTGCGTGGTGTTCGACACCAAGTCCCTTATTCACACCACGTGAATTGTACGGTAGTACCTTGAGGGTCATCATCATTATCGGCGATTCCTCTCGCGCCTGTTAAACAACTTACATCATTGGCTGGTAATCAGGCGATGTCTTTCCATGTTCGATTCTAGGACATCTCTCACATGGATCGACTTGTACTTTGAGTGAAGATTGAACGAGATTGAAGACCCCGGATCTAGTTTCATCCATCCGGGCTGTGATATATATTCAGGAAAATAAAGACATCAAATGTACATCATTGCTACACAGATAATCATCCAATCTAAGGGATGATGGCTCTACCAGAATCATCAGTCTGCACACAGACGGTTGTCTGTATTATGTACATGAAAATGAATTTATAAAGCTGAGCATGGGAATGCTCGCCTCAGCTATATCATGAAAATATTATGAAGATAATGTATTGTATTATATCTTATTACATGTTGCCTTCTAGCCCGAAAAAAACTTCGGATCCTCATGATAAAGCATTTCACCTGACATCAAAATATTAACGACCTCATGCTTTAGGGGGCAACTGTTATAGACATTTTTGGGCACTGCGACCCCAATCATATATGTCCATAAACCAAGGGCTCCTATGTCTCTAAAAGTGTTATTTCACACCCTAAAGGAACAAGGTCAGCTGATTACATCATCTCCCAGAAGTTCTCCATGAAAAATTGCTCAGAACTGGTCAAAACTGGACCATCTCACCTGCTCCATGGTCAAAGTGTGATGCATCCCACCTAATCCACACGGGCGGTGCGATGCATACTGAAAATACCTTCTATGGGGTACGATGGGTGAGAGTGGACAAATGGCAGAGTCAATTTGCGAGGTGGATGATCATGGAATCTTCCAAAAACTTCTCTTGTGACACTTGCCTCTTTTAATTCGCCCAGGGATGAGTAAGAGATCATCAATCTCCAAGTGGAATCAAGAACTATCAAAAAGAGGACACTAATCAAATCTCAGAAGTTGACTCACCTCCCTGCAATCATCTATATATGGATCCCTCATCCCAGAGATCCAGAGGCTAGAATTTTGTATCTTGTAAGGAAGTGTCGCTGGTTTCTTGGTGTAACATCATAGTGTTGGGTGATCTAAAGCTTTTCATGAGGTGAAGAAGGGCTTTCTTGCTGAGAGGATGATGCTGGGTTAGAACAATTGGTTGTAATCCTCTTTTCTATTCTTGATATTAATAAAGCTATTCAAGTTTTCCTCCACATTCTTGTATGATTGATGATATATGCATTTGTGTGGTCAATATATATCTGGTCCTATATTGTTTGTGATAGTAGATATCTGCTCTTGGATAGTGTTATGCTGCTTTGATTCCATAGGTTCTCTTTGAAGCTGGGTAGATGAGGAAGCGACTGGCAAAGATCTATCAGAAGGGAGAGGAATCAAGCAAGGAACCAAGCGCAAGACAGAGGTTGGTCTCCTTTGTTCCCCTTTTATCTACTTCTCATAAAGGAAAACAAAAGTAGTTTTAGTTTGTTTGTTTCTAAGATAGCTACCAGTCTTAGTGGGACTAACAGCTCTGCATAGACACTAGATTTCCCAATAACAGAGATGCATCGCACCCTCTGCACTGGGTAGCCTGTATGGTCCAGCTTTGACCAGTTCTGAGCTATTTTCTATGGAGAGATTTTGGGAGATGATGTAATCAGCTGACCTTGTTCCTTTAGGGTGTGAAGCAACACTTTTAGGGACTTAGGAGCCCTTGGTTTATGGACATGTATGATTGGGGTTGCAGTGCCCAAAAATGTCTATAACAGTTTCCCCCTAAAACATGAGGTCGTTAATATTTTGATGTCAGGTGAAATGCTTTACCATGAGGATCCGAAGTTTTTCCGAGCTGGAAGGAAACTTGTAATAAGATACAATACAATGCATTATCTTCATAATAATTTTCATGATCTAGTTGAGGCGGGAATTCCCATGCTCAAATTTATAAATTCATTTCCATGTACATAAGACAGACAACTGTCTGTGTGGCAGACTGATGATTTTGATAGAGCCATCATCCTTTGATTCGGATGATCATCTGTGAAGCAATGATGTACATTTGATGTCTTTATTTTCCTGAATATATCACAGCCCGGATGGATGAAACTAGATCCGGGGTCTTCAATCTCGTCTAATCTTCACTCAAAGTACAATTCGATCCATGTGAAAGATGTTCTGGAATCGAACATGGAAAGACATTGCCTGATTACGAGCCAATGATGTAAGCTATTAACAAGCGTGAGAGGAATCACCGATAATGATGATGACCCTCAAGGTACTACCATACAATTCACGTGGTGTGAATAAGGGACTTGGTGTCGAACACCACGCAAAATCTTTCGGTCGAAGGCCATTGATGTAAACCTGTCGCCAGAAGTGAGAAACTTGCCATTGAGGCATGCAAGCTTCAAAGTACTGAAAGGGTTGTCCCTAAGTCGACTTATTGGATACTGGGCTGATGTCGACAAGAAGCGACCCATCGTAGGAGGGTCTTAATGAATCCCACATCTACGACACGGAACAGAGTAAATGATTTTGGAGATGAAAACGATCTGATGATACAGGGTTCAGGGTGGTGGTCATGAAAGAATGGAGCGTAAATGTATTGCAGCAGATGAGACATAGGCGAATTCTCTGAGCGACTTCTCTTGAACATACCGACGAAATTGACATGGATTGGTAGCGTTAACCCCAAATATGGATGGTGTGATGGACCAATGGTGATATGACCGGTGAACGGAATAACCCAACCCGACTCAGACATGGAGTGAAAGAGTCATGTTCAAGAGCGACTTGCTACCAATAAAGTTTCTTCAAGTTTTCTTCCCAATTTTTCCCCAGTCGTTGCTGACCAGTACCTCTTTATTTTTATCAAGCTAGAGGAGGATAACATATGCTTGTTCTATAATTTTCCCTTCGGGCAAACCCGTCGCTATGTTTTAACGAGCCTAGCGACAATGAAACTCGTTCTTGTCTATATAGACAAGTTTGTCGCTATTTGGTTTTAATGAGTTTAACGACAAAGATAACTTGGTCCTTTTCAATTTTAGAGATTCTGAAAGGGATGTAAAGGAGACTCCAATAATCCTTTTTCATCATATAATCCCTTAAGTCCGAAAAAGTATAAAATAATATGAAAGGGATGAATTTTCGGTAATTTTAACAAGCCGAACAAAACAAGCGCTCGATATTTTTGTGTAATAATCCCTCAGGTCCAAAAAGATTAAAATCTAGAGCAGGGATAACACTCCAGTAGCTTTAACGATTTGGTGAGGCCAATTTCTTGGCAATATTTTCATATTTTACGAGTCAGGTGAAAAGAGCTTAAAGGAGACTTGTCTTTCGAGGAACGAGTGATAATTTCAGGTAGCAGTTGATTCCAGGTAAGGTTTGGAATTTTCCAATCATGGCAGTGTCACAAGGATGGCTAACAGGATCACTCTTCATAGCTGTTCCTCAAAAGGGGTAAACAATCAAATGGAGGTGAATGATCAGCTAAAACAGAGCGGAGGTGATGGTAAGAACACGACTAGTGCTCAAAAGCTGATGATAATGCATTCACAATGGCTATTTACCGGGGATTGGTTCATTTTTTAATGAGATTAAAATCTGGGGGAACGTTTGCTCATTGCTAAGGTTTAATTTTTAATGAGCTTGAACTTTGCAAAAAAACTGCTCGTTCTAGTCATCTAATAAGGATGTCTCATTGATAGGTTCAATTTTTAGGGAGCTTGCACCATTCGAAACTTTGCTCCAGATCCTTTCATTATGCAAGCTAGGAACAACTAATCCTACGAGTTTAAAGGGTTGAGAAACTACAAAATAAGAAAATAAATGGTTGCTCTTTACTTTCAGGAAAAAAAATTTGCATGCCCCTAGGCATAGCGAAGTAGAGTTTCCAGGTTACCATAAGATTGTTCCATCCACATTGTAGACAAAACACTTCCTTGGCGATGTCTACCGAAATAGAAAAAGGTGAGTGGCGCGGTTGCATCCACTCACATAACTTTGATGAAGGAATCTTATTCCAGTCCAATCCCATTTTCCTAAATGAACGGGTGTGTCAGACTAGTCATATATCCTCTGCGGAAACCTACCCTATGCCCAAGGTTTTCCTGCTGAAACAGACCAGGGTGCATGCCCCTTGGGTTTCAGTCATGTGCCACCGAATCACTCGCACTCTTCAGGTGGACGGACCGGATATTGATGAGACATTACTTGCATGAAAAGACCATTTAGGGATGGCATTTGACTATTAGCTATGTGTGAGCCGGGGAATGAAAGCTAGTCTATGAGCTTGACCACTCGGCCTTCATGTGGAAAACACATTACTCTAAAGAGTGAGGAGACAATGGCTCCCATGCTATAAATATAGTCACGCCCAAGGAGTAGATTATAATCTAGAGGTCCTTGGACTACCATTACATTCATATAAATGGTTTTCGTTCTCAACGTTATGGGCACATTGGGAAGGATCCCTAATGGTCGACTGGTTCCTTTGTCGAAGCCTGTCAGATTTCTCATTTCAGGCAGAAGCGATGGTGAACCAAGCGCTTCCCAAGCAGTTGAGGAAAGGATACTCACAGAAGCCCCTTCATCTATGATGGTACTGACCATGATCATTTTGTAAGCTTGTACAATGATTTGAAATGGTACATTAGCTGGTAAACATGGTCTGCCTAGTAGAATCCAATCGAAGGAAACGAGTAGGTTGCTTGGACGTGGGACCGAATAGATGACCGGGTATGACTCTAACAAATTCTTTCCTATGGTAAAGGAACAGGTAGATTTCCCCCATGTTCATCGGAGTCTGTGTTTACGAAAAGAATTTGAATGGTGTCGTTCTCATTCTCTTCGGTGATTGTATCATCTGAAGATGGACCTTTCGAAGACAAGACCGGGTCGACTGCCGCCTCAACCTTTTGACTTTCATCTGGTATGGATTCAGCGAGTTTATCTTAAATGATAGATGCTTCGACTGACCACAATGGCGTGTCGGTCGGATTTTCAACTAGCGATGGACTCGGGAAGAGTTTCTTGTACCCAGGAGGAAGCCATAGCAGTGAAGCAGGACGGTTATTCAAGACTTTTTTAGCTTCATCTAGGAAGGGACAATGGTGGACGGCGTGATCGCCTTCACACAGTTTACAAGGAAATTTACATTTCCTTTTCTGTCCAAATGCTTCGCTTTCACTAGTTGATGGTGTACTTTCAACATGATCTTCATAGGTTGATGACACCGGATTGTGCAAACGAGGAGACTAGTCCCTTAAGATCCAAGGGATGTAAGGACAATCTCGATGATAGTGGTCTCCTTTGCAAATGGCACATGGAGATTTAGGCTTGGATGGTGCAGTGTGTGGATTTTCACTAGACGATGCCCGGTTACCCCTTTTCGCCTTTGGCTCCTTCTTCTTCTTCTCTTTCTTCTCCTTCCCCTTCTTCTCCTTCTTAGTTACTTGACTTTTGGCTTTACCAGCTTTATCAAGCGAAGAGGAAGGAGGAGAGGGAGAATCGGACGAAGTAGAAGGTTGGGGGGTAACTTTAGTATCATCCAGTTGTTGACTCGATTGTTCAAGAATCACGGTGTTCTGAACGACAGAGGTCGAGAAGAGCCATATTGGTAAGCCAATTGTCAATCCTGGAAGTGACAATGTGGCCATATGAGGTGCACCAACATCTCCCCAAGAGGAGAAAGGACTAGGATTTCCTCCAAGGGGAAATCCTTGGTTGGTGGAATCCATTTTTCTCAACCTAAGACCAATGCGAGAATGGTGATATTATTCCGATTAAATAAATTTTAGTCGCTTTGACACAACTCGTTTTTTCAATTTTTAAGAGTCGAGAAAAAACAAAAGATGACTCTAGTCGCCTTCGATTTTTAATGAGCCTGAAGTGACAAGTGCTTAGATGGACCTTTTCCTTTAAGGAGTCTGAAAAGGAATGAAAGAGACTACTCTGGAAATCTAGACAGAGGGATTACCAAACCAATCACAAAACTGCAGAATATTTTTTACGGTATGACAGTCAATCTTCCCAAATGCTGTGTTCAGTGCATTGCGATCGATAGGGCAGCAGACACGGCTTCCTATGGATAAAGGATATAGCCTATTGTGGTATCCCAATATATACTCAACAGTACGTTGGAGCACAAGTTTGTACTGGCACTTGTCGTCTCAAAGAGGAGGAATCACCCAACCAACAATGAAAGCGATAGTTACTAGGCTTTACGATGCCGGAATACATCTCTAGCCTAGACTTCTAGATGTTGTGCGTTAGGTTCCAAAGCATTTTTATGTTCATTAAATTTATTTTATAGTTGATATTTCTTAAGAAATTTTCCTTTTAGGTTCACTGAATGATGTATATATACAATTCCTAAAATGCAATCTAAGATGATAAACAATTGTTTAATCTTCTTTTTGCAATGAAAATCCTAGCTACTAAAGAAAGAGAGACGATATTCTTTCAACATAGAGCAGAGAGCACACAATAGATGCACTGTCCTAAATCAAACCAACAAGCAGTCTAAGTGAAAATGCACATGCATGTATTTGTTTTCAGCTTTCTTAATGTGTGAATGACAAGAAGAATGCTAAGCACAAATCTGAATTATCTTTTCAAAGCGACAGTACTAACAAGTTTCTCTTCAAAAACAAAAGGAAGATTATGACGACACCTTGCTATTTTGAATTGAAAACTGCTTTCGACACTTGAAAAATATACTAATTCAAATCAAATACAAGAGTAACTATATAATCGACCATCAAGAACAATAGAATTCTTTTCTTTGACTGAAAACGACACTTGCGACACTTTCAAATCAAAAGACGACATTTTGATTACGCTACTACTTTGTAAAAGAGAACTGAAAATGGCACACAATACATAAAAACATTCACAGTTCCTTGTACTATGAAGTCGGAATCATGCAGAAGAAGGGAGTTTCCACAGTGGTATACAGATCACAGAAAGAAAAACTCCTGAATAAAGCTGAAGTGAGTGAACACAAAAACCAAAATCTGAGTGTAGAATAGGTCTTGTCTGATCAGCGCACCTACAACACAGGGAAAGTGTGATGCAATGGACCTACTGCACACGGGAGGTGTGATGTATCCAGATTCCCAAGAGGAGAAAGTGTGATGGTCCAGGGATGAGACTTCAACTTGGTTCCGGGTCACAGTTTGTAGCTGAGTTCAGGGATTTAGGCCGAGCTAATGATAGTCAGTAAATAGAAATCATAGAGGTTGAACTAATGAGGTTACTAGAGCCACCACTAGGGCAATTAGAATGTTTGCAAATCGATTTTTTAGTTTATAAACGAAACTTAGATATAGACTGAAGCAACATTGATCTACTTTACACTTGCATAGCAAATGCAGTTCGAAGGCTAGTTGGCTTGACTTCAGGTTCCATCTGTAAGTTTATAAAACAAACAAATATAGACAAGAAAATAATCTATTCGCTCCCCAGTGGAGTCACCATTTTGTTATCAGGAAATATAGTGTCCACTCGGAGCTGCTAGTCCCACTAAGACTGGTAGCTATCTTAGAAACAAACAAACTAAACTACTTTCGCTTTCCTTTATGAGAAGTAGATAAGAGGGGAACAAAGGACACCAACCTCAGTCTTGTGCTTAGTTCCTTGCTTGGTTCCTCTCCCTTCTGACAGATCCTTGCTGCTTTGCCTTCGTCTACCCATCTTCAAAGAGCACCTATGGAATCAAAGCATCATAATACTATCGAAGAACAGAGATCTACAATCATAAACAATATAGGACCAGATATATATTGACCACACAAATGCATATATCATCAAACATACAAGAATGTGGAGGAAAACTTGAATTGCTTTATTAATATTAAGAATAGCAAAGAGGATTACAACCAATTATTCTGACCCAGTGTCATCCTCCTAGCATGAAAGCCATTCTTCACCTCATGAAAAGCTTAGATAACCCAACATTATGATATTCCACCAAGAAACCAACAACACTTCCTTACAAGATACCAAATTCCAGCCTCTGGATCTCTAGGATGAGGGATCCATATATAGATGATTGTAGGGGGGTGAGTCAGCTTCTGGGATTTTGATTAGTGTCCTCTCTTTGATAGTTCTTGATTCCACTTGGAGATTGATGATCTCTTACTCATCCCTGGGCGAATTCATAGAGGCAAGTGTCACATGAGAAGTTTCTGGAAGATTCCATGATGATCCACCTAGCAAACTGTCTCTGCCATTTGTCTACTCTTGCCTATCGCACCCTATAGAAGGGTTTTCCAGTATGCATCGCACCTTTTACATTGGGCAAGTGAGATGCATCGCACCCTCTGCACTGGGCAGCCTGTATGGTCTAGCTTTGACCAGTTCTGAGTTGTTTTCTGTAGAGAGCTTCTGGGAGATGATGTAATCAGTTGACCTTGTTCCTTTAGGGTGTGTGTTATAGACATTTTTGTGCCTTACAGCTATAAGCATGAAATGTCCATAAACCAAGGGATCCTAAGTCCCTAAAGATGTTGTTCCAGCTCTTAAAGAAACAAGGTCAACAAATTACAGCTTCTCCCAGAAGTTCTCCACCAGAAACTGCTCAAAACTAGTCAAAACAGGATCATTTCAAGTGCTCCACTAGCTGCCTGCGTTGCAAAGCACCCAAATACACTGGCTAGGTGCGTTGCAACACACTTGAATGCACTACCAGGGTGTGTTGAGCGGGAAATGACAAGTGGCAGAGTCATTCAACGAGGTGGAGAGACAATGGAAGCTTCTAGAATCTTCTCCAATGACACTTGCCTCACTGAATTCGACCAGTGATGAGTAAGAGGCTCTCAGTCTCCAAGTGGAAGCAAGAACTGATAGAGAGAAGCCACTAATCAACTCATGGGATGACTCATCCTCTTTGCATACATCTATATATGGATCCCTCACCAAGAGATCCGGAGGCTGGAATTTTGTACATTGCAGAGAATTGCAGTTGGTTTTGTGATTGATATCAGAGTATTGGGTGATTTATGCTTTGTTGGAGGTGAAGAAGGGATTCTATGCTGGGAGGCTGATGCTGGATCAGCACTCATCGGTTGTAACTCATCCTGGATCTTCTTGTTTTATCAATAAAACTACTTGAGTTTCTCATACATGCTTGTATATCTGATGTGTGTTATATTTGTATGTTTAGCTTAAATCTGATCCTAAGCTTTTTAGGAACATAAATCCATGTCTTTGTGTAGTTTCTCTCTTCTGTGAACTTGCAGGAACTTGGTGACACTGGGGCAAGTGAGGGAGCAGATCGGTGGAAGCTGGCAAAGAGAGGATAGATTGGATCGAACAACTAGCGCAAGACACAGGTCGGTTCATCTTAATCATCTTCGTTTATAGTTCATAAAGAAGAATACAAGAGTAGTTTTCCTTGTTTGTTTCTGAGGTCTCTGTCACAACCCTGTGGGATAGGGTCGTTCTGAATAGACACTTTTCCCGAAAACAAAATGGCGACTCCACTGGGGATCGTGTCTAGTTAGTTTATTTGTGTTTCTATTGTTGTTCATCTCATAAACTTAAGAGTAGCGAATCGAACTACATTTGCCATTTACAAATGCAAAGTAGACATCTGCTGCTCTAGTCCATTCACCGGGCCTGTTTATGATCTAAACAGTTGACTCACAAATGATCTGACGACCCTTTGTGATAGCTCTCAAACCTCTTGTAAATCAACCCTCTGATTGTGCACATTTGATTGCTTTTATCCGGCCAAAAACCATAGATTAAACTGCAAACCGTGACCCAGAACCCAGAGAAAATTCTCGTTTCTGCTTCAGCGTAGGCTCTGTGAAGAGACTCTGCATTTCAGCGCAGTTCCCGAGAGGGCTACCTGTGTTGCAATTCAGTTTCTCTGTGTAGCAGGTGCGTTGATCAGTCTAGCCCTGCCTAGTTGAGGTTCTTTGCTCACTTTTTCCAGTTTTGCCTTTGATTTTTGCAGCCTGTGATCAGTGTGTTTGTCGGTCTAAAAGCCCCTTTTCTTTGCCTTAATTCCACCTCAGTTGTATAAAAGAAACTGTATTTGTTTTTGTGTATTTGTTACATCATTTACAGTTTCCCATTGCAAAATTAAACTGGTCATACTGTCGCCCTTAGATCTAGATCTGTCGTAAGTGTCGTTTTGATCTTAGGAGAAAGTTTATTTGCTGTTGACAGTTGATTACGCTTTTACTTTTTTCTTTGGCTTGAATTTGTGAATTTCTAGTGTCGAAACAAGTGTTTACTTCAAAATCATAAAGTGTCGTAATTGTCTCTACCTTTTGATTTCGAAAAGAAGCTTGTTTGAGTTTTTCACTTGAGATCGAATTCAAATTTGTACAACAACTTTCTTTTTAGGCATCAATATTAAGAAAGTGAAAAACAAATACATGCACAAGTGCATTTACATATTGATAGTTTGTATGGCTTGATTTAGGAAAAATGCATTTACAGTGTGCTCTTTGCTCTTTGAGAAAAGATTGTGTCTTTCTTTTCCCTTTGTAGCTAGGATTTTCATTGCTGAAAAGAGATAAAAGCTTGCTTATCATCTTTAGACTGCATTTTAGGAATTACATCTACATCTCGTGGTGAACCCAAAAGGCAAACTTCATAAGAAAGATCAACCTAAAATAAATTCAATGAACTTAACAACGCTTTGTAACTTAACGCACAACATCTAGAGGTCTAGGCTAGAGACGTATTCCAGTGTCGTAAAGCCTGGTAACTGTTGTCCTCACTGTTGGTTGGGTGATTCCTCCACTTTGAGACGATAAGTGCCAGTACGGACTTGTGCTCCCATGTACCGTCGAGTATATATTGGGAGACCCCTATAGGCATAAAACCTTTATCCATAGGAAGCCGTGTCAGCCGCCCTACTGATCGCAATGCACTGAACACAGCATTCAGGAAGATTGACCGCCCGTACCCTAAAAAGTATTCTGCGGTTTTGCGATTGGTTTGGCACTCCCTCTACCTAGACCTCTAGAGCAGTCCCTTTCGTTCCTTTTCAGACTCCTTAACGGAAAAGGTCCATCTGAGCACTTGTCACTTCAGGCTCATTAAAAATCGAAGGAGACTAGAGTCATCTTTTGTTTTTTCTTGACTCTTTAAAACTGAAAAAGCAAGTTAAGTCAAAAGCGTCTAAAATTCATTTAACACGGAAACATACTTTCCCTTTTATTTTAGTTGATTGAGTAATCCGCAATCGTGGAAGAAAGTCAATTGAAACCCCGTCGTTCGCGGAGGCTTACGAGTCAACCGTCTTTGTCTCCGGAAGCGAAACCAGTACGGACAAAGCGGACTCATTTAACCGGATCCAAGTCTCCAATCAAAGTTAGAACAAGTGTTCCAACGACATTAGAGACTCCGGTTACTCCAAGCATTTCTGGAATCCCTGCCTCAACAGAAGAAGTTCGACAGCCACAGAAGGACAGTGATACTGATCCTAGTTTGAGAACAAGCACTTGTGTTACTGAACCAGTTACATCCATAACTAGTTTAGAGAGTCTTACTTTTCAAACATCTTTCGCTGCCTCTTCGGCACTAGAAATATTTTACGGACCTAACGGTCTTCCCCTTCCACCTAGTTTGATTTCGATAGAGGAAATTGTAGAAGATCCGCAAGCAAGTACTCCAACTCATTTTGGAGTCGGGGTCACTCTATTTCCTTCGACATCAGAAGTTAGTCTGCCACCAGTGGAAGTTCCTGTAGAATCGCTAGGTAATCTTTTGGATAGACTACAAATGTCTGAACAACTGTCAACATCTAGGACTGTGTCTTCTGACACAGTGACGGCAGAGCTCCCTGCTGTCACTCCGACAATGTTTGTCGGCATACCATCTGTCCCGACTAGCTCACAACCACTAGAAGGAGTCCATCCAGGGGCTATTTCGACAGTCTGGTCCGTTCCTGTTTGTTCATCTGGAATTATACCCAGAAACTCTTATGTTGAGTCTCAACAAATTGATCCATTTGGAGGTCAATTTGGGCAGTCCGGTTCCCAAGGGCAAACAATTCCCTTAAGTTCTGGATTACCACCGTATGGGGGGTAGTACGCCCTTTCATTACCACCTCCGGGAGGATATCCATACGGGAGTTCACAACAGTATTCAGGTTATACTGGAATTACATCAAGTGGTTGGGTACCTATACTACCCCAACAACCAAGAGTTGTATATTCGATGCAACAATGCGTACCTGTGTCGAACATACCCACTACGCCAGCTATTGTGACTGTGTCGCAAGTTCAAGCGCTGCCTGTTGTGTGTCAACCTCATGTTTCTCAGGTTGTAATGCAACAGCCTATTGACCCTGCGACTCAACCACAATCGCCTACTAGTGGGTCGACACAGGCCCAGACGGGTACAATTACCCCTCACCTTGGTCAAACGGTTAGTATCGGGCAACAGCACATGGCTTCACAAATGTGGCTGGTGCAATACCAACAACCACAATTCCAACAAGTATACCAAGGTGCTGAGCAACAGATCTTTGCAAACAGTGGACAGCCGTACATTCAAAACGGTCAAAATCAACCATTTTATAATGGTCAAGTCCATCAACCTTACCAAACATATCAGCATCAAATGCGTTATGCTGGTATGCAAAGACCAATTTCTCAAGCGATTCCATCGTATCCTGGGTATGCTTCACCTAACCTGAATCAACAGTTACCATTCGTGGCAACTTTAGAGTTACCTGATTTAAACCGGTTAACAAACGATCCAATTGCTTATGCTCCTTGGTGGCCAGCGATTCCACACAAACTTCCATCAGATATTCCTAAATTTAATGGAAATCCGGGTGAAGATCCATCGAATCACGTGATGACTTTTCATCTATGGTGTTCATCAAACACTTTAAATGATGATTCGATAAGGCTTCACCTTTTTCAGAGGACACTAACAGGTCCATCGACAAAATGGTACATTGAATTGCCTAGAGCTTAGTTCGACAACTTCAGCACCTTAGCCACAACCTTTTTAACCCATTTTCAATTACCGATAAGGTATGAAATGGGAACAGAACTGCTTACCAACTTTAAACAGACAACAGCCACTCACATATCTGATCATATACATGAGTGGCGGCGTCGTCGTAGGATGGTAAAAACGTACGTTCCCGATCAGCTATTAGCTGAATGGTTTATCAAGTCATTACTGCCTTCCATCACGGAAGATGTGGCAAAGGGGGGAGTCGTAACAGAAGAGCAAGTGATCGCTCGTGCACAATATCTGGATTTGATTTACACTCAGTCCGGCACGCTCTACGACAAAATACCTGACACCCCTAGACCGGAATCCTCGATTCCTCCTCCTCCTAAATCAAACAATGATTCTCATGCCAGCAATGGCGTGATTGGAACGACAGACACGAAATCGACAAAGGCTAAATCCAAGAAAGCCCGTAAGATTTCAGGTCAAAATGCAAAAGATGAACTTCTTGCTTCGGAAGTAAATGCCATATCGACAGATAACGGCAAAGAAACCAAACAACCAGGAAGCAAGAAGAAAGGAAAAGGGAAGAAGAAGAAATAGGATGAGCAATCTCCCAAAAAATCTTCTTCAAACCCTCCTGGAAATAGGAAACCCCCTGCAGGGTGTCATATATGCGATGTGGATCATTGGACCTCATAATGTCCATACAAAGCCGAGCTTAAAAGATTCTTTAAAAGTTCGAAAACCTCAGCAGTATTAACCGATCTGTTTCCGAATCCAGGAACAAATCTGGTTGAAAGTGGAAATGCTTCCCCGTCTCAAGCGTTAATGTTGTCGATTTCGAAACAACAAAATGATGCTTTGATTTCGACAAGGAACAAAGATTACGGGAATCCTCAGCTGTCGAACAACAAGGACAAAGATCAACCAAGTAGTTCGACAACAACTTCGACAGAAGTTGTACCACCCGCCATCCCTGAATTGACAATAAAACCGCCAAAGGGAGTAGTACACAAGTCGACATTTAATCCTCGCGCTAGAGTGGCGCAGCATTATAACATAGTGGAAGATTTGGCCCAATCGCCATCCGCTATGTCGACTCTTGAAGTACTGCAAAATTGCCCATCCCAAAGGCAGGCTTTGTTATCAGCCATTGGTGGGATTGATCCAAAGGATTCCAATCTTGTATCCTTTGACCACAAAGGGTACGATCATCAGTTACCAGCTCAATTAGCTTTCCTTGTTCAAGTGAAAGCCCTCAACAAAACTGTTCACCGAACGATTATTGATGAGGGGGCATCTACATGTATCATGTCGATGAGCTGCTGGAAAACTTTAGGGTCTCCAACCTTGTCACGATCTGCGACAACATTAAAAGCATTCGACGGAAGGACATATACCCCGTACGGTATCCTAAATAACTTGAAAGTCGAACTAGGAGGAAAAACAGTAGAAATAGATGTTGAAGTCATCGATGGGAATCTTGATTACAACATCCTACTAGGAAGACTGTGGATATATGCCATGGTAGCTGTTCTGTCGACCTATTTTAGAAAGATTGCATTTCCCTTTCAGGGGGGATTACAATCGTCGACCAACAAAACTTCCTCCCCAATGGTTCACAAGTTACAGGAAGCATTCCCATGATCCATGGAAGCCCCCATTCGCTTCAAAATATCGAAGTAGGCCTACTAAAAGATCCTATACTAATGGGAACTTTCGCTCTTCCACCTCCAATGGATTTGGCGGAAATAGTGTCGATAGGAACCTGCAATATGATATCTTCCGCAAAGATCTCAGAAAACGATATCAGCATGGATCATGCAATGGTTTTGCCCTCAAGCCCAATAGAAATATTATAGAAATCAATGTTTCTAGCATGGGAGGCAAACCCAAATCAACACTCGTCAAGCGTTTGGATGGATAGGTCTAGAGAATATTGTACTCCTTCAGATCCTTGGTCGCAAGTGCATGACACCGACGAAGGAATTCTCCAAACTATGGTAGTTGAAGGAGCGCCATGGAATGATTCCCACCATCGTTCTCTTCTTCCAAATTACGAAGAAGATACTCGAAATGACCTCTACCATCCTTCAGTATTTGATTTTCTATCGAATACTGTAAATACGGTGGATTCCGAGCGAAACTTGTCCAACATTGAAGAGACTATAGCCATAAATATCTCGACCAAAACAGATATTGTAGAGAATATTTATGGCTGGCACCATCATAGATGAGGGGGCGTCTGTGAGTATCCTTTCCTCTATTGCTTGGAAAGCGCTTGGTTCGCCGTCGCTGTTGCCTGAAATGAGAAATCTGACAGGCTTTGATAAAGGAACCAGTCGACCTTTAGGGATCCTTCCCGATGTGCCCATAACATTGAGAGGGAAGACAGTTCGCATGAACATCATGGTCGTTCAAGGACCCTTGGATTATAACCTACTCCTTGGACGAGACTATATTTATTGCATGGGAGCCATCGTCCCCTCACTCTTTAGAGTAATGTGTTTTCCGCACGAAGGAAGAGTGGTCAAGCTCGTGGACCAGCTTTCATTTCCCGGATCACGCATAGCAAATAGTCATATACCGTTCCTAAATGGTCCCTTCACGCAAGAAATGTCTCAAGTCCCAGTCCGTCCTCCCGATGAGCGCGAGTAATTCGGAGGGATATGACTGAAACCCAGGGGGCATGCATCCTGGTCTGCTTCGGCAGGAAAACTTCGGGTATAGAGTAGGTTTCCGTGGGAGAATATGACTAGTCTGTACCCCATCCGTGATTGGAAGAGGGGTTATTCTAGAATAAGATTCTCTTGTCAAAGTTATGTGAGCTGACAGAACTGAGTCAATCACCTTTTTTTATCTCGGTAGACATCGCCGAAGAAGTGTTTTATTTGCTGTGTGAATAGAACAATCTTTGGGTAACCTGTAAGAGGTAGGCCTCTCCTGATAAAACAAATGTTTTGTCTGCAAATTGAGGGGTAACCTTGAAATCATATTTTATACCTGGGGGCATGCAAACCTTTTGGAGTGCAAGCAAAGGGCGACTATTTATTTTTTAAATTTTTAGGTCCTCCCTTTAAACCCGTAGGCTAACCCTTTAAACTCGTAGGATTAGTCGTCACCTAAGTTGCATAAAGAAAGGATGTGGGGCAAAAATCTAAAAGTTGCCGTTTTATATGAGACATTCTTATCATATGACTGGATTAATCGAGCAGTTTTAGCACATAGTTCAAGCTCGTTAAAAAATAAACATAAGATCGAGCAAGTGTTTCCACCCGCATTTAAGCTCGTTAAAAAATGAAATATCCTCCGGTAAATAACCACCATGAATGAAGCATTTTCAGCCATTAAAGCCTTGGTCGTGTTTGCACCGTCACCTCCACTTTTCCATTGGCCGATCGTTCACCTCCATTTGATTGTTTACCCATTTTGAGGAACAGCTGCGAAGAGTGATTTCACTAGCCATCCTTGTGACACTGCCGTGATTGGAAAATTCCAAACCTTACCTGGAATCAGCTGCTACCCATCTTATCACTCGTTCCTCAAAAGACGAGTCTTCTTTAAGCTCTTTTCATCTGACTCGTAAAATATGAAAAGATTGCCGAGTTTTGGCCTTCCAGCTCGTTAAAGCGACCGGAAGTGCTATCCCTCCTCTAGATTTTAATCTTTTTGGACCTGAGGGATTATTGCACAAAAAGATCGAGCGCTTGTTTTGTTCGGCTCGTTAAAACTATCGAAAATTCATCCCTTCTGTATTATTTTATACTTTTTCGGACTTAAGGGATTAGATGACGAAAAAAGAATTCTGGAGTTATCTTTACGTACCTTTTCAGACTCCCTAAAAAGGAAAAGGACCGAGTTATCTTTGTCATTAGGCTCGTTAAAAAGATTAATAGCGACAAACTTGTCTTTAGACGAGAACAAGTTTCACTATCGCTAGGCTCGTTAAAACATAGCGATGGGTTTGCCCGAAGGGCAAATAATAGAACAAGCATATGTTATCCTCCTCAAGCTTGACAAAAATAAAGAGGTACTGGTCAGAAATGACTGGGGAAAAATTGGGAAGAAAACTCAAGGAAACTTTATTGGTAGCAAGTCGCTCTTGAACATGACACTTCCACTCCGTGCCAGAGTTGGGTTGGGTTGTTTCATTCACCGGTCACATCACCATGGTCGCGCCATACCATCCACATTTGGGGTAAATGCTACCAATCCATCACATAAGTGTCGCCGACATGTTCAAGAGAAGTCATCCAGAGAAGTCACCCGTGTCCCATCCACTACCATACATTATGCTTCATTCTTTCATGACCGCCACCCTGAACCGTATGTCACTAGATCGTTTTCACCTCCATCAAAATCATTTGCTCCGTTCCATGTCATTCATGTGGGATTCATTAAGGCCCTCCTTTGACGGATCGCTTCTTGTCGACATCAGCTTATTATCCAAGAAGTTGATCTAGGAACACCCCTCCAGTACTTTGAAGCTTGCATGCCTCAATGGCAAGTTTCTCACTTCCAGCGACAGGTATAGATCAATGACCTTCGACTGAAAGATTTTGCGTGGTGTTCGACGCCAAGTCCTTTATTCACACCACGTGAATTGTACTGCAGTACCTTGAGGGTCATTATCATTATCGGTGATTCCTCTCGCGCTTGTTAACAGTTTACATCATTGACTGGTAATCAAGCGATGTCTTTCCATGTTCGACTTCAAAACATTTCTCACATGGATCGACTTGTACTTAGAGTGAAGATCGGACGAGATTGAAGACCCCGGATCTAGTTTCATCCATCCGGGCTGCGATATATATTCAGGAAAAATAAAGACATTGAAATGTACAGCATTGCAGCACAGATAATCATCCTACCAAAAGGATGATGACTTCATCAGAATCATCAGTCTACCATCAGGCGATTGTCTGTCCTATGTACATGAAGATGAATTTATAAAGCTGAGCATGGGAATGCCCACCTCAGCTAGATCATGAAAACAGTATGAAAATAATGTATTGTATTGTATCTCATTACAGGTCTCCTCTCTAGCATTAGAAGAACTTCGGATCCTCCTAATAAAGCATTTCACCCGATAAACGGCCTCATACTTTAGGGGGCAACTGTTATAGACATTTTTGTGCCTTACAACTATAAGCATGAAATGTCCATAAACCAAGGGATCCTAAGCCCCTAAAGATGTTGTTCCAGCTCTTAAAGAAACAAGGTCAACAAATTACAGCTTCTCCCAGAAGTTCTCCACCAGAAACTGCTCAAAACTAGTCAAAACAGGATCATTTCAAGTGCTCCACTAGCTGCTTGCATTGCAAAGCACCCAAATACACTGGCTAGGTGTGTTGCAACGCACTTGAATGCACTACTAGGGTGCGTTGAGCGGGAAATGACAAGTGGCAGAGTCATTCAACGAGGTGGAGAGAGAATGGAAGCTTCCAGAATCTTCTCCAATGACACTTGCCTCACTGAATTCGACCAGTGATGAGTAAGAGGCTCTCAGTCTCCAAGTGGAAGCAAGAACTGATAGAGAGAAGCCACTAATCAAATCATGGGATGACTCATCCTCTTTGCATACATCTATATATGGATCCCTCACCAAGAGATCCGGAGGCTAGAATTTTGTACATTGCAGAGAATTGTTGTTGGTTTTATGATTGATATCAGAGTATTGGGTGATTTATGCTTTGTTGGAGGTGAAGAAGGGATTCTATGCTGGGAGGCTGATGCTGGATCAGGACTCATCGGTTGTAACTCCTCCTGGATCTTCTTGTTTTATCAATAAAACTACTTGAGTTTCTCCTACATGCTTGTATATCTGATGTGTGTTATATTTGTATGTTTAGCTTAAATCTGATCCTAAGCTTTTTATGAACATAAATCCATGTCTTTGTGTAGTTTCTATCTTCTGTGAACTTGCAGGAACTTGGTGACGCTGGGGCAAGTGAGGGAGCAGATCGGTGGAAGCTGGCAAAGAGAGGATAGATTGGATCGAACAACTAGCACAAGACACAGGTCGGTTCATCTTAATCATCTTCGTTTATAGTTCATAAAGAAGAATACAAGAGTAGTTTTCCTTGTTTGTTTCTGAGGTCTCTGTCACAACCCTGTGGGATAGGGTCGTTTTGAATAGACACTTTTCCTAAAAACAGTGTGAAGCAACACTTTTAGGGACTTAGGAGCCCTTGGTTTATGGACATGTATGATTGGGGTTGCAGTTCCCGAAAATGTCTATAACAGTCACCAACCATGGCTCCCATTTTCACGATTACATGATGGCTGAGCTAACTTCTATGTTGGGCTTGTGCCACAATGGCTCAACCCGTACTACCCTCATGCCAACAACCAATTTGAAGCTGTGAACAAAGTCTTGGTTACTATGCTTCAGCGCACCATTGGGATGCACAAGTCAAATTGGCATCTCATGCTTTTTTTTAGCTCTGTGGATGTATCGAACCTCAACCAAAGACACCACTAGATTTACACCCTTTTAGATCGTCTATGGTTTGGAAGAAACTTTACCGATCGAGTGTGAAATCCCCTCACTCAAGCTGGCTTTTGAACTACTCCCTAAAACCTTGCCTCAAGAAGAGCGCCTCTTGTACTTAGAATGACTGGATGAAACTCGTCGTCTTACTACTTTAGTCATTGAAGCATAGAAAAAGCGGGTTAAGTATCGTTTTGAACAGTCGGTCTCCCCTCGTGCTTTTCTTGTGGGTGATTTGGTTTTACTAATGGATCAAGCTAATGATAAACTGGGGGCAGGTAAATTCGAACCCATGTGGCATAGGCCCTACATTGTTAAACATGCGTTACAAAAAGGGGCCTATGAGCTGATTGATTATGAGGGAAATCCATTAGAGAAGCCCCGTAATGGGTTGTATCTCAAAAAGTACTATGTCTGAGTCATCTTGCATGGCTACTTTTGTACAATAGTATGTTATTCATTTTTGTGTAGTGTGGTTTGATGTGTTTCTTTTTCAAGCAACTTTCCTGCTTACCATGTCTTCGCATGCTTTGTGGATGTTTGTGAATCCTCACATCGGTTTTTCTGATGGTGCTTGCCATACTACCCAAAATCTATCTTTTGCGGCATGGTCCATTTATGACCCCCATGGTGAGTTGATTGATCTTCAAAGTACTTTTTTAGGTCAAACAACTAATAACATTGCCGATTATAACACAGTTATCGAATTGTTGTCAAAAGCCATTGCTCTTGACATTCAGGAATTGGTTGTCAACATTGACTCACAACTCATTGTTATTCAACTCAATGGGCAATATTCCATTAGAAACCCTCATATATTGAGAATATATTTGTGCATTCGTCTCTTAGAAAGAAATTTTGACTACATCACATATCATCATATTCCTAGGCATATGAATACATTAACAGATGCATTAGCTAATTATGTGTTGGACAAACATTTGTGAAATATGTGAAAAAAAAACATTTGTACCATAGTAAGAAAAATATAGCATATATGTATATATATATATATATATATATATATATATATATATATATATATATCTATATCTATATCTATATCTATATCTATATCTATATATATATATATATATATATATATATATATATATATATATATATATATATGTTGATAATGTTTGAGTGTCATACATAAAAACCTCAAAAAATAATATATGTGTTCAAAAGTACATTCGTGGCTCACAGGCCTCAAAACTGTAAAATGCTAAACCTATGGACTACTTGGCATGGCGCTCATGATAGCACGTCACTGCTTGTACTACATGAGTAAGTAGTCGACGGATCTGGTCTGATACCCCCACTTTGTGCCGCTGATACTAGCGTGGGATGTCACCCACCTAGGTATATTCTTGGATACCTCTAGTCATTCCCTCAAGGTTCCATGCGATTTCCTCCTCATTATCAACTCCTTTCTGATAAGGAGCGATATCAAACTGCCGAGCAATGCACCTGGTGATCGGGGACATCCTGGCTAGTTGCTCTGGTCCTACGTTTGCATTTAAAAAATCAAAATGTCATGAATGAATATATTTCAAAAACAATAAAAAAATCAAAAACTATTTTTTATTTGCTTACCTCCATCACCATAATCTTTTCCCTTTGAGAGCGACATATCTGGATCACCACAGAAGTTGGTACCGCTATAGGGCCAATCCTCTACTACAATCAGCTGACGCCTTAGCCATGAAAAGAAGGCGGGCTTGTATGACATATGCTGGCCCCCAGTGATTCTAGGCATTAGTTCACTCCAACGGACCATCCGTGGGTCTCCTGGCAATGGTCGGTTCACCTCTGCAAGCTGATAGTGAAATAGTGGGATCCGCTCCAAAAAGAAGGTCACTAGAACGGAACCATATCCGAACTGCTTCAAGTTTCCTGCCTTGGCTTTGGATAACTGGCACTTCATGTTTACCTTCATGGATTTCACCCAGTTGAATATAGTCGGCGCTGTATAGTCTATAGCATAATAGAATTTGGATTTGTTGGACTCATGCAATGCCTGAGCCCCAACCACTCAGTTTATGGTCAAGAGATGTGTTGTCAATACAAGTTCATTAACACTCATGATATCAACCTTGCCGCTTTTTGATTTCAATGCTTCTGGGCAGTGTTCTGCAAGCAAGATGTTCACACTTGCCCCAATAGGCTTGACCCCATATAGATTGACTGGTTCCCCTCTTCGGGACAGTCCAATGATGAAATATATGTATGAAGTTTCTAAATCTTGTTCTTGGTCCCAGATCACAAATACTTCCCAGTTAATGTCCCAAAGACTGATCAAATATTGCAGCAGCTCAGGTTGAGCCCGAAGACCCGGTGTGAGGAAGAATTTGAGGAGCCCACAGTTCCTTAGAGAATTTAAATAGTTTGGGTCTGCCAATGCCTGTGAATCGATTGCCTCATGCTCATGTTCTTTCCAATAGCCATTTTTCACTGTGTTTTGCCTGCAAAAACCATAAATTCAAGTCAACATTCATCCTTGGCTGAAGAAATTTGGATTCAAAGTAGAGAAATCAAGCAAAAATTGAATTTTTTATGTTCACGGTGCCGACATGACTATTTTAAAAGCAGTAGCGCCAATGGCGCACTTGATCATTTTAATGACCCTCGATTGGTGTGATCCTGTGCCTGGAAATCATGCCAACCAAGGGGGATTTTTTTTTTCTAAGATCTCCTCGAAAAATCCAAAAAATGGTTAAAAACAAGAAAAACAAGTAAAAAAATGAAGCTAAGGGTCTCAGCTCTTACGTGGAACTAACAGATCGTCGAATGGCCTCCTGGATCTGTCACAATCTGCTCTTACAAATGTAGGGCACAAATGGGTGAAAGTTCCTCCACACAAGGTAAAAAGGTAAAATGGTAAAAAATGATTTACTTTTCCCCCTTTTATTCATTTTTAATGATATTTTAGGGTTTTTAAGAGTATTTTTCATCTATTTTACCTCAGAAATTGGATAATACGTTTTCCTCTTGCGTAACGACAAGTGACAGTTTGTTGATGGTGGTACTAGAGTAATGTTTAAGCTCTTTTCTTGACTTGTAAAAATTCAAAGGAAAATATCGTCGTGTATTTTTCAATTTTTAACTCGTTAAAGAGAATAAAAACAGGGGGTCTGCTTTCAAGCTCTTTTCTGACCCTTTAAACACAAAAATATTTCTAAGCTCTTGTCACTTTGAACTCGTTAAAGGCTGCAAAATGTTGTTTACCCAGTATACGTTTACCCCTTTTTCAGGCTAGGATAAACTATTTATGAAAAAGGTACTCCTTGACTGAAATGGTCAAGCGGTTCTCTCAAGTATTGTTTTGTACCTTTTCGGGCTCGAGAGACACAAATGTACGAAAAGGGACCATGTGGAGTTTTATTTTCCATGTCTTTTTCAAACTCTCTAAACATGAAAAAGATATCGAGTTACACCTTTGTCAACCTCGTTAAAACATTAAACCACATCGGATTCATAAACATGATGAACATGCGCTTCTTCTTCCTAGGTGTTTCAAGGAAAATTAGTGTCAATTCGAACTACTAGTCCCACTAAGATGGGTAGCTATATTAGAAACAAACAATGATAGCTTTTCAAGAATTCCTTTAAGTGTGATAGATTAGAGGGAAGAAAAGAGGACCAACCTGGATCTTCCGCTTTGATCCTAGCTCGATTTCTCCTTTCCTTGATAGAATTTTCCACTCCTCTCCTACTTGTCCCACTTCAAATGGTACCTGTAGAGTCAAAGTAACAGAAAACCATCAAAGCATCTCCATCTAAAACATCCTGAACAATGTGAAATCAAAAACACATTGACCATACAATTGCATTCATAAACAACAAGATTCATAAACACACGATTATACGGAGGAAAACTCAAAGAAATTTATTAATAGTAGTGTAAGAGAGGATTACAACCCAACTATCTGATCCAGCATCATCCTCCTGGTGTGGAAGCCCTCTTCACCTCATGAAAAAGTAAATCACCCAACAAAGCAATGTCTATTCTCACCAACAAACCAACAACACTTCCTTAAAAAATACAAAATTCCAGCCTCTAGATCTCTCAGACGAGGGATCCATTTATAGATGTCTTGCAAGGGTGTGAGTCAGCTCTAGGTTTTTTATTAGTGTCATTCCATTGATAGTTCTTGGTTCCACTTAGAGATTTCATTGATATCTTACTCATCCCTAGGCGAATTCAGAGAGGCAAGTGTCACAGGAGATGTTTCTGGAAGATTCCATGATTATCCACTTAGAAAACTGTCTTTGCCGTTTGTCTATTCTCACTCATCGCACCCCACAGAAGGCCATTTCAGTATGCATTGCACCTGTCTAGTGAGGCAGCCAGTATGCATCACACCTTGTCCATGGAGCAATCAATATGGTTCAGTTTTGGCCAGTTCTAAGTAGTTTTCAAGGTGGAACTTCTGGGAAATGATGTAATTAGTTGACCATGATCCTTTAGGGTATGAAGCAACACTTTTAGGGACTTAAGGAGCCCTTAGTTTATGGACATATGAGTTTGGGGTTGCAGTGCCCAAATATGTCTATAACAGCTACCCCCTAAAGCATGAGGGCATAAATCTTCTGATGTCGTGTGAAATGCTTTATCATGAGGATACGAGGTATTCATAGTGGAAGGTGACATGTATAAGATACAATACAATACATCATCATCATATTATTTTCATGATCTAGTTGAGGTGGGCATTCCCATGCTCAACTTTATAAATTCATTTTCATGCACATAGGATAGACAATCGTCTGCTATTGCAGATTGGCGATTCTTCACATGAAGAGTCATCTTCCCTGGCTTAGATGATTATCTGTGTAGCTTCTGTGTAAAATTGATGTCTTTATTTTCCTGAATATATCATAGCCCGAATGGATGAAACTAGATCCAGGGTCTTCAAAACTTGTTCAATCTTCGCCCGATGTACAAGTCGATCCATGTGAAAATATGTTTTGAAGTCGAACATGGAAAGACATCACTTGGTTACTAGCCAACGATGTAAGCTATTAACAGACGCGAGAGGAGTCACCAATAATGATGATGACCCTCAAGTTACTATAGTACAATTCACGTGGTGTGAATATATGTGTTGATTTCAAACACAATGCAAAGTCTTTCGGTCAAAGGTCATTGATGTAAACCTGTCGCTGGAAGTGAGAAACTTTCCATTGAGACATGCAAGCTTCAAAGTACTGAAAGGGTTGTTTCTAAGTCAACTTCTTGGATAATGAGCTGATCTCGACAACAAGTGACCTGTCGTAGGAGGGCCTTGATGTATCCCACATCTATGACAGGAAATGGAGCAAATGATTTTTGTGGAGGTGAAAACGATCTGATGATATAAGGTTCAGGAATGGCAGCCATGAAAAATGAAGGGTGGATGTATTGCAGTGGATGAGGAATTTTCTAGATGGTGAATTCTCTGAATGACTTCTCTTGAACATGTCGGCGACACTTGATATGGACTGGTAGCGGTAACCTCATGGATGGTACGGAGGACCAATGGTGACAGTGAATGGAAAAACCCAACCCAACTCAATCACGACGATGGAGTGAAAGTGTCATGTTCAAGAGCGACTTGCTACCAATAAATTTCTTCAAGCCAGTCATTGCTGATCAATACCTCTTTATTTTTGTCAAGCTTGAGGAGGATAACATATGCTTGGTCTATAATTTTCCCTTCGGGCAAACCTGTCACTCTGCGTTTAGCGAGCCCAGCGTTAGTGAGACTCGTTCTTGTCTGGGTGGACAAGTTCGTCACTATTGTTTTAACGAGTTTAATGACAAAGATAACTTGGTCCTTTTCATGTTTAGAGAGTTTGAAAAGGGATTAAAAGGAGACTCCAATTGTCCTTTTTTGTGGCATAATCCCTTAAGTCTGAAAAAGTATAAATAATACGAAAGGGATGACTTTTCGATAGTTTTAACGAGCCGACAAAGACAAGCACTAGATATTTTTGTTTAATAATCCCTCAAGTCCAAAAATATTAAAATATATGAGAGGGATGGCATTCCCCTTACTTTAATGAGCTGGAAAGGCCAATGGATCGACAATCTTTTTATATTTAACGAGTCTAAAAAGAGTTTAAAAGGGACCCGTTTTTGAGGAACGAGTGGTATTTCTGAGTAGCAACTGGTCCCATGTAAGTTTGGAACTTCTCAAAACATGGCAGTGTGAAGAGGGTGGCAATCATAATCACTCATTGCAGCTATTCCTCAAAAGGGTAAACAATCAAGTGGAAGCATATGGTCAGCCGAATGAATGGAGGTGATGGTAGGAACACAACCAAGGTTCAAAAGGGCTGATAGCAAAGCGATCACAAAGGTTATTTACCAAAGGTGGTTTCATTTTTTAATGAGTTTGAACCAGGAGAAAGCTATGCTCAGTGCAGGTTGATTTTTTAACAAGCTTGAACCTTGTGGAAACATTTCTCTTACTAGTCTTTTGATAATGTCTCTTGGTAGATTTATTTTTTAATGAGCTTGAACACTACTATAACATGTGCTCATTACCTTTTTATGCAGGCTAGAAACGATCGAGCTACGAGGTTAAAGGGTTGAGAACCTACAAACTAAGAAAATCAAAGGTCATTTTTCACTTGCATGCAAAGGTTTGCATGCCCCCAGGTGTTTCAGTAAAAGGAGAGTTTCCAGGTTACCAAATGGAAGTCCTTGCAGTTAGGCAGGATTGTTTCTGTCGGCAGACAAAAAACTCTTCCTTTGCTTTGTCCATCGAAATGGGCGAAGGTGATTGGTGTGAGCTTCCAATCACATAACGTACGAAGGTGAATGGTGTGAGCTTCCAATCACAATCGTACAAAGGAAATAAGTGTATCAGACTGATCACATAACCTAGACGGGAATGTTTCTTCAGTCCAAGCATTAAGACCTTTCAAGAAAATCTCTCTTTTCCTCTGGGTTTTCTTGCCGAAGCAGACTAGGGTGCATGCCCCCAATCTTCATCACACTCACCGAACTACTCGTTGTAATTAGGTGGATGGAATGAAGGTTGAAGAGACATTGTTGACGCGAAGAGACCATTTAGGGATGATGGTTGATTTATAGCTGTGTTTGAACCTGGAAATGAAAGTTGGTCGACAAGTTGCACTAGTCTGCCTTCATGTGGAAAACACATCACTTGAAAGAATGTGGAAACAATAGCTTCCATGCTATATATATAGTCACGCCCAAGGAGTATATTGTATTCTAGTGGACCTTGGACTACCATCATGTTCAAATGAACGGTTTTCTTTCTCAAAGTTATTGGTAACTTTGGAAGGATCCCTAACGGTCGACTGGTTCCTTTGTTGAAGCCTGACAAATTTTGTTTTTCAGGAAAAAGCAATGGTGAACCAAGTGATTTCCAAGAATTTGTGGAAAAGATACTCACTGAACCCCCTTCATCTATGATAGTGCTAGACATGATCATTTTGTAAACTTGCACTATGATTCAGAAAGGTACATTAGATGGAAGGCGGGGTTTTGCTAGTTGATTCCAATCAAAGAAAATGACTAGACTGCTCGGAGGAGGTACCGAATAAATGTCTGGATAAGTCTCATGAACTGGTGGGGTCTCTTCCTATTGTGAAGGAATGGGTGGATTTCCCCCAAGTTCATTAGACTCTGTATCGACAAAAAGAATTTGAACGGTGTCGTTCTCATTCTCTTTGGAAACTGTATCATCTGAAGGTGGGCTTTTTGAAGGAAAGACTGGGTCAACTGCCATCTTGACCAGTTGACATTGGTCTGATGTGGACTCAGAAGGTTCAATTTCAATGATGGGTGATTTGATCGATAATTGAGTTATGTCAATCAGGTTTTCAACTAGCAAAGGACTTGGCAAGAATTTCCTGTATCCAAGTGGGAGTCGCTGCGGTGAAGCAGGACGATTATCCAAAATGCTTTTGGCTTCATCTAGAAAAGGACAATGGTGAAGAGTATGATCACCTTCACATAACCTACATAGATATCTGACTTTTCCTTTCTGTCTATTGACTTTGTTTTCATTAGTTGATGGTGCACTGTCAACCTAACTGTCAGAGGTTGATGACATTGAATGGTGCAAATGGGGAGACCATTCTCTCAATATCTGTAGAATGCATAGGCAATCTCGATGGTAGTGGTCTCCATTGAAAATTGCGCATGGAGTTTTTGGTTTGGAACGTTTAGTGTGTGGATTTTCACCAGATGATGCATGGTTTTTCCCTTGTTTAGCTGGCTTCTTCTTCTTCTCTTTCCTTTCTTTTTCTTCTCAGCTACTTGGTTTTTAGTGTCACAAGTTTCACCAAGCGAAGAGGAAGGAGGGGAAGGAGAAACAAATGAAGCAGAAAGTGAAGGGGTAACTTCAGTATCATCTGGTTGTTGATTAGATTGTTGAGGAATTACGGTGTTTTGAATGACAAAGGTCGAGAAAAGCCATACTGGCAGGCAAATTGTGATTCCTGGAAGGGACAATGTAGCCATATATGGAGAACCAATATCCCCCCAAGAGGAGAAAGGACTAGGATTCCCTCCAAGAGGGATCTCTTGATTGGTGGATTCCATTATCTCAACCTCAGATCAATGAAGGAATAGGGATGTTATTCCAATTTAAATAAATTTTAAAGACACTTTGACGCAACTTGCTTTTTCAATTTTTAAGAGTCGAGAAAACGCTAAAGGTGACTCTAGTTGCCTTTGATTTTTAATGAGTCTGAAGTGACAAGTGCTAAGATGGACCTTTTCTTTTAAGGAGTTGAAAAGGAATGAAAGTGACTACTCTGGAAATCTAGACAAAGGGATTACCAAACTGATCACAAAACTACAAAATACACCTTGGTGATAAATGATAGAGAAATTACCAAGGACTTATGTATGGCAGTCAATCTTCCCGAATGCTGTGTTCAGTGCATTGCGATCGATAGGGCAGTAGACACGGCTTCCTAAGGATAAAGGATATCAGCCTATTGTGGTCTCCCAATATATACTTGACGGTACGGGGAGCACAAGTACGTACTGGCACTTGTCGTATCAAAGAGGAGGAATCACCCAACCTTCGATGAAAATGATAGTTACCAGGTTTTACAACGCTGGAACACGTCTCTAGCCTAGACTTCTAGATGTGTTGTGTTAGGTTCCAAAGCATTTTTATGTTCATTGAGATTTATTTTAGAGTTGATATTGCTTAGAAGTTTGTCTTTCAAGGTTCACCGTGTGATGTAGATGTGAAATTCCTAAATATGCAATCTAAAATGATAAACAGTCGTCTATGTTCTTTTAGCAATGAAAATCCTAGCTACAAAGGAAAGAAGATAATGATTTTTCTTTCAACAGAGAGCATAGAGCACACACTAAATGCACTTTCCTAAATCAAATTTCACATTAAGTCAAAATTAAAATGCACATGCATGTATTTGTTTTCCGCTTCCTTAATGTGTGAATGCCAAAAAGGAAAGCTAAGTACAGATCTGAAATATTTTCTTTCAAAGCAACATTTCTAGCAATTTCTTTTCAAAATGAAAGGAAGACTAAGATGACACTTATTGATTTCGAATTGAAAATTGCAAAGCGACACTTCAAATACTAATAACTCAAATCAAGTACAATGACAAAAGTACAATCAACTATCTAGAATAGGAAGACTCTACGACACTCTTCTTTTGATTCAAAATGAAAATTACGGCACTTGCATCAAAACAACAGTTCGATTAGGCTACTTTTGACAAAGGAAGACTATAATGATTCACAAATACACAAAAACATTTACAATTCCTAACTGATGGAGGCTAAAATATGTGAAGGAAGAAGGTTCCAGTAAGAAGATACTGATCATGGACAACAAAACTACTGAATAAAGATGAAAACAAGGAGGGAAAAAACCAACTTTCAGAAAAGAAAATAGTATCACTCAATCATCACACCTGCAACACAGAGAAATAGGGATGCATCTCACCTGCAACACATGGGAGGTGCGATGCATCTAGGTTGCACAATAATGATGGACAGTAAAAACAAAGCATAGGGGTAAGTGTTACACTAAAAAATGTCACCTTGACTACTTACAGTTAGTATGGCTCAAATCAACAGTCATGCTACCCTCTTAGGCAAGTCTCATGCCTCTGTTATCCATCTCAAACTCAAAGAAGAGAGAAAGTCTTGTAAAAATCATGTTTATCTCTGGGGTCGCAGGTTCTCTCTAGCCTTACCTGCGGGGACGCTGACCATGTTCACAAAATCTGCGTCCATGGACGCTCTGTATGTTAAGGGACAGGTGCGTCCCTCTGTAAAAGGCAAAATGCGCGAGTTTTATCTTGAAAAAGTTACTTGTGGTTACTTCTAGAACATTCTAGAGGTCGGTTTGATGAAATGGATGCGCCTCCAGTTGGTTCATGTATCTCTATTAAGGGGGAACTTATCCCATCAATAAGGGAGCTATCCCACCCATAGAGGGGGATGATCCCATTGATAGTGGACCTGAATAACCTCTTTACAGCACTATAAATAAAGGCATTGAGCCAAAAGGAGAAGAGGTTGGAGCTATACATTTTCTTTGGGTAAATGCTGCAGGATTTAGGTCTTCCATTAGAGCCTTTGTGAGGAGAGATTGTCTTCACTTGATTCTACTTGGGAGAGGGTGAGCTTTGTCAAAGTAGAGGAAAACCCTTGATGGACCCTGGGAGGAACTTGCACAACACCAAGGCCAGGTTGTAAGAGTTTCTTTGTTTCGTTATTAATACAAACTGGTTTATTTTTCTCAATAGCTTGTGTTAATGAGTTATTTCATGTGTTCCTTGGTCTGCATGTTGAATATATGTTTTATTATATGAAATACAAGTGCTTGGTAATTGTTTGATTGTTTGTGGTTGCAGGAATTGACTTGAAGGAGGAGCTCATCCGGATCGTCAAGAACGGACTTCAACAACAGCGTTTTGGAATAAGGTAAGCCTAAACACTTGTAGTTTTCATGTTGTAAAAGGTGTATTTAGAGAAAGATCACTCCATTTTGTCTTGTTTGTCATTAGAATGTCTTAGACTTCTAGGAAGGTCAGTCGTGTCCGCACCCTTGACAGATTCCGTGTGACAAATTGGCGACTCCGCTGGGGAAGAACCATGTCCGGATCACCTCTGAAATCCATTCCGGCATATGGAAAGTCTTGTATCACAAAAAGCTGGCCCTCTAGCCAGTCGAAGTAACTGTCTGAGAATCGAACCACTGCAGCACCCTCGTCAGGATGCCGGGCCATCACCGCAACCCATCGAACAAGCTTTGGCTCCCGAGGACCCAAGTCATCAACAGTGAGTTGCTGAGGGATCAGCATAGGAACTCTCTCCAAGGCAAAGCTCACGACTAGAGGCCCATATCCAAAAGTTTTTAGTCGTCCGTTCTTTGCCTTGGTTAGTTGGCTCTTCATATGAGCCGACACAGCTTCGCACCAGTTGAAGATGGTGCCTTGGTAACAGTCAACTGCCATCCGCATTTGGGATCCGGAGGCAATGTGCAAGGCGGCCACGCCACAAATCCTAGTGACCGTAAATGCAATAACTCTAAGTTCCGCCAGAGCGATGTGCTTTATCTCCACGCCTTTTTTATGGCGAGTCCCTGGTCTGCACCACTCCTCGCGGAGATCATCAAGGGATTGGCCACCCGGCCTGGTCCCCGCAAGGTTGAGTTGCTCACCTCTGTTTGGCAAGCCAGTGAGAAAGTATACATCCGAGGGCTCTATCTCGAGCTGGTGCCCTCCAATGTAAAAACATTGATCTTGAACGTTCCATCGCTCAACCAGCCATTCCAAAAATCTTACCTAGCCCCTCATGCCCGGTATGGTCCAATATTTGTACAATCCACATGTTCTTAAGGCATCCAGAGAGGGTTGGTGGTTAATCGCAGCTTCATCGTCCTCTACGTGCTCTCTCTCTCTCCAGTCTAACATGTTTTAGGTCCTGCACATCAAAAGAGTCAATTAGAAATTAATTTGAGCAAATTTGGTGGTTTTTTGAGAGAGTTGGGGTTTTGAAATGCGCCCTTTGCGGAAGACGCACCCCGGCTTTGTAGCACAGGGCGTCCGGACGCAGCTCGCCTGAAGGCGGACTGCGTCCCCCGACCTTTTTCCCGTGTGAGAAAAAGTCGGGGGACGCAGGTCACCCGAAGGGCACCTGCGTCCGCCGAGGGGCGCATTTTGAACCCAAAACCCCCCCAAAAAATGAAACAGAGACCAAAAACAAAAAACTAAACGGATAAAAATGAAGAGTGGGATGTGTAAAATACCTCGGTGAAGCGGCGTTCGATTCCGACGGTCAGATTTTCCGCAGCAACCACGGGAAGTTTCTTGTCAAAAGCTCCTTTTTTCAACCTCAACAGTGAAACGGTAAAAATGACATGGTAAAAGGTCTTTTTATAGGTTTTTTGGATGAATTAGTTCATTTTTTACCATGAAAAGATGTTCTCAAATGTATTTTTGCCTATTTTAAACAGGTATGAGTAATGTGTCGCTTTTGTGCAGGACGAAGGGATTTCGAGGGAAATTGTAATTTTTCACAAACAAAATTTCAGAGTCATCTTTTAAGCCCTTTTCTGACTCCTAAAACATGAAAAGATCGCCGAGTGTTTCTTTTTCACTCGTTAAAACGGAATTAAAAGACGGTCCCCTTTTAGCTCTTTTCTGACCGCAAAATCAGGAAAAGATTGCCGGGTTTTTGTCGTTTCAAACTCGATAAGGAAATAAAACGACGTGTCTTTGATCGCTTTTTACTTTTCAGGTCAACGACACTATTATGAAAGTACTCCTTGGTCGCAAGATCAAGCGGTTCCCCCAGGTATTATTTTATACTTTTTCGGGCTTGAGGGACACAAACTTACGAAAAAGTTCAACGTGGAGTCTCCTTTAGTTTTTTCAGACTCTCTAAAAATTGAAAAACGCCGAGTTTCTCCTATACTGGGCTCGTTAAACTTTTACAGTAAAGGACCTGTTCAATTACAAACAGGAATGAACCACTCCTTCCTAGGGTTCGAATTTAAACTAGGTTGGACTCGTCCGAAGGATGAGCTTATAACCAAGCATATGTTATCCTCCTCAAGCTTGTTAAAAATAAAGAGGTACTTGCCAGAAATGGTGGGGGAAAAGAGAGAAGAATGAACCTATTTGTCACCTTTTGTCTCAGAAGAAACTTTATTACCGCTCTTGAGCACGACACTTTTTCATTTCACCTGGGTTGGGAAATCTTTTACCTCACAGTTGACCAAATCACTTTGAAAATCTTTAACCGGGTTTCGGGGATTAACTTTGAGTTATTCGTTACCAAGCCATCTGTTGTGTCGTTATGTGTTCAAGAGGTCTGCAAGCAAAACTTTCATCTGCAAAATACTTGTCATCCATTTGACCATCCCTGAGTCAGTCCTTACAGCAACATTTCTTCAACTTGAACAATGATTTCGTGTTGCGGGCTTGCCTGCAACGGGTCGCTTTCTATCGACATCGACACATTATCTAGAAAGATGACTTAGGAATCGACAGTACCTTGAAGTCTGCATGCATCAATGGCAGGTTTCTCGCCTTTGACGTCAGTTTACATCATTGACTTTCGATCAGAGGATTCCGTGAAGTGTTCGACATCAAAACATCTATTCACATTTCACGGGTTGTGCTTGGTACTTTGAGGACCATTGACATTACTGGTGGTTTCTCTCACGCTTGTTAACAGTTTACATCATTGACTGGTAATCAAGTGGTTTCTACCATGTTCGACATCGAATCATTTAATCACATGGCTAGAATCGTACCAATTCGGGAAGTAGAAGTGAAGACCCTGGATCTAGTTTCTACCATCCAGGCTGCGAGGAGTTTTGTATTCATTGTCTATGTAGACTTATCATAAACAGATGGCTGCGTCCATACTGTATCTACAAAAGTCTATAAAAATAATGTACTGCAAGATCATTCCTGTATCAGAATAGTTAGTCCATTAGTTAAAGTTTTGAATCTGAGTATGGGAATGCCTACCTCAGTGATGATATAATCTTATCCATGTATTTTGTGTTGAAAATTGCAGGTTCCAACCAGGCCATCCACAAGGCAATCCTTGAAATGATAAAGCGCTTCACCCTTCCTAGAATTACAAAACCCTATTCTATTCCAGGCTTCGCACTTTAGGGGGCAATCTGTTACACTAAAAAATGTCACCTTGACTACTTACAGTTAGTATGGCTCAAATCAACAGTCATGCTACCCTCTTAGGCAAGTCTCATGCCTCTGTTATCCATCTCAAACTCAAAGAAGAGAGAAAGTCTTGTAAAAATCATGTTTATCTCTGGGGTCGCAGGTTCTCTCTAGCCTTACCTGCGGGGACGCTGACCATGTTCACAAAATCTGCGTCCATGGACGCTCTGTATGTTAAGGGACAGGTGCGTCCCTCTGTAAAAGGCAAAATGCGCGAGTTTTATCTTGAAAAAGTTACTTGTGGTTACTTCTAGAACATTCTAGAGGTCGGTTTGATGAAATGGATGTGCCTCCAGTTGGTTCATGTATCTCTATTAAGGGGGAACTTATCCCATCAATAAGGGAGCTATCCCACCCATAGAGGGGGATGATCCCATTGATAGTGGACCTGAATAACCTCTTTACAGCACTATAAATAAAGGCATTGAGCCAAAAGGAGAAGAGGTTGGAGCTATACATTTTCTTTGGGTAAATGCTGCAGGATTTAGGTCTTCCATTAGAGCCTTTGTGAGGAGAGATTGTCTTCACTTGATTCTACTTGGGAGAGGGTGAGCTTTGTCAAAGTAGAGGAAAACCCTTGATGGACCCTGGGAGGAACTTGCACAACACCAAGGCCAGGTTGTAAGAGTTTCTTTGTTTCGTTATTAATACAAACTGGTTTATTTTTCTCAATAGCTTGTGTTAATGAGTTATTTCATGTGTTCCTTGGTCTGCATGTTGAATATATGTTTTATTATATGAAATACAAGTGCTTGGTAATTGTTTGATTGTTTGTGGTTGCAGGAATTGACTTGAAGGAGGAGCTCATCCGGATCGTCAAGAACGGACTTCAACAACAGCGTTTTGGAATAAGGTAAGCCTAAACACTTGTAGTTTTCATGTTGTAAAAGGTGTATTTAGAGAAAGATCACTCCATTTTGTCTTGTTTGTCATTAGAATGTCTTAGACTTCTAGGAAGGTCAGTCGTGTCCGCACCCTTGACAGATTCCGTGTGACAGTAAGATCTTATGAGGTTATGAGCTACCACAAGGGCACTTAGAATGCTTTGTAAGTCAGATGTTCAGTTCATAAACCATCCCGGAGATTGACTGAAGCAGCATTCATCTACTTCGCAATTGCATAGCAAAGGTGTTTCGAAGGCTAGCTAGCTAACTTCAGGCTCTGTCTGTTGTTTATAAAGCAAACAATAAACACACAAAACAAACTATTTGATCCCCAGCGGAGTCACCATATTGTTTCAGGGAAAACTAGTGTTGATTCAAACTGCTCGTCCCACTCAGATGGGTAGCTATCTTAGAAACAAACAATGAAAGCTTTTCAAGAATTCCTTTAAGTGTGATAGATTAGAGGGAAGAAAAGAGGACCAACCTGGATCTTCCGCTTTGATCCTAGTTTGATTTCTCCTTTCCTTGATATAATTTTCCATTCCTCTCCTACTTGTCCCACTTTGAAGAGTACCTGTAGAGTCAAAGTAATAGAAAACCATCAAAACATATCCATCTAAAACATCATAAACAATGCAGAATTAGAAACAATTTGACCATACAATTGCATTCATAAACAACAAGATTCATAAACACACGATTATATGGAGGAAAACTCAAAGAACTTTATTAATAGTAGTGTAAGAGAGGATTACAACCCAGTTGTGTGATCCAGCATCGTCCTCCCAGTGTAGAATACCTCTTCACCTCATGAACAAGCAAATCACCCAACAAAGCAATGTCTCTTCTCACTAACAAACCGACAAAACTTCCTTACAAAATAAAAAATTCCAGCCTCTAGATCTATTAGATGAGGGATCCATTTATAGATTTCTTGCAAGGGTGTGAGTCAACTCTGGGTTTTTGATTAGTGTCATTCCACTGATAGTTCTTGGTTCCACTTGGAGATTTCATTGATCTCTTACTCATCCCTGGGCGAATTCAGAGAGGCAAGTGTCATAGGAGAAGTTTCTAGAAAATTCCATGATTATCCACTTAGCAAACTGTCTCCGCCATTTTCTATTTTCGCTCATCGCACCCCACAGAAGGCCATTTTAGTATGCATCGCACCTGGCTAGTAAGGCAGCCAGTATGCATCTCACCTTGTCCATGGAGCAGTTAGTATGGTCTAGTTTTGGCCAGTTATGAGTAGTTTTTTAGGTGGAACTTATGGGAAATGATGTAATCAGTTGACCATGATCCTTTAGGGTATGAAACAACACTTTTAGGGACTTAAAGAGCCCTTATTTTATGGACACATGAGTTTGGGTTTGTAGTGCCCAAATATGTATATAACATTAGGGCTAATTAATCTTACTAGGTCAGATTCATCTGAAGGATGGACATATAGTGCAAGAACATGCTATCCCCTTCAAGCTTGCGATTAAAAATAATTGGGGTACCTGCTAGAAATGGTGGGGGGAAATGGGAAATTCTATCAGTTGTGTTGGCAGCTGTTACACAACATTTTGTCACTATCCCTATGCTCCTCATTCCATGATCCTGGAGGACTTCTATAGTGAACCCTGCATACTGTCCCATCATGAAGAGACTCCCATTATATCCCTCTTCATGAGTAGAACAATTCCCTTTTGCATCATTTCCCAAGAATCTTCCTTTTACCCTAGTTTACAAGACCGGTGTTAATGACCCATTCCCTCCTCGTTCTGATTTGTAGAGATTGAACCCACGACTAGCGCCGTATGGATTTCTGGTAAATGGTTAGGATGGATGGAGCCGAGGAAGTGAGTTTCGGTTCTTTTCCCCTATTAATATGGAACAAACCCAAGAGATAAGGCCTCTCCCATTATGAGAGGAACCATCTCCCCTCCATCCAAGCTATATAAACTCCTTCTTTTCCAAGCTAAACTAGTCTTAGTCTTTTTGGGAGCTTGAATAACCATCAAGATATCTATAGCTTGTAGATTTCTAGTTTATGTTTGTGGAGGTAGAATAGTGTGTTTGATTTGGTTTGGAAATAAAGGGAAGAAGCCTTAAAACTTCCAATGTTGGGGCTATCCATAAGATGCTAGCAGAGGTGTTGGAACCCAGATATGTCGAATGAGACTTGCAATGTCAAGGCTTTGTAAACATTTTGAATAATTTAACACATATTCAACAGAGATTATCCTGATCATGTACTATTGCGGAATACATACACAATACATAAGCTCCTCTACGTTGATCATCAATATAGCATTCACACATTAACACATTATGTAACCCAGGGAAAGCATCTCGTTAAAAACCCCACACTATCTGTATATTAATGATTGAGACCATGTAACATTACAAAGTACAATGCTTATCACAAGCAATCTAGCACCAGCTCCACCTGTTACACACAATACAGCTAAGATCTGATCTCCAAATCTATTCCACTGCTTGCCTGCCTCCACTGCTCAATACCTGCTCAAGAATTAATGAGAATGGTCTACCAAACTCGTATTTCACCTCCAAAGAATCACTCACAATGTGTAAGACATGAGCAGAAGCTACAAACTGGGCAAATACATGAGCAAACTCATTGGCATACTCAATCCCTTGATTGTGCAAGATCTGAAGCACAACTATAGTCACAACTGATAGCAATCTGATTCTTAACACCTGTCCCTGCTGAACTGAACATGCACTGACATGCAAGTGAGTTAACTGATGTATTCTATAGTTGTATTATGAGTTAATAATTAGTTTAACAACTCATCATTAGTCTATCTACAGTTAGACTAACTACAACTAGTTTAACCAAGTCAAACTGAACACAACTCCATCAACTCCACAATCAACTCCACCAAACTCAACTGATTGAGTTCTAACTGAAGTCATGCATGCAACAACTCAACTGATTCACAAGAAAAGCATACTTCCTTCTGACAGCTACATGGGCCACATCTGTAGCTCAAACTGAAGTGCTCCAAGAGAATAAGATCAAGTTTATAGTCCAAATATTATTATGAGACAATAATATTTGACCTTTCTATTTTTGACAGCCAGTCAAAAAATAGACTTTGATCACCCACACTGTGGTCACCCACACTTTGGTCACCCACATTGTGATCACTCACACTGTGATCATCCACACTGTGATAAAAAATAGAACTTGTGCCATAATTTGCCTACGGGCCCACTTAGTGAAGGCGACTCTTTTCACTAAGCTCCATCATCTTGTTGCAATCTCAACACTCCCTCTCAACAAGATATGGATTATCAGCAACCCCTATCCGGCCTCGGTGGTACTCGAATTTTCTCCTGGTGAGAGCCTTCGTCAAAATATTAGCATCCTGATCCTCCGTTGGAATGTATGAAAGCAACATGATCCTCTGATGCACACAATCTCTGATATGATGGTACCTGATGTCAATATGCTTAGATCTATCATGAAATACAGGATTAGCCGAGAGTTTAATGCAACTCTGGTTATCACCGTAAATCACAGTAGGATCCAAATGAGAACCGAACAAACCAACCAGGATCTTCCTCATCCATATAGCGTCGCATGCAGCCGAACTTGCTGCCATATACTTGGCCTCCGCTGAACTGAGTGCCACGGATCTATGCTTCCTGCTGTACCAAGAAACTGCTATCGATCCAATACTGAATACCCCTCCTGATGTGCTCTTTCTGTCTGTTGGGCTCCCTGCCCAATCTGCATCCGTGAAGCCACATAGCTTCACCTCATCCTCCTGTCTATACCACAAACCATATCCCGATGTGCCTCTCAAGTAGCACAATACATGATTGCCCGCCTTCCAGAAGAGCTTGGTAGGCTTAACCATAGCTTGTGAAAGCTGGTTAACTGCATAGCATATATCAGGTCATGTATTGACCAAATACATCAGCGACCCCACCAACTGTCGATAAACAGTGGCATCCACTTCTTCTACCGAAGTGGCATCCTCCTTCCTCCAACCTCCAGGAAGAGGAGTATCAACAGGCTTGCAGCCATGCATGTTGAACTTCTCCAGTATCTCCCGAGCATACTTGCCCTGAGAAGCAAACAGTCCACCACTGCGCTGCCATATTTCCAATCCTAGGAAATAGTGAAGGAGGCCCAAGTCCTTCATCTCAAACTCTGTAGCAAGATCCTTCTTGCATAACAGTATCAACAACTCATCACCTGTTAGAATCAAATCATCAACATACAGTACAATGATAAGAAACTTACCCTCCACCACAATCTGGTATAGGTTAGGATCCACCTCGCTCTTGGAGAATCCAAGTCCTGTGAAATAGCTGTCTATCCGTGTGTAACAAGCACGTGGTGCTTGCTTCAACCCATACAGTGCTCTCTTGAGCCTGCACACATGCGACTCGCTGCTGAAGACCTCAAAGCCTTCGGGCTACTCAATGTACACCTCCTCCTCAATGACTCCATTGCGGAACGCAGTATTCACATCCATCTGATGAATCTGCCATCCCATCTGCACTGAGAGAGCAAGAATCATCCGTATGGAAGAATACCTTGCGACAGGTGAAAAGGTCTCCTCATAATCGATCCCCTCTATCTGTGAAAAGCCTCGGGAAACAAATCTTTCCTTGTACTTCTCCACACTCCCGTCAGCTACCTGCTTGACCTAGATCCATCTCGAACCCACCACTGATTTCCCTTCCGGTCTAGGAACAATCTCCCATGCACTGTTTCTGAAAATATAATCATACTCTTCCACCATGGCGTCTACCCATGTAGGATCCTCCACAGCTTCCTCGAAAGAGGATGGCTCAGTCACAACACACTTGCTCATCAGAGCCATGTATCCAGTGTACTGATCAGGTGACTGTCTCTGCCTGCATTGGGTTGTAGGTGGTCCTACAACTTTCTCTGCATCTTGAGCCAGTCGCTCAGCTTCTGTCAAGCGCTTTCGCCCTCTGATGGTTGGCGCTGCATGAGTGGTCTCTTCCACTCCATGAACCTCGTCCTATGGCTAATCCACATCCTGAAGCTCATCCTTAGGAACTAATAGCTCCTCATTTGCATGCAACTATAGCTCCCTCTCAAGCGAACACTTCATGTCTTTCTCCTCTTGAAATTTTATATCCCGTCACACAATAGTTTTACCACTGTCTGGCAAATACACACGATAGTTGTGGGGCGTATCAGTGTACCCCACAAATATCCCAACCTCTGCGGTCGGCTCCAACTTCTTCGTGGCATCCTTCGTCACATGCATGTAAACGTTAGCACCAAAAATCCTCAAATGAGAAAGATTAGGCTTCTTACCAGAATAAGTCTCCTTAGGTGTACTCATGCCAAGTATCCTATGAGGACAACAGTTCTGCACATAAACTGTTGTATTGCATGCTTCCGCCCACAAGTGAAAGGGTAGGCCCTGATCATGCAACATTGCCCGTGCAGCACCCACAATCGTTCTATTCTTCCGCTTAGCTACCCCATTCTGCTGTGGGTTATGGGGAGCTATGAGCTCTCTACGAATCCCTTCTGCCTTGCAGAAATCCTTGAACTCATCTGAGATGTATTCACCACCATTATCACTCTTAAGAGCCTTCACCTTCTTCCCCGACTCCTTCTCGACCAGTGCTTTGAATTCACAGAACTTTGAATATGTCTCAGTCTTCTTCTGCATGAAGAAGATCCAGCAGTTACAAGAGAAATCATCAACAAAAATCACATAATACCTGTGTTTTGCTGTCGAAGCAACTGAGAAAGGTCCACACACGTCTGTGTGAATTCTCTCAAGGATCGTTGTGGCGTGACTATCCTTCTCGTGAAAGGTGGCTTTCACAAACTTCCCCAAAGTACACCCCTTGCACTGATCTGACTGCGCAAGTGTGCCTTTAGGAAGCCCTGTAGTGATCTGCTGCAATATCTTCAAGGCTCCATGGTGAAGGTGACCCAATCTCCTATGCCACAACTCGCCATCATCCCGGCTCACCAATCCTTCTGCCTTGCCCGCCATTGCTGCGCATCCATCTACATGCAACTGATAAAGGTTCCTCAATCAAACCCCTATCTTCCGGGTCTCACCAGTTGTCTTGCTGCACAGGAAAGCCTTTCCCTCGCTGAAAACAACATCATACCCCTTGTCTTCTAACATCGCCACTGAGATGAGATTCTTCGTCAATCCTGGAACATGCATGACTTCCTTCAATACGAACGGTTTACCAGACTCCCTCTCAAAGGAAATGGTACCGATACCGGTCACACTGTATCTATCATCATCGCCCATATCGATGTGCACTCCAAGATCTTTGTCCTCCAGATCAGAGAACAAATCTCTATCTCCCGTCATGTGAAAAGATGCACCACTATCCAAGAACCACACTGATCCCATCACACTTGAAACTAAGCATGCGATCAATGAAAAATCAAGCTCAAACTGTGAGGCTAGAGCCTCTCCTGCTGAAGATCTAGTAGCCTGCTTGTTCTTCTTCTTCTGCGGACAATTAGTGTCATAGTGTCCATGCTGGTGACAGTGAAAACACTTCACCTTGGACATGTCCTACTTCTTGCCTTTCGCACCAGAATGAGAAGCTTTCTTGTTCTTCCCCTTCTTTGTTCTGGCAGCCAAAGCGCAATTCTCTTCATCAGATACCTTTGATGAAGATCCATTCTCACCTTTATTGTTTTTGAGTTTATCCTTGAGCGCCAGGTCGCTCTTTCTTTGGAATAACATTTGCAATCCGTTGAAAGACATTTCAACAACACTGCTGCAAATTTGATTTTCCACCAACTCCAAATTCAACCGCCTCCGTTCTAAGATTCGTGAGAACACAATATTTCTCGTACAGAGATTGACTGTATGGGCATTCACTGGATATCTCACCTTCCAAAGGAAGGATGAATCCAGAGGCTACCTGGCCCGATTACAGACTCTGCCTGAAGAAATAGAATGTAAACACTTCCTGAATAGTAGATCTGATGATCAACAACTCCGATACCATGTAGAAACTTTTTCTACAAATCATCTAGCTCTGATACCATGTAGAAATTTTGAATAATTTAACACATATTCAACAGAGATTATCCTGATCATGTACTATTGTGGAATACATACAAAATACATAAGCTCCTCTATGTTGATCATCAATATAGCAGCATCAATAAAAACATTGAGAGCATTCACACATTAACACAGTATGTAACCCGGGGAAAGCATCTCGCTAAAAACCCCACACTATCTTTATATTAATGATTGAGACCATGTAACATTACAAAGTACAATGCTTATCACAAGCAATCTAGTACCAGCTCCACCTGTTACACACAATACAACTAAGATCCGATCTCCAAATCGATTCCACTGCTTGCCTGCCTCCACTGCTCAATACCTGACCAAGAATTAATGAGAATGGTCTACCAAACTTGTATTTCACCTCCAAAGAATCACTCACAATGTGTAAGACGTGAGAAGAAGCTACAAACTGGGCAAATACATGAGCAAACTCATTGGCATACTCAATCCCTTGATTGTGCAAGATCTGATGCACAACTATAGTCACAACTGATAGTAATCTGATTCTCTAAGACCTGTCCCTGCTGAAGTGAACATGCACTGACATGCAACTGAGTTAACTGATGTATTCTTTAGTTGTATTATGAGTTAATAATTAGTTTAACAACTCATCATTAGTCTATCTGCAGTTAGACTAACTACAACTAGTTTAACCAAGTCAAACTGAACACAACTCCATCAACTCCACAATCAACTCCATCAAACTCAACTGATTGAGTTCTAACTGAAGTCATGCATGCAACAAATCAACTGACTCATAAGAAAATCGTACTTCCTTCTGACAGCTGCATGGGCCACATCTGTAGCTCAAACTGAAGTGCTCCAAGAGAATAGGATCAAGTTTATAGTCCAAATATTATTATGAGACAATAATATTTGACTTTTCTATTTTTGACAGCCAGTCTAAAAATAGACTTTGATCACCCACACTGTGGTCACCCACACTTTGGTCACCCACATTGTGATCAATCACAATGTGATCATCCACACTGTGATAAAAAATAGAACTTGCGCCATAATTTGCCTGCGGGCCCACTTAGTGAAGGCGACTCTTTTCACTAAGCTCCATCATCTTGTTGCAATCTCAACAGGCTTTGGTTGTAATCTCTTTCTGAACTTATATGAATACAACTATTGATTGAATTCCTACATTAAGTGTTATCGTACATTTGATGGCTTAAGATTCCTTGACCTTTTAAGTAGGCTGAATGCAATTTGTATGTTATCACATTTGTTGTTGTTGTTGTTTTCTTATTATTCGAGGGAAGGAAACAAAGGGTAGCTAGAATAAGGAAGCAGGATCATCACCAAGCGAAATAATGTTCTAAGAGGTAGGCGCTCTTATTTGATACTAGCCTAAGGAAGTTTTCACCAGGTTGTTTGTTTGTCGCTAGACCCACTCTCTTGGACTAGACGAATTGTCTTTGTCTGCATCGAGAATTTACCTACACCACAAATTCGCGACTCCACTGGGGACTTATCCTCTCGTCTGATTTATTTCCATTTCATGGTTTGTGTGAACTTTTGTAGTATCACCCTTTCCCTTTGGTTTTATCTGCTTTGCCTGGTTTACTACTTTGAGTCTGAAATTTACAGTGGTAGGTCTGGTTTTGGCCTTTGAAAATTTTTATTTTTTTCTTGAAATCCTCGATCAACACATTTTATTTACTAACAATCACACCAACTAGCGTGATTTTCTCTTAAACATTCACGTCGTACCCCCTTGTGGCACATGTTTTCAGTTAGGAAATCATGCCATTTCCTGTAGGTGAAGATCATGGTTTCTCCTGAATCATAACCAATGTGTCTTGCCCTCATAATTTCTGCCTCTTAGCCTATTTGAAGGCATACAGACACTAGCCCACCCTCTGATGTGTTAAGTCTGGCCCTGTGTGAAGTTCTTTTTTAGTTTTTCTTTGAATCCCTTGATCAATGCTCTTTTTGGCTAGGCAGTCGCGCTGATCAGGCCTATCAACGCTAGTTGTAGCCTGGCTAGTCATGTCAGTTGTGTCGATCAACACTAGTTTCAGCCCAAAAAGCATGCCAGCCTTTGAGTTAAGAAAAAAATCAGAGTTCTTTCGCCATTCCAGTGCCATGTGTCTTGACCCTCGGACTCTCTTCTTCCACCCAGAAGTGACTAGAATGCTTTGTTTACTGGATTTGATTGATTGATTGGCTTGAAGTTTCATTGCTTGATTTTTTGAGTTTTTTGGATGGTTTCTATGACCCTAGGGCATCTAGGTCAATTACCATTCATTTGTTTGTTTATTCATTGTTTGAATTTTTTGATTTGATGCTTCATTTAATCCATCTTTTAGTCACAACATTTTCATTTCTTCATTTTCAATTGAATGAGTGAAAGAGTCTTGATTGTTCTCTTATTTCGAGTGTCACTTTTCTCTTTCCAAGCATAGATTACATTGCTTGGTTTCTCGATTGACGCATTTATGTGTTTGGTTTGTTTGATTCAGGGAAGAAATTTCTTTTAGTTTCATTTATCATGCTTTGGATTTGATTGATGCTTGTTTTTTCGGAATTGTGAAATTTTCATTAAAATTCTTTATGTGAAAGATTCATTTTTCATTTTATGAAAAGAAGAACATCATTCTAGTTTACTTAAGCGAAAATATTGCATTAGTAGCATTATTGAGAAGCTATAATTGCATCATCATAAGCATTGGAAATGAAATGAAACTTCTTTTGTTGTTAAGGGAAGATTAGGTGCATTTAGAACATGTATTAGTGAAAGATTTCATTATTTGATTGTTGCATTGATTGTGTGCTCTCTATCCCTCAATTAGTGTTAACATCGAAGGAAGATTTATTTTCTCATACAACTGCATATAGGAGTTTTCAAATGACAGTGGTAGGGTCTTGGAATTGGAACCTATTTCAAGATCAACCATAAAAATTTATTGAATTAACCTAAGGAAGCATTGAAAATTAACTCTCACATTTAGAAGGTGTAGGCTAGAGACGTCTTCCGATGTTTTTAAACCTAGCAACTGTCGTTCACTTCAGCATTAGACAGCACTAGTATGGACTTGTGCTCCTCATACCGTCACGTATATAAAGGGATAACCCACTAGGTTTTCAGTCCTTTATCCATAGGAAGTCAAGTCTGCCTCCTTGTAAACGTGATACACTGAACACAACATTTGGGGAGATTGCCTGCCCGTACTTCTCGGTTCGCCGAGAAGTATTTTGCAGTTTGCGGTTACCTTGTGATCCTTTTTCCTAAATTATCCTGAGAAGTGATTTTGGTATTTTTGACTCTTTAAATTTAAAAGATCATCAAGCACTTTCCCTTTCGAGCTCGTTAACTCCGAAAGCGACTATAGTCAGCTTTCACCCTTTTCCCAACTCTTAAAATATGAAAATGAAAATTTTTGTTTCAGTGTCTTAAAATTAACTACCCACAAAATATTCCTTGTTAAAGTTATCTTCCTTAGTGATTCTTTCATGTCGATTCCAATGACAACATTTCTAGAGTCTACCAATCAAGGATTCCTCTCGGATGGGAATCCTATTCCTTTTCCTTCTTTTGGAAACGCTGGTGCTCCTTATATGGATATGTTGTCTCTCCCTCGGTTAACCATTGGTTTACCTGTCTATTTATTTTCGACCTCAGTGGTCTCGAGTGTCCCAACTTCTACCCCACCATTTCCTTCATTTGAATCACATCACGTTGATTCTAAGGTTGACCTCTCCCCTTTCCCCTATTTCTTCATCTTCCTCTTCTACTTCGCCTGGTGAAAGTTTGAAATCCTATAACCAGGAGGCTAAGAAGAAGAAGAAGAAGGCTAAGAAGAAAAAGTCAGATAAGCGAGAGGCCAACTGTGTAGCTGTTACTCCAAATGAACCTCTTGTAGACAAAACTTTTGAGCCTCTACGGAAGGTCAGATTCCCTTGCAAGCTTTGTAAGGGTGACCATCTCCTTCGAGACTATCCTGGCATTCCCAGAGTCTTAGAGGTATGGTCTCAAAATCTGGAACGACCATCCCATTGACCCCTGGAGATCATGTTGATGCTACACCCTCGACTAGCGATGGTAAGGAGAAGGGAAAAATTAAATTCCCCTCTACGTTATGTGAAGGAGAGCATATTCTTCACCTTTTTCGTCTTATGGATAAAGCTTCCAAAATTTTGGAAAACCTTACAGTTCCTAAACCCCAACTTCTTGTTGGATATTAGAGGCTTTTTTCTAACCCTCTCCTAGTTGGTAAAGAGATTTATTTGGATTCATCTCTTGCCCATCCTGCTCTTCCTGAGCATCTCTCTCTTGTGTCTGTTCCTGACCAACCATTGGTTGAAAAGAGTGTCAACTTGGCTCCACATTCAGTTGTTCACTCTTTTCCCAAATAAAGTAGTGATGATCATACTACTCATGTTCTTCTTGTCTCCTCATATTTTCATGAATCGAAGAGTGACCCTCCCATCCAAGTTGTTCAGGAGAGTTCTTCTCCTTCTCCTGCAGAGCATGGGGGAAATCATATGATACCCCCACCAAGTAGTTCTGTGATTTTTTTCATTGGAGTCAATTGACTGCTTTCTGCCTCCCATCTTATGTTCCTTTCTAGATCATAGTACAAGCCTATAATATGGAAGTACATGGCACTATATTAGATGAAGGTGCATCTGTTAGCATCATGTATTCTACTACTTGGAAAGTTTTGGGTTCCCTATAGCTTGTGCTTGTCACCCATAATTTGTTGGCTTTTAACGGAGGAACCAATCAACCCTTAGGGATCCTTCTAAAGTTCCCTATTACTTTGGGAGGAAAGACCATCTATATAGATGTGATGGTAGTCCAAGGTCCCTTAGATTTCAATATTCTCCTTGGACGTGACTATCTTTATGTCATGGGAGTTCTTGTTTCTTCGTTTTTCCATGTGGTTTGATTTCCAGATGAAGGGAGAATAGTGACCATTGATCAATTGTCATTCTTTGCTCACCAGGTGCCTCCTATGAAACCATCGTCCCCTGTTTCTTATTTGCAAGCAGTACCCTCCCCACCACAGGTCAATTATGTGGCTACCCATTCCATCTCCACATCTACTGATGATCACATAGATGGTATAATACATTATGTACTGGGGCACTGGAACCCGATCTGTCTTTGGGACCAGTTGACATGCATTCCTCCCAGAGTGTGGTTATCCCATCTAGTGAGAACCTCTTGGGATCCATGTTCTCATATGGTCCATGAATCAAGGAGTCTAAAAATAGTTTGTTCCTGTATCGACCTCATTAAAAAATGAAACAGATGTCATGAGGATAGTTCTTGGTCTTGTGTCAACCTTGTTAAAAAATGAAACAAAGTGTTGGAGCATGGTTCCTAGTCTTGTGTCAAGCTCCTTAAAAAATGAAACAAGGAGTCCCAAGGATAGTTCTTTTACTGTGTCAACCTCGTAAAAAATGAAACAACTCCCTTTTCCAAATCGGGTATTTGATTAAGATCTCGTCAAATTCCAATTGAGTCTTTCCTTGATCTCGAAAGTGAAACTTCATTCCATCCACCTTTTAGCAACCCGATGTCTACTTCAGTAAATGAAATGAAGTTTAGGGGGCATGTGCCTCGACTGTCATCATGCTGGGGGCATGCCATTTTTTCATTTCAATCTTGTGTAAACATGAAACCTAATCTAAACATATTTCTTCATTTCAAGCTTATGTAAACATGAAACTGAATTCAAGCAGAGTTCCCCATGGTTCAAGCTTGTGTAAATATGAACCCATGCCTAATTTACATCTCGCGATTTCCTTTTTTATCAACTAATTTATGCTAGATGACACTTGGTTGTTTCATTCCATTGCCACCATCTCTTTGGCCTATCATATGCTTTCACTTGGTTGTTTTACCCTTTCTTGAGGAACCGCAACAATGAGTGGTTTTACTAGCCAATCTATTGACCTCTTAGTTGATTTTCTACCCTTTATACCACTTGTTCCTCCAGGATGAGTCACCTTTAAGATCTTTTCTGACTCATAAAAAATGAAAAGATTCCTGTGTATTTTTCCCTTTTAGACTCGTTAAAGCAAATAAAAGCAGGGAGCATATTTGAGCTATTTTTTGACTCTCAAAATATGAAAATATTGTTGAGCTCTTGTCATTTTAAACTCATTAAAAGCTATGAAACATCATTTACCCAATATATGTTTACCCCTTTTCAAGCTGGGATAAACTATTTATGAAAAGGGTACTCCTTGACTGATATGGTTAAGCAGTTCTCTCAAGTATTATTTTCTACCTTTTCGAGCTCGGGAGACACAAATTTACGAAAAAAGATCATGTGGAGTTTTATTTTCCATATATTTTTAAAACTCTCTAAAGACAAAAAAGATATGCGTTACACCTTTGTCGGGCTCATTAAAACATTACACAACATCAGATTCATCAACATGATGGACATGAGCTTCTCCTTCCTAGGGCTCATTAATATTACTATGTCAGATTCATCTAGAGGATGGAATTACAGTGCAAGCACATGCTATCCCCTTCAAGCTTGCAACAAAAATTAATTCAGGTACCCGCCAGAAATGGTGGGGGAAAATGGGAAATTCTATCAGTTGTGTCAGCAACTCACTCTTGAACATGACACTTTCTGCTTCATGTCAGGTTGGGATATCCTCACTTCATCATTGACTTTCCTGGGTTGGGCCATTCATTTTTGCCTTCCATTTGATCTCTGCCACATCATCATGACCTCCGATCCTATGGATCCAAAAGCTGCCAAACTCCAAAGTCGTGTCACCGATATGTTCAAGAGTTGTCCTTCTGCAGTTACACTCATTCCTAATTCTCTATATCATCCATTATTATTGCAGCCCTTTGTCTCATGTTGATGATGTGGGATACATCATGGCCCTCCTTCGACATGGTCACTTCCCATTGACTTCAGCTCATTATCCAGGAAGATGGCCGAGAGACTCCCTTTTAGTACCTTAGAGCTTGCATGCCCTAATGGCAATTTCTTTGCAATCGATGACAAGTTCACATCACTGGCTTTCGATCGAGTGATTTCATGGGTGTTCAAATTCAATTCCTTTATTCAAATTCCATGGATTATGTTGCTGGTACCTTAAGAGCCATTGTCATTATTGGTGGTTTCTCTGGCGCTTGTTAACATTTCACATCATTGACTGGTAATCAAGCGAATTTCTAGCATGTTTGACTTAAACACATTTATTTGCATGTTAGAATTTGTACTTTGATCGTGTCATGTTGGAGCACAAGACCCTAGGCTCAGATTACTAAAGTCCAGGTTGCAAGGCGATGTGACGTGATCATGTTGATATACATGTCTCTTTTAGATGGATGGTTGCGACCATACCATGAGTTGTTATATGTGATCCTTCTCATTATTGGATGGCTGGGACCATACCTTGGTTTCGATATGATCCTCTTTATTGGATAGTTGTGCCCATGCCTTGGATCCATTTACATGATCTTTCTCTAGATGGCTGCATCCATACCACAATTAATGTATCATTTGCTAGAGTTTTCAGTAATGTATATGTATCTATGCTTGCTTGTACGTTTTCCGACGATGGACTCCAGTTCCCCACATCTACTTGTAAAGCATTTCACCCCTCACTCTAGTTCAACCTTCACGCTTTAGGGGGCATCTGTCACACAACATTTTTTCACTCTCCTTGTGTTCCCTGTTCCATGATCCTGGAGGACCCCTACAATGAACCCTACATACTGTCCCATCATGAAGAGACTCCCATTATATCCATATTCATGAGCAGAACAATTCCCTTTTGCATCATTTCCCAAGAATCTTCCTTTTATCCCAGTTTACAAGACCGACGCTGATGACCCATTCCCTCCTCGCGCCGATTTGTGGATATTGAAACCACGACTAGCACCATATGGAATTCTAGTAAATGGTTGGGCTAGATGGAGTTGAGGAAGTTAGTTTGGTCTCTTTTCCCCTATTAATATGGAACAAACCCAAGAGATAAGGCCTCTCCCATGATAAGAGGAACCATCTCCCCTCCATCCAAGCTATATAAACTCCTCCTTTTCCAAGCTAAGCTAATCTTAGTCTTTTTGGTAGCTTGAATAACCAACAAGATATCTATAGCTTGTAGCCTTCTAATTTATGTTTGTGGAGGGAGAATAGTGTGTTTTATTTGGTTTGGAACTAAAGGGAAGAAACCTTAAAACTTCCATTGCTAGGGCTATCCATGAGATGCTAATAGAGGTGTGGGAACCTAGATACGTCAGAGAATACCTGCAACATCAAGGCTTTGGTTGTAATATCTTTCTGGACTTATATGAATACAACTATTGATTGATTTCCTACATCAAGTGTTATCTTACATCTGATGGCTTTAGATTCCTTGACCTTTTAAGTAGGCTAAATGCAATGTGTATGCTATCACATTCATTGTTGTTGTTTGTTTGCTTGTTTTAGGTATTCGAAGGAAGGAAACGAAAGGTAGATGGAGTAAGGAAGTAGGATCATCACCAAGCAGAATAACGTTCTAAGAGTTAGGTCATCTTATTTGATTCTAGCCTAAGGAAGCTTTCACTAGATTGTTTATTTGTGGCTAGACCAGCTCTCTCGGGCTAGAGGAATTGTCTTTACCCATATTGAGAATTTACCTACACCACAACAGCTCACTCTTGAACATGACACTTTCTACTTTGTGTCGGGTTGGGATATCCTCACTTCATCATTGACTTTCCTGTGTTGGGTTGTTCATTTTTCCTTCCATTTGATCTCACCCATGTCATCATGACCTCCGATCCTATGGATCCAAAAGCTTCCAAACTCCAAAGTCGTGTCGCCAATATGTTCAAGAGTTACCCTTCTACGGTTACACTCATTCCTGATCCTCTGTATTATCCATAATCATTTCATCCCTTTGTCTCATGTCGGTGATGTGGGATACATCATGGCCCTCCTTCAGCATGGTCACTCCCTATTGACTTCAGCTCATTATCTAGGAAGTTGGCTGAGAGACTCCCTTCCAATACCTTAGAGCTTGCATGCCCTAATGGCAAGTTCTTTACACTCGATGACAAGTTCACATCACTGGCTTTTGATCTGGTGATTTCATGGGTGTTCGACTTTAGTTCCTTTATTCACATATCATGGATTGTGCTACTGGTACCTTGAGAGCCATTGTCATTATTGGTGGTTTCTCTCACGCTTGTTAACGGTTCACATCATTGACCGGTAATCAAGCAACTTTTTAGCATGTTCGCCTTCAACACATCTATTCACATGTTAGAATTTGTACTTTTATCAGGTCGTGTTGAAGCACAAGACCTGAGGCTCAAATTACTAAAATCCAGGTTGCAAGGCGATGTGACATGATCATGCTAATATAGATGTCTCTCTAAGATGGATGGTTGTGACCATACCATGAGTTGTTGTATGTGACCCTTGTCATTATTGGATGGCTGTGACCATACCTTGGTTTCAATGTGATCCTCTTTATTGGACAGATGCGCCCATGCCTTGGATGCATTTACATGATCTCTCCCTAGATGGCTGCATCCATACCACGATTCATGTATCATTGTCAGAGTTTCAGTGATGTCTATGTATCTATGCTTGCTTGTAGGTTTTCCAATGACAGACTTCAGTTCCCCACATCTACTTGTAAAGCATTTTAACCCCTCACTCTAGTTCGACCTTCATGCTTTAGGGGGCGTCTATTACACTGAATTTTGTCACTGTCCCTATACTCCCCATTCCTAAATCCTTGAGGACCTCTACAGTGAACCCTACATGCTTTCCCATCATGAAGAGACTCCCATTATGTCCCTCTTCATGAGCAAAACATTTCCCTTTTGCATCACTTCCCAGGAATCTTCCTTTTATCCCAGTTTACAAGACTGGCACTAATGACCCATTTCCTCCTCGCACCAATTTGTAGAATCTAAAACTCTACCTAGCATTGTACGGCGCAAATGAGCCTTTTTGTAGTCGTGCCAATCCTCTTATGGCAATTTTTTTAAATACGGAGTTGAAGCTTCTAGGTCTAGAAGCTTTGTAACGGAAGTCTGGTAAATGGTTGGGCTGGATGGAGCTGAGGAAGTCAGTTTGGGCTCCTTTCCCCTATTAAGATGGAACAAACCAAAGAGATAAGCCCTCTCCCATCATAAGAGGAACCATCTCCCCTCCATCAAAGCTATATAAACTCCTCCTTTTCCAAGCTGAACTAGTCTTTTTTGGAGCTTGAATAACCAACAAGATATCTATAGCTTGTAGCTTTCTAGTTTATGTTTGTGGAGGGAGAATAGTGTGTTTGGTTTGGTTTGGAACTAAAGGGAAGAAGCCTTAAAACTTCCATTGTTGGGGCTATCCATGAGATGCTAGTAGAGGTGTGGGAACCCGGATACGTCGGAGGAGACCTGCAACATCAAGGCTTTGGTTGTAATCTCTTTCTGAACTTATATGAATACAACTATTAATTTATTTCTTACATTAAGTGTTATCTCACATTTGATGGCTTAATATTCCTTAACCTTTTAAGTAGGCTGTATGCAATTTGTATGCTATCATGTTTGTTATTGTTTTTTGTTTTCTTGTTTCAGGTATTTGAAGGAAGGAAACGAAAAGTAGCTAGAGTAAGGAAGCAATATCATCACCAAGCGTAATAGCATTCTAAGAGGTAGGCCCTCTTATTTGATTCTAGCCTAAGGAAGCTTTCACTAGATTTTTTTTGTGGCTTGACCCACTCTCTCAGTCTAGAGGAATTGTCTTTTTCCGCATCGAGAATTTACCTACACCACACTGCTTATGGGCTTTATTGACTCAACTAACTAACTATGACTCTGACTAGGCCCCTTGGGCTTATTACATAAATAAATGGGCTAGGGTTGGACCTTAACAAAACAAAGTAAGGCTTATGGCCCGTGGGCTACTATAGTGCACAAATTATCTCTTTGTGCTCTATCCCTATCCCTCTCGTCTACTCAACTAGTCTATGGAACAAATGCACTAAAAAATAATGGAACCCCTTTTCCTTCTAGTGGCTTGATTATAACATAGCCCAATAGCCTACTAATGGTTTGGTTTGACTCATTCGTCTCTTAACTATAGTTACAATATTGACTCTTCTAGAGTCTTCATCATGATCATGTGACTAACCCCTTTCCATGAACAATGGGGGTTGGTGTGGCATCCTTTCGAATTATGGTGGCCAAAATAGGAAGGTTAAATTTCGACTAGCATAATTTTTTCATACGAACTTTGACTGAGGCAATTCTTGTACCATTGTAGAGGCCTCAAAATGCTCCTGGAATGTTTCAAACCCTAATTCATCAAATTGGGTCCCACTGGTAAAAATGGTATTGTGAGTTGGTTCTTCCTTTTTTTCCACTCTAAAAGCATCGAGATGGATAACAAACAATATAATGACCCAACTCGGATCACACCTCTCCATTTTGGGAGGATTTTGGTCCCCAAAAGCTTCTACTAAATGAGGCGAGGAAAATTTTCCTCTACCTTCTCTTGTGTGTACCATTTAGCTTTGCTTGGAATTTATCATTTCAACATGTTATCACATTAACTATGGTTTTAAAAATTTTCGGAAAATGCTGACAGTTTCAGTGTCAGCATTTTAGTTGTAATAAATAGGGAAATCACCAATAATAGGGCTATCGACACTTTAATGTTCTGATAATTTTTTTTGAAGAAATTTGTTGACAACGGGCTTATCAACATTTCTGATATAATTAATAGGCTGATTTTCAACACCAAAAATGAATTTTGACTTTAAATTTTGGAATTATGATAACCACATCAACGGTAATGATAAGGTTTGCAGGTGTGCCATGAGTAAGTGTAATGTTAAATCATTGATTTGTATGTTGCCATCAATATATTGTTTATCAATTAATCATGGTTTAAAGCATGAATTCACCCCGAATTGTAATGATTTCCCCTCTCCACCGATTAAACTCATTTCACTTTGTAAATTGGTGATTTCGTTTGTAAGTTTGGTTATTTTGTTGTGAAAAAAAGGTGTATTTTTCCCCAAATGATTTAATTCTTGAATATCTATCCCGAAATCCAACATCAATTACAGCAGGAAGAAAGGAAATGCTGATAGTCAGTCTGTCAATGAAATCACCAGTTAAAACTCTATTTTTCCTGTACAGCACTATAATTTCGGGAAATCTCTTCAGACAATTGAGAATGAATTTTATGAAACTAATTTTTTTTTGTCCACAGCGGAACCATTTGGAAAAAACTCTCTTGGTTTTCTAACAACTATCATAGTTTTCGATTTTCGAAGGGATCACTAGATCCAATTTTTCAGGATTTCGTGAGGAAAAAGCTCATGGACAATTGTTGATTTGGATGCCACCTCACCAAATTCAATTTGATGATCCTTATCTGCAGCAATGACTCGAACAACAACATGATCTTTATATGAAGATAGGATTACAAATTTTTCTATATGCATGTATTTGATAAAGTACACTATTATTTTTAGATTTTGTAATTAAGTTTTGCTAGAAACTTGTTTTAGTTTGCAATCTTTCCTATAAAGACAGTTTCTGAAGAATGAAGGAGGGGTTGGATTTTATTGTAAAAACATTAGCATTCTGGTGTATTTGAGTAGATCTTAAATATATTACAATTTGATGGGCATTTGTAGAAAATTCATGTGTTGTAGTTCCATGTCCATTATTTCTTTGTTTATGAAAAATATTCTTCATGTGTGGAAACTTTAGTATCTAAGATTGAGATTCATTCATTCTCCTTTCTCGTATTTCTCAATCATTAGCATTGTTGTTTTTGTTAGCTATAATTCCGTTTTCTTCATTTCTCTTCTTCCAAATTTCTCAAATTATCAAAGGAGTTATTACTACCCTAATTTTTGTGTTTTGCTCATTAGATTTGTAGCATCATTTGATAAAACTGGACTCCATGCCCAATGGTGTGTTATATGTACAACCTAAGAAAATTTCATCCTATAAACTAAATCTTACCACATAACGCAATTGCAAAACCTACTACTACAATGACCTAGAGTAGTTGAGTTTTAGGGAGAGATCCCTCTCCAGGTTGAAGGGCTAGATTTCAACCTAAAATAGGTTCGAGGTTACCTTGGAGGTTTTCCTGCAGCTGGGTTTCCTCTAAGATATAACAAAACCCAATCTACCAAATTTCATGCTACCTCTATCTCCTAATTCTGGAAAACTTATGAAAAACTATATTTTCTTTTAGCTCCACATGAGCATTTGGTGCCAAATTCTCTACAAAAGGTATGAACTATTTCTCTTCCTAATCTAGCATGGAAGGCTAAAAACTTCATATTCTCCACATTCACAATAGAGTAAATGGGCATGTATGTGGGTAGAATGAGTCTGTAAGCATAATTTCCCACCTTTTCTAATATTTGAAAGGGGTCGTACCACAAAACCTTGATTTTCTTACCAAGACCCTGTAGCCTTTCCTTGTTCAATTGTAACCATATTATTTCTCCCACCTTAGGGATTCTTTGCTTTGTACTGATCATGACTAACCTTGTATTTTTACTATGACTTCTACAGTGTCTCCTGTACCTATATATGGATTTGCCCAATCTTCACAACAAAATTTTAAACCCTCAAGGCATCCCCTATAAGATCTTCCCTTACTCCTCCTTGTCGCCCATATGAAATATCCAAAGATGAGGGTGGAAAATATTTAAAACAAGTTTCAAATGAATGCTTACTAGTGGAAGTGTGGGCTACTTTATTATAAGAGTGTTGTATATATACATGACTTTCATCCCAGGTCTTCATATGCTTCTCATTGTAACCCCACAAAAGCTGGACCAAAGTACTATTGACTACTTCTGTCTTCCCGTATGTCTGTGGATGAAATATTGTTGACCTATTAAACTTTGTGTCCATATTCTCCCAAAATGTAGTCCAAAATGCACTAATAAATCCTGTGTCCCTATCTAAAACAATGATCCTTGGTATCCCAAAGTGGCCCAAACCTATCAAAAGAACAAGTTTGCTACTTCTTGCCCATCGATGGTATTTTTATAGGGCATTAAAACACACTTCTTGTTGAACTTGTCAACTACCACGAACATGTATTCATGTATTGTCTTGTTTTTTGGTAAACCTCCCATAATGTCCATGAAAATTCTTTCCCAAAGACGAGTGTGTAAAGGTAAGGGATGGTATAGACCTTGTTTACTATTGCTAAATTTGTTGGTAGAATAAAGCATGCATCCTCTTAATGAACCTAGATACTTGTTCTTGCATCTTGGGCTAATACACATACCTCTATGAGTTGGACATTGTCTTCCCTACACAAAAGTTCCCGACAACCTAGGAGGTGTCTCTTTGCTCAGTTGTAATCACTCACCCTTAGGAACAAACAACTTATCTAGCATGTAGAATAACATATCTTAGATATGGTAGTCAAAATTGTTGTCACCATAATGCACATGACTCTAGCTATGAAACTATTGAAACACCTCCTTGAAGTCCTCGTCCTCTGAATATGCCTATCTATATACATCATGGATGAATGGCTCCATGTGCATCTGAGTTCAAAGATGTGATCTTTGATGTGGGTGGCCTTGGAAGCATGTCAACCAACTTTTTTTGGACACCCTTCTTATACTTGATCACTAAATGAAACTACTATAAAAACCCCATCCACTTGTAATGTCTGGTCTTTTTTAGCTTACTTAGCCCTGTAGGTACTATAGTGGCTAGTGATCTGTGTGGATTATTTTTTCTTTTCCCATCAGATAGTGTTTCCACTTCATAATTCCTTTTTGTAAAGATGTAAAGTCTCTACGAAATGTGGAAGCAGAGTGTGAAGCCAGTCAGAGTCAAAGGGTCTTTAGTCCCTTAGGTGGGTAGGTGATAGGAAGGTTTTGAGACTAGTTGATGGTCTGTGGACCATGGTATTGTAAAAGCAAGGCTATAAATAGAAGAGTCATAGCGAGTCTAAGGGATAACTTAGTTGATAAGAATTATTGTAAAGGAAAGAAAGATAAGGCAAGAAATGTCTGCTTCCTATACTTAGGCAAAGGGGAAGGCTCCTGCAACTGATTGCGTAGAGACCTTGGTAAGTCTACATGCTGAGTGCACAAGCCCCTGTAGCTGAGTGCGTAGGGAAAAGAAGTATGTACTTGAAAGATTATACTTATTAAAGATAGTTTTGAGCCAATTCTTGTGCATCTATGTATTATTTCTTACTTCTTATTTCTTATTTATTACTTCTTACTTCTGTGTATTATTTCGTATTTCGATTTGCAATGAAAATTTTCTAAATTAATGCTTATCTTGTGCACAAAAGTAGTAGATTAGTACTATTTATGCATGTTATGAATGATTAAGAGCCTTCGTGAAGGTCTAGAAGTTATTTAACTAAATTATTGTAATTTTATGTTACGGAATGGTTAGGGTTCAAGAGGATAGGAATAAGCCCAAGGAACCACAGGAACCCATCACATAGGCCTTTGGATGCAGAAACCTGGTTCTATCATCTCACAATACTGCCTCGAGTGAGACTGCAGCCTGTGCTACGTGGGTTGTTTCCGAAAGGGCCAACATTCTAGGGTTTTGTTGGTTGGTGCAGATAACGTTGAACCTCGGTCAGACCCCCATCAAGGCAATAGTTAACTTCAAAGTATCCAAGGAAAAGCCATTTTTCTAAGGATATTTATTGTAAATTATGCTCAGATTACAAATTGATTTATGCATTTACTCAATAAAAGAGTTCCATTTGTTTAGGATGACTTCGTTCAACGCTAGATAAATGCTTTGAAAAAGGAATTGACCTCTACTCCTCTTCTGAGTCCACCTGATTATAGAAGAGATTTCCTCTTATATCTTGTAGCTGTAGAATCAACCATCAGTTTGGTTCTGGTTCAGGAAGACAATGCCCTTAGGGAGCATGTGATTTATTATCTAAGTCGTGGCTTAGTTGGTCCTGAACTTAGGTATTCACATGTTGAGAAATTAGCTTTGGCAGCTATTCATGATGTCCAGCGGCTTTGTCATTACATTCTAATTAGAAAAACCTTTGTATTGGTTGTTGTCAAACCATTTCAATTTATTCTCAGTAGGTGAGTGATTGGGGGAAAATACAATAAATGGATTGTCATTTTGCAAGAGTTTGATCTTGTGTTTATATCAGCTAAGTCGAAGAAATATTTGGTTTTTGCATAATTGATTTCGGAATTTCCTTATGAAGGAGATGTTGTTCATGAATATCCTTGGTATGGAGATATCATTATATATCTCCAAACTTTGAAGTTCCATCAGTCTTTTTCTAAGGATGTGTTGAAGGCTCGAAAATCATTTCCTCAACAAGGGGGATAACTAGTCGGTCCGGACCTTGGGACAACTCCTTTTCCATTTGGAATAGTGGCTCTTACTGGGGATGATGCAACTAGTTTCCCAATCTATTTTTATGCTTGGACTAACGAGATGATGTTTTGATATTTTTGGAGTAATACCTAGCCTCAAACTAATATAATTTAACTAATAATCACGTGCAGTTTATCATAATTAAAAATATTTATCTAATTATAACTATCCCGAGAGTAACATGATATATGCGATCTAAAATGATGTCTGAAAGAAATTGATAATAAAGATCATTCAATTGCGATAAGAAGTGAATCCATTTAACAATGATCGTTTCTTATAAAAAGTTAGCTGAAACGATATGAGAGATATATTGCATAAAAATAATTCATGTATTCAGCATAAACTATAGATCATCATCATACAATAGTGCAATAATGGCAATCAAAAATTCAAAATTTCATACATAAATAACTTGAAGACAATGTATTACTTGGATGCATAAGTAAGAAGAATCAAGAGATAAAAGTACCATTTATAATACATTCTACTCATGTGCTTCAGCAATATTGATCTACTTTCAAATCATCCAACATCATCTAAGAGTACAGAAGTGCAATTTCAATAGAAGATGTCAAATTCAAGTAGAAAATAAATCTTGTTCCATTAATTTCACCAGATATTCCTCAAAGGGATAGAAGTGCATGTTTTGAAGATTGTTTCTGATAAAATTTCTGGACCCCTCTCAAAATGCATGAGAGGGGTTTAAATAATAACTTATGAAACTAAAAATTGATTATTACAAAAAAAGTTGAGGAGGTTTAAATGACCTGCCTCAATTTAAGCAAAATAAAACAAAAATAGAAATATGCATAGTGACTAATCCTGCATTCGATCTTTCAGGTCGCAAATATCTAGCATGGTCTTGAGGAGTGTAGGTTGGCCGACTTCAGCTTTCAGTTGTCCTATAAACATGACGTTGACACCATTTTCTCGGTAAAAACAATTAGGCATTTCAGGGTCATACACTGGTTGTTTGGATTTACCAGATATTTCCAATATGTCTCCCAGTTTAACCTGGTCACTTGCCTAATTGCTTCTCTTCTTTCTTTTGTTGCCTGTTTCCACTGTAATTTAAGTTGTTTTGCATTCAAAAGGAAACTGGGAGTGGTCTCTGCCAAAAGATTAGCACTATGAAATTTTTCATTTACACTTTCAATGACGTTGTTTGCCACTGCTGCTGCATCCGTTGTTGCTTGTTGTGCCTCTTTGAGCCGAGAACCCCAACTTGCAAATAAGATCTCCTTATGTGATTCATCCAGTTTGGGCATGTCGGCTCTTCTCCCACTCTCAAAATTTTGCCAAGTTATGAAATATGAAATCTTTTTAAGAATTTCATCATATTCAAGTTGCATTTCCACAACTTGGCTTTTTAACTTGTCACTTATTTCATAGTGAGAGTTCCACTGCAATATTTTTTGGCATAGCAATTCTTTTTGGTGTGTGAGCTAGGAGTTGAGGCTGCGTGCTTCGGTGACAAACTGATCGATCTTTGGGTCGTCCTTATGCAGATCTGTTATGCTCTATATCTGTGCCTCCTTACCTACCAAGCCGATTTGATGTTCTATTTTCATTTGTTGGAACTCCTGTTCTAGCTTAGCCAATTGTATTTCTACTTGATTGGTTTTGGCTTGCTATAACTATTGTTCTAGTGACAAAATCTGGTTTTTTTTTCTTTAAGCAACAATTGTACTTTTTTTGCTTTATCAATGGTTTTCATAGTGTATGCACCTACAAACTACGAGAGCCTGGTGAGGTTGGTCGATGGGTTGGTGGATGAGTCTTTCCAGAGGACATCCATTGGCTCATTGTCTAGAGTGGTAGTAGTTGTAGATTCCAATTTTCTTTTCTTTCTCTGTCTCTTAACAATGGCCTTGTGTTATGGGCTATAAAATACATCAAGAGGGGGAATTTATTCTATTCTTAAAAAAATATCAGAGGTGGGGGTAATAGGAATGTGTTCTATTTCTTGAGTATTCACAGTTCCCCCTGTTATAATTTCCGGAGTTGTTTCTTGATGTGTCATTTGTGTCTCTGGTGCTTTTTCCTTTGTGTTGAGTTTTTTGTTGAAATTATCCCACTCCTCTTCCAATTAATTACCTGAGGATTTATCAGCTATATAGAGGGAGTATGGGTTTCAGTCTTCTTGATGGTCAAAGTCTGTTCATCTATATTTGCTGCAGACTGGGCTATATTCTTGATTGATTCCCTGCTCCTACTTCTCCTATTTTCTGATGACTTCTTGGATCCCTTTCCAGAATTGGTTTTAGATTTTTCCTTAGAGTCACCATCTATGCTTACACTGGGAGTGGGCTCCCTTATTGGTTCAATTAACAATTGGTCCAATGGGACCTTTGATAATCTCTTTTCTCTGTAGCTATAAAATGTTTCAAGACCCTCTCGATAAAAAGGTATCTGTGCCATATGCTTTAGTTCTCTGAAGGTATTATTCTATAATAAAAAATCATCAAATGGGTCCTTCTCATGGCTGAATATTTTTACTTTGACCATAGTGGTAAAATCCTTGACAATACCAAATGGGTCATATTATCTTCTGGGGAACTTAGGTAATCGTAGAGACAACATATTATCTACTTCCCTGAATGCATGTCCAAGGTCATGTAATGCAAACACTCCACATGACATAGGAAATTGAGGCCAAATGGCCTTCTTTGACTCCTTCAATGCTTTTCTCATCCCTCCTTCACTGCATGTTTGATAGGCTGTCTCTCTAAACATTAATTTATCCAGGACATAGAAAGGGAGAACATGGGGAAGGTGATGCTACCAAATACTCTGATATATGTAAATGTCTCTTCCCTGAACCATCAAGCTACTGAGAGGATGCCTATCTCAGCTTCTTGGGAGAATCTGGGGGCATCTCAGTTATAAATTCATTTATGGATAGGAAGCATAACCCCGTGACACATCTTGAAAACATGTGGTTCAAAATTAGATTCCCACATGTCTTTGTGGTGGATGTGAATAGGAGGTGGATCTTGAATAGTCCACCTCCATCCCATTAGAGGGAATTTAGAACCAAAACAAATAGCATCCATTACATAAGCACACATGAAAAACAGAGGGTAAACCCTCGAAGCAATACTCCTTTTCCTTCTATACTCTATAATTGCTTTAGCTAAATTATCAGACAAGATTTGTGCCCAATATATTATTGTCACATTAACAACTACATCTATTAAGGGCAACCATTCTGAGGAGAATTTTTTACTATCGGGTTTGCAAAATAGTCTACAAAGCATAGCCGCAACAAAATAGAAAGGGGAACAAACAGATGTGGTGGTGTACATACCGTTTTTGTCTTTTTTTATTCTTTCTTCATTATTTGACCAATTTTTTGTGTAGTCCATCGGGTCTTCATTTTCTTTGATGAATTTCTCAACAAATTTTCTGTTTTAGGTAACATGTGGCTCCAGTAGGTGGTACATAAACCTTAGGTTATCTGGAGTGAAAGATCCTATAACTTCCTAGCCTCCTGTTTTGAATTCTCGGTCAGATATATCAGTGTCGTCAATGATCCACTTAACCATATCAGTATAGGGGATTATTTTCAGTCGCGCGGCTATTCGGTGCAGAAATGAGCACACAAGCTCAGTTATGGAAGCATCAGAGCAATCATGCTCATCAACTGTAATCATTGTCTCAAGAATCCTTCGTTTTTATTCCTCCAGTAACTGATACATAGCCTCCCATGTAGACGTCCCTACTTCCTTATTACATGTAGTATCCGTGAAAAGAGGAGTCATTTCTGACTTCTCAGAGGAAACTGCTTTCCCTTTCTTCACCATTGTTTTTAGTGTCCTGTTCTGCGGCTTTTCCATGAAAGTTTCAAGAAGAATAGTTTATCGGATAAAAATGATATTGAACGTAGGAATGAATCGATGAAGAAAACTAGTAAAGGTGATAAATGTGTTTTATTTGAAATTACGTAAGAAGATATCAAATCACTCTAAATGGCCTTTCACACATAAACACAGTTACTTCTTCATAAATTCCCACTAATGATCCATTATCTTTAAACTTGAATGTCCATAAATATTCACATCGTAAATCGGGAAACACTCCCCTAGGGTGGTGAGCCTTTAAACTGCGATAACAACAATTTTGCGATTTGCAAAGCAATATTGTAGATTTCTATATCACATAATTTGTTTTCGTTTAACTTACCACTTTTTAAGTTTGTGCGAAATGCGAGATGCGAGAAACAAGCATCATCACTTTTCGGGCTTCTTTTTAATGAATAATGGACCTCTACATGTGTTGGTGGAAATATTAGAGGTGGGTCCAAGACGTGATCTCATTTCGCAATATCGGTTTATGATAGGTTGAGGCTTGTTTCGTATGATTGAAATGCGATGTGAGAAGGCTATTATACCATCGCAATTTTGCAGATCACAATCCTTGAGGGTAGCCTCTTAAGAGAAGTCTTTTATAAACAACGATGTTGTGATGCGAGACTTTAATTTTTTTAAAGAAGCTTTTAAGGACTTTCTAACATTGTGACAGTTTTTCGAATATAGATTTGCTTTTTTGATTATTTCATCGTAGATCGTGGTGGGTTAGAAAGGTATCATTTGTGATGCATTTCATGCTAAATACGAAAAAGTAGCATTTTAATGGTTTTATAGGTTTTGTTTGATATCTTGATTTATTCTAAAAATAAAAGAAATACCTACATGCTAGGATTGATTTTTTTTGGTATATACATTTTTTGAAATGGTCCCCATTTATTAAAGTAATATTTTAGTACTAACATTAATAAATGGGGGGTTGTTGACTATTGGGCATGGAATCCCCCCACAGCATGTTTTGGGGCTCAAAGCCCAAGTTTTGGTCAAAGGTTTTGTAAGACTCTGCGAATTGCGGGCGCAGAGCGCGAAGTATAGGTTAAGTCATAGGGATGTCTGCCCTAAAGTATTGTAATGTAATGTAAAGTCATGTCGGCCTACCCATGGTCCGCGGACCATGGGATGGATCTAAGTTGTAAGAGGAGCGAAGAAGAAGAATAAGAGAGAATACCAATGGTTCGAGCATAGAGTAGGAGTCTAAGTGTATTGGGTCGTAGTAGTAGGAAGAGACTCTGCAGTTGAGTGCGCAGAGGCTTGGTAGAGTCCGCAGCTGAGTGCGCAGACCCCTACAGCTGAGTGCACAGGGTGATGTCGAGTCTGTAATATTGATCGAAGAATAATAAAGAGAAGTTGATTCCTATTTTTGTGTATATGCTTTTGTATTGCCTTCTTTACATTTATACTGTTTTATTTATCAAACGCACTAATATGATTGTTGAATATGCTATAATAATCATTAATCTTACACAAATAAGTTAAGTAATCAGGTAATAACAGATTGAAAAGTAAGAAACTTGGGTATTATACCGGTTGCCCCCCGAGTAGGGCTGCGTGGAAGCAACATCGTAGGTTGTGAAGGAATAGCAAGTGTGCGTAGCGACGTGCACGCAAGGTCAAACCGTGGATTGCCAGAAGATCATCAAACATCCCCAGGGTGCGGAAACTTGGTTCTAGCACCCTCCCATACTACTCCGGGTGAGAACTCAATCTGCGCTCCACGGACTGTTGCCGAAAGGGCCAGTAGTACTAGGATTTGCTTGGATAAATCACCTTTGAACTTGGGTCAGGCCCATACAATTCAACAAATGGTTTCGTTGCTGGGACTGGGATCTGCATAAGGGATGTCTGAAGTCGTGCCACTAGAACCCAACAAAGAAAGAAATTGAAGAGTGGTTGGACAAGAAGATTTATAAGTTAGTGGATGATTTAAATAGAAATACATGAGTATCTAAGGAACAATGGTTGGAGCACTACTTATATACGAAAATCCATGAAATTTTCTTTGCATCCTTTCCTTCTGAGCTGTATGAGTGGATCACGAAGTTAGCAGACATCCAGGGAAGGTGTAGGCTCAACAAACCAATAGTGTGGACTTCAAAATTAGTGCACAAACTAGAAGTGTCAGGAGATAAGATCGCACGAGTTGTGGACCATTGGCTCGACTGAATAATAGGAGGATTTATCACTGAGTTTGCGGTAGACATGACCGTTAGCTAAAGTGAGGTGGAGCGACGTTTTGTCATGGGGCTGCGAGGTAAGTATATTAAATCTTTGAACACTTGGATTAAGATGCTATTGTGTGAAAAACGGGTTATGAGAATAAATTAATGTTTGGTACTAAAGGAAGTGGGAAGATCTATAGAAGTGGAATTAGTGAAGAGTTGGAAACCAGTCCCTTAATTTCACCCTCATGGGAAAGCGAGGAAGAGCTCGCGAAAGTTTCTCCCAGAAGCGTGGTCATTCTGATAAGGCAACTTATTCTGTGCTTACCACCTCCACCCACACCGCCACCTGTCTCACCCTCCCCACCTCCATCTCCACCCACCCCATGTCCGCCACCACCACAGTTTAGTATGGTGAGCGCAATCAAACTATCGGTATTAGGAGGAGTGGGGAATGAAGATCCGGACCAATTTTGGTTCGTGGTAAGAGTAGTATGGGAAGCACAAGGCGTCGTGGATGAAAATATTAAAAAGTCTACGTTGGTGAGCGCGCTGTAGGATCACGCATTAACGTGGTATATCAAGCATTCTAATGACCACCCAAACGCAGGAGTCACAGAAATCTAGGCCACACCAAACAGGGAATTTAATAGGCCAATATTAGAAACACAATCAATCATCGGGTTTAAGGAGATCAAAATGCTTCTAGGCGAGACCCCCTGGGATCTGGACCAAAGGCTGAAGAGTACGATTCACGAAGCCAATATGACTTTGACAAATGGACAACATCGCGCATGGTTTGTGGCATCACTTACGCCACACTTAAGGATGGCACTGTCACAACAAAAAATTTCCACCTAGGCCGAAGTGTTGGAGATGGCAATGATATTACATGAGAAACCTATACAAGACCCTGGGTTGGAAGTCCAACAAATCCACGCACAACTGTAGAATCTGTGTCTAGAAATGCAAAGTTTGAAATAGGATAGGACACCTCGGCTGGAGGCACGCGAGGAATTATGTTGCATAAAATGCAAAGGCCAAGGGAACAACAAGGACCACTGTCTAGTGTTCACGAACTACTTGGTAGAAGGAGGGCCAATGTCATTAAGACTGGAGGCACAGGCAGGGCCGAGCATGATGTCTGCATTATGGTGCACGATCTATTAGATAGGAGGAAAACACACTACAGATAATTATCATCTGTTGCAGAAGTATACATAGACATCCTAGTAATTGTTTTGTAATTTCTGCAGGCCGGTAGGCCATGATGGACGCACCTGCCGAAGCTACGAACTAATGATGGATCAGACTCCTGCCTACAGGGTGTAGACTGAAACGTGAGGCCTTGACCCAAATGCAGGGACGGTATGCACTAGAACTCAGGGGTGTGGTCGAGGTTGAGGTGGAATGGGACTAGGGAGGGGTCGTGGACAACTAATTTGTTACAATTGCGGAGGGTCAGGGCACTATACCTGCTATTGTACAAACCTGACAAGGACATCATGTCAGTACTATACTTAGTTTGATCATGAGGTAGAATATTGCCCTTCGAAGATAGCAAGGATGTACGAAAAGGGGTACTCCAGCCCCCTCCAACTCAGAATTTGTAGATGATGAGGTCTAAGCCACGCGAAGAAGACCCGAATATAAACATGATGCTTAGGAGTGGTATGACCACAGGAGAGGATAAAGGGAAGCAGCCAAAAGAAAGTGCATGGGTTCGCAAGGTTCCTACAAAGGAACCCAAATTTTATTTAGAATGCGTGAAGGAGACATTCATGGAAGCTACGAAGAGCTTCACAGAGGCCTCCACTTCAGGTAGTAAGGATCAACTAGAACCAGGGATGGATCCTTCAATGCTTACTACCTTTCTGGAGACATGCATGAAACTACTGCATGACAGAAATGTAGGTTTTAACCCTGTACAGAAATTACCTACATACGAATTATAAAACACATAAAGTAAACAATGCGAGAGCATAACACATAAAACACATATACACAGAGATTTTCCCCTAGATCCCAAAACTATGACTACCAGCTTGATTTTTCATTATGTTCCTTTTAATGTTACAATACATATTTATACATGTTGAAGCATCCAATACCATGGACCAAAAACCATCGTGTCTAATACCATGGACCGAAAACCATCGCGTCCAATACCATGGACTGAAAAACCATCGCATCCAATAAACATGTGCGAAAATCATGCACAAAACCATAGGAGGGTCTGCCCAACTTAACATAGGGTCCAAAACCAAAATTTTCTGGGGCGCTGCCCCAGACCCCATAAAGTGGGGTTACGGGTGCCCTTCAAACCCCCTATTAACTACGTGGAAAGAATATAACACAACCCAACATTCTCCCACTTGTTGTTTTTTACCACAGGGGACCACAAGAGAGCTTAGTCATTTTCCTAGCCCTGAAATGCCCATTGTCTCTCTACACCAAGAGAACTTCTCAGAGCTCACAAATTTTGTCAATGCATCTGCAGTATTCTTCAAAGTGTCCACCTTTACCAGCAACACCTTTTTGTCTTCTATCATATCCCTCACAAAGTGATACTGAACATCAATTTGCTTTGTCTTTGAATGATATGCAGGGTTTTTTACCAAGAAAATTGCACTTTGGTTGTCACAGTCTATTCTTATAGCTTCCTGTACTAACCCCATACTTGAACACAATCTTTGCAACCATATTGCTTCCTTGCTTGCATGAGTGGCTGCCATGTATTTTGCCTTTGTAGTTGATAGTGCCACTACAGATTCTTTATTACTCATCCAACTAACTGCACTTCCAAATAGGTTAAACACATACCCACTTGTAGATCTTCTCTGGTCTAGATCTCCAGCCTAGTCTACATCAACAAAGCCACGAATATCCAACACTTTGTTCAATCCTAGTCTTCCTTGGTAGCACAAACCATAATCACTATCGCCACACAAATACCTGAAAACCCGCTTCACTGCTATCTAATGCTCCTTTCCTGGTTTTGACATAAACCTGCTCAATACTCCCACTACATGTGCAATGTTTGGTCTAGTACAGACCATTACATACATCAGGCTACCGATTGCACTTGCATATGGAGCATGGGACATGTCCTCTTCCTCTTCTTGTGTCTTGGGACATTGTTCAACAGATAACCTCACACCTACAGGAATAGGAACCTTCATTGGTTTACTATCCTACATGTTAAACCTCTGCACTATTGTCTTGACATACTTCCTCTGGTTTAACCAGAGCTTCCTCTTTGCCTGATCTCTTTTAATTTCCATGCCCAAAATATAGTTTGCAACACCAATATCTTTCATGTCAAATTTGGAGGACAATTGGGTTTTCAAATCCTGTATAATTTCTTTGTCATTTCCAACCAACAACATATCATCCACATACAAGACTAGATAAATAACATAGTCACCAATTAATTTAAAATACACACAGTGATCTGCTTTGCTTCTGGGGAAGCCAAGTCCCCGTATAAATGTATCAAATTTCTGATACCACATCCTTGGTGACTGTTTTAACCCATACATAGACTTATTTAACTTGCATACCAGTTCTTTCTTACCCTTCGCTGCAAAGCCTTCAGGTTGCTTCATGTAGATTTCCTCTTTTAGATCCCTGTGAAGAAATTTTGTCTTCACATCCATCTGTTATACCTAAAAATCAAAGCAAAAACAATAGATAAACGTAATCTAATAGAAGTTACCTTGACAACAGGAGAAAAAATATTACCAAAATCAATTCCTGACACCTAGGAATAACCTTTTGATACCAATCGAGCTTTGTATTTCTCCACTTTTCCTTCTGCATTTGTCTTCTTTTTGAACACCCATTTGCTGCCAATGGTTTTCCTTCTAGATGGTAACTCCACCAGATCCCAAGCCTCATTTTTGTGCAAAGATGCCATTTCATCAACCATGGCCTCTTTCCAGAGTTTTCCATCCTCTGTATCTACTGCTTCCTTCACAGTTCTGGGATCATCGTCAGTAATAGATAAAGAAAAATTTGAACAGAAAGTATATGGACTATACCTTTTAGGCTGCCTTCTTTCTCAAACTGATCTTCTCATAGCCAGAGTTTGTGGCTCTTCATCTTCTGATTCCTCCTCTGTTGTAGAGTCTGATTCTTCCTCCTTTAGCTCAAACTCTATCTTCTCAGGTTCCTTTCGTCGGACTTCATGTTTAATAGCATCTTTCACCTCTCTGAACACCACATCTCAGTTGTACACAACCTGCCATATGACTGGGTTCTGTTGTGGTAAAAACACAACCCCCCCATTATTGATGTGTTCACTTCAAATAATGGGGACCCTTTCTATAAAATTTTGGCTAAACACCTTTTTGGATTTTTATTTTAGTTGATTGCCCTACGTTTTTGTTAATTTTTAGTTTTCTTTAGATTCTTGTTTTGATTGTTTTCTTAGAATCGATTTTTTACAAGCTTCCCATTGACACTTGTTTCGCCTCATTTGGTCAACTGGTTTGAAAATGGCACTCCTTTGAAATCTCATCATTTATCTAGCCTGGGTTTAAAATGCATAAAATGTACAATATTGCATTTTGTAAATAAATTAGTTCAATAACTCATTCATTTTAAATATTAACCCGTAGCAAGTTTTTACTAACATTTTTCCATTCTAGTTATGCAGCCAAATCATTAAGTATCGGGATTTAAGAAATTTACTCCAATTTCCAAATCAATTACTAATCTTAAAAAACCCATAATATCCAAGTAGCTGTAGTTCATTTTTATTCTTTTTACAAGTGGCTGTAGTTTAGAAACTAAAATTCATAAAATAAAACCACAATAAAATTGATATTTAATGTTAAATTTTAAATTAATTAAATTAATTAATAATTAATTTAATTAAAATAAAATTCAATATATGAAATATCAATATAATATAAAATATATAATAAATAAAAAAATTTCGCATCGGAGGTTTTAATCGCATTGGGAGCTTTCAAATGACATGTTTTTAAAAACCTCGATGAACTCATACCCCCGACGCCGATTGCCGATATCGCATCGAGGACTTTGACATTGTAACATATTTGATAAACCATACACCCATCTCCGATCCCCGATGGCTCACTTCTCCCGGCGACAAAGCATAAAACATGGGGTATTAAAGCAAAAGCATATTTTAAGTTTTGTGTTAGTTTGAGATTTTTTAAAGCACTCATACGTATGAGTGGAGTAAGTAAGAAGTAGTGTAGGTTAATATATATTAATATTAGTTTATATATTAATATGTAATATGTAATATATTGTATTAATTAATAACATGTAATGTAATATATTATATTAATTAAATTAATTAATAATATGTAATATTTTATTAATTGAATTAAAATTTAAATATCATTTAGATTAATATTGATTAGTTTTTTTAATTAGATTAAATTTGCTTATAAATCAATAATTAGATATTAGTTAAATTAATAAATAGGTTATTAAAAATTAGTTTAGTTTATAATTAACAATTAATTTAGAATTAATTAGAATTCTAATTTAGGATTAGATTTTTAATTAAAATTTTAATTTTTAGCCCAGCAACAGAATTTTCAGATTCATGCCAGATTTGACTCATCAACTTTGGAAGCTCATAGAATGAGTTATACTTGGCCAAATGAGGCCCAGGATGGCTCATTGGAAAGAGAAAGTCAAGGAGAATATTTCTGAGGAGATTTCGTTGACATATTTGGTCATTTATTGAGTCAAAAATCAGGCAGAAGATCAAGCTTCGAATTTTGAAAACAAAATCATTTTTCTGAGTTTTATTTTCATTGGTCCAGGCCTCTTTTAATTGCAGATTCACTCGTCAATGATATTCTTGGCCAATTAAATCATCCCAGGCATCAATAGAGAATTTATATTTTATAAAATTTGATTGGATTTGATTTAAATGCCAGCAATGCCATGTTGATTTTATTGTTGCATTTTAATTTATTTTGATTTCTTTTTGCAGGAAAACAGTGGAAGAAATATGGAGAAAAGGATCTCAATCAATGAGAATGCTCCAGCAATTGGATTTAGCAGATTTCTCTTCACCAAACTTTCCTCTCAAGAATTCCTTCACAGATAGTATAAGTAATAGATTGCAGAATGTAATAAGGGGCTGCTCTCCTCTGCAATGCTAGACTTCTAAAGGCACTACTGTAATAGGAATTTAGAGTTGTAGGAGAGAGGAGAGAAAATCTCAGATCTTGGGATTATTGAGGATTTTTCCTTTGTATCTTGAATTATGTATGAGGGGCAAAGTTTTCACTATTGTGGCTTTAGCTTTGAAGGCATAAGTTCAAGCAATGTAAAGGACTGTTGGAGACCAAGATCAGAGAAATGGATGCAATAAATTGGTATTTTTAATACTACTGTTTTAAATATCAGTTTCATTTTTATGGTAACAGGAATGTGTCATTTTATTCATGTTTGTGCATTATTGTCAATATGGGTAGTTTGTCTCAATGTTGTTATCATGTATCTCTGTTCTTATGAATTAATTTCTCATTTCTGAGTAACTATTTACTCAGAAATCTGCCTTATTAAAACTGATTTATTGAGTGGTAATATGTTGTGAACTATTTCCACATATTATTGTTTAGTTATTGGATTTGCTGATTTGATAATCAATATCATTTATGTGAACTACTTCCTAAGTGTTGTTGGTTTATTATTTCAGTTAAAAGGTCTCAATAGGATGTGTTTTGATATCCATAATATCAGTTAATTGAACTACTTCATTAACTTGATATTCATTATAAACAAGACATATCTAAATCCCAATACTTTAATTATCTTGCTCTTAGTTGGGTTAGATCTATATCTGCCTAATTAAGATAGGATTTAGATTAGTTTCTTTTGCTTACATCATAGAATAAGCTTGCATTTAGAGTAAATTCTACATCCTTTTAAGTCCTCTCCTCAAAGAGGCAAAATTTTAGTTGTGGCTTGGCTGAACCCAAATCAGCTTAATGGTCATTCTCTTGCCTGATCAGCAAGAAGAAGTGATCTGATGTCCTTGTCTATTGGTAGTTAAAGATACATTATAAACCAATAGCAATAGGGAGAAGGTAACTGGACCTAGTTGAACAGTCGGAGCCACCACACCAAACGGAAAAGGAGCTGCTTTAAGGTCTGGACCGGGTGGTTATCCCCCAATGTTGTTGCAGCGATTTTCGAGGCATCAACATTTTTGGCGCTAGAAGGAGGGCCTGAGATTTTTGTCTATTGGAGTCTTTTCAATTTTAATATTTTATTTATTGCGATGGCTCCTCTCAAACTTCCAATTTGGAGTTGTATCCATGGACGTGCATCCTCCAATACTCCACCCGAAGTGGTAAGACTCTTGTCTCAGGCAAAGTTTAATGGTAAGAGAAATTCTTCTGCTTTTAATCATGTCTTTCAATTTATTCAAAATGTTTCAAAATATGATTTTCAAGGAATTGATGAAGGCATTTTATGCAGAATTTTTACTCTCACATTTACTGCAAAAGCCAGAAGCTGGTGCAGAACTCTTCCAGTTGCTTCAATCCACAGCTGGGATCAATTTGTTACAATTTTCATTTGTAAATTTGATGGCTATGATTATGAACAGGTATGTGAAGAAATTGAATATCTACGAAGGTTTAAAAATGAGTCTGTTAATGATTTTAATATGCGATTTCATTTGAATTGCTTAAGATTTAAAGACGAAGATAAACCTACGGAAGAAGAATCATTAGATTGGTTTGAATATATTTGTTCTCTTCCAACCATTCCCAATCCATATGAAATTAATTCGAGCTTTGTTCCATCCCCTTCTAATATAAATGAGAATTCCAATATGGATGTGCAAATAAATGGTGATGAAGTGGTTTCACAAAGCTTAGAAAATATTTCCATTCAAATGCAAGAAGACAACAATAGAAATTTTGGGGAAAAAGCCGCCTTGAAATCTGAAAGCTACTTTGAAGTAAATTCAGAAAATAAAATCGCAAATCAGCAAGTACAAGCATCAATTAAAGTAAATAAAATGCAAACTGCTGTACAAATTTCTGAATTTCTCCATGATGAGCAAATGTCAAAATCAGAGCAGCAAAGCAGCGTTCTTCAAGTAAGCATACGCACACAAAGGAATGATCAGCAATCTGAAAATTACAATGAGCATAATGCACAAGAGCTCTCGAACAGAGACAGTTTTAAATGCATTGTTTCAGGTTCACATTTTTCCCTTTATCCTGATATTTTTAATGATAGTAATTTTTCTCCTCTTAGTATCAATGATATTTCAGAAATTAAAGAGGATGGTTTAAATGAATTACCATTAAATTTTTATCAAGATAAAGAAACAATAATTGATCATTCTTTTGCCACTAATGAACATGAGATTTTTGTTCCTCCTTGTTTTGGTATATTGGATGAAATCGAAGGGAATTCCAGACAATCTTGTGAGGTCATTTATGATGATTACTCTGACATTGAAGATGTTGATTTCTATTATTCTCAAGAGAATCCTCATGATAAAATTCAAATAACATCTGAGGATGAGGAACGCTTCAATTTAGGAATTATCCCAACTAATCCTCATTTTAGAGCAGCAAATTATCTTCATGATTTCATCATTCAAGAAATAATTCCAATTTATGATTCATATGAGGATCAAACTCCCATTCCTAATCATAATCATAATTCGTTTTCTATTTCACAAGTTGGAATTTGAAATTACCCAAATTCCATAATTCTGGCCATTCCTTGTGAAAATGAAATCATTTCAAAACGATCCCAAATGTGCTGTAACATTAGTTGTAAAAATAGTAATTTCATTTTATTTTTATTTCCCCACTTATTTTGTATAAAATCGGATTTAATTTTTCAAATTTTCCACACTTTTCGCTGGCATATTGAATACCTTACTATTAAACACTCAATTGATGCATTGCCCAATTGGGAAATTCAAGTTTCACATTATAATCATCAGCATCGAAAGATATTAATATTCCAATTTATATCAATGCTAATGATTCATCAAAAGCTTCTATCTTTTCAAAGGCAATGTCAACAAGAAAATGTATTTTTGCAATCTGGCCAGCAATTCAATTCAATTAATAAATTGCCATTTTATTTGAAAGACTTTCATCCATTTTTCATTGACTCATTTGAAAATTGTTTGGAAATATTTCCTTCAAGGAAAATTGTCAATAATTTAACATTTGTACATAACACTAACAAATTTTTTTAGGTCAAAGAATCTAAAAGCTCATTTTCACAATCTGGCCTGTTATCCCTTCCTTTGAACATTTCTCAATCCTTAATAGAAATCCATCCAGATTTTTATGATCCAATTGGTAGTCAATTGGAAAGGAAATTTCAGGAGAGAGAGATTTTAATTAAGTTCCTAACAATAACTGTACATTCTGATTTCATATTTAATTTTCTTAGTTTAATTATATTTGTATTTTTATTACTAACATTTGAACTGTACATAAACACAGGAATTAAAATGAGAAAGTGGTTACACTGGAAATATGACTATACCTAGTCATTTTCATGTACATGGTTAGAATAGGAGTAGAATTAAATTAGTTAGTTTGTTTTATGTAGTTAATTTGTTTTAACAGTTCTGTAGATTAAAAATAAAACAAAGCAATCAGCCATTCTCATACATGTTCAGTGAAAACATTTTTCCCTATCAGAAAATTTTAATTCTTGCTTTCTTTTAAATTTCTTACAGCAATACCTCTACTCTGCCTATTTCGAATAATGTCTTGATTAAATTCAATTAAAGTTGCACTTGGTATCGATTGCCTCAAAGCCACTTTTCTTCATTTCGGGGTTTCCTTCTAAGATTTTCTTTTGAAATTTATACGGTAAGGATTTAAGGATATAAAAGCTTCATGATCCCATTATCCCATGAAATGTATGACTGTCTATCATAAGCTTAATTCTAATTCAATCATTATTAGTCAGTCTAACCCTTCACGGTAATCATATGAAGTTCATATTATCTTCCTCGGAATTTGCCAAAAGCTGATCTTAAGGATGTCCATTTTGCCAAGTGCACACATTCAAATCTGTTTTGATATTTTTCTACAATTAGTGGCTTAATCTCATTCTAATCTTTAGTTTATTATCTGATGCTGTAAAATGCATCATCTTTATTTACTGAAGGCATTATTGAATAGTCACTATAACAATACAGATTTTTCTCAAGATTAATTCGGAATGAGTAGAGGTAATAAATTGTTGTTTCACTTCGAAAGGGAAGCATAGCTTAATATTTATTTCTGATAAATTTTATATTCCCTAGACATGAATAAACAAATTTTATTTAGGCTGATTGCACACTTAGATTTAGAATAAATGATGAGATGATTTTGAACAAAGTCAAAATTTTGATAAATCAAAGGAAGAATTTGAAGATTCGTAAGGTAAAATTCGCAAACAATTTCCTTCCAGGTACGCATTTGCAAGTTCGTTCTTATCTCTTATTAGTTTCTCTTTTCCTTAGTTTATTTTTTATTCTTGTTCTGTTTTATTTGCAGGTTTTCATTTGCTGTCAAAACTTGAAGTTAGTAGCAAACTCATTTCAAATTTGCAACAGGCTCAGGGAAATTTTATTTGTGATGCATTAGAATGTGAACATTTTTTTTTTTAAAATTTTGCTTTCGTTGATCATTTCAATTTAATTTTAATATTGCTGATGCTACGGTGAATACATATTCGCAATACTACCATCGCGTTCATCTTCGTCAATAATTTTATTCCAATATTACATCATCTACCTCACAACCATTTGTAGCATCCGAAGTAGCACTTAGCATTTTTGATAATAAATTAATGATCTGAAACCTCCTCGCTCATATGCCATATCGCATTTCGCATATCGGAGCTTTGCAGTTGAAGTATACTTCCATTATCATAAATCGCCAATCTCTGATAATCGACTTTACCGATATTGCGATAAGCACATAATTCTGGACCTGATATGAAATTCAAATCAAAGTCATAAAATTATCGCGTCCGTTTAATCGCAATAATGGTAAGAACATATCTTTTAAAGGGCCGATGTCTCGGATCCGATATGTTATCAAATTTTTATTATAAAATTATCGGGTCCACTCTTCATCGCATATCGGCATATCAAATATTGTTACACCATGTACTAAAAATTGCCGATCTCCAACTAGCCACGTCATTCATCGCATATCGGCATCGCAAGAATCATATCGTGTTACATCGGGTACCAAAAGTTTGCCAATCGCCGATATCGCAATCGCTTCGTCACATTGTTATTTATGCTTACATCAAATCTCTGACTCTGCGATGTGCGATGCGCGATATGGGAAGCACAGTGTAAATATGCCCCGACCCCCGATATAATATTTCTTTAAAGATGCGATCACTCCATCTCATAGCACAACTTCTCATCGCATATTTTCACATCGGCGATTCACCATTGCAAGAACTTCCAATGCATGCCTCTAAGCCGTTAACATTTAATCAATATATGGCATAGCAATAAAATTGAAGTCTTGCAAATTAAACTTAAAACATGATGAAGAAACATGTTGTGTGGATCATCCGATGAGGCGATGTGTTAAAGCGAGCTTGGGTAACCACTATGGTAAAAAGGCAATTGATGACAAATTTGCAGCATACGAAAATCATTTCAATTTCTCATACATTTTAGTTTTAAATATATAATTCCACAATTAAAAATGGAATTCAAGACCTCTGTCTTTATATTTAAATTTTATTATCTTGGATTTGGTCTTGATTCTGGACAATTTATCAAATCATGGAGTTTATATTAAACTTATAATATTTTGAGGAATAGTCATTACTGCAAATTCTCATTCTCATCTCTGATGCATTTCTTTTATTTCAATTCCCCTGAGCACTAAGCATTCTATTTTTACATTTTACTGGTTGCTTTAGTTTAAATAAAATAAATTATGATTTTGGGTTATATGATTTTGGTTAGTTTGACTTCTTCATGTTTTTAATATTAATTAAAATAAGAAATCAGCCACTTTGGAGAAACTGATACCTTTCAGGTAAGATCAAAAGCAATGATCCAATGGTAAGATTCATGTACCCACTTTCATTAATTTCCATTTCATCACTCTAGTTTCATTTTTTGTTTTTAAATTACGCTGATATAAAACTCTGTTTTGTAGCTCTTCACAAAATTTTTCAATTTTCTGCCAAATCATATTTTCAAAGTCCATACTCTTCTCCTGGCTTTATTTCAATAAGCAGCGATAATCTTCATCGAAACAACTACACCAAGAAGTTTCTGAACCTTTAATCTGTTTCTTTAAGCATTCCTTTTCTTTTAGAAAATGATTAAGATGATGCTTGGGAACAAGAAGACTCATATCAAATAGAAATTATTCATTGTGGCTGAATTTTACGATCACTGTTATCTAAAAGCCTAAAGCATTCACAACTCTGCAAGGTATGTTTTTCTAAATCTCAACATAAGAAGGAATGATTACATGCTTATTTTATTTTTCTTCATATTGTTAGAGACATTGGTATAAACATTATTGTTTGAGTTTATCTTGCGAGACTGGGATTTTCTTTTCCATTTTTAGAGATTTCTTTGTTTTTATTTTTGTTCGCTGATTTCTTTTCTCATTGTAGTATAAGAATTCTTTTCCTTCGGATTTCAGCTTTGATTTTGGTGACTTTGCCATTATTTATATGGAAAGCCTATTTGTTACCTAACAATGGTCAGGATACGTGGAGAAAAATTGTTAATAGTCACCTATTAGCTTTTTTTTAAATCTCTTAGTAAAGTTTGATTTTCTTATTATAAAGGTAAACATATTTAAGGAAGAGATTACTAATCGAGAAGTTGGCAAAGTATCATAAAATCTGAAAAATTTCTTTTTCATCAAATTGTAATCATTTTGAGATTTCAAAATTTTATTAGGATCTTTCAAAGTTCTATTATCAGTCAAGAAAAGTTATTTATAACCAAGAAAAGACACTTTACAGCAAAGCACCTTCAACTCTGAAATTGTCATTCTTAACTCTTAAGGAGTCTATGATTCTCCCTATCCCAAAGAGTCTTGTTTTTCTAGAGTATAATCAAGAAATATATCTAAACTTAAAAGATAAGAGGTCTCATCATGAGCCTGCTTACCATGATCATAGGGAAAAAATAGGCTGACATTACCAACACTGCTAAACAAACCAGGGTAATGGCTTATGATTGCAAACAATTATAAGACAAGGGGTCTCATCACGAGCCAGCTTGTTCAGTCCAATTTTAACCAATGAATGGCATTGTCAACTATCTGGCCACCAAACCAGGACAATGGCTTTTAAAAATAAAAAAATAAAAAATAAAATTCAAAGAAAATAAACATATATAAATGGATTTATCCCTAGATCAATAATTCTTAAACAGATAGGATTCTGAATCATTTATGATTAAAAGGTAACCCTGTCGAAACTATAGATGTTTGCTGGCGGCAGTGGCTCTACCTATGACAAAGGAGTATATTTTAAAAGCTAAGCTGTAAAGTGACCCCTGCTTTATCTCTACAACTAATTAACGACTGATATAGAGTTTTGAAATATTTTAATTTATGAGAAATTTTAAGAAAAATTACAGTTAGATGATTCTGGTTTTTATTCAGACTAACGAACCTAGTCAAGCATTTCACGCATAATTTTCTCTTCTTTAATTATTTTTGCTTTAATTTTAGGAAAATCTCATTCATAACAGAGATAACTGGTTCTTCTCCCGTGTGTCGCCATTGTTGTGGTAAAAACACAACCCCCCCATTATTGATGTGTTCACTTCAAATAATGGGGACCCTTTCTATAAAATTTTGGCTAAACACCTTTTTGGATTTTTATTTTAGTTGATTGCCCTACGCTTTTGTTAATTTTTAGTTTTCTTTGGATTCTTGTTTTGATTGTTTTCTTAGAATCGATTTTTTACAAGCTTCTCATTGACGCTTGTTTCGCCTCATTTGGTCAACTGGTTTGAAAATGACACTCCTTTGAAGTCTCATCATTTATCTAGTCTGGGTTAAAAATGCATAAAATGTACAATATTGCATTTTGTAAATAAATTAGTTCAATAACGTATTCATTTTAAATATTAACCCGTAGCAAGTTTTTACTAACATTTTTCCATTCTAGTTATGCAGCCAATTCATTAAGTATCGGGATTTAAGAAATTTACTCCAATTTCCAAATCAATTACTAATCTTAAAAAACTCATAATATCCAAATAGCTGTAGTTCATTTTTATTCTTTTTACAAGTGGTTGTAGTTTAGAAACTAAAATTCATAAAATAAAACCACAATAAAATTGATATTTAATCTTAAATTTTAAATTAATTAAATTAATTAATAATTAATTTAATTAAAATAAAATTCAATACATGAAATATCAATATAATATAAAATATATAATAAATAAAAAAATTTCGCATCGGAGGTTTTAATCGCATCGGGAGCTTTCAAATGACATGTTTTTAAAAACCCCAATGGACTCATACCCCCGACGCCGATTGCCGATATCGCATCGGGGACTTTGACATTGTAACATATTTGATAAACCATGCACTCATCCCCGATCCCTGAAGCCTCACTTCTCCCGGCGATAAAGCATAAAACATGGGGTATTAAAGCAAAAGCATATTTTAAGTTTTGTGTTAGTTTGAGATTTTTTTAAAGCACTCATACGTATGAGTGGAGTAAGTAAGAAGTAGTGTAGGTTAATATATATTAATATTAGTTTATATATTAATATGTAATATGTAATATATTGTATTAATTAATAACATGTAATGTAATATATTATATTAATTAAATTAATTAATAATATGTAATATTTTATTAATTGAATTAAAATTTAAATATCATTTAGATTAATATTGATTAGTTTTTTTAATTAGATTAAATTTGCTTATAAATCACTAATTAGATATCAGTTAGTTAAATTAATAAATAGGTTATTAATAATTAGTTTAGTTTATAATTAACAATTAATTTAGAATTAATTAGAATTCTAATTTAGGATTAGATTTTTAATTAAAATTTTAATTTTTAGCCCAGCAACAGAATTCCCAGATTCATGCCAGATTTGACTCATCAACTTTGGAAGCTCATAGAATGAGTTATACTTGGCCAAATGAGGCCCAGGATGGCTCATTGGAAAGAGAAAGTCAAGGAGAATATTTATGAGGAGATTTCATTGACATATTTGGTCATTTATTGAGTCAAAAATCAGGCAGAAGATCAAGCTCCGAATTTTGAAAACAAAATCATTTTTCTGAGTTTTATTTTCATTGGTCCAGGCCTCTTCTAATTGCAGATTCACTCGTCAATGATATTCTTGACCAATTAAATCATCCCAGGCATCACTAGAGAATTTATATTTTATAGAATTTGATTGGATTTGATTTAAATGCCAACCATGCCATGTTGATTTTATTGTTGCATTTTAATTTATTTTGATTTCTTTTTGCAGGAAAACAGTGGAAGAAATATGGAGAAAAGGATCTCAATCAATGAGAATGCTCCAGCAATTGGATTTGGCAGATTTCTCTTCACCAAACTTTCCTCTCAAGAATTCCTTCACAGGTAGTATAAGTAATAGATTGCAGAATGTAATAAGGGGCTGCTCTCCTCTGTAATGCTAGACTTCTAAAAGCACTACTGTAATAGGAATTTAGAGTTGTAGGAGAGAGGAGAGAAAATCTCAGATCTGGGGATTATAGAGGATTTTTCCTTTGTATCTTGAATTATGTATGAGGGGCAAAGTTTTCACTATTGTGGCTTTAGCTTTGAAGGCAAAAGTTCAAGCAATGTAAAGGACTGTTGGAGACCAAGATCAGAGAAATGGATGCAATAAATTGGTATTTTTAATACTACTGTTTTAAATATCAGTTTCATTTTTATGGTAACAGGAATGTGTCATTTTATTCATGTTTGTGTATTATTTTCAATATGGGTAGTTTGTCTCAATGTTGTTATCATGTACTTCTGTTCTTATGAATTAATTTTTCATTTCTAAGTAACTATTTACTCAGAAATCTGCCTTATTAAAACTGATTTATTGAGTAGTAATATGTTGTGAACTATTTCCACATATTATTGTTTAGTTATTGGATTTGCTGATTTGATAATCAATATCATTTATGTGAACTACTTCCTAAGTGTTGTTGGTTTATTATTTCAGTTAAAAGGTCTCAATAGGATGTGTTTTGATATCCATAATATAAGTTAATTGAACTACTTCATTAACTTGATATTCATTATAAACAAGACATATCTAAATCCCAATACTTTAATTATCTTGCTCTTAGTTGGGTTAGATCTATATATGCCTAATTAAGATAGGATTTAGATTAGTTTCTTTTGCTTACATCATAGAATAAGCTTGCATTTAGAGTAAATTCTACATCCTTTTAAGTCCTCTCCTCAAAGAGGCAAAACTTTAGTTGTGGCTTGGCTGAACCCAAATCAGCTTAAGGGTCATTCTCTTGCCTGATCAGCAAAAAGAAGTGATCTGATGTCCCTGTCTATTGGTAGTTAAAGATACATTATAAACCAATAGCAATAGGGAGAAGGTAACTGGACCTAGTTGAACAGTCGGAGCCACCACACCAAACGGAAAAGGAGCTGCTTTAAGGTCCGGACCGGGTGGTTATCCCCCAATGTTGTTGCAGCGATTTTCGAGGCATCAACAGGTTCCAAAGCTTATAACCCTTTAAACCATCCTTACACCCAATAAAGATGCACTTTTTAGATTTACTATCCAACGTGCTTTGTTTCTCCTTTGGAACATGTACATATGCATCACATTCAAATACCCTCAGATGTGAAAGAGAGGGTTTCTTACCAGTTGTTATAGACATTTTTGGGGACTTCAACCCCAATCATAAATGTCCATAAACCAAGGGCTCTTAAGTCCCTAAAAGTGTTGTTCCATCCTCTAAAAGAACATGGTCAACTGATTACATCTTCTCCGAGAAGTTCTCCATGAAAAACTATTCAGAACTGGTCAAAACTGGACCATCTCACCTACTCCATGGTCAACGTGCGCTGCATCCCACCTAAATACACATGGGAGGTGCGATGCATCTTGAAAATCCCTTCTATGGGGTGTGATGGGCGAGAGTGGAAAAATGGCAGGGTCAATCTACAAGGTGGAGGACCATGGAATCTTCCAGAAACTTCTCCTGTGACACTTGCCTCTCTGTATTTGCCTAGGGATGAGTAAGAGATCATCAATCTCCAAGTGGAATCAAGAACTATCAGAGAGAGGACACCAATCAAATCTCAAAAGCTGACTCACCCCCCTTGCAAACATCTATATATGGATCCCTCATGCCAGAGATCCGGAGGCTGGAATTTTGTATCTTGTAAGGAAGTGCTGCTGGTTTCTTGGTGTAACATCATAGTGTTGGGTGATCTATGCTTTTCATGAGGTGAAGAAGGGCTTTCTTGCTGAGAGGATGACGCTGGGTCAGAACAATTAGTTGTAATCCTCTTTGCTATTCTTGATTATTAATAAAGCTATTCAAGTTTTCCTCCACATTCTTGTATGATTGATGATATATGCATTTGCGTGGTCAATATATATTTGGTCCTATATTGTTTATGATAGTATATCTATGTTCTTGGATAGTGTTATGATGCTTTGATTCTACAGGTGCTCTTTCAATCTGGGTAGACAAGGAAGCGAGTGGCAAAGATCTATCATAAGGGAGAGGAATCAAGCAAGGAACCAAGCGCAAGACAAAGGTTGGTCTCCTTCTTTCCCCTCTTATCTACTTCTCATAAAGGAAAACGAAAGTGGTTTTAGTTTGTTTGTTTCTAAGGTAGCTACCAACCTTAGTGGGACTAGCAGCTCTGCATAGACACTAGATTTCCCGATAACAAAATGGCGATTCCACTGGGGAGCGAATAGATTGTTTGTTTGTCTACATTTGTTTGCTTTATAAACTTACAGACGGAGCCTAAAGTCAAGCCAGCTAGCCTTCGAACTACATTTGCTATGCAAGTGCAAAGTAGATCAATTCTACTTCAGTCTATCTCTGGGTTTTGTTTATGAACTAAACAATCGATTTACAAGATCTATAATTTCCCTTGTGGTGGCTCTAGTAATCTCTTTAGATCTACCCCTGTGATTGATTTACTGATTACCACTTGCTCAACCTAAATCCCTGAACTCAACTGCAAATTGTGACCCGGAACCGAGTTGAAGTCTCGTCCCTGGACCATCGCACTATCTCTTCTTTGGATTCTAGATGCATCACACTTCCTGAGTGTAGTAGGTGCACTGCATCTCTTTTTCCCTGTGTTACAGGTGCGCTGATCAGACAAGGCCTCTTCTGCTCTCAGATTTTGGTTTCTGTGTTCACTCTTTTCAGCTCTATTCAAGAGTTTTGCTGTCTATAGTCAGTACACCTCTGTTGAAACCCCCTTCCTTTCCATTATTCTGCCTCCATTGCTCAAAGAACTATAAATGTTTTTACGTATTTTGAGCCATTTTCAGTTCTCTTTTACAAAGAAGTAGCGTAATTGAACTATCGTTTCTTGATTTGAAAGTGTCGCAAGTGTCATTTTCAGTCATAGAAGAGAATCCGATTGTTCTTGATAGTCGATTACACTGTTACTCTTTTATTTTATTTGAATCAGTAGTTTTTCAAGTGTCGAAAGCAAGTTTTCAATTTCAAATCGCAAAGTGTCATCATTGTCCTCATTTTGTCTTAAAAAGAAACTTGCTAGTAATGTTGCTTTGAAAATAATTCAAATTTGCGCTTAGATTTCTTTTTATCATTCACACATTAAGAAGGCTAAAAACAAATACATGCATGTGCATTTGCATTTAGACTGTTTGTTAGTTTTATTTAGGACAGTGCATATAGTGTGTGCTCTCTGCTCTATGTTGAAACAATATCATCTCTCTTTCCTTAGTAGCTAGGATTTTCATTGCAAGAAGAATATTAAATGATTGTTTATCATCTTAGATTGAATTTTAGGAATTGTACATCTACATCACGCGGTGAACCTGAAAGGAAAATTTCTTAAGCAAGATCAACTGTAAAATAAATTTAATGAATCTAAAAACGCTTTTGAACCTAACACACAACGTTTAGAAGTCTAGGCTAGAGAAGAATTCCGGCGTCGTAAAGCCTGGTAACTGTTGTTTTCATTGTTGGTTGGGTGATTCCTCCACTTTGAGACGATAAGTACCAGTACGGACTTGTGCTCCCACGTACCATTGAGTATATATTGGGAGACCACAATAGGCTTTATCCTTTATCCACAGGAAGCTGTGTCTGCCACCCTATCGATTGTAATGCACTGAACACAACATGCGGGAAGATTGACTGCCGTACTGTAAAAAGTATTCTGCAGTTTTGCGATTGGTTTGGTAATCCCTCTATCTAGATTTCCAGAGTAGTCTCTTTCGTTCCTTTTCAAACTCCTTAAAGGAAAAGTTCCATCTGAGCACTTGTCACTTCAGGCTCATTAAAAATCGAAGGCAACTAGAGTCATCTTTTGTTTTGTCTCGACTCTTAAAAATTGAAAAAACAAGTTGTGTCAAAATGTCTAAAATTTATTTTAATCAGAATAAATATCACCTTTCCTATGTTGGTCTTAGGTTGAGAAAGATGGAGTCCACCAACCAAGTAGTTCCCCTTGGGGAAAATCCTAGTCCTTTCTCCTCTTGGGGAGATGTTGGCGCACCCCATATGGCCACATTGTCACTTCCAGGATTGACAATCAGCTTGCCTGTATGGCTCTTATCAACTTCTATCGTTCAGAACACTGTGATTCCTGAACAATCAAGTCAGCAACTAAACGATACCAGAGTTACCCCCCAACCCTCTACTTCATCCAATTCTTCCTCTCCTCCTTCCTCTTCGCTTGATGAAGTTGGTAAAGCCAAAAATAAAGTAATTGAGAATAAGAAGGAGAAGAAGAAGAAAGAGAAGAAGAAGAAGGAGCCAAAGGCGAAAAGGGGCAACCAAGCATCGTCTAGCGAAAATCCACACACTGCACCATCCAGGCCTAAATCACCATGTGTCATTTGCAAAGGAGACCACTATCATTGAGATTGTCCTTGCATCCCTCGGATCTTAAGTCTCCTCGTTTGCACAATCCAGTATCATCAACCTCTGATGATCATGTTGAAAGTACACCATCAACTAGTGAAAATGAAGCCCCTAGACAAAAAGGAAGATGTAAAGTTCCTTGTAAACTATGTGAAGGCGATCACGCCATCCACCATTGTCCCTTATTAGACGAGGCTAAAAGAGTTTTGGACGACCGTCCAGTTTCACCGTTACGGCTTCCTCCTGGATATAAGAATCTCTTGCCGAGTCCATCACCAATTGAAAATCTGGCTGACACGCCCTTGTGGTCAGCCGAAGCGTCTATCATTGAAGATAAACCATCTGAATCCAAACCAGACGAAAGTCAAAAGGTCAAGGCGGCAGTTGACCCGGTCTTACCTTCAGAGGATCCATATTCAGATGATACAGTCACCGAAGAGAACAAGAACAACACGTTCAAATTCTCTTCGTAAGCACAAACTCCGATGAACATGGGGTTAGTCTACCCATTCCTTTACCGCAGGCAAGAAGTTCGTTAGAGTCATATCCGGCCGTCTATTTGGTCCCACCTCCAAGCAACCTAGTTGTTTCCTTCGATTGGAATCTACTAGGCAGACCCCTCTTACCAACCAGTGTACCATTTCAAATCATTGCTCAAATATACAGAATGGTCATGGCCGGTACCATCATAGATGAAGGGGCTTCTGTGAGTATTCTTTCCTCAACTGCTTGGAAAGCACTTGGTTCGCCACCACTTTTCCCTGAAATGAGAAATCTAATAAGCTTTGACAAAGGAACCAGTCGACCATTAGGGATCCTTCCCAATGTGCCGATAACATTGAGAAGGAAAACCATTCACATGAACATAATGGTAGTCCAAGGACCCCTGGATTATAATCTACTCCTTGGACGTGACTATATTTATTGCATGGGAGCCATTGTCTCCTCACACTTTAGAGTAATGTGTTTTCTGCATGAAGGAAGAGTGGTCAAGCTTGTAGACTAGCTTTCATTCCCTGGTTCACACATAGCAAATAGTCATATACCATCCCTGAATGGTCTTTTCATGCAAGGAAAGTCTCATCAATCCCCAGTCCATCCTCCTGATGAGCGCGAGTGATTCAAAGGATATGACTGAAACACAGGGGGCATGCACCCTGGCCTGTTTCGACAGGAAAACCTTGGGTATAGGGTAGGTTTCCACGAAGGATATATGACTGGTTGACATACCTGTCCATTTAGGAAAATGGGGTTAAACCGAAATAATATACCTCCGTTAGAAGGTATGCCTTTCCAGATAGAACAAATTTTTTGTCTACAAATTGAAGGGTAACCTGGAAAAGGTAGGCCTTTCCCGATAAAACAAATGTTTTTTCTGCAAATTGAGGGGTAACCTGGAAACTCTGCTTCGCTATACCTGGGGGCATGCAAACCTTTTGGCATGCAAGCGAAGAGCAACCATTCATTTTTTTAAATTTATAGGTCCTCTAACCCTTTAAACTCGTAGGATTGGTTGTTTCCTAACTTGCATAAAAAAAAGATGCGGGGCAAAGCTTTGGAAAAATGCCATTTTTAAATGAGACATCCTTATTATACGACTAGATCGAGTAGTTTTAATGCGGAATTCAAGCTCGTTAAAAAATAAAAATAAGAAATGAGCAAATGTTCCCCCAAAGTTTAAGCTCATTAAAAAATGAACCAATTTCCGATAAATAATCATCGTGAATGTATTATCATCAGTCTTTGAAGCCTTGGTCATGTTTTCATCATCACCTCCACTCTGTATTGGCCGATCATTCAGCCCCATTTGATTTTTTACCCTTTTTGAGGAACAGCTGTGAAGAGTGATCCTGTTAGCCATCCTTGTGACACTGCCATGATTGGAAAATTCCAAACCTTACCTGGAATCAGCTGCTACCCAAATTTATCACTCGTTCCTCAAAAAACAAGTCTCCTCTAAGCTCTTTTCAACTGACTTGTAAAATATGAAAATATTGCGGAGCAATTGGCCTCTCCAGCTCGTTAAAGTGACCGGAAGTGCTATCCCTCCTTTAGATTTTAATCTTTTTGGACTTGAGAGATTATTACACAAAAAGATTGAGCGCTTGTTTTGTTCAGCTCGTTAAAAGTACCGAAAATTCATCCCTTTTGTATTGTTTTATACTTTTTCGGACTGAAGGGATTATATGACAAAAAAGGATTATTGGAGTTTTCTTTATGTCCTTTTTTCAAACTCTCTAAAATTGAAAAGGACCGAGTTATCCTTGTCGTTAAACTCGTTAAAACCGAATAGCGACAAACTTGTCCATACAGACAAGAACGAGTTTCACTATCGCTAGGCTCGTTAAAACATAGCGATGGGTTTGCCCAAAGGACAAATTATAGAACAAGCATATGTTATCCTCCTCAAGCTTGAAAAAAATAAAGAGGTACTGGTCAGCAATGACGAGGGAAAAATTGGGAAGAAAACTTGAAGAAACTTTATTGGTAGCAAGTCGCTCTTGAACATGACACTTTCACTCCGCATCCGAGTTGGGTTGGGTTGTTATGTTCACTGGCCATATCACCATGGGTCCATCACACCATCCATATCTGGGGTTAATGCTACCAATCCATCATGTCAGTGTCACCGATATGTTCAATAGAAGTCACTCAGAGAATTCACCTGTGTCTCACCCACTGCAATACATTTATGCTCCATTCGTTCATGACCGCCACCCTGAACCTTATATCACCAGATCATTTTCACCTCCATTAAAATCATTTGCTCCGTTTCGTGTCATTGATGTGGGATTCAATAAGGCCCTCCTATGACGGATCACTTCTTGTCGACATCAGCTCATTATCCAAGAAGTCGATCTAGGAACAACCCTTTCAGTACTTTGAAACTTGCATGCCTCAATGGCAAGTTTCTCACTTCCAACAGGTTTACATCAATGGCCTTCGACCAAAAGATTTTGCGTGGTGTTCGAAGCCAAGTCCCTTATTCACACCATGTGAATTGTACTATAGTACATTGAGGGTCATCATCATTATCAGTGATTCCTCTTGCGCCTGTTAACAAATTACATCATTGGCTGGTAATCAGGCGATGTCTTTCCATGTTCGACTCCAGAACATCTCTCACATGGATCGATTTGTACTTTCAGTGAAGATTGAACGAGATTGAAGACCCCAGATCTAGTTTCATCCATCCGGGTTGCGATATATATTCAGGAAAATAAAGACATCAAATGTACATCATTACTGCGTAGATAATCATCCAACCTAAGGGATGATGGCTCTACCGGAATCATCAGTCTACACTCAGACGATTGTCTGTCTTATGTACATGAAAATGAATTTATAAAGCTGAGCATGGGAATGCCTGCCTTAGCTATATCATGAAAATATTATGAAGATAATTTATTGTATTTCATCTTATTACAGGTCGCCTTCCAACTCGAAAAAACTTCGGATCCTCATGATAAAGAATTTCACCCGACATCAATAGATTAACGACCTCATGCTTTAGGGGGCAAATGTTATAGACATTTTTGGTCACTGCAACACCAATCATAAATGTCCATAAACCAAGGGCTCTTAAGTCCCTAAAAGTGTTGTTCCAACCTCTAAAAGAACAAGGTCAACTGATTACATCTTCTCCGAGAAGTTCTCCATGAAAAACTACTCAGAACTGGTCAAAACTGGACCATCTCACCTGCTCCATGGTCAAAGTGCGCTGCATCCCACCTAAATACACACGAGAGGTGCGATGCATCTTGAAAAGCCCTTCTATGGGGTGCGATGGGCGAGAGTGGACAAATGGCAGGGTCAATCTGCAAGGTGGAGGACCATGGAATCTTCCAGAAACTTCTCCTGTGACACTTGCCTCTCTGCATTCGCCCAGGGATGAGTAAGAGATCATCAATCTCCAAGTGGAATCAAGAACTATTAGAGAGAGGACACTAATCAAATCTCAAAAGCTGACTCACCCCCCTTGCAAACATCTATATATGGATCCCTCATCCCAGAGATCCAGAGGCTGGAATTTTGTATCTTGTAAGGAAGTGTTGCTGGTTTCTTGGTGTAACATCATAGTGTTGGGTGATCTAAGCTTTTCATGAGGTGAAGAAGGGCTTTCTTGCTGAGAGGATGACGCTGGGTCAGAACAATTGGTTGTAATCCTCTTTGCTATTCTTGATTATTAATAAAGCTATTCAAATTTTCCTTCACATTCTTGTATGATTGATGATATATGCATTTGTGTGGTCAATATATATCTGGTCCTATATTGTTTATGATAGTAGATATATGTTCTTGGATAGTGTTATGATGCTTTGATTCTATAGGTGCTCTTTGAAGCTAGGTAGACGAGGAAGCGAGTGGCAAAGACTATCATAAGGGAGAGGAATCAAGCAAGGAACCAAGCGCAAGACAGAGGTTGGTCTCCTTCTGTCCCCTCTTATCTACTTCTCATAAAGGAAAACGAAAGTGGTTTTAGTTTGTTTGTTTCTAAGGTAGCTACCAGCCTTAGTGGGACTAGCAACTCTGCATAGACACTAGATTTCCCGATAACACCAGTCCATACCTCTTGTGGAGCCTTATCCTCCAACGTTGATGAAGCTGACCTGTTGACCAGGTAACATGCAGTATCCACTGCCTTTGCCTAGAATTCCTGTCCTAACCCAGCACCACTGAGCATGCTTCTTTCCCTTTCCATCAATGTCTTATTCATTCTTTCTACAAATCCATTTTGCTAAGGTGCATATGGAGTAGTATTCTGTCATGCTATACCACACTTCTTACAGAATTCTTCAAATTCCTTACTGCAAAACTCTCCACCGTTATCTATCCTCAACACCTTTATCTTCTTCTCTATCTGGTTTTCCACCAAAGCCTTAAATTCTTTAAACCTGTCAAAGACTTCAGATTTCTTCTTAAGGAAATATATCCATGTACTCCTTGAGAAGTCATCTATAAATGATACACAGTACATAGACTTACCCAGTTATGGAACCTTCACAGGTCCAAACACATCATTGTGCACAAGTTCTAATATCTGTTTCACCCTCTTACTACTAGAGGGCAAACTCACCTGATTTTGCTTCCCATATACACAATTTTCACAGAAATCAAAATCCAGAGAGATATTATTCATACCTTCTACCAAACCTTTACCATGAAGTATCTGAAGGCCCTTTTCTCCAATATGTCCAAGCCTTTGATGCCACAGTATGGTCTTCTCTCCAAAGACCACTAGATTTTTTGCTCCACTTTCAGGAACCACAGAACTATTGCACCCATCAATAATAGTGCTACCTTACAGCTTGTACAGAGTTCCAATCCAAACTCCTCACATCAATTCTAGTGCTCCCTGAACCATCTTGTAGGTATCCTTCTTGAACACTATTTTTACCCCTACATCATCCAGCTTACTAACATAAATCAGATTTCTGGCTAATGTAGGAATATGTAGAACACCTAGAAGCGTTCTAACCCTTCCACCTTGCAACTTCAACTTTACTTTTCTGTGACCAATGATTCTAGCCTTCCTATCATCCCCCAAGAAGACATCGCCACCATCATATTTCTCATACTCGCAGAACCACTCTCTATGGGGAGTGAAGTGAAAGGATGCACCTGAGTCAATCAACCATGCCTCATGATCTACATATGTACTTGAAGAAGCCAAGTACACATCCCCACCTTCATCTGAGGTGGTTTTCACCTCTGCAGAGGGAGCCTGAACAGATCCCTTTCCTTTGTCAGGAGCTTTAGATTTACAGTCCCTTTTGTAGTGCCCTTCCTTTCCACATTTATAGCACACCACCTTTACAAGTTTTCCTGGAGATTTAGATCTCCCTTTAGATTTAGATCTCCCACTCAATGACTTATTTTTGTTTCTGTTCTGGGTCCGCCCTCGTATAGACAAGGCATCACCATTTTGACTCTCCATATTTTTCTGTCTCATCTCCTCCGTCATCAAGGATGAGACAATTTCATCAAAATGCAAGGCAGTTGCATTGCTACCTATTGCAATAACCAGACTGTCCCACGAATTTGGTAGAGAACACAACAAACTAATGCACTTATCTTCATTTGAAATTTTAATATCAACAGATGCTAACTGAATTACCATAGTATTAAATGCGTTCATATGCTCTGTCACCGAGTCTCCATCTTTCATCCTCAGGTTATATAGTTTTTTCCACAGGAATAGTTTATTCACCAGAGATTTAGATTGGTACAAAGTCCCTAACTTGTCCCACAAAGCCTTCGCCGTAGCTTCCCCTGATACATTCAGAAATACTGAATCTAAGACACACAATCGTATTGTGCTCTTTACCTTCTAACTTCTTCTGTTCTTCATCGGACACTCCCGTTGGTTTAGTACCTGGATCTACCGCGATCCACTGGTCTTTATCCACTAATAGATTCTCCATCTTGAGTTTCCACAACTCAAAACTCTGACCATTAAATTTCTCGATCTCTATCTTTCCACTGCTCGCCATATTCTTTCACCACTAGAATCAATCTCGCAAATCTCCCACTGAATAAGGTCTACCACAGGCCCAAGCGAAACCCCTCAGCAACAAAGGTGTCCCCTTGAAGCCAAAATAGCTCTGATACCAAATGTAGGTTTTAATCCTGTACAGAAATTACATGCATATGAATGATAAAACACATAAAGTAAACAATGCAAGAGGATAACACATAAAAAACATATACACAGAGATTTTCCCCTGGATCCAAAAATCGGGACTACCAGCTTGATTTTTCATTATGTTACTTTCAATTTTACAATACATATTTATACATGTCGAAGCATGCAATACCATGGACCGAAAACCATCGCGTCCAATACCATGGACCGAAAACCATCACATCCAATACCATGTACCGAAAAACCATCGCGTCCAATAAACATGTGCGAAAGTCATGCATAAAACCATAGGTGGGTATGCCCAACCTAACATAGGGTCCAAAACCAAAATTTTCCGGGGCGCTACCCTGGACCCCATAAAGTGGGGTTACAGGTGCCCTTCAAACACCTTGTTAATTACATGGAAAGAATATAACACAACCCAATAAGAAAGGTAGTCAAAGGACTACAGGAACTTATTACTAGGTGTGTGGGGTCAGGAGAACCGTGCGTGGTCCAGAAACTTGGAAAGCATGCATTGTGAACAGGAAGGGAAATGAGGTTGACTGCGCAAATCGATGAGTATGAAATGGATTAGGTAATCCTAGATCTGGGTTTGGATGCAAATGTACTACCAAAGAAAACATGGGAATGCATGGGTAGACACACGCTACAATGGTCCCCTATTCAGTTACGAATGGCGAACTGAAAAAATATTTTGCCCATGGGAAGATTGCAAGGGGTAATAGTAGATATTGAAGGTGTGAGCGCACAGGAAAATTTTGAAGTGATAGAGAGTGTCGATGATAGTAATCCCTATCCCATGCTACTAGGAATAGATTGGGCCACCGATATGAACAGAGTCATAAATTTGAAGAAGCGCAAAATGATCTTTGAGAAAAAGTCACTACACATAGTAGTACTGCTAGATCCAGTCGAAGGATTACGATACACAGAATTGGTGCGTGATGATGATAGTGATGACGATCTCAATTGTATTTACAATATAACTATGTGAGAACAGGATTGGTTGAATCCAACTACAGATGGAAGGACTGCACTTCAGATTCAGATGAAGAAGTAGAACGATGGCATAATTGGATGCACAAAGTAACAACATTGAATTGCAACATGATGATTAGATCATTGTGTTGCGTGACAACAGAGGCAAGGGAGCTATCAACATATGATGGATTAATAGCGGTAGATGGATTTCTGAACAAATTTGAAAGTGTGGTACAAGAAAAATAGTGGTTCGATGCGCTGAAGTGGGCAATGTGTGCAACACCTGCACGATGGTGGGGTATGCATCAACGAAATTTTGAGGACTGGTGCAAATTCATAAGGATGATGCTCCTACGTTTTGGAAAACCCCAGCTCCGAATGAAAGTAAATCAACAGGGGTGGAACAACTTGCGTGCCCACCTTTCCCGATGGGTACAAACATATGTTTTACAACCCACACAAGTGCACACTAGTGGGATCCAGTATTGCAGCAATAATGCTGCAACTCCTGGGACTCCCTTCTTTACTTTTATCAACCTGGTAGTTCGTAACAAACTTGGAAGCGATGGTGCTATACGCACGAGTACTAGCTCTTGCCGCAGGCTTTCACTGGATCAGCTGGTACAAGTCCGCTAGGAGCTTAAGCCAACTTCTATGAGCTCTTAGAAGAAGCTTTTAACTGTGATGGATGAAGGTAACTCAAAGGAAGCTAATCTACTTGCAAAAAGAGGCTGAAAGTTGAAAGGAAATGCAAACCCTAGAAAACCCTAGTTTTACTGACTACCTCTACTGGTGCAAAAAGAAAGAGGATGAAACTAAAGAAAGGGATGTCATTGACTCTTGGGGAGTTAAAGTGCATTTTTCTAAGCTACTTTTGAAGTGAAATCTAAAAAGGAACATCTTTTTGTATTTTTGAGTGATTTTGTAGAAATCATATGTGCATGTGCTTTAACTGTCTTTAACTGTGCAGAGGTTGATTGGCGAAAGGAAATGGGGTAGGCACTTGCAGGAGGTTGGGAAGGTAAGAAGAGGGCATAAGGGGTCCCTAACACCCTTCCAGTGAGTTTCACAATGTTCAGACCTCGAAAAAATGCTCATGTGATCTTCTACAGGAAGTCTGTAGGGGTCGTACAGGATGTTCTATAAGATGTTCCGAAAGGGGATGTTGAAGGGTTGATGGTGGAATAAAGGTGAAAAAGTGGAGATGGAGGTTGGATGAGGATGTGGAGGGGTCTAGTACCTAGAAAATGAAGCTAAGAAGTGATGAGGATGGTTGGATTTGTTCAAGGATGGATAGAGCAATGTTGCACAAAAATATGGAAATTAGGTCAAAGTGAGAAAATGTGGCAAACGAAGGGCAAGAATCTGAGTTAGGGGATGGAGCAGGTTGCACTGATGGAGGAAGGGTAGGCAGGGAGGTATCACAAGTGTTATGCACACTATTTCTTGAAACTGACCAAACAAAGACCATGCAAACCAAATATCTAGCTATTCTAACCTACTTTGACCTAGGAACCAGCAACCATGATGAACAGAAATTCATTGGTAGAAAATCATGTAAAATAACTATGAAAACCAAGCAAGAATGGATCTAAGCATGTAATCGCATCTGGTATCAACTTTTGCAACTGAGAAACTAACACTAGCAATTGCATGAAGAAGCAATAACAGTGTTTTTGTGGCAGCAAGGACACCTTGGTCTCAGCTCATGGTCCCGAGGAGGGAGAGGTGAGATCCAGAGTTGCTTGATGGCCTTTTTCGAAGATATTTTCTATTACCAACCTATCAAATCACTCTAAAACATGAAAAGCTTTTTCAATCATCAAAAATGACCTAGGTAACCAAGCAAGATTTTAATCTACTAACAGAAATTATTTTATGAAGACAACAAAAACATATAACAGTACACAGAGGAAGACCTGGCACTTGGGTTGGGCCCAACCACAAGAGTTACAGGCTCCTATGAAGAAGCTTAGAGCTGATGTGAACTGAAACTTATTTCCATTACTCAGAAAATAACCATGTCACAAAAAAAAATGTTTTACAGCAGAAGCTCCAAAATGAGCTGAAAGGCAGAGCAGCACTAAAGTGCAAAATACAAAATGTTCCAAAAGAAAAATATGAAGGCTGGAAGCCTTCCTAGTTATGCACTATGAGGACCTCTAATAGTCCTCCTTAATTCAAGGGGCTTGGCTGCTCAAAACTGCAAGTACTCAGCCACTTCACAAAAGCTGCTTGGTTGCCCTTGGAAATCAACATTGGTGGGCTGCTAAACTATGAGCTGATGGTGGAGAACTCGAGGAAGGGACATTTAGTGCAGGAGACACCCTTCCTATGAATCCTCAGCCTTGTTCCCTCATATTTTGTTGTCAAATGGCTCATAAATGATTTACCTTGGTCCAAAAGTTGTCCAAAAATCTGCAATAAACACGTATTAGCCTTCATGGTCAAGTGACTATTCTCATTCATCCAATTAACATAAATATACTCAAAAGCATGCATAAAATATGAAGAATGGTGGATTTATAGAGAGTAATAGGCAAAATGAGCCCAATAAGTTACCCATTTTTGGGGATCATCACACACCATCCCTAGAATAGAGAATCAGAACAAACTGCAACAATAGGAAAGGCGACACACACTACCAATTCTCCATGATGAAGCACTCGATAGGGTGTGTGGAGTACTGAACAAGGTTCACCAGGTGAGATGAACTGATTGGGACCTATGCATGCCAACAGTTCGATGGGCCTATAGGACCATGTGCAAAACCCTGAATGCGGAGATGATTACAAAGGTGTGGAACAAAGTAGAGACTGTAATTTTTGAAGAGACTACAAAAAGGAATCCACACGTAATGGCTCCTGCATTTGTGACAGTGCGCGATGACTAGAAGGAAGAAATCACACATCTATGCGAGGTCAAATATATAAGGATTCAGGAAGCCATCTGGCAAGGGAACCGTACACTTTTCCAACTCGAAAATGACAGGACACGATTGAGGAGGAAAAGCATTTTGATGGACGTTGAGATCAAGAGGCTGGAAAACGAGATCACACAAGCATGTCTCATCGATAAACCAAGGATGAGAAAGAAAGATACGAATGATCATACCACTGCATTAGAATATTGTTACTGAGAATTTATGACTCTGTTGCCGTGGCTACAACCACACCTCATCAATCGTAGTAACCAGGGGAGCGCACTACCTACAGTAGAACACGCGGCGCCAGCCGTCACGAAGGAGATTGAGGAGTTTCCACGGATTATGCCAAAAGGTGAGTTGAAGCCTTGCATAGGTGGTACAACCACCTAACTAGCCATAGGGAGCACAGTCTTAGTGCTCGAGGCAGTTGAAAGAGAGTGCGGGACTATAAAAGAGTCTCTTTGGGAGGTGCGTGATGAGGGAGGTGCGCGCAAAATCAGCATGCCACAATGGTCGTGACCGCGCACTGGAGGTTGCGTTGCCGCGTGGGTAGGCTGGGAAGTGATCATTGGTGTCAATATTCATGACAAGATGTCCAATTTAAGGTAAAAGGGAGTGGGTGGCGAGCATTCAAGACACAAATTAAGGGCAACGTTTATGGCAATCTGCCGCCAAGAAAGCATTGATGGCCTAGAATTGGGGGGAACAGTCGAATTTGAATTCAAAAGGCACTATAAAACTCTAAGGGCTAACAACGAGACAACACTTGGTCATTTGAGATTTGAATAGTTGATTAGAGTACATTGTGTTGAGCACCGAGCAGGATTTGAGCTCCGAAGTTCGCGAATGACCACAATTAGCTCAAATAGGATGACGACTACCAGGAGAAGTTTGGGCTCTGCAGAAGGAAGCATCGATGAGGCCATGCATAACCCCACAGTGTTACAGATTCATTTGGTCACATCAACCCCAACTTACGAATCGATGCTATTAGGGCACATCAACCCTAGTATAGTTGTTACATGCCCTAAAGAAGATAGTCATCAGAATGCCTTACTCCCAAAGAAGTTCCATTACTGAAGACATCCAAAAACCACCTCTAAGAAGATCAGTGCAAGTATACCTTCCTTAGGGTGTGCTGAAATGCAAACCATACATTATCATAGTGCTATGTAGTGCACTTAGTCCCTCTTTGACCTGTGCTAGGCGAAGTTGAGCAAAGTTCCATGAGGGTCTAAAGATTCCTTATCCATTGGAAGCCTCTAGAAGTTTCTCAAATGCCACATGCTCCTTTGAGTTCGCCTTTGGATGACAAAGGGAATTAGGAAACATCAATTCCCTATCTCTCCTTCCATGGAACCGATTTCTAAATTTAGAAAGGCATTCATTACCTCCATTGACAGCATAACCTCCTTCACTCACCTATAAATAGATCACTCATCTAAGAGATCTGGGCTGAAAAATATTGAGTTGCAAGGAGATGCTATTGGTATGAGATTAGGATTGTGTGCAAGTATTATGATATTGTTGGAATGTCTTGCTTTTCATGAGGTGAAGAAGGATTGAATTAGAAGGTTGACTCTGGATCGAACTCGCATTGGTTGTAATCTTTCCTTTTATCAATAAAGTTTTCGAGATTTTTCCCTTATGCTTGTGTTTATGTTAAATGCATTCACGTGTATATCATGCTTTCTATTTCGTGCTATTTATGAACAATAGATCATTATGCTTTGATGGGTTTTTGTTTCTGTAAGTTGTGTAGGTACTTCTCAAGCGATTTAAGTACAGGAAGGAGTAGCGAAATCGGTCAAGGGAGATAAGGAACAGGCAGAAGTTACAAGTAGGTTCTATATCCTTTATTTTATTTGTTGCTTATAGGAAAAATTAATATTGCTTTGACTGTTCTTTCTAGATCAGCTACTAGATCTAGAGGGTTAGGCATTTGTAGAAACACTAAATATTCCCAAAACAAATTGATGACGCCACTGGGGACCATTTTCCCCTTTTAGTAGCTAAGTAGCCTCTTAGAACATTCCCATATACTATACTTTCTGTCATTTATTGAGTTCAAGTCTAAATTCACTAAAGATTGAATCAAATTTAAGCCAAAAACACCTTTAGAATTTCTCACTGTCTCTAACTGAGACCTGTGCTGTAGTGCACTTCCCACATGAGTACAGAGCGATTCAACACACTATCTATCACTACAAACTGTGATGATCTCTTGAGGATTAGTTTCCCATCTAGGAGCTAAAGTTTTTGTCAATTTTCATCATTTTTGAATTGCTTGATGAAAGTAAATGATGTCTCATTTCTGAAAACCAGCATTTCATCTCCTTAATTTGACCCTGTTTAAATTAGGAATGGTGAATGTTTTTTATGTATTTGTTTTGTCATTTGCAATCCATTTTCGAAAAGTAGTTTTGATCAATTGTTTTGTCGGTAGAAAAGTGTCGTAAAAATCCTCTTTCATAAATAGTCGATTGATCTATTTGTTCATTTGATTTGTATTTTTTCATTTAAAGTGTTGAAAATATTCATTTCTTCAAAAATGAAAGTGTCATTCAATCTTCCTTTCTCTCTTAGAAGAAATTGTCATAAATCACCATTTTTTATGAAAATGTTTTGAATCGTTTATGCATTAGTTTTTCTTATTGCATCATTCACATTAAGAGAAACTAAAAAAGAAATACATGCAATTTGCATTTAGAACTTCAGTTTGTGTGATAAAAGGAACAATTAGGGAATTGCATTAGTTTGTGCTCTCTTTTTTTTCATTCAAAAGTACTTCTATGCTCTATCCCTCATAGTTTGGATTTTCATTGTTGAAATTAAACGAAAAGAGTGTTTATCATTCTAGTTGCATTCTTAGGAATTTCAAAACACATTTCACGGTGAACCTTCAAAGGAAAATTTCTAAGCAATATCAACTTAAAATAAACATCAATTAATCTAACAACGCTTTGGAACTTAACGAAAAACATCTAGAGGTCTAGGCTAGAGACGTGTTTCAACATCTTTAAACCTAGTGGTTGTCGTTTTCATTGAAGGTTGGGTGATCCCTCCTCTTTGATCCGATAAGTGCTAGTACGGACTTGTGCTCCCTGTATCGTCGCGTATATAGTGGGAGACCCCAATAGGTTGAAATCCTTTATCCCTAGGAAGCCGAGTCTGCCACCTTATCGATCGAAACGCACCGAACACAGCATTTGGGAAGATTGACTGCCATACATAAAGTCCTTGGTAATTTCTCTTTCATTTATAACCAAGGTGTATATTGCAGTTTTTCGATTTGTCTGGTAAACCCTCTTGTCTAGAGTCTCCAGAGTAGTCACTTCCATTCCTTTTCGACTTTTTAAAAGTAAAAGGATCATCTAAGCACTTGTCCTCTCAGGCTCATTAAAAATCGAAGGCGACTAGAGTCATCTTTTGCTTTTTCTCGGCTCTTTAAAACTGAAAAAGCGAAGTTGTGTTCTAGTGTCATTAAAATTAATTGACCACGAATAACATCCTTATTTTGTAGTTGAGTTTAAGTTGATAAAGTAATCTACAATCATGGAGGAAAGTCAACCCAAACCCCGTCGTTCGCAGAGAACGGCGAGTCAACTGCCTTTGCCTCTTGAAGTGACACCAATTCAGACAAAGCGTTCTCGTTTAACTGAGTCTAGTACATCAAGAACTCCTAGTTCTTCATCTGGGTTATTTGAAACATTTTTTCCAACAACTACAGAGACTCCAACTACTCCAATTAATTCTAGTACATTTGTTCCTAAAGAGGAAGTTTCACAGTTACCTGAGGAAATTAGCACTGATCTTAATGTAGCAGCAACTGAGGTTGTCCAACAACAAGTTGATACTCAATTTGAAATTGTTCAACCAAAAAATACTTTTGAAGTTGAATCAGCTCCATCAAGATTTGGTCTAGAATCTATTCTAGTTCCAATAGAAGTCACATCTAAACCACAAGTTGTTCAGGAACCTCCCATTGAAACTGTTGTTCATTTACATGAACATCTGGAATTCAAATTTCAACATTCAGAAGTTGTTACCCCTGCGACATCAGTCATTGTTGAAAACACACTTTCATCAACACCAGAAATATTTTACGGACCTGACGGTCAACCTCTTCCACGAAATTTGATTGCCATAGAAGAGATAGTAGAGGATTCCACACCTAGAACCCCGTTTCACTTTGGAACTGCAATTAATCTTTATCTTGCTACTCCTAATTACTTTTCTTCATCTGATCTTGATTCCTTGCAAGTTCCTATCAAATCTTTAGGAGAACTTTTGGGCCAGTTAACTATGGCTGAACAACCGTCAACATCCAAGACCATATCATTTGATGCAGCTACAACAGAATCTTCTATTGTAACTCCTTCGATGTTTTCTACCACACCTGAGTTGCACCTATACGGTGAATCGTCCATCTTGGTTGGTTACCAATCATTGTCTGGAACCCACTCAAGGGTTGCTTCTGCACCATGGTCAACACCCATAAACTCGTCCGGAATTCTACTTGGTTTTTCTCACATGGGAACCTAACAATTTGATCCTTCACATCAGTATCAATTTGGGCAATCTAGTCATCAAAGACCAGTGTATCTTGTTATCACTCAGGTTTTTTCCTTAGAAGTTATCAAAGAAGGAATAGCCCGAGGTAACCACAAACCTAATCTTTTAGAATTAGGTTCTAGCCAACCTAAGTCTAAATAGGGCTCTCTCTTTTTTATTCAACTTTGTTTGAATAATATTTCAGGCTATTTCTTAGTGTTTAGGGTTGTTTTGTTTGGATTGGGTGGTGGAATTAAGGAAACAAATGGGTAGAGCAAATATTTATGCCATTGGGCTATGGAGTCAATCAAGAAAGGCTTAACTGGATTTGATTTATTAATGAGGTAAGAGTTCACTGGGCAGGCTAACACAGCAAGAGCAAATCTACAGGTTTCAATGGATGGAAAGTCCTAACCAGGGCCAAGGGCAATGAAGAATCCTTAACCGAGATTAAGATGAAGAAAGGAAGGATGGCCAGTAGCAAAGGGAAATGAAGAATCCTTTACTATGGACCAAAGGGGGGTTAAACTATGGAAGTAAGGGGGCAATTAAGAATCCCCAGACAAAGGCAGTTTAGTAGAAAACATAAAAGAAAGCAAATAGTTAAAACATAGAGCACTTAAGCTAATTTTGATGATATCATTCCTTGTTTGCTTTTAAGATTTATAAGAGACACATGTGAATATTTCATAACATAAAGAGAAAACGATATTTAAACATGAGAAAGTGATACTTATTTGTTCCAACTGTGCACAAGAATCCAATAAAATGTCCTCAGCTTTATTTCATTTCCAGCCAAACCAGTCCAGTCTCGAATACAATAGCTCTTTGGCTCAAAAATAATATGTCTACATAAATGTATTTTAATCCACCCAAAATACTTCAAATGAAGAAGTATTTATACTAATTCTAAATTGAAATATCTTGAAGAAATATCAAGATTGGTTTTACAAATATCTCAAACTGTTTTACATTAATAGAACTTAAATAAAGGACACTCAAAACTAATGAATCTATTTGGCACCATGTTTATGGATTTATGGCGAAAAATAAGATAAATTTGAATTTGATAGCAACTTTTAAGTGATGATGAGGCATCCCAGTCACTAACTGCATCCTTTCTTTGTGCATTCTGTTCCAACAATTCTACAAACTTAGGGTCCAATGATATGCTTGTATATCTCAATATGTGATAGATATGTAAAGAGTGAAAGATTTTATTGTAGATAAGTATGTTTTTGAGATAAATCTCTCTCAGTTTCCCAAAATTCATCTCCAGCTGTTCACAATATTCTATGCAAAAAGATGTCAAAAACAGGACTTTGAACAAACTAAACAATAGGTTGTGAAGACATGCACTTATCTACCTTTTGGTAATACCTGTGTCAAAAGTGAGATAGGTTTTTGTATATTGGCCTATTAGAAACAAACACCTCCTCCATTATCTCAAAATACATCTTGCATTGGTCACAATAGTTTTTGCAAAACGATGACTTAAACAGGAAATTTCTGAAGAATGTACCATTTCTGCTCTGATTTCATCTTTTAACCTTAAATTTATTTTAACTGTTTTTCATTTTTACTTTGGATAAAATTCATTGTTGCTAGTGAATTTGTTTTGATCTCTATTTAACCCTTAATGGCTCCATGTTTACTTTTACTATTTACTCTTTACTGTTTACCTTTACCGCTTTGTTTTTCATCTGTCTTCACTTTGACATGAATCTGTATGCTATGCTTTGTAACTGTCTTCCCTATTGTTTATCTTCATGCTAGCTAATTTACTTGAATTGGTCTTCAATCTGATACTCTTTAACTCTGATACACTTTGACTATTTTTTACTGTGTCATTTTACCTTCACTGTATATTTTAGGTTTTTGCTGTCCATTTCAACAGTAAATCATTTAATTTCATGTTTCCTCTGCCTGTATTTTAACCGTACGTTTGATTTTCCATCGCTGTTTGAATAGATTTGATAACAATCTTAGAGTAAACAGGTCTTATGACTAATATTAAAACTATTTATCCAAGGCTACGGTCTTTTGATCACCTGTAAAATAAAACAAATTGTTAAGAAAAAGTTGGGTTGATAGGGAGGGTCATTAATGGATTTATCGAGATTTATAGGTCTATGGAGTGAGTCCAAAGTGATTTCAGGAGGTAAACCATGATTGAATTGGTTAGCAGAGGCTTCAAGTGGCGCAAAAGGGTTACACAGGGTTTTACTACATAAATAGGTGAAAACGAGCAAAACTGGGGTTTTTGTGTTTATGCGCGAAAGTCAAATTTTTGCGGATAAGGTGAACAGTGGTTATTTGTCGCGTAGTGGAGTGAATAGTAGTTGTTTTGGCATGTAGCAAGCTGGCGGCAAGCAGTTTGTTGCGCAGAGCTTTTGGGCGCTTGGTGGTATTGGGGGGAGGCCACTCTATGCCATTTATCGGGCGCCACATAGCAGTGGGGTGAATAGTGAAACCACCCATATCGGGCAGGTAAAGGTCGGCCTTCGGAGGCTGCCCGATATGATCATTGACCATTGGATTGAATGGGACCTAATCGTATGCTGATCGGGGAAGGGATTCGACATGAAGTTTAATGGAGGGGCACAGAGGGTTTCTTAAAAGTGGCAGGATTAATTAATCACGGATAAGGATGTCGGGGATGATTTTATTGGTAGGGGTCGATTATTAATTAACTGCAGATCGGTCAATTATTTTCTTTTATTCGGCAGAGGGTTTTGGTTCTTAATTAGCAGCTGCTCGACTAATTAATCTATTTAATCATTCACAATATTTAATAAAGTTTATGTTTCAAAATTTGGGGCAGGATATTAATATTAAGGGGTTTTTTAATAAATACATAAGGAAAAGGGTTATTTTCTCAGGAATTTAATATATAAATAAAGTCAAAAGTTAATATGAATGAAGGCGGAAAACGTTTTAGCGCTAAGTATAAAATGAGTCCTTTGCAATTTTTTTTTGCTTTTCATATAGAAAACATAAAAACTTAGGCTAAGTGTGTATTTGTGGGTTTTTGCAAAAAAGGGGTCTTTACATGGGAGGTGATCACTTTTCTAAGGTTTTATCCTTAGGGAAAGGGGCTTACAAGGGAAAATGAGTTTGTTTGGGAATATGAGTGAATTATGGAGGGGGTGAATGCTTATGAGGGGACTTCTAGTACTTAGGACCTATAAGTTATTGGCCAAGGGTCCAGTCCCTCCAAAAGTCAGAGAAATGCTCTGAGCCCCTTTAACTTAAGATTTTAGGTACTTTAAGACTTTCCTTAAAAATTAGTTAAGTGAAAAATGTAATGAATGAGGGAAGTTAACCAATTTGCCTTATGTACTTTGGTAAATGCTCAATTATCATCCATACTTTAGAAATTTGATGATGAAGGCAAATGATATGATCTTATCTAATCATTCATCACTATTCTACAACCATTCAACTACTTACCCATCTACTCATCCGACCATTTTTTCTACTCTTTATTAGGGTGCACTTAAGCTGGCAAACCCTTATCAAAAAATTTTATTTTCCTTTTACAAAAGTAATCTATCTAAGTCTAACCTTATTACATCCAAGGGGTTAGATTAAGCAGTTGAGCTCCTTTGATTAACTCTACCTATCTACTTATCTTCCAAGATTACATTGTTTGGTCAAATTTTATTTCTCTATCTATAAGCATGAAATTGAAATCATGAAATAGCCAAGTTTAAACATTTTGACTATCCATGGACTGTGGCGAAGGTAACAAGCTGCACACAATCTTTTTATTCTACATCAAAAATAAATGGTAGTGGCATTTTGACTTGCACACTCTTATGGTCTTTTTCTTTATTGGGGTTCATTTTCTTTCATTTTTTGACCTTCTCTTATTATTTTTGTCCTTAGATTTATCTTTTAGGACATACCCTCTTTACATTTTTTTATTTTTATAATATGAAAAACATTTGTAGAAAGCAAAGGTATGTACATGTTACAGATTTAATCTCAACCATTCAAAGATTATGGCTCCTATTGGTATAGGAGCCTAACAGTGGCTCCACTTGGGGATGGCATTTCCTGGTGAAATGTCAAGAACTTGTAGATCAATGGCCTTCTGAAATTTGGCTTTAGTTACCTTGTGCTTTGTCACCCTTCATCCTGCTTTATTCATACTTATGATAGTAAATCCTTAAAAGCTTATGGCCTTCTCTCCGGGCTTCAACTCCAAAGGTTTACCATCCAATCCAAACTAGACTTTTCAAAATAAAATATGTACAAATGGGAAGTGACCATTAGTAACTAGTTTCAAACTAATGTTTTATCATTCGACTATTTACTGGCCCACTTGCTTCTTCAATACCATCAAGTCCTCTCAGGAAGTAAGCATTATTTCCTCTGTAAGCATAAATGACATAGGGACCTTTCCATAGGAAATCAAATTTCCCATGTTTACCTTTTCCTTCCCTCCTTAAATCCCACTTGAGCACCTTGTCACCTAGGTAGGAATCTCCAGCCTTGGTCCTTTTATCAAAAATCTTTTTAACCTTTTCCTGCACAACTTGAGATCTGACCTGAAATTAAAAGGTGCTGCAACCTTCAAACCAAATTAGTAAATCATCAAGACCTTAGGGCCTTTTTCTTGGTTTCAAATATTTTATGATTTATTTCATAATCTACTAAAAACTGAATCAAATCAAACTGAAATGCTACCTACTCTATATTATTGAAAATTAGGCTGACTTAAATAGTACAAAAATATTAATGAAGCCAGTCAAGAAACTGCAGAAACAAATGGACTGTTTGACTGATTATCAGTAAAGTCAGAAGCATAATTTGATCATGTATCCACATAATCAAAACTGTGATATATAAAGGCCACTGTTGATGTATTTGGTCCTCATAGAGAAAACATGTTAAAGAACTTGAGCTGAGAAGAACCTCCATATAATCTGCTATAGGATCAACAAAAGCATAAAGTATGATAGTTTCTTCTAGGCCTTTAATGTCTAATTTATCAGTTGTATCCTCAATACTAAACCCTGAAACTACTTCTTCAGTCTTGCTCTTGAAAGCATAATCATCCTCAATCTAAAAATCAAAAGGCAGTGAAATTTCCTCTTGGTTTGGAGAAGGAAGATTTTGTAAGAATTCTTTAGGATCTCGGAAATTATATGACTGAATTTGAGAATGCAAAAGTTTAATTTCATTTTCATATTTTTCAACAATTAACTCAAGAACACACATTTTAGCTTCATGAGAATCTTTTCTTGATTTAACAATTATAAACACAAGTCTTAAAAAAGCTTCATCAAGATGAAATTTTGATAACTCATCCCTAAATTCATTTAAAATTTCATGAAATGAAAGATTTTCCACAAACCCTATCATCCTGTATCACTATTAATGCTTTGGAATATGGATTATTTGGTTGTGGAATTTCTTTGAAATTTGAAGCTCTGGATCTTTGAACAATGGAGTCTTGATTATTTGAGGCTTCTTGATTGGAAAATGATCATCAAAAGGGTCAGAAGAATGATGCTCAAATGTGCAAGGAGATTTTATATTTACAATTTTCAAAAGAAAATAATCAAACACTAATCTAAGATCTTCTCTAAAATACTATATACATTGAAATACTTTCTTGATGAGAAAGAACATAATGTCTCGGATAACAATCCAAGTTAAAAGCCTAATCTTTTCACATAGTTCTTTCAGGTTCATTCCTCTAGTGGACTCTTCATTGTAGAATTGATTTTGGAGTCACCAGGTGGATGATTTTAACCCTTTTATGTCTGATCACTGTCCACCATCATAGATCAGATCTAAACCTGTAAAAAAATTCTGAAGAAAATGTTAGTTCTACCCAATGGATTCGCCACTATGTTATCACTCAGGTTTTTTCCTTAGAAGTTATCAAAGAAAGAATAACCCGAGGTAACCACAAACCTAATCTTTTAGACTCAGTGTTCTAGCCAACCTAAGTCTAGTGAGGGCTCTCTCTTTTTTATTTAACTTTGTTTGAATAAGATTTCAGGCTAGTTCTTAGTGTTTAGGGTTGTTTTGTTTTGATTGGGTGGTGGAATTAAGGAAACAGATGGGTAGATCAAATATTTAGGCCATTGGGCTATGGAGTCAATTAAGAGAGGCTTAATTGGATTTGATTTATTACTAAGGTAAGAGTTCATTGGGCAATCTAACACAACAAGAGCGAATCTGAAGGTTTCAATGGATGGAAAGTCCTAACCAGGGCCAAGGGAAATGAATAATCCTTAAGTGGGATTACGATGAAGAAAGGAAGGATGGCTAGTAGGAAAGGGCAATGAAGAATCCTTACTATGGACCAAACAGGGGGGGGTAAACTATGGAAGTAAGGGGGCAATTAAGAATCCCCAAACAAAGGCAGTTTAGTAGAAAACATAAAAGAAAGAAAATAGTTAAAATAGAGAGCACTTAAGCTAATTTTGATGATATCATTCCTTGTTTTCTTTTAAGATTTATAAGAGACACATGTGAATATTTCATAACATAAAGAGAAAATGATATTTAAACATGAGAAAGTGATACTTATTTGTTCCAATTGTGCACAAGAATCTAGTGAAATGTCCTCAGCTTTATTTCATTTCCAGCAAAGCTAGTTCAGTCTCGAATACAATAGATCTTTGGCTCAAAAATAATATGTCTACAGAAATGTATTTTAATCCACCTAAAATACTTCAAATGAAGAAGTATTTATACTAATTCTAAATTGAAATATCTTGAAGAAATATTAAGATTGGTTTTACAAATATCATAAACTGTTTTACATTAATAGAACTTAAATAAAGGACACTCAAATCTAATGAATCTATTTGGCACTATGTTTATGGATTTATCATGAAAAAGAATAGAAATTCAAATTTGATAGAAACTCTTAAGTGATGATGAGGCATCCCAGTCACTAACTACAACCTTTCTTTGTGCATTCTGCTCTAGCAATTCTGCAAACTTAGGGTCCAATGATACGCTTGTATATCTCAATCCATGATAGATATGTAAAAAGTGAAATATTTTATTATAGATAAGTACATTTTTGAGATAAAACTCTCTCATTTTCCCAAAATTCATCTCCAACTGTTCACAATATTCTTTGGAAAAAGATGTAAAAAACAGGACTTTGCACAAACTGAAAAATAGGCTGTGAAGACATGCACTTATCTCCCTTTTGGTAATACCTATGTAAAAAGTGAGATAGGTTTTTGTATATTGGCCTGTTAGGAACAACAACCTCCTCCAGTATCTCAAAATACATCTTTCATTGATCACAATAGTTTCAATAAAACGATGACGTAAATAGGAAATTTCTGAAGAATGTACCATTTCTGCTCTGATTTCATATTTTAACCTTAAATTTCTTTTAAATGTTTTTCACATTTAATTTGGATAAACTTAATTGTTGTTGATGAATGTGTTTTCATCTCAGTTTAACCCTTAATGCCTCCATGTTTACTTTTATTGTTTACTTTTACAGCTCTATTTTTTCATCTGTCTTCACTTTGACATGAATTTGTATGCTATGATTTGTAATTGTCTTCCCTGTTGTTTATCTTCATGCTAGCTGATTTACTTGACTTGGTCTTCAATCTGATACTCTTTAACTCTGATATACTTTGAATGTTTTTTACTATGTCATTTTACCTTCATTGTATATTTTAGGTTTTTACTGTCTATTTCAACAGTAAATCGTTTAATTTCATGTTTCCTCTTCTTGTCTTTTAACTGTATGTTTTATTTTCCATCTCTGTTTGAATAGATTTGATAACAATCTTAGAGTAAACAGGTCTTATGACTAGTATTAAGACTTCTTATCCAAGGCTGCGGTCTTTTGATCACCTGTAAAATAAAACAAATTGTTAAGAAAAATTTGGGTTGACAGGGAGGATCATTAATGGCTTTATTGAGCTTTATAGGTCTATGGAGTGAGTCCAAAGTGATTTTGGGAGGTTAACCATGCATGAATTGGTTAGCAAAGGCTTCAGGTGGCGTAGAAGGGTTACACAGGGTTTTATTGCACAAACAGGTGAAAATGAGAAAGACTGGGGTTTTTGTGTTTATGTGTGAAAGTCAAGTTTTGGCGGGTAAGGTGAACAGTGGTTATTTGTCACATAGTGGAGTGAACAATAGTTGTTTTGGCATGTAGCGGGTTGGCGGTAAGAGGTTTGTTTCGCAAAGCTTTTGGGCCCTTGGTGGTATTGGGGGGAGGCCGCCTGATGCCATTCATCGGGCGCCACGTAGCAGTGGAGTGAATAGTGAAACCACCCATATCAGGTGGGTAAAGGTTGGCCTTTGGACGCCGCCCGATATGATCATCGACCGTCAAATCGAATGGGACCTGATCATACAATGATCAGGGTAGGGATTTGACATGAAGTTTAACGGAGGGGCCCGCCGGGTTTTTTAAAAGCGGCGAGATTAATTAATCATGGATTAAGGGCGTTAGTGATGATTTATTGGAAGGGGTCGATTATTAATTAACCACAGATTGGTCAATTAATTTATTTTATTTGGCGGAGGGTTTTGGTTCTTAATTAGCTGTTGATCGACTAATTAATCTGTTTAATCATTCACAATATTTAATAAAGTTTATGTTTCAAACTTCGATGCGGGATATTAATATTAAGGGGTTTTTAATAAATACATAGGGAAAAGGGTTATTCTCTCGGGAATTTAATATATAAATAAATTCAAACTTAATATGAATGAAGGCAGAAAACATTTTAGGGCTAAGTATAAAATGAGTCCTTTGCAATTTGTTTTGCTTTTCATATAGAAAACATAAAAACTTAGGGTAAGTGTATATTTATGGGTTTTTGCAAAAAAGGGGTCTTTACATGGGAGGTGATCACTTTTCTAAGGTTTTATCCTTATGGAAAGGGGCTTATAAGGGAAAATGAGTTTATTTGGGAATATGAGTGAATTATGGAGGGGGTGAATGCTTATGAGGGGACTTTTAGTACTTAGGACCTATAAGTTATTGGGCCAAGGGTCCGGTCCCTCTAAAAGTCAGAGAAATGCTCTGAGCTCCTTTAACTTAAGATTTTAGGTACTTTAAGACTTAGAAATTAGTTAAGTGAAAAATGTAATGAATGAGGGAAGTTAACAAATTTGCTTTGTGTACTTTGGTAAATGCTCAATTATCATCCATACTTTAGAAATTTGATGATGAAGGCAAATGATATGATCTTATCTAATCATTCATCACTATTCTGCAACCATTCAACTACTTAAGCATCTACTCATCCTACCATTTTTTCTACTCTTTATTAGGGTGCACTTAAGCTGGCAAACCCTTATCAAAACCTTTTCTTTTCTTTTTACAAAAGTAATCTATCTAAGTCTAACCTTATTACATCCAAGGGCTCAGATTAAACAGTTGAGCTCCTTTTATTAACTCTACCTATCTACTTATCTGCCAAGATTACATTGTTTGGTCAGATTTTATTTCTCTATCTATAAGCATGAAATTGAAAGCATGAAATAGCCAAGTTTAAACATTTTGACTATCCATGGATTGTGGCAAAGGTAACAAGCTGCACACAATCTTTTTATTCTACATCAAATGTAAATGGTAGTGGCATTTTGACTTGCACACTTTCATGGTATTTTTCTTTATTGGGGTTCATTTTCTTTCATTTTTTGACCTTCTCTTATTCGTTTTGTCCTTTGATTTATATTTTAGGACATACCCTATTTACATTTTTAATTTTTATAATATGGAAAACATTTCCAAAAAGCAAAGGTATGTACATATTACAGATTTAATCTCAACCATTCAAAAATTATGACTCCTATTGGTATAGGAACCTAACATATCCATTAAATACTAGATTGCCACCATATGGAGAGCAATATGCTTATTCACTATATCCTCCCTATTCTAGAGGACAACCATATGGTAATTTCCCACAATATTCAAGTCAACCTGGAATTTGAGTTTGTCAATGGAAACTAGTAATGCCAGACCAACCAAGGCTTGTGTATCCAACACAACCAATGAAAACCATGTCAAATATACCTACTACACCTGTTGTTACTACTGCGCCACAGTCACAAGCTCAAACTGTTGTATCTCAACTGGTACAAACTGATCCTTCTTCCTTGCAGCTACAGGTTTCAAGTAAAGAGGTTCAATTTTCTCAAGTTGTTATACAAAAACCACTTGTTTCTGGAGCCCAACAACAACCTCAAGCTAGTATGCCTTTATCTAGAATGACCCATGCTTACACTGGTATAGTTGATCCACAACTTGGTCAATCTTTCATTACTGGGCAGCAATAGTTGGTTCAATAACCATGGTTGCCAAAATTCCAACAACCCTAATTCCAACAGTCCCAACCCCAGTTTGGAGTTGGTTCACAAGATCAAACTAGTTTTGGTCAATATCAAGCTTACCAACGACCTAGGCAACAAAGCTTTGTAGGTTATGGACAACCACAATTGCAATCTGGTTATCAACAACCACCTTATACTGGTTTTGTCCAACAATCTTACCAAGGTTACCAAATGTAGATGCCCTATGCTGGTAGCAAAGACCTATTGCACATGCAATTCCATCATATCTTGGGTATGCTCAACCTGACTTGAATCGACAATTGCCATTCGTAGCAACTTTAGAATTACCAGATTTAAACCAGCTCACTAATGATCCAACTACATATGCGCCTTGGTGGTCGGTAATTCCTCATAAGTTACCATCGGTTATTCCAAAGTTTAATGCAAATCCTAGAGAAGACCCATCAAATAATGTTATGACCTTTCATTTATGGTGTTCATCCAATACTTTGAATGATTATTCAATCAGACTTCGTCTTGTCCAAAGAACGCTTACTGGTCCAGCTGCTAAATGGTACATTGAACTACCAAGAGCTTCTTTCGATAACTTCACCATTTTAGCCACTACATTTTTTACCGGAACGGAACTCTTGACCAACTTTAAACAAACTACCTCCACCCATAAATCAGATCATATTCATGAGTGGCGGTGTCATCATCAAATTGTTAAGACGTATGTTCCAAATTAGCTTTTAGCTATGTAGTTCATAAAATCCTTGCTACCATCAATCACCGAGGATGTGGTAAAAGGAGGAGTTGTCACAGAAGAGCAAGTCATCGCTCGTGCCCAATATTTGGATTTGATTTACACTTAATTTGACACGCTCTATGATAAAATTCCTGATGCACCTAGACCAACCTTTACTATTCCACTACCCCCAAAATCGAGTAGGGACCCTCATGTCGACAACGGTGTGATCATTTTTTCAAGCACACAGGCGGCAAGAGGACCATCTGGTCAAACTCTTACTATTTCCAATCAAACTACAAATACATCAGAAAACACTCTTGCCTCAGAGATTAATGTTGTGTCATCTGATAAATGCAAGAATCCAAAGCAACCAGGAGGAAAATTCCACTCCTTAGAAATCATCTTATTCCCCTACCATGGCTAGGAAACCTCGTTATCCATGTCTGATATGTAATGACGAGCATTATACAAGAGACTGTCCACATCGCTTTGAGGTCTCTAAGCTTCTAATGACTTCAAATACCTCAGCAGTGTTGACAGATTCGTTTCCAACCATGGGGACAAATTTGGTTGATACTGATAATGCATCCACATCCCGAGTACTCATGTTATCCATCACAAATCCGAAAAATGATGTTTTGGTGTCAAGAAGGAATAAAGATTATGGAAATCCGTCGTCATTGAATGACCAGGCTACTGATCAACCTGGTACTTCGACCTTGACTTCACCAGAAGTTGTTTCACCAATTGTACTTGAATTGACGATAAAGCCACAAAAGGGACTTGTACACAAATCAACATTCAATCGTCGTGCTTGAGTAGCTCAAAACTATAATATAGTGGAAGATCTAGCTCAATCACCTTCTGCTATGTCGACACTTGAGGTGTTGCAAAACTGTCCCTCCCAGAAACAAGATTTATTGTCAGCAATAGGTGTAATAGATCCTACAGATTCAAATCTTGTGGTTTTTAACCATGTGGGATATACACCATAGTTACCGGCACAATAATCTTTCCTAGTGCAAGTAAAGGCTCTCAATAAAAATGTTCAATGAACTATTATTGATGAGGGGGCATCTACTTGCATTATGTCCATGAGCTGCTGGAAAAATATTGGTTCCCCACCCTTGTCATGATCACCAACTACATTAAAAGCCTTCAATGGAAGAAAATACACTCCATATGGGATTTTGAGTAACCTACAAATTGAACTAGGGGGTAAAATAGTAAATGTTGAGATCGAGGTAGTTGACGGACTCCTTGATTACAACATTTTACTAGGAAGGCCTTGGGTATATGCTATGGTTGCTGTTGTTTCCACATACTTTCGAACGATTGAATTTCCCTTCAAGGGTGGAATCATAGTCATTGATTAGATAACCTTCTTTGCCAATAGTTCACAGGCTACGGGAAGCATTCCATTGATACATGGAAACTCACCATCACTTCCAACTGTTGGAGTAGGTCTCCTTAAAGATCCTTCCCTGATGGGCACTTTTACCCTCCCGTCACCATCTGGTTTCACGGAAGTGGAAAGAGTGGAGGCTTGAAACATGTTTCTTTTGCATCATCTGATTTTAAGAAAATTTCCAACTACTGTGAAAGTGATGGTTATGGCGAGGGAAGATTATCATTATCATTCCCACCTTCAAGATGACAATGAAGATTATTCAAATGAACTCAATCACCCATTGATCGTTGATTTATTGTCAAATTTTGTAAATACTGTAGAGTCTGAGTGTAATTTCTCTAATATAGAAGAAAAAATTTCTATAAACATTTTGGCCAAGCCTAACATCATAGAAAACATTCATGTCAGCAAATATTGTTCTCCATTGGAACTAGATAATTTCTGTGCTCTTTTTTGCGAATTTCAAGATGTATTTGCATGGTCTTATGAGGAGATGTCGGGCATTGACTCAAGCATTGTTGAACATGAGATTAAAATTTACCCTGATGTCAAACTAGTACGAAAACGGCTTCGACCTATTCATCCTAAGAAAGCTGCTACCATTAAAGCAGAGGTTGACAAACTTTTGCATGCTGGCTTCATTTTCCTTGTATCTCTTACTGATTGGGTATCTAATATTGTTCTAGTGATGAAAAACAAAGGAAAATTCAAGTATGCGTCGATTATAGGGATGTAAACCAAGCATGTCCAAAGGATAACTATCCTACACCTTTTATCGACCATATTATTGACGAATGTGCTAGATGTGAAATCTTTTCATTCATGGATGGATTTTCTGGCTACAATCAAATCAACATTCACCCATAGGACCAATAAAAAACTGCCTTTATATGTTCGTGGGGCACATTCTCTTATCAAAGCTACCTTTTGGTTTGAAGAATGCAGGGGCTACATTTCAGAGGGCGTTGAATTATGCCTTCCATGACATCAAACACATTGTTCAACCCTATCTTGATGATTTGCCTGCTCATTCGCGAAAACGGACTAATCACCCGCAACATTTGAGGGCAATATTTTTATGATGTCGAAACTACAAAATAAGACTCAATCCACACAAATGTGTATTTTTTGTTGGCTCTAGTCAATTTCTTGGATTCGTAGTTTCAAAAGATGGATTTCGACTCGATCCCATAAAGGTTCAGGCAATCCTTGACATGCCTCCACTTTCAAATTTGTTACAAATACAGAGACTTCAAGGGAAGGCAAACTTTCTAAGAAGGTTCATTCCAAACCATGCTGAATTAGCTAAAGGTTATACATGTCTATTGAAGAAAGGGGTACCCTTCCATTGGGATCAAGTTGCACAAGCTTCTTTTAATGCTCTCAAAGATTCCCTGATTAGAGCATCATTAATGTATGCCCCAAAATATCAAAAAGACTTTTACTTGTATCTCGCCACTGCAGATACAACTATTGGTATGGTTTTAGTTCAAGAAGAAAGTGGAACTGAACATCCTATTTATTATTTGAGTCATAATCTCAATGATATAGAAAGAAAATATTCATATGTTGAAAAGTTAGCCTTGGTAGCCATTCAAGCCGTATAAAGATTTCGTCATTACATCCTCCTTCGCAAAACTACCATTGTATCAGATTGCAACCCAATGACATACATTTTGTCATGTCAATTGCTGGGGGGAAAATATTCTAAATGGATAGTTATCTTACAGGAGTTTGATTTGGAGTTCATCAAATCTAAATCAAAGAAATCTCTCGTCTTTGCTGAGTTACTTTGCGACCTTCCCTCATCCTCCAATGATTTCACATCAGAAGCATCAATCTTGGACGAGTCCTTGTTTCTAATTTGGTCAAGTGATCCATGGTATGGAGATATACTGGTCTATCTCCAGACTCAAGCTTTTCGACCTAATACCTCTCGCTTTGAACAACGACGTACTAGATACCAAGCCAAAGATTATCTGATCATTGGTGATAGACTTTATCATCGTGGTGTCGATACGATCTTACGTAGGTGCCTTACTCATGAGGAGACCGAAAAAGCTTTGAATGAATGTCATTCTCGTGCTTGTGGGGGGCATTTATCTGCTTACACAACTGCACAAAAAATTCTACGAGAAGGTTACTTCTGGCCATCCATATTTAAAGATTTAATTCTTGCTATCAGAAGTTACCATGCTTGCCATAATTTTTATCATAAAACCATATTACCACCTACACCGCTGCATGCAGTCATTTCTGTTGGCCCATTCACAAAATGGGGCATTGATTTTATGACATATAACCCCACCTCGGCCAGGGGGCATGGGTATATTATAGTCGTTGTTGACTATTTTTCCAAATGGGCTGAGGCAATGTCTACATTGAACAACAGTGGCAAAACAATTGGTCTCTTTTTTTTTAACCATGTGGTTTCTAGGTTTGGTGTACCACAAGCTATAGTAACAGATCATGGATCACATTTTCACAATCACATGATGATCGAATTAACTACCAAATTAGGACTGTCACATGATAGTTCTACTCCATACTACCCACAAGCTAACGGACAAGTTGAGGCTATCAATAAAGTTCTTAAGCGCATGTTGCAAAGAATGATTGGAGTCCATAAATGGAATTAGCATTTAATCCTATACTCAGCATTGTGGGCATATCGAACCTCAGTAAGAAATGCAAACGGATTTACACATTTTCATTTGGTGTATGGTTTGGAAGTAGTCTTACCAATCCAATGTGAAATCTCATCCCTCAAACTCGTAATTGACCTGCTACCTGAAACTTCTGAAGAAGAAGCAAATTTCATGAAATTAATCCATCTAGATGAAACCCATCATGATGCCGCATTGGCTAACGAGGTTCATAAGAAACACATCAAGGCACAATATGACAAGAATGTTAAGCCTCATATCTTCTCAGAAGGTGACCTGGTCTTGCTTTACGATCAGGATTATGACAAACTAGGATTAGGAAAATTTGAACCATTATGGATGGGCCCTTATATTGTCAAACATGTGTTGACAAAAGGAGCCTACAAGCTAGTGGATTATGATGAGATTCCATTGTCACAGCCCCGAAATGGGTTGTATCTTAAACGTTACTATGCTTAATTAAGTGTAGTAAAATTCACTGTACATATGCTTTGATTGCATTTTTGTGTGTTAGTTTTCTCTTATAGTTTTTATTTGGTTAGGTAATCCACTTCACATTTGTTGCAGATGTCAAACTTTTCAAAACCATTTGTTGGGTATGCCGACGGAGCTGGTCGTAGTATGCAGAATCTATATTTTGCAGCATGGGCCATTTTCACTCCTAGTGGTGAGTTAGTGAGTTTCATAGGGATATGTATTGGTTGATCGACAAACAATATCATTGAGTATAGTTCTTTGACTGAACTCCTCTTTGATGCCATTTCACATGGCATACGCTGAATCATCATTAGACTAGACTCCCAACTGGTCGTACTATAGCTTACTGGTGTCTATGCCGTCCGAAACCCAGAAATCCATTGCATGTTCCTTAGAGTTCGTATTTTGGAAAGGTATTTCGAATTTATTCAATGTCAACATATTTCCAAAATTTTAAACACATTAACTGGCTCTCTAGCAAATTATCTGTTAAATAGACATTTGCGACATTTGTAAAGTAAACATTTTTTTCAACATCATTTGAATAGGATTGAATCACTTAACCATAATAAAACTCTGAAAGTCAAATAGTCGATGTAAATAAGTTTTTACAAATAGTTTGTGTCTGAGACAAAAAATGGTCATCTAACCCAAAAACTCAAAAATATATGCAAAAAATATCCCAATAGACTAGTGCTGCTGATGATAACAGGTCACAACCCATGTTATCTGTTATCACTCAGGTTGTTCCTTGCCTCCTGAAGGGAATATGGCCGAGGTAACCACTAACCAATCTTTTAGCTATAGGTTCTAGCCTACCTGCAACCAGAGAGGGCTCTCTCTTTGTAATTTAGCTTTGTTTTTTGGAGTATTTTAGGCTAGTTATGATGCACAGAGTTTGGTTTTAATTTATTGGATGGTGACTTCAGACAAAGCTGGGATGCAAGTCCAAAACAATCTATACTATTAGGCAATGGAGTCAATGATGGTGTAATGCTGAAAGTGTTTCTTGGGTAAATGGTACTGCTACAGAGCAAGATAGGCAGTCTTGGAACAATTTTCAAATCTGAAATTGATGGAATGAATTCAGGAAATGAAAGGCAATCAAGAGTCTTTCATTATGCTGGTAGATGGAAAGTGCATGAATATTATCAAGGAGCAATAAAGAATTCCTAGGTAATATTCAAAGTGAAAGAATCAGTGCAAACATGAGCAACTAAGAATTCATATTTATGACTAATTCTGAAGAAAACATAATTAATAGCAGAGATTGAAAACAGGGTGCATTTAAACAAATCCTGGGGTATTCTTTTTCTCTGTTACCAAGATTATGGAACATATATGGAATTTGCAAATGCAGAAAACATAAAACACAATTTAGAATAACTTATTGATCCATAGAATGACACAGGAATTCTGTAGCAGGTCCCAGAACATCAAATCCACATCCAGACAGTCATCAACAGTGAACTTCAACAGCTTTTGTATTAGAACAGTCTGAGAATTTACAGTGCAGTCCAAAGAGAAAATCATCAACCCCAAATACATTCTATGGGGAGGTATTTATACAAAAATGATATACAAAATATCTTCTAGATAAGTCCTCATGCAATAACTTTCTTCACCAACTCTTCAAAAGAAGTAAATGAGAGAAATAAATGCTGCAGTGATTGTTGGTGTGCTAGCTATCCAATTTGTCAAAGATATTTGACATTCTAGACTGAATGAGACGGCTGGAGCTATGTCTTTAGTCTGTGGTTCCTGTGTTTGCTGTCTTGCTATTTTTCTACGTCACCACTTTGCTGTCCTGGCCTTGTCATCCATACTTGGTCTTTCATTAAAGATCTGTAGTCACAATTTGATTTCTTATGTCTGCTGTTTTCATGCTTTAAGCGGTGGCCCGTGCATTTAGAGTTGTTGATCTATAGCTGACAAAAAAAAAGGAACAAAAATCAAATTACCTGGGTAGAATTTCCAGCATTTCCTGCCACCAATCCTTTGTAGGCAGCTGATGTCTTTGTATCTGTATGAGTGTTTCATCAGCTTCAGTGTATCTATAAAAGTTGGGCTGGACCTTAAAAAGATGGTTTATCTCATGTTCAATATAGAATAGATTCTCTAACTTGTTGTTATAGACATTTTTGTGCCTTACAGCTATAAGCATGAAATATCCATAAACCAATGGATCCTAAGTCCCTAAAAGTGTTGTTCCAACTCCTAAAGAAACAAGGTCAACAAATTACAGCTTCTCCCAGAAGTTCTCCACCAGAAACTACTCAGAACTAGTCAAATCAGGATCATTTCAGCTGCTCCACTAGCTAGCTGCGTTGCAAAGCACCCAAATACACTGGCTAGGTGCATTGCAATGCACTTGAATGCACTACTAGGGTGCGTTGAGCGGGAAATGACAAGTGGCAGAGTCATTCCACGAGGTGGAGAGACAATGGAAGCTTCCAGAATCTTCTCCAATGACACTTGCCTCACTGAATTCGACCAGTGATGAGTAAGAGGCTCTCAGTCTCCAAGTGGAAGCAAGAACTGACAGAGAGAGGCCACTAATCAATTCATGAGCTGACTCATCCTCTTTGCATACATCTATATATGGATCCCTCACCAAGAGATCCAGAGGCTGGAACTTTGTACATTGCAGAGAATTGTTGTTGGTTTTGAGATAGATATCAGAGTATTGGGTGATTTATGCTTTGTTGGAGCTGAAGAGGGGATTCTATGTTGGGAGGTTTATGCTGGATCAGGAATCATCGGTTGTAACTCCTCCTGGATCTTCTTGTTTTATCAATAAAACTATTTGAGTTTCTCCTACATGCTTGTATATCATTGATGTTTGTTATATTTGTATGTTTAGCTTAAATCTGATCCTAAGCTATTTATGAACATAAATCCATGTCTTTGTGTAGTTTCTTTCTTCTGTGATCTTACAGGAACTTGGTGAAGCTGAGCAAGTAAGGGAGCAGGTAGCTGGAAGCTATCAAAGAGGAGAGAGATTGGATCAAAGGACTAGCGCAAGACACAGGTTGGTTCATCCTATTCCTCTCCGTTTATAGTTCATAAAGGAGAATACAAGAGTAGTTTTCCCTGTTTGTTTCTGAGGTCACTGTCACACCTCAGTGGGATAGGGTCGTTCTGAATAGACACTTTTCCCGATAACAAAATGGCGACTCTGCTGGGGATCGTGTCTAGTTAGTTTGTTTGTGTTTCTCTTGTTGTTCGTCTCATAAACTTAGAAGTAGCGAATCGAACTGCATTTGCCATTTACAAATGCAAAGTAGACATCTGCTACTTCAATCCATTCACTGGATCTGTTTATGATTTGAACAACTAATTCACAAATGATCTGATTACCCTTTGTGATAGCTCTTAAACCTCTTTTAAATCAACCCTCTGATTGTGCATTACTGATTTCTTTTACTCGGCCAAAAACCATAGATTAAACTGCAAACCATGACCCAGAACCCAGGTAGAATTCTCGTTTCTTCCCCAGCACAGGTGCTGTGAAGAGTTCCTGCATTTCAGCGCAGTTCCCGAGAGGGCAACCTGCGTTGCAATCCAGTTTCTCTGTGTACCAGGTGCATTGATCAGCTTAACCCTGTTCAGCTGAGGTTCTTTGCTCATTTTTTCCAGTTTTGCCTCTGATTTTTGTAGCTTGTGATCAGTGTGTGTGTCTATTTAAAAGCCCATTTTCTTTGCCTTAATTCCGCCTCAGTTGTATAAAAGAAACTGTATTTGTTTTTGTGTGTTTGTTACGTCATTTACAGTTTCCCATTGCAAAAGTAGAATAGTCATACCATCGTCCTTTGATTAAGATCTGTCGTAAGTGTCGATTTTGATCTTAGGAGAAAGTTTATTTGCTGTTGACAGTTGATTATGCTTTTACTTTTGCCTTTGACTTGAATTTGTGAATTTCTAGTGTTGAAACAAGTGTTTACTTCAAAATCATAAAGTGTCGTAATCGTCTCTACCTTTTGATTTCGAAAAGAAGCTTGTTTGTGTTTTTCACTTGAAAGCGAATTCAAATTTGTACAACAACTTTCTTTTTAGGCATCAATATTAAGAAAGTGAAAAACAAATACATGCACATGTGCATTTGTGTATTGACAGTCTGTTTGGCTTGATTTAGGAAAAATGCATTTACAGTGTGCTCTTTGCTCTTTGAGAAAAGATTGTGTCTTTCTTTTCCCCTTGTAGCTAGGATTTTCATTGCTGAAAAGAGATAAAAGCTTGCTTATCATCTTTAGATTGCATTTTAGGAATTACATCTACATCTCGTGGTGAACCCAAAAGGAAAACTTCATAAGAAAGATCAACCTAAAATAAATTCAATGAACTTAACAACGCTTTGTAACTTAACGCACAACATTTAGAGGTCTAGGCTAGAGACGTATTCCAGCGTCGTAAAGCCTGGTAACTGTTGTCCTCACTAATGGTTGGGTGATTCCTCCACTTTGAGACGATAAGTGCCAGTACGGACTTGTGCTCCCACGTACCGTCGAGTATATATTGGGAGACCCCTATAGGCATAAAACCTTTATCCATAGGAAGCCGTGTTGGCCGCCCTACTGATCGCAATGCACCGAACACAGCATTCGAGAAGATTGACTGCCGTACCATAAAAATTATTCTGCAGTTTTGCGATTGGTTTGGTACTCCCTCTACCTAGACCTCCAGAGCAGTCCCTTTCGTTCCTTTTCAGACTCCTTAATGGAAAAGGTCCATCTGAGCACTTGTCACTTCAGGCTCATTAAAAATCGAAGGAGACTAGAGTCATCTTTTGTTTTTTCTCGACTCTTAAAAACTGAAAAAACAAGTTGTGTCAAAGCGTGTTAAAATTTATTTTAAACGGAATATTCATACCCTCTTCCTACGTTGATCTTTGGGTTGAGAAAATGGAGCCTACCAACCAAGGAATTCCCCTTGGTGGAAATCCTAGTCCCTTCTCCTCTTGGGGAGATGTTGGTGCGCCCCATATGGCCACGTTGTTGCTTCCAGGACTGACAATTGGCTTGCCAGTATGGCTCTTCTCAACCAATGTCATTCAGAACACCACTATTCCTGAACAATCGAATCAGCAATTAGACGAGTCCAGAGTTACCCACCAGCCTTCTACTTCCTCTAATTCTTCCTCTCCTCCTTCCTCTTCACTTGACGGGACTGGTAAAGCTAAAAACCAAGTTCCTAAGGAGAAGAAGGAAAAGAAGAAGAAAGAGAAAAAGAAGAAGGAGCCAAAGGCGAATGGAGGAAAACGAGTATCGTCTAACGAAAATCCACACACAGCACCGACCAGGCCTAAATCGCCATGTGTCATTTGCAGAGGAGACCACTTTCACAGAGATTGTCCTTGCATCCCCCGGATACTAAGGGACTGGTCTCCTCGTTTGCACAATCCATTGTCATCAACCTCTGGAGATCATGTTGAAAGCACACCGTCAATTAGTGAAAGTGAAGCCCCAGGACAAAAAGGGAAAGCTAGATTTCCTTGTAAACTGTGCGAAGGCGACCATGCCCTCCACCGTTGTCCCTCCTTAGACGAGGCTAAAAGAGTTTTGGATGATCGTCTGGTTTCACCGTTACGACTTCCTCCTGGATATAAAAAACTCTTGCCAAGTCCGTCACTAGTTGAGAACCCAGCTGGCCCGCTTAAGTGGTCGGCTGAAGCGTCTATCATTGAAGATAAACCAACTGAATTCATACCAGACGAAAGTCAAAAGGTCGAGGCGGCAGTTGACCCAGTCTTGCCTTCAGAGGTTTTATCTTCGGATGATACAGTCACTGAAGAGAACAAGGATGACACCATCCAAATTCTCTTCATCAACACAGACTCCGACAAACATGGGGGCAATCCACCCATTCCTTTACCGTAGGAAGGAAGTTCGTCAGAGCCATACCCGACCGTCTACTCGGTCCCACCTCCAAGCAACCTAGTTGTCTCCTTCGACTGGAATCAACTAGGCAGACCTTGTTTGCCAGCAAGCATACCATTCTGAATTATCGTTCAAATATATAGAATGGTCATGGCTGGTACCATCATAGATGAGGGGGCTTCTGTGAGTATCCTTTCCTCTATTGCTTGGAAAGCGTTTGGTTCGCCATCGCTGTTGCCTGAGATGAGAAATCTGACAGGCTTTGATAAAGGAACCAGTCGACCTTTAGGGATCCTTCCCGATGTGCCCATAACATTGAGAGGGAAGACAGTTCGCATGAACGTCATGGTCGTTCAAGGACCCTTGGATTATAACCTACTCCTTGGACGAGACTATATTTATTGCATGGGAGCCATTGTCTCCTCACTCTTTAGAGTAATGTGTTTTCCGCACGAAGGAAGAGTGGTCAAGCTCGTGGACCAGCTTTCATTTCCCGTATCACGCATAGCAAATAGTCATATACCATCCCTGAATGGTCTCTTCACGCAAGAAATGTCTCAATCCCCAGTCCATCCTCCTGATGAGCGCGAGTAATTCGGAGGGATATGACTGAAACCCAGGGGGCATGCATCCTGGTCTGCTTCGGCAGGAAAACTTCGGGTATAGAGTAGGTTTCCGCGGGAGAATATGACTAGTCTGTACCCCGTCCGTGATTGGAAGAGGGGTTATTCTAGAATAAGATTCTCTTGTCAAAGTTATGTGAGTTGGCAGAACTGAGTCAGTCGCCTTTGTTTATCTCGGTAGACATCGCCGAAGAAGTGTTTTGTTTGCACCGCGAATAGAACAATCTTTGGGTAACCTGTAAGAGGTAGGCCTCTCCCGATAGAACAAATGTTTTGTCTGCAAATTGAGGGGTAACCTTGAAACCATATTTTATACCTGGGGGCATGCAAACCTTTTGGCATGCAAGCGAAAGAGCGATTATTTATCTGTTTTTTGGATTAGTCGTTTCCTAACTTGCATAAAGAAAGGATGTGGGGCAAAAATCTAAAAGTTGCCATTTTTATATGAGACATTCTTATCATATGACTGGATTAATCGAGCAGTTTTAGCGCATAGTTCAAGCTCGTTAAAAAATAAACATAAGTCCGAGCAAGTGTTTCCACCCACGTTTAAGCTCATTAAAAAATGAACTATCCCTTGGTAAATAACCACCGTGAATGTAGTACTTCAGCCATTAAAGCCTTGGTCGTGTTTGCACCGTCACCTCCACTTTTCCATTGGCCGATCATTCACCTCCATTTTATTGTTTACCCATTTTGAGGAACAGCTGCGAAGAGTGATTTCACTAGCCATCCTTGTGACACTGCCGTGATTGGAAAATTCCAAACCTTACCTGGAATCAGCTGCTACCCATTTTATCACTCGTTCCTCAAAAGACGAGTCTTCTTTAAGCTCTTTTCATCTGACTCGTAAAATATGAAAAGATTGCCGAGTTTTGGCCTTCCAGCTCGTTAAAGCGACCGAAAGTGCTATCCCTCCTCTAGATTTTAATCTTTTTGGACCTGAGGGATTATTGCACAAAAAGATCGAGCGCTTGTTTTGTTCGGCTCGTTAAAACTATCGAAAACTCATCCCTTCTGTATTGTTTTATACTTTTTCGGACTTAAGGGATTAGATGATGAAAAAGGAACTTCGGAGTTACCTTTACGTACCTTTTCAGACTCTCTAAAAATGAAAAGGACCGAGTTATCTTTGTCGTTAGACTCGTTAAAAAGATTAATAGCGACAAACTTGTCTTTAGGCGAGAACGAGTTTCACTATCGCTAGGCTCGTTAAAACATAGCGATGGGTTTGCCCGAAGGGAAAATTATAGAACAAGCATATGTTATCCTCCTCAAGCTTGACAAAAATAAAGAGGTACTGGTCAGCAATGACTGGGGAAAAATTGGGAAGAAAACTCAAAGAAACTTTATTGGTAGCAAGTCGCTCTTGAACATGACACTTCCACTCCGTGCCTGAGTCGGGTTGGATTGTTTCATTCACCGGTCACATCACCATGGTCACGCCATACCATCCACATTTGGGGTAAATGCTACCAATCCATCACATAAGTGTCGCCGATATGTTCAAGAGAAGTCATCCAGAGAAGTCACTCGTGTCCCATCCACTACCATACATTACACTTCATTCTTTCATGACCGCCACCCTGAACCATATATCATCAGATCGTTTTCACCTCCATCAAAATCATTTGCTCCGTTCCGTGTCATTGATGTGGGATTCATTAAGGCCCTCCTTTGACGGATCGCTTCTTGTCGACATCAGCTCATTATCCAAGAAGTTGATCTAGGAACATCCCATTCAGTACTTTGAAGCTTGCATGCCTCAATGGCAAGTTTCTCACTTCCGGCGACAGGTATACATCAATGACCTTCGACCGAAAGATTTTGCGTGGTGTTCGACGCCAAGTCCTTTATTCACACCACGTGAATTGTACTGCAGTACATTGAGGGTCATTATCATTATTGGTGATTCCTCTCGCGCTTGTTAACAGTTTACATCATTGACTGGTAATCAAGCGATGTCTTTCCATGTTCGACTTCAAAACATTTCTCACATGGATCGACTTGTACTTCGAGTGAAGATCGGACGAGATTGAAGACCCCGGATCTAGTTTCATCCATTCGGGCTGCGATATATATTCAGGAAAAATAAAGACATTGAAATGTACAGCATTGCAGCACAGATAATCATCCTACCAAAAGGATGATGACTTCATCAGAATCATCAGTCTACCATCAGACGATTGTCTGTCCTATGTACATGAAAATGAATTTATAAAGCTGAGCATGGGAATGCCCGCCTCAGCTAGATCATGAAAACAGTATGAAGATAATGTATTGTATTGTATCTTATTACAGGTCTCCTCCCAGCATTGAAAGAACTTCGGATCCTCCTAATAAAGCATTTCACCCGATAAACGGCCTCATACTTTAGGGGGCAACTGTTATAGACATTTTTGTGCTTACAGCTATAAGCATGAAATTTCCATAAACCAAGGGATCCTAAGTCCCTAAAAGTGTTTTTCCAGCTCCTAAAGAAACAAGGTCAACAAATTACAGCTTCTCCCAGAAGTTCTCCACCAGAAACTGCTCAGAACTAGTCAAATCAGGATCATTTCAGCTGCTCCACTAGCTAGCTGCGTTGCAAAGCACCCAAATACACTGGCTAGGTGCGTTGCAATGCACTTGAATGCATTACCGCGTTGAGCGGGAAATGACAAGTGGCAGAGTCATTCCACGAGGTGGAGAGACAATGGAAGCTTCCAAAATCTTCTCCAATGACACTTGCCTCACTGAATTCGACCAGTGATGAGTAAGAGGCTCTCAGTCTCCAAGTGGAAGCAAGAACTGACAGAGAGAGGCCACTAATCAATTCATGAGCTGACTCATCCTCTTTGCATACATCTATATATGGATCCCTCACCAAGAGATCCAGAGGCTGGAACTTTGTACATTGCAGAGAATTGTTGTTGGTTTTGAGATAGATATCAGAGTATTGGGTGATTTATGCTTTGTTGGAGGTGAAGAGGGGATTCTATGCTGGGAGGTTGATGCTGGATCAGGAATCATCAGTTGTAACTCCTCCTGGATCTTCTTGTTTTATCAATAAAACTATTTGAGTTTCTCCTACATGCTTGTATATCATTGATGTTTGTTATATTTGTATGTTTAGCTTAAATCTGATCCTAAGCTATTTATGAACATAAATCCATGTCTTTGTGTAGTTTCTTTCTTCTGTGATCTTACAGGAACTTGGTGAAGCTGAGCAAGTAAGGGAGCAGGTAGCTGGAAGCTGTCAAAGAGGAGAGAGATTGGATCAAAGGACTAGCGCAAGACACATGTTGGTTCATCCTATTCCTCTCCGTTTATAGTTCATAAAGGAGAATACAAGAGTAGTTTTCCTTGTTTGTTTCTGAGGTCACTGTCACACCTCAGTGGGATAGGGTCGTTCTGAATAGACACTTTTCCCGATAACACTTGTCATAAAGAGTCTGTCTAGAGGGAGGCCCTGTTTCTTCTGAGCTACTTGAGGATGCTGTAATCTGATTGGAAACATAGTTATTCATCCTGGTAGTATATTGTTCACAGGTCAGTAGTCTGCCACTACTGGTCAATATGCTGGGCAATCATCTACTCTGTAATGCTGCAATTTTTAGCTTGAAGTCATTTATTTCTGCTTGCATTTCGTGGCACTTTCTTTCTAGAGTTTGTACAAAATTTCTCAGGGTCAGCACCTTTTTTACTGTTAGAATAGTATCTATCCTATTACTGATATCTAATGCTGCCAACTCCTCTTTGGTATGAGTGTTTAGGAAGTGAATCATTCTATTGGCTTGCTCAGGCATATTTCCCAATGCTGCTCTAGCCGTTTGAGTCTCAAATTGAGGTAAGCGTATCAATTCTATTTGTTCATGTATGGTCTGGATTGATTGTCATTAGTCAGTAATTGACTGGCCAATTTTGGCCCACAAAATCTTCTTGATTTCAGCTAGGGTTTTGTCCAAAGTAAGCTCTCTAAGGCTTCTATTTTGTTCTCCAAGGCTTTTATCTCCCTTTTTTTCTTAGCCAATGTCATCTTGGACTTGTCATAGCTTCCCTCTAGCTTGGCCAACTTTTCTTTGGCCTCTTTCACCTCTGTCACCTGAACTTCTAGCTCTTTGACTGCTTTCATCATTTCTTCCATACTCATGCTAGATTCTGGTGTTGTTGTTGTTGTTGTTGTTGTAGCATCTGTAGTCGATGTAGTTGTTGTGGATGCTAGGATAATAGGAGGGATTGCTGCTGCTTGTGTGGGAGGAACAGCGACAACAGTTGGAGTTGTTTGAGGTGGCTTGTTATAGACATTTTTGGGCACTGCAACCCCAAGCATAAAATGTCCATAAACCAAGGGCTCCTAAGTCCCTAAAAGTGTTGTTCTAACCCCTAAAGGAGCAAGGTCAACTGATTACAGCTTCTCCCAGAAGTTCTCCATGAAAAACTGCTCAGAATTGGTCAAAACAGGATCATTTCTGCTGCTCCATAGGCTAAGTGCGTTGCATCTCACCTAAATACACTGTGTGGGTGCGTTTCATTTCAAAAATACCTTCTATGGGGTGTGATGGGTGAGAAATGACAAATGGCAGTGTCATTCCGCGAGGTGGAGAGGCAACGGAAGCTTCCAGAAACTTCTCCTGTGACACTTGCCTCTCTGAATTCGACCAAGGATGAGTAAGAGATCATCAATCTCCAAGTGGAAGCAAGAACTATCAGAGGGAAGACACTAATCAAATCACAAGCTGACTCATCTCCCTTACAGATATCTATATATGGATCCCTCATCCCAGAGATCCAAGAAGCTGGAATTTTGATATTGTAAGGAATTGTTGTTGGTTTCTTGAGACAAACATCAAATTGTTGGGTGATCTAAGCTTTGTATGAGGTGAAGAGGGGCTTCCTTGCTGAGAGGATGATGCTGGGTCAGAACAACTGGTTGTAACTCCCCTTGGCTCTTTCTTGTTTAGCAATAAAGCTATTCAAGTTTTCCTCCATACTCTTGTGTCATTTATATTTGCTGCATTTGTATGGTCAATTTACATCTGATCCTAGATTGTTTATGATTATAGATCCATGTTCTTGTATAGTGCTATGCTACTATGATCTTACAGGTACTCTGTGAAGCTGGGCGTGCAAGGGAACAAGTAGCGAAAGACTATCAACAAAGAGAGGAATCGAACTAGGAGATTAGCACAAGACAGAGGTTGGTATTCTTTGTTCTTCTCTATCTATACTTCATAAAGGAAAAACGAAAGTAGCTTTACTTTGTTTGTTTCTAAGGCAGCTATCACACCTTAGTGGGATAAGCAATTCTGAGTAGACACTTTTCCCTGTAACAAAATGGCGACTCCACTAGGGACGAGTTAGTTAGTTTGTTTATCTTCCTTGTTGTCTATTTCATAAACTTACAGACGAAGCCTGAAGTCAAGCCAGGTAGCTTTCGAACTGCATTTGCTATGCAAATGCAAAGTAGATAAATGTCGCTTCAGTCAATCTCTGGGATCTGTTTATGATTTAAACAACTGATTCACAAACTCTCTGATTGCCCCTTGTGGTAGCTCTTAGATCCTCCTTAGATCTACCCCTGATTGTTGCATTACTAATTACCTTTTGCTCGGCCAAAACCCATGAACTGAACTGCAAACTGTGACCCGGAACCCAACCAAAGTCTCGTCTCTGGCCCAACACAGGTACTGTTCTCAGAATCTGAAATTTAGCGCACTTCCCAAGTGTAGTAGGTGCGTTGCATTTCAAATTACCTGTGTTACAGGTGCGCTGATCAGACTAGGCATTGTTCAGTTTTGGTTTCTGTGATTCATTCTTTCCAGTTCTATTCATGAATTTTGCTACCCGTGATCAGTATATCTCTATTTGAAACCCATTTTCCTTACTGTTATTCTGCCTCCTTTGTACAAAAGAACTGTAAATGTTTTTGTGTGTTTGTTGAGTCATTTTCAGTTCTCCTTTGCAAAAAGTAACATAATCGCACTATCGTCCTTTGATTTGAAAGTGTTGCAAGTGTCGTTTTCAATCATAGGAAAGAGTTTGATTGTTGTTGATAGTCGATTATCCTGTTACTATTGTTTTTGGTCTGAATTTGTAATTTTTCTAGTGTCGAAAATAAGTATTCATTTCAAAATCGTAAGGTGTTGTGATTGTCTCCATTTTTGATTTCGAAAAGAAACTTGTTGATAATTGTCGCTTGTAAAGTAATTCATATTTGTGCATCAACTTTCTTTTTATCATCTACATACTAAGAAATTCGAAAACAAATACATGCATGTGCATTTGCATTTAGACAGTCTGATTGGTTTGATTTAAGAAAAGTGCATTTAGAGTGTGCTCTTTGCTCTTTGTGAAAGAATTCTGTCTTTCTTTCCTTAGTAGCTAGGATTTTCATTGCACAAAGAAGATAAAAGATTGATTATCATCTTAGATTGCATTTTAGGAATTATACTACATCTCGCGGTGAACCTGAAAGGAAAACTTCATAAACAAGATCAACTATAAAATAAATTCAATGAATCTAACAACGCTTTGGAACCTAACGCACAACATTTAGAATTCTAGGCTAGAGACGTATTCCGGTGTCGTAAAGCCTGGTAACTGTTGTTCTCACTGATGGTTGGGTGATTCCTCCACTTTGAGACGATAAGTGCCAGTACGGACTTGTGCTCCCACGTATCGTCGAGTATATTTTGGGAGACCACAATAGGCTTAATCCTTTATCCATAGGAAGCCGTGTCTGCCGCCCTATCGATCGCAATGCATTGAACACAACATTCGGGAAGATTGACTACCGTACCATAAAAAGTATTTTGCAGTTTTGCAATTGGTTTGGTAATCCCTCTACCTAGATTTCCGGAGCAGTCCCTTTCATTCCTTTTCAGACTCTTTAACGGAAAAGGTCCATCTGAGCACTTGTCACTTCAGGCTCATTAAAAATCGAAGGCGACTAGAGTCATCTTTTGTTTTTTCTTGACTCTTAAAAACTGAAAAAACAAGTTGTGTCAAAGCGTCTAAAATTCATCTAATTCGGAAACATACTTCCCCTTTATTTTTAGTTGATCGAGTAATCCGCAATCATGGAAGAAAGTCAATTGAAACCCCGTCGTTCGCAGAGGCTTACGAGTCAACCGTCTTTGTCTCCGGAATCGAATCTAGTATGGACAAAGCGAACTCGTTTAACCGGTTCCAAATCTCCTGTTAAAGTTAGAACAAGTGTTCCAACAACATCAGAGACTCCGGTTACTCCAAACATTTCTGGTATCCCTACCTTTACAGAAGAAGTTCAGCAGCCACAGAAGGACAGTGGTACTGATCCTAGTCTGAGGGTAAACACTTGTATCACTGAACCAGTTCCATCTACAACCAGTTCAGAGAGTGTTGCTCCTCAAACATCTGTCGCTACTGATTCCATACCTTCTTCGGCACCAGAAATATTCTACGGACCTGACGTCTACCCCTTCCACCTAGTCTGATTGCTATAAAAGAGATTGTGGAAGATCCTCAATCTAGTACTCCATCGCAATTTGGATTCGGGATCACTCTGTATCCTTCTTCATCAAAAGTTAGTCTACCGCCAATGGAAGCTCCTGTAGAATCGCTAGTAATCTTTTGGATAGAATAGAAATGTCTGAACAACCGTCAACATCTAGGACTGTGTCATCTGACACAGCGATGACAGAACTCCCTGCTATCACTGCAACAATGTTTGCCAGTATACCATCTGTCCCAACTAGCTCTCAATCGCTAGAAGGAGCCCACTCAGGGGCCATTTTGACGGTATGGTCTGTTCCTGTTTGTTCATTCGGAATAATATCTGGGAACTCTTATGTTGAGTCTCAACAAATTGATCCATTTGGAGGACAATTTGGGCAGTCCGGCCCTCAAGGGCAAACCATTCCCTTAAGTACCGAATATCACCGTATGGGGGGCAGTATGCCCTTTCATTATCCCCTCTGGGAGGACAGCCATATGGGAGTTCACAACAAAATTTGGGTTATGCTGGAATTACTTCAAGCGGTTGGGTACCGATACTACCTCAACAACCAAGGGTCGTATATTCAATGCAACAATGCTTACCTATGTCAAATATACCAACTACGCCAGCTATTGTGACGGTGTCGCAAGTTCAAGCGCTGCCTGTTGTATGCCAACCTCAGGTTTCTTAGGTTATAATGAAACAACCCTTGACCTTGCGACTCAACCACAATCGCCAACTGGTGGAATGACACAGGTTAAAACGGGTACAATTACCCCTCATCTTGGTCAAACAGTTAGTATCGGGCAACATCACATGGCTTCACAACCATGGCTAGTACAATACCAACAACCACAATTCCAACAAGTATACCAAGGTTCTGAGCAACAAATATTTGCAAATAGTGGGCAGCCGTATATTCAAAACGGTCAAAATCAACCATTTTACAATGGTCATGCCTACCAACCTTACCAAAGTTACCAGCATCAAATGCATTATGCTGGTATGCAAAGACCAACTGCTTAGGCAATCCCATCTTATCCTGGGTATGCTTCACCTAACCTGAATCAACAGTTACCCTTCGTGGCAACTTTAGAGTTACCTGATTTAAATCGGTTAACAAACAATCCAATCGCTTACACCCCTTGGTGGCCAGCGATTCCGCATAAACTTCCATCAGATATTCCTAAATTTAATGGAAATCTGGGTGAAGATCAATCGAATCATGTGATGGCCTTTCATCTGTGGTGTTCATCAAACACCTAAATGATGATTCGATTAGGCTTCACCTTTTTCAGAGGACATTAACTGGTCCGGCAACAAAATGGTACATCGAGTTGCCTAGAGCTTCATTCGACAACTTCAGTACCGTAGCCACAACCTTTTTAACCCATTTTTAGTTACCGATAAGGTACGAAACAGGAACGTAACTTCTTACCAACTTCAAACAAATGACGGCCACTCACATATCTGATCATATACATGAGTGGTGACATCGTCATAGAATGGTGAAAATGTATGTTCCCGATCAGCTCTTAGCTGAATGGTTTATCAAGTCATTACTACCTTCCATCACGGAAGATGTGGCAAAAGGGGGAGTCATCACAGAAGAGCAAGTTATCACTCGTGCGCAATATTTGGACTTGATTTACACTCAGTCCGGCATGCTCTACGATAAAATACCTGACACCCCTAGGCTGGAATTCTTGATTCCTCCTCCTCCTAAATCAAACAATGACTCTCATGCTGGCGATGGCATGATTGGCGCAACAGACACGAAATCGACAAAGGCTACATCCAAAAAGGCCCGTAATATTTCAGGTCAAAATGCAAAAGATGAACTTCTTGCATCGGAAGTAAATGCCGTATCGATAGATAAAGGCAAAGAAACCAAGCAACCAGGGGGCAAGAAGAAAGGCAAAGGGAAGAAGAAGAAATAGGAAGAATCATCACCTGAGAAATCTTCTTCAAACCCTCCTGGAAATAGGAAACTAAAATATCCATGCATGATATGTGATGAGGATCATCGGACACCAGATTGTCCACACAGAGCTGAGCTTAAAAAATTCTTCAACAATACAAAGACCTCAGCAGTATTAACTGATTCATTTCCGAATCCAGGAACAAATCTGGTTGACAGTGGAAATTCTTCCCCATCTCAAGTGCTAATGTTGTCGGTTTCAAAATAGCAAAATGATGCTTTGATATAGACAAGGAACAAAGATTATGGGAATCCACAGTTGTCGAACAACAAGGATAAAGATCAACCTAGTAGTTCGAAACAACTTCGACAGAAGTTGCGCCGCCCATCATTCCTGAACTGACAATAAAACCACCCAAGGGAGTAGTACACAAGTCGATATTTAATCCTCGTGCTAGAGCAGCATAGCATTATAATATAGTGGAAGATTTGGCCCAATCGACATTCGCTATGTCGACTCTTGAGGTACTACAAAATTGCCCATCCCAAAAGCAGGCTTTATTATCAGCCATTGGTGGGATAGACCCAAAGGATTCCAATCTTTTATCCTTCGATCATAAAGGATACGATCCTCAATTACCAGCTCAACTAGCTTTCCTCGTTCAAGTGAAAGCCCTCAACAAAACTGTTCATCGAACAATTATTGATGAGGGGGAATCTACATGTATTATGTCGATGAGCTGCTAGAAAACTTTAGGATCTCCAACCTTGTCGCGATCTTTAATGACATTAAAAGAATTTTATGGACGAACATATACCCCATATGGTATTCTAAGTAACTTGAAGGTTGAACTAGGAGGGAAAATAGTAGAAATAGATGTTGAGGTAATCGATGGAAATCTTGATTACAACATCCTACTAGGAAGACCATGGATATATGCTATGCCTACTGTTGTGTCGACTTATTTTAGGAAGATTGCATTTCCCTTTCAAGGAGGGATTACAATCGTCGATCAACAAAACTTCCTCCCCAATGGTTCTCAAGTTACGGGAAGCATTCCTATGATCCATGGAAGCCCCCATTCGCTTCAAAATATCGGAGTAGGCCTACTAAAAGACCCTGTTTTAATGGGAACTTTTGCCCTTCCACCTCCAATCAATTTGGCGGAAGTAGCGTCAGTAGGAACCTGCAACATGATATCTTCTAAAAAGATCTCAAAAAATGATATCGACATGGATCATGCGATGGTTTTACCTCCAAGCCCAACAGAAATATTGTAGCAATCAATGTTCCTAGCCTGGGAAGCAAACCCAGATCAACACTCATCGAGCGTTTGGATAGATAGGTCTAAGGAATATGGCACCCCTTCAGATCCTTGGTTGAGAGTGCATGACACCGATGAAGGAATTGTTCAATCAATGGTAATTGAAGGGGCACCATGGGATGATTTCCACCATCGTTCCCTTCTTCCGGATTGTGAAGAAAATACTCCTGATGACCTTTATCATCCTTCATTTTTTGATTTTCTATCAAATACTGTAAACACAGTGGATTCCGAGTGAAACTTGTCCAACATTGAAGAGACTATCGCCATAAATATCTCGACCAAAACAGATGTTGTAGAGAATATTTATGTTGGAAAATGTTGTTCTCCTTCAGAACTGGAAATATATAGCGCTCTTTTTCACGAATTCAGAGATGTCTTTGCTTGGTCATATAATGAAATGCCAGGCATTGACTCGAGTATCGTTGAACATGAAATCAATATGTATCCAGATGTCAAACTAGTATGACAACGACTACGGTAGGTGCACCCCAAGAAAGCCGCTACCATTAAGGCAGAAGTTGAAAAACTTCTACATGCTGGTTTCATTTACCCATTTCCTCTAACCGATTGGGTATCGAATATTGTTTTTGTTATGAAAAAACAAGGAACAGTTAGAGTGTGCATCGATTATAGGGATGTAAATCAAGCTTGTCCAAAAGACAACTACCCTACACCCTTCATCGACCAGATAATTGATGAATGCGCCGGATGTGAAATATTTTCATTTATGGATGGATTCTCCGGGTATAATCAAATAAATATCCGCCCACAGGACCAGTCAAAGACTGCATTTATTTGTCCGTGGGGCACATTCGCATATCGAAAATTACCCTTTGGTTTAAAGAATGCAGGGGAAACATTTCAGAGGGCAATGAATTATGCCTTCCATGACATCAAAAACATCATTCAACCATACCTCAATGACCTTCCGGCTCATTCGCGAAAGCGGACTGATCATCCGCAGCATTTAAGAGCGATACTTCTACGTTGCCGACACTACAAAATATGACTCAATCCACACAAATGTGTATTTGTGTCAGTTCTGGTCATTTACTTGGCTTTGTAGTCTCGAAAGACGGGATTCGTCTCGACCCATGTAAGGTTCAGGCAATCATAAATTTGCCTCCACCTTCAAATTTGCTTCAGATTCAGAAACTCCAAGGGAAAGAAAACTTTCTCAGGAGGTTCATTCCAAATTACGCCGAACTTTCTAAAGGTTATACACATCTTTTGAAAAAGGAAATACCCTTTGTTTGGGATCAGGTTGTGCAAGCTTCCTTTGATGCTTTAAAAGAATCCCTAATGAAAGCATCATTAATGTACGCTCCTGATTATCAAAAGGACTTTAACTTGTATCTGGCTGCAGCGGATACAACCATCGAAATGGTTTTAGTTGAAGAAGACAACGGAATTGAACATCCTATATATTATTTAAGTAAGAACTTAAATGATACAGAAAGAAAATATTCTTATGTTGAATAGCTAGCGCTCGCAACTGTTCAAGCGATACAGAGATTTTGACACTATTGTAGAGCTATGAAAAGTGTCTCTTTCACCTCTAATTACCTCACATTAATATGTCAATCCGGGAACATTTGGTTATTTCAAAGAGTGACTCAATTCGATGCTATTTGTTAGAGTAATGCAAGTAGTACAGCGTCCTACAAAATACAAGAGTAAACTGATGCTTGTCTAAGTTCCTTCAAATGACTAAAGCACACACTCTCAAAATATCAGTCAAGGGTCCGACAACAGTAGTCCATCCCTTTGGAAACTGATGGAAAAGGAAACTAGAGCATGGATCACGGGTCTGGGAGCAGGGCAGTAAATGCAGAGGCTCACTACAGCCACAGATCGTCTCTCACACCAAATGCTAGTAAATGAAACGACAAATAGGAAATTAAACAGTAAATCTAGAAAGGAACAGCAATGCTTAAAATGGAACATCAATTCTAAAATGGAACAACAATCACTAAAACTAAACCTCGCGAGTAACAATCACACTTTATACTATCAACTCAAAAGCTCTTATCGTAATCAAAACTCCAATCTTTCATTCTCAAAGAAAATCACACAATCCACTAAAGGAACAACAATAATTCTCAATTATGGAACAGCATGTGAAAGTCATACACACAACATTCTAAGAAAGTAATCTGACTTTAATCCCAATCATCAACAGGAATTATAACTGTGTTTCCAAATGGAACAGCATGAACTCTGAATCATAAAGAACACTCCTTTCAGATAATTACCTTAACACACATACTTAGCATAGAAGCTTCATAACACAAGGATAACACTATTCAGTTGAATCCAATAAAATTTCATCCACTCTGAAAGTATTGATAATATAATGCAGAGTCAATGGAAAGAACATTAATGAACGAATCTTAGCATAGCATGTAATGTAACTTATAAAGCATATCAGATTACCAACTAGTCATTATAAGCAAACCATGCAGAAATCAAATCGTAGTGATACAGAAGCAAGTCTCCTCCGGGGTCGGGCCCTTAGCCTCAAGGGTACACCGTTTTAAGCTAATCCAGACGCGAAGATGAGATAATCACCAAGTTTATATTAATGCATAAAACAGAAAGTACAATGAGCCAAGTTCAACGAAACTCGATGATCAAAGTTAAGTCTTTGACAAAAAGTTACATAAAAGCCTCTTTCCAGACTAACAGTGCCGCCCCTTTATATAAGGATAACGGCGGAGATGTCTAAGTGGTAAGATAAATAAAGCAACGATCCCTCAGGATCAAAGATCCTGAGGGATTCGCAAAACTGTTAATCCCTAATCACTTCTTTCTCTTCCACCGAGCTAGTGCCTTTTCCTCCTTTTCCGGACCGGTTTGCTTCAGCTTGCTTTTCCTTGTCTGCACTCAGTCCTTCGTCAAAGGGACAGCAGTTACCCTGTTCTTATCTTCTTCTTTGGAACAACAACTCCTCGTTTCTACCCTTTCCTGCCCAGGAAAATGACAATTATCAGCGGATAAGTCTTTGCATACTAATTCCACGTATTCTACCACAATTCACTATTGTTTTCCTCATTCATGATGTGAAAGATTCATAAATCCTATTGAAAAGCCACTAAAATGATCATTAAAAACATACCTTTTTAGTACTCCACACACCCCCCTGCTTACCCTGTTCCATGCCCTCATGAAAACGTTGTAGTTGACATGTAAAGCAGTGAGAGAGTAGGCTGGAGAAGGAATCTCATGTGGAGGCCTATAGCCATGCTGAGTGACTAGGTAGTCAAAGAGCTGGCCTGTTTGACCCTCAGGCATCTCATATAGGGCTTGATATCCGGGTGCAGGGTGCCAGATAATTGGACTGCAGAATCTATATCCTAACCAGGATGGCCCTGCCCTCAAAATGCTTTCGCCATAGAGGTTCAAACGATTGGCGGCTAACTAAAAATTCTCATACTTAAATGGCTCCCTGAGCTGGATGTTTGGATTAGAGGTTCGGTACCGGAATTTGGCTGCATCAATGGCGAGGTCTTTGATAGAAAGAAAATATTCTAAACTTTGTCGAATGAGTGCCTCGTGCATGGGTCCTAATGTTTCAATGATACCCGGAGTTCTCATAAGGTTTCTATGTGATCTCCATAGTTGTGCTGGGTCCCTAGGCTCAGCCCTTACCCATAGGTCTAGGCCATTTTCCTGTCTCTGAAAAGTGTTATAGGCTTTGAGCCATTTAATCTGATTGACCCTGAATGAGATGAATGCTTGCAATTGAATGTCCCCAACAAAAGGGCCAGGGTTCAACTCAGTTTCCTGATCTAGCACGAGGTTATGCAAATAGAATTCACATAGCAATCTCTGAACCTTCACTCCATAATGTTTACAACAATCTATAAAGTCATTGACAGTATTAATTTGTATTGGGGCACCTGCTTTAACAACCTTTATATTTAATTGCAAGTATCGCTCCAATAAAAACAAAGGATAGTTTTTGGTAGGGGCCCTACATGCTAAAACATCATTGTATAAAGAACACAAGGTATCCATCTGTTTGATAACAATATCTAACCTACGGGTTACCTTTGAAACTTTCTCTTGTTCCTTTTGCCACCCTTCAAAGGCCTGGCTTTCAGATTGATTAACATTCCGTAGTTGTTGTTGGAGTTCTTCATACTTCTCATGAGGGACTGTCTGCTCTCTAAGCCTCTCCATCTCTTACTGAGCCTCTTTCAATCCTTTGTGCAGAGTCCCTGTCTTCAGATCTCTTTTCCATGCATCAGTGGAGGCCGAGAGTTTTACCTGAAATTTCTTATTTCGTTGCTTTGAGTTCAGAACCCTTATCACCCCTGAGGGTGGTGCCTCTGTTTGAATCTCCTTGTTGTCTTTTTCTATTTTAACACGAATACCGGCTGGCAGCTGTTCCTTTTCAAATGGAACAACAGTCTGTCCCTCAGCTTTATTTGGAATAGCAGCTGGGCCTTCAGCTTGATTTGGAATGTCAGCTGGGCCTTCAGCTTCATTTGGAACAGCAGTTGGATTTTGGGTAGGGTTTTGATCAACAGAGCAATTTTTAGTCCTCCGTCATTTTATCCTGCGGTTTCTTACTGCAGTGGTCAACTTTTTCTTACTGGCAGTCTTCCTTGTCCTCTGCCTTGCTTTCAGAATCCTGATCTGTTGGTGGAGTTGGGCTATTATGCTCAATAACCTCTGCTGTTCCTTTCGTAATTCTCTAATTTCCAACGTTTTGTTAGAAGGAACAACGGGCTTTTTGCTGCGTTCTGGGCCTTGACTAGTCCCTTGATTTTTCTCGTAGGTTACTTCTTCACTGTGTTGTGCTAGCTATTCTGGGGTAAGAACCCTAGCTGATTCCATGGCTTCGCTTTCTATTCTCACTTCTTCTGGAATTTCATCTGGTGCTGTGGGAACATATTTTTCCCTCTCAGCATCTCCTATCTCTTTTTCATCATGAACGGGCAAATTTCCTTCCTCTGCCTCTTCTGCATGTGGTTTTTCAGGTGCATCTTCTTCCTGGGGTTTGTCGTGGAGGTATGGTGGAGTGGAAGGTTGGCCATACTCACCCATATTGGCCAATATTGCAGCCAATTCCTCTTCTCCCACTGGGTCCTGTGGTGGGCTACCTCCCTGTTGTCCCATTTCCTCCTCCTGCCTGGATTGTCCATCTTCTGCCTCAGGATGCTCAATTTCTATTTCAGGGTTCTCGGCTTCTATCTCAGGGTGTTCAACTTCTGTCTCAGGGGGCTTGGCTTCTGTCTCAGGGTGTTCAACTTCTGTCTCAGGGGGCTCGGCTACTTCATCATTTTCTTCTTCGGATCGCTTAGCCTTCTCGGCCTCCCCTTCCTTTTCTCCTTCAACTTGTTCTTCTTCTATCTCTGGTCGTGTGGGTTGTTCATCCTCAATTACCACTAGCTGGCTAGTGCTTTCCTGGAGTTTTTCCAGCCTTCCTCTTATTCGGGCTAACCAGACTGATTTTCTGCGTTTCTCTGGCTGTTCCAGTGTCTCAGTGTCATGCTTCCGTTTTGCTGACTCCTGGCGGGTTTCTGGTCATTCGGATGTGCTTGCAACAGGTTTTTGTTTTCTTAATTCTCTGTGTTTTTCTGGTCGTTCTGGTGTGCTTAGAGTATGTTTACGTTTTGGGGAAGGTGTTGTCGCTCTCCCCTCGATTATTGCAATTAATTCTTTCCAGCTGCTTTGCTGCTAGGTGAGACTATGACTAACTATTAGTCGGATTAATCCATGGTGGCTGACAACTGATTCTACATGTTGTGCCTTTTTCAGGCTTCGTGCGGCGTCATGGAGTAAAGAATTCAAAAGTGCAGGAAGGTTTACAGAGCATTTCTGTTTTAAAACAGCTAAGAGTTTAAGGTGTCGTGGCCTTACCACGTCTTTTCTCCCCTCGCAGGTGATGTAGCTTTGCACTGTTCTTGCTAGTTCCGCCCAGGGTTCTCCTAACGTTGCTGGCAGGACTCCCTTCCCTTTAACTATTAAGCTCTGGCCTTCGTCCTGGAAAATTTCCATGATCTTCTGGAGTCTTTCCTTCTTCAATGTCCATATGGGTCCGATGGCTGGTAGTCCCGAGACTTCAGCAATTATATCGTCGATGACTGCTATTTGCTTCCCCCGCACCGTGGAGTGATCCTCCTGCAGATTCTGCAGAAATTCCATTGCTACTATTTCATTGGACTCCTTCAAGCGACTGAGATAAGTCAGCCACCCTGCTCTTTCCAGGATCTCCCGAGCAGCAGTGGAGACTGTCAACTTTTGTGGTTCGCTTCGAACTGCCCTACCTCCCATGGTTTCACTGTGAATTCACAATGGAACAGCAGCCACATGTGCTGTTTGAAACACAGAGAGAGTAGTAATCGTCGGATTTGGAAAAAAACACAGAGTATGCAACAGAAATGAGTTATGAACAACAACTTGTATATAAAAAATAGAGATGTCATGTCGTTAAACCGTGCCATTTCCTAGTATGCTATCTTTCCCGAATAATGAGCTGACACATAACCCAGGGAATCATGAGGTGAACCTCCCCCCCGCAATGCGATAGGCTGCCCCAGCCATCAAAGAAAGGATCGGCACCCCGATCTATAACCAAGTCATAAAGGAACAACGTATGAACATATGCCATGTTTAGAAAAACAACTGTTTGCCGAAATCGAGGCGTAAAGTTGGATCGCATATTACGTAAGAGGCTGCTGTGATATGATGCGAGGCTAGGGATAGGACGTTTGTCGTACTTGCCAAATTTGAAGTGGTCATTGTCACCTCCTTTGCCATGATTGGTGTAATAAATGTCCATGCGGTATATAAATTGGGAGATAATATATGATTAGTGTCTAGGATATAAGAGACAAAAGAGTATTAGTATCCTACCTATTGGGATAATTAATGTGACCTCAATACCATTAACATTGCTCTGCGGCTGACAGGTGTCCATAACCTTGGCAGAGTTGTTTATTTCACCCGCGGAACCATGATCCTTTGTGTGCATATTAAGGAATGCGATGTCAAAGTGTAGGTCATTATGCTGGCTTGGTAACCAGGTAGCCATAATGCCATTCACGAGGAGGGGGTGAAAAGTGGGCAGGCCGGCTCGTGATTAGACCTCCTATTCCAAGGCTTTTTCTTTTACTATACCTTTTGGACCATATCCGTGGTGTGGTGGCCATAGTGGGAATGCCACTTCGCTTCCATCCTCATGATCATGGTAGGCTGGCTCTTGATGAGACCCCCTATCCTGCATTTGACAATTTATAATTCATTTTCTTTTTGTTTCTCTTTTTGATAAAGTACTATTCCTTATATATCCACAAAGGGTGGTTCAACACTCCTTAAGAGTAGGAATGGTGGAAGAAGTCTTATCATCTCAATAGGAGGATATAAACCCCTTTCTCTTATTCTTGAACAAAATCAAAGAAAAGAATGGCATGATAAAAGATAACCAATCAGGGCAAGATTAGTAAGACAATGATAGCAAAAGATAAGTACATCATTCCTTCTGTCCTCTTACCAATACATAGCCTTATAAAGATAGCGATTTATAATTGCCTGATTTTAGTGTGTTGTGATTTGGATTCATTGCATAAGTGCATTGCTTGTCTCTAAAAGACTTTGAAAGAATAGGGGCAAGAAGCATCCTTACTTAGACCAGCAAGAGGTTAGTTGTGTCACAAAGAGAGAAGAAGTATACTAGATGAATAAAGGAGCATGAGTTCAAAAAGTGCAAATGTCGTTCCTTTGAAAAAGAAACAGCAGAACACAGCAATGCCGTTCCTTTTGAAAAAGGAACAACAAAAATCAAAATGTGTTGTTCCTTTTGAAAAGGAACAGCAGAAAATCCAAACGTGTTGTTCCTTTTGAAAAGGAACAGCAGAAAATCCAAACGTGCTGTTCCTTTTGAAAAGGAACAGTAGAAAATCGAAACGTGTTGTTCCTTTTGAGAAGGAACAGCAGAAAATCCAAACGTATTGTTCCTTTTGAAAAGGAACAACAGAAAATCAAAACGTGTTGTTCCTTTTGAAAAGGAACAACAGAAAATCAAAACGTGTTGTTCCTTTTGAAAAGGAACAACAGAAAATCAAAGCGTGTTGTTCCTTTTGAAAAGGAACAACAGAAAATCAAAGCGTGCTATTCCTTTTGAAAAGGAATAGCAAAAAATCAAAACGTGTTGTTCCTTTTGAAAAGGAACAACAGAAAATCAGAACGCGTTATTCCTTTTGAAAAGGAACAGCAGAAAATCAACAAGTGTTGTTCCTTTTGAAAAGGAACAGCAGAAAATCAAAGAGTTCTGTTCCTTTTGAAAAGGAACAACAGAAACATGCAAATGCCATTTGGCAGAAAAATTGAAAGTTTGAAAAAAAAAAGATTATGTACAAATTGTGAAAAGAAATAGATTGGTTAATGAATTACAGGTGAGGAAGATTTCTCTTCCTCACCTAAGATCTCCATATCAACGTCTCTGCGTAGCTGTTGGCAGAAGGATTCCCGAGTTAGTGGTTTACGATAGAGACGAACTCAGTGGCCATTCACTTTGAAGGTATATCCAGACTCCTCAATGGTAGTTAAAGTGATGGTCCCATTGTCGTGTACCTTCTAGATTTCGTATGGTCCTAACCAACGAGTATGGAGTTTCCTAGGGAAATCTTGAAACCGAGAGTCATATAATAGGGCCCAATCTCCTTCATGAAAGACTTTGTTTTTGATAAGGGCATCATGCCATTTAGCTCGCTGCTGTTGAATCAATGCTGTATTTTGTAGTGTGGAGAGCCTGATTTCGTCCAATTCATTGATCTGTTGTAGTCGATTAATCTGTGCCTCAGTTAAATCTAAGCCGACTTCCTGTGCTGTTCGTAATGTTTGGATTTCAAATTCTATAGGGAAAATGGGTTGTTTTCCAAACACTAGTTGATAAGGTGAGTAACCAGTGGTGCTTCTCCATGTTGTTCTATAGGCCCAAAGTGCTTCCGGTAGTCGGGCAGCCCAGTCACGCCTATGTGAGGCAATGGTTTTTGTTAGGATCGATTCTATTATCTTATTGCTGCTTTCTACTTGTCCGTTCACCTGTGGGTGATATGGAGTAGTAATTTTGTGCTGGACATGATAATTATTAAGTGTTGCTGCTAATCTATGGCCAGCAAATTGTGGTCCTTCGTCTGTGATTATTTCCCTTGGAAGGCCATAACGTACAAATAGATGGAAGAGGAACTGTATAACAGAGTCTTCTGTGGCCCTAGGCAATGCTTCTGCTTCAACCCACTTGGTGACATATTCTGTTGCCACCAAGATATATGTTCTCTGATTTGATGAGGGGTTTATGGGTTCAACAAAATCAAGAGCCCATCGCTCAAATGGTTCGATGACTAACTAAGGTTTAAGGGGCATCTCATCAACTTGACCAGGACGTCCTACTCGCTGGCAGCTGTCACAGGCTTGGACAAATTTTTTTGCATCTCTGAAAATCGTGGGCCAGTAATATCCTGTCTGTAATACTTTGTGTCCTGTTCTATGCTCAGCGAAGTGTCCCCCACATGGTCCATCGTGACAGGCTTTTAGAATGTCAAAGATTTCATCTTCTCGAACACATCTCCTAATATGCATGTCTGCCCCTGTATGAAACAAATAGCCCCCAATCCAGGAAAATCGAGTACTCTTCTGAACAATCTGTTTTCACTCATTAGGGGTTAAGTGTTTTGGTAGTTTTCCTACTGCAAGGTAATTGGCAACATCGGCATACCAGGGTGTTCGAACAGCAACAGCAAACAGATGTTCGTCTGGAAATTGATCTTCAACTGCTACTGCATCAACTGGCTTTGGCATTCTTGAGAGAAAATCGGCTACAGGGTTCTCTTTGCCAGGCCGGTCCTTGATTGTGATATCGAATTCTTGCAATAAAATCAACCATCTAGTTATTCTGGCATTTGTGACAGGCTTATTTGCTAAGTATTTTATGGCGGAATGATCTGTATAGCCTGTAATATAATGTCTAAATTTATTGACAGCATGTATTACAGCTAGGAATTCCTTTTCAGTAACAGTGTAATTTAATTCAGCAGGGGATAAATTTTTGCTAATATAATAGATAGCATATGGTTTTTTATCTTCTTCCTGCCCAAGGACTGCGCCAATGGCTGTATCTGAGGCATCAGCTAATATTTGAAATGGCAGGTCCCAGTTTGGTCCTCGCAGGACTGGGGTTGTAGATACAAGCTTCTTTAAATCCTTGAAAGCACGTTCACAATTTTCTGTCCAAAGAAAATCAACATTACCAGTTATTGCATATAAAGGTGCAGCAATATGTGAATAATGTTCTATAAATCGTCTATAATATCTAGAAAATCCAAGAAAGCTGCATACCTCTGTTTGAGTAGTAGGAGTGGGAATAAGCAAAAGTATTTGGATCTTGGCCGGGTCTACCTGAATGCCGGCTGCTGAAATATAATGTCCTAGAATAAGTCCTTCAGTCATCATCATGTAAAATTTTTCGTGACTTAAGCAAATCCTGGTAGCTATACAGCGTTGTAGGACTTTTTCTAAGGTATTTAGTGCTGGATCAAAATCATCTCCATAGGGTGTAAAGTCATCCATATATACTTCAAGTCCATCATTTATTAGATCTGCAAAAATGCTAAGGATGGCCCTTTGGAATGTGGCGGGAGCATTACATAGGCCAAATGATAGGACTTGGTAGGCAAATGTCCCCCAAGGACAAGTGAAAGTTGTTTTGTCCTGGTCTTCAGGGGCAATCTGAATCTGATTGTATCCACTGAAGCCATCCAGAAAGGAAAAGAATTTTTTTCCTGCCATAGTATCTAGCACTTGGTCTATGAATGGGAGTGGAAAGTGGTCTTTTTGTGTTGCTTTATTAAGTTCTCTGTAATCCACACAAATTCTCCATTTCCCATTCTTTTTTGGTACGACCACAAGTGGAGAGACCCATTTACTGTCAGAAATAGGATAAATAAAATTAACATCTAACAGTTGCTGAAGCTCCACTTCCACATCTTTTAAATGAGGATTGAGTCTTCTCTGCGGTTGACGGATGGGTCTAGCATCTTTTTCTATATAAATGTGGTGTATACACAAATGTGGGTCAATTCCTTTCATATCAGGGTAATCCCATGAAAATGCCTGTTGATATTTTCTTAATACATGGATTAGCTTAGTTTCTTGTTCAGGTGTGAGGTTGGCATTGATAATTAAAGTTTTTCCCGGTTCAATTTCCACAATTTTACTATTTACGACAGAAGTAACAGGTATTGTTTGATCATGTGTGTCTTTCAGAGGATCTTCCTCTAATTCATTATCAAATGCTGCTTCTATCATGTGACATTGTGTGTAGGATTCAGTTTGACTTGTGAAATTATTAATGGCATCATCTTCTGTTTGATCTTTAAAATCAAGTGCCTCTTGCAACGTCAATGGAGATCTAATGTTATTAGTAAGGTATGATATAGGATACTTGTTAGTTCTAATTATTGTGAGACTTGGCTACGCTGGAGGGTATAAAACAAAATTCTTAATATCGGGTCCTCTAGTTATGGTCATATTTCCTTGCCGGCAACCAATGTAAGCATCAGCGGTGGCAAGCCAAGGCCTTCCTAGGATTAGCAGGTGTCCATCAAGTCGGGTTTTTGGATTAATTATCAGGAAATCGATCGGATATTCCCAGGAGTCTACGGAGACCATGACATCATGTAGAGTACCTTCTGGTCTAATCACAGATCGGTCAGCTAATTATAACAAAGTAGAGGTAGGTTCTACAGATGTAATGCTGAGCTTTTGACAGGTGGTGGTTGTTAAAATATTCATTGCAGCTCCTAGATCAACTAAGGCATTAGACAAGGTCTGATCGTAAATTTGAATAGTTACAATTGGATTTCCTGGGTCTTCATATTTGATGGGTGTTTCTTTCCCGGATAAGAGATCAAATAAAGTGCCGACTACTTGGACTCTTGGATTAGTTGTTATATTCCTCCTTGGTTTCTTTATGCACAATTCTTTAATAGTTTTTGCATATATAGGAATGTCTTGAATGGCTTGGAGGAACGGGATTTTTATGTACAAATTTTGTAATTCCCCCAGAATGTCAAAGTCAGGTTATTGTAAAGGTCGAGGTATGACTAATCGTTCTGGGAATGGGGGAGAGGATGTGGTTGCTTGATTATGAGACTACTGATTATTTACATCCTCTCGTTGCAATCGATGTTCTCTTACTAACTGATCTTCATTATGAACTGTTTTATCTCCCTCATTTTGAATGATATGTCTAGATCGTAATTGAAGATCATTACACTCCCGCAGATCAAGTCCTATTTCTGGTGACTCAATGATTTGAAGAGATTGGACTGGTCTGTTATTTGGATTGGGGTTGGGTTGGGCTGGGAGCTGCGGTCTCAAATTAGACTGGGGATTTTGTTGTAGAGCTGGCAGAGTAGGTTGAGGGAGCGGAATAGTTCCTACTGGCTGTTGCATCGGTCTTTGCCAGTTCGTCTGCCAGGATGAACTTTGTGAAATAGGGGGAGTCCATTGTGGAGGATATGGGCTATTTTGCCAATATGGTGAATTATAAGGGAAATTCAGCCAACTAGATTGATTTGGATGATTCAGCCATGGGTTTGAAGAAGGAAACGGTGGTGGTGACCAATTTGGGAATGGGGGTAGGGGCTGATTTTGCCACATATTATATTGTTGAGCATTATATTGTGGAGGCTGAAAAGAAGAGGTTGGGTCTGAAAACATACCAGATTGTCTTTGCTGCCACTGGTGGTGCTGGTTGATCAAGTATACTGATTCTGGTTCTTCCTCTGCTTCCTTATATACTGCCTTTAATCCAGGAAGTGAGGGGCAGATTTCCGTAAGATGATCGTTTGTACAAATGGCACATGTTTGGACTATATCCAGTGGACACTCCTTGTGGCTATGTTTTTTTCTGCATCAGGGGCAGAAGATTTCCAAATTCTGTTCTGCCTCCATCTGCTTTTGCTTGGCCTGCAAAATATCAAGTTGTGTAGTTAGTGTCCCTAGAATATCGGTTTTAAAATTTTCTAATAAATTTCCAATCTCCAAACGCGTTACTCCTTCTGTTGCTATCTTATTGTCTCTTGCAAACCGATCATATTCTGCCGGTTTAATTCTTGTGCCACCTCTCGAACTCCTGATACATAGATCAATAATGTCAGCAAAATTCTCTTGATAAATATCCCCTTTTCCCATAATGTTTAATGTTTCGATCCACTGTTCTTTCATGCCCCTTATCAATGCAGTTTTTAACACATTATCAGGTAAAGGTAGTGATGCATAAGGAGATCTTTGTAAATTATATTAAAAACATTCCACATATTCCTCTAATGTTTCGTTTGGTTTGGCTATCATTTGAAATATTTCATCTTTCAATTCTCTAGACCTACAATAATCCTGATATTTTTTTAAGAAGGATTCTTTCATCTGATCCCAATTGTTGATGACCCCACCACCTAGTCCCATAAACCATCTTAGAGCAGCCCCTTTTAATGTTGAGGGGAATAATTTCAATTTCTGGGGATCAGTGGTGTAATCATATCCCCTACACAACACATCAAATTCGAATAAAAATGCATCCGGATCTTCTGATGTAAGACCGTGAAAGGTTGGGATATGTTGAAGAGGGATAGCTTTCATGGGTGCATTTGCTGCAGAATCCACTATAGGATATTGTAATGTAGAGGTTTGAGTATTTGGCTGATTCTGAGCCATAGGATCAAATATGTGCCAATAACCTTCTGGGATATCTAGGAGGGTATTCCTCGGTTGAGAGGGAACGATTTTAGCAAGGACAATTTTAACAACACTTCCTTTATCTGGGATAAGAGGAATACCTGACGTTTGAGGGGATTGAATTCTTTCAACAATGATTTTCGCAACACTCCCCTTATCTGGGCTACTTACTGGCTGATCTGTTCCAATGAGAGATTTTGGTTCTTCTGTTTCCCCTGTTTCTCCTTCTCCTTCATAAAAGTTACTGAAATTCCCTTCCTGCAATAGTTATGGAGTAGAATTTTCAATTTCCTGAAATTCCTGCCCTTTAGTTTGACTATGCACCTCAGCAAAGGCTACATATGGTGATCCTGTGGCCTGAAGGGAACTAGTAGGCTGCTTAGAAATGGTTTTCCTGAAACCTACTGATGGCTGAGATTATGTTTTCTTATAGATTTCGTCTATGAAAGTTGTTCGGCCAAGGGTCACTGGCCCCTTGGCTTTTTCAGGTTTGGATGGGAGCTTGATATTCTTTTCTGGTTTTTTTTGCTTAGTCATGCACTCAAATAAACTGCTAAGTTCTATTCAATCAAAGCAAAAGCAAATATGTTAGGAAAGCGGACAATGGAGCAGGGATTTTACATGCTCCGTACGCAGGTTCTTACCTTTCGTTTTTAAAATCCAACACTTTCCTAGCAGGTTCGCACACCACTCTGAAGAAACAAATGGTTACACTCTTTCCCCGGCAACGGCGCCAAAATGTAGAGCTATAAAAAGGGTCTCTTTCACCTCTAATTACCTCACATTAATATGTCAATCCGGGAACGTTTGGTTATTTCAAAGAGTGACTCAATCCGAGGCTATTTGTCAGAGTAATGCAAGTAGTATAGCATCCTACAAAATACAAGAGTAAACTGATGCTTGTCTAAGTTCCTTCAAATGACTAAAGCACACACTCTCAAAATATCAGTCAAGGGTCCGACATCAGTAGTCCATCCCTTTGGAAACTGATGGAAAAGGAAACTAGAGCATGGATCATGGGTCTGGGAGCAGGGCAGTAAATGCAGAGGCTCACTATAGCCACAGATCGTCTCTCACACCAAATGCTAGTAAATGAAACGACAAATAGGAAATTAAACAGTAAATCTAGAAAGGAACAACAATGCTTAAAATGGAACAACAATTCTGAAATGGAACAGCAATCACTAAAACTAAACCTCACGAGTAACAATCACACTTTATACTATCAACTCAAAAGCTCTTATCGTAATCAAAACTCCAATCTTTCATTCTCAAAGCAAATCACACAATCCACTAAAGGAACAACAATAATTCTCAATTATGGAACAACATGTGAAATTCATACACACAACATTCTAAGAAAGTAATCTGACTTTAATCCCAATCATCAACAGGAATTATAACTGTGTTTCCAAATGGAACAGCATGAACTCTGAATCATAAAGAACACTCCTTTCAGATAATTACCTTAACACACATACTTAGCATAGAAGCTTCATAACACAAGGATAACACTGTTCAGTTGAATCCAATAAGATTTCATCCACTCTGAAAGTATTGATAATATAATGCAGAGTCAATGGAAAGAACATTAATGAACGAATCTTAGCAGAGCATGTAATGTAACTTATAAAGCATATCAGATTACCAACTAGTGATGATAAGCAAACCACACAGAAATCAAATCGTAGTGATACAGAAGCAAGTGTCCTCCAGGGCCGGGCCCTTAGCCTCAAGGGTACACCGCTTTAAGCTAATCCAGACGCGAAGATGAGATAATCACCAAGTTTATATTAATGCATAAAACAGAAAGTACAATGAGCCAAGTTCAACGAAACTCGATGATCAAAGTTAAGTCTTTGACAAAAAGTTACATAAAAGCCTCTTTCCAGACTAACAGTGTCGCCCCTTTATATAAGGATAACGGCGGAGATGTCTAAGTGGTAAGATAAATAAAGCAGCGATCCCTCAGGATCGAAGATCCTGAGGGATTCGCAAAACTGTTAATCCCTAATCACTTCTTTCTCTTCCGCCGAGCTGGTGCCTTTTCCTCCTTTTCCGGACCGGTTTGCTTCAGCTTGCTTTGCCTTGTCTGCACTCGGTCCTTCGTCAAAGGGACAGTAGTTACCCTGTTCTTATCTTCTTCTTTGGAACAACAGCTCCTCGTTTCTACCCTTTCCTGCACAGGAAAATGACAATTATCAGCGGATAAGTCTTTGCATACTAATTCCACGTATTCTACCACAATTCACTATTGTTTTCCTCATTCATGATGTGAAAGATTCATAAATCCTATTGAAAAGCCACTAAAATGATCATTAAAAACATACCTTTTTAGTACTCCACAACTATGTCCTCTTTCGAAAAACTACCATTCTGTCAGATTGCAACCCCATGAATTATATATTGTCGCGACAGTTGCTGGGGGGCAAATATTCAAAATGGATAGCAATTCTACAAGAGTTTGATCTGGAATTTGTAAAATCCAAATCAAAGAAAGCTCTGGTTTTCGCAGAATTATTATGCGATCTCCCATCATCGTCCAACGATGAAACATCCGAAGAAACGATCGTGGACGAAAATTTGTTTCTGATATCTTCAAGCAATCAGTGGTATGGGGATATAATCATTTATCTCCAAACCCAAAAATATAGGCCAAATACCTCTCGCTCCGAACAAAAATGTATTCGATACCAAGCAAAAGACTACATGATCGTCGGTGATACACTTTACTGTTGTGGTATCGATACAGTTCTGAGAAGGTGCCTCACCCATGAGGAGGCCGAAAAAGTCCTGAATGATTTCCATTCAGGCGTGTGTGGGGGGAATCAATCCGGTTATGCTACAACGCAAAAAATCTTACAAGCAGGATACTTCTGGCCAACAATGTTCAAAGATTGCATAACCGCAGTCAGAGGTTGCCATGCTTGTCAAATTTTTGATAGCAAAACTAGAAGACCACCTGCACCTCTGCAGCCAATAGTTGCTGTCAGGTCATTCACCAAATGGGGCATCGATTTCATGAAATGTAACCCCACCTCGACCGGGGGGCATGGGTATATCATAGTCGCAGTTGACTATTTTACCAAATGGGCCGAGGCGATGCCTACATTAGATAATACTGGTGAAACAACTGCCCTCTTCTTTTTCAATCATGTAGTCGCCAGATTCAGCGTCCCACAAGCTATAGTCACAGATCATGGATCGCATTTTCACAATCACATGATAGTCGAATTAGCTGCCAAACTAGGATTGTCTCACGACAGCTCTACTCCACATTACTCGCAAACCAACGGACAAGTTGAAGCAATCAACAAGGTCTTGAAGCACATGCTACAAAGGATGATGGGAGTTCACAAAATAAGTTGGCACCTAATCATGTACTCAACCTTGTGGGCTTACTGAACATCGGTAAGGAATGCAACCGGGTTTACACCTTTCCAACTGGTATATGGCCTGGAAGCAGTCTTACCAATCCAGTGTGAAATCTCATCCCTCAAACGCGCGATTGACCTTCTCCCTGGAACTTCAGAAGAGGAGGCTCATTTCTTGGAACTAATCCAATTGGATGAAACCCGTCGTGATGCCGCATTGGCTAAAGAAGCCCATAAGAAACGAGTCAAAGCGCAGTTCGACAAAAATGTCAAACCCCGTGTCTTCTCAGAAGGTGACTTGGTCTTGCTTTATGACCAAGAATCCGATAAATTGGGAGCAGGAAAATTCAAGTCTTTGTGGATGGGCCCCTATATTGTTAAGTGAGTGTTAGCAAAAGGAGCCTACGAGTTAATGGATTATGACGAAATTCCACTGGCACAACCTCGTAACGGGTTGTACCTCAAGCGTTACTATGCGTGATTCAGTATAGTAACCTGTATGCTTTTGTTATGTTTTTGTTTTCACTAAAGTGTTTATTTTGGTCAAGTAATCCACTTTTTACATTTATTGCAGATGTCAAACCTATTGGAGTCATGTGTTGGATATGCCGACGGAGCGAGTCGTAGTTCGCGGAACCTATCTTCTGCGGCCTGGGCCATTTTTTATCCTAGTGGCGAGTTAGTAAGTTTCAGAGGGGTATGCATTGGTCGATCAATGAATAACATCGCTGAATATAGCGCGTTGATAAAACTTCTCTCTGATGCCATCACACATGTTATATGCCGACTGATTGTCAGGCTAGACTCACAACTCGTCATACTACAACTCACTGGTATCTACTCTGTCTGAAATCCAGCTATTTATCGCATGTTCCTAAGGGTTAAGATTTTGGAAAGGAAATTTGATTTTATTCAATATCAGCATATTTACAGAAACTTAAACACATTAACTGACTCATTGGCAAATTATGTGTTAGATAGACATTTGCAACATTTATAAAAAGAAGCATACCATCAATATTTGCATTTGGATCATGTAACTTAACCAAAATAAAACTCCGAAAATCAAAAAAAAAATAAAAAAATATATATATATATATATATATATATATATATATATATATATATATATATATATATAACTGTTTATGGTTTACACATAATGTTCTGTAACCAAGACAAAATTGGTCAAATGACCCAAAACTCAAAACGATAGGGGGCACCCTAGTCTAATGATGCTCGTGATAGCAAGTCACAGCCTATGCAATCATGTGTAGGAGCCGAGTCCATCGTCTTGGCACACCAGTAGTATGCCGCTGCAACCTCAAGGGCAGCTCATCAGTCCTCACATCTGGAATACCAAGAGTGAGGCCCTCAACCTGTTCCTGTAATGCCGCAAGAGTCTCGGCCACATCGAGGTTGCGAAGGATAGCCCTTCCAACAGCCTCTCCTGCTGGGGCAGCAGCTAGCACTCTCAGGCGTACTACTGGCCGAATGGGATCAACATCTACATGAACACATGAGTTTGATTAAAGCCTTGACAGAATAAAGCACAAGGACATTATAAAAGAAAAATGATAAAAAGGAATATGGTCAAAGAATTTACCAATGGCACCCCATTGTTCGCCGTCCGGCTGTACTAAATCCGGATCACCCCGGAAGTCCATGCTAGCATATGGATACTCGGATTAAACCATCTCCTGATGATCAAACCACCCAAAGAAGGTATCATAAAAGGAAATCTGAGACTGACCAGCATGCCTAGACATATGGTCGACCCATCTCTGCATACGTGGTTCAGTCAGTGAAGGTAAATTGAGTGCAATATACTGTGGCTGCATCAGTGGTATCTTTTCCAAGGTAAAGGCGGTCAAAATAGAACCATACCCAAAGTTCTTCAAACTCCAACTCTTTACCTTGGTCAAATGTTCTTTCATCACAAGAAGTACTGCATCGCACCAGTTGAACAGCTTCGGTTGGAGACATTCCAAGGCATACTGCATATAAGATCGGTTGGCTACATGAAGAGCCGCTCCACCAGCCATCCTACCAAAAGTAAACAAAATAGTCTTGAGGGACCTTTCAATGACATCACGGATGATGATATTGCCGTCTTTACTCGGCTGAGATCCCTCTCTGCAATACCGGCGAACGTAATCTCTCACAGATTCACCTACTCGGGCCGAACTTGATAAAGAGATGGGGGCACCCCGCCTCGACAAGCCAGTCAAGAAATAGATGTCCACTACAGTCAAGGGGATGGATTTTCCCCTGATCTGGAACACCTAGTTGGTAGGATCCCAAGCATCGAGCAAATACCGCAGTAAGTTGATCTGTTGTCTCATGCTAGAAATGCGGAAAAACTTCAGCAAGCCACAGTTCCGCAGTGCGTTTACTATAACCAGATCATGTAAAGAAAGCATGTCCTCTTCTTCATGTTCACATTCTCGCCATGTAATAGTCATGTTGCTCCAAATATCTCTGAAAACAAACAAGAGAAGAGTTAGATCCTGGTTTTGGTAAGAAACAGGCAAAATTTCCATCAAAAATTGTGCATAAAATTCCTTCTTTGCGCCCATCGCACCTACAGTAGTGCTCTGGGTGCGTTGCATGTCAGATGGCCAGTAGATAGGCCAACATCCAACGCACCTTTCGATACAAATAGGGTGCACTGAAGGCAGAGAGAGTTTTTCAAACCCCAGAGGCTCAGAAAAACCAGGAATCAAGCTCAGAATGCAAAATGGAAAGCATGAAATGAAAGAGTTCAAGTTTAGCTCCTACCTGGTCTAGACGGCGCCGAGAATCGTCCACAGAATCTCCCAAAATTAGCTGATGAAAATCAAGGGGGAAAAGCACCTCCAAAGCTCCAACAAACCAAAGTTCAAATGAAATGGTAAAATGAGAGGTAAAAGCACTTTTACATTACTTTTTACGTAATTTGAGTAAAGTATTAGTGTTCTAGCTCATTTTTCAAACATGTATTGTTCATTTCTAACTAGTTTGATGAAGAAATTGAAAATGCAGTACAATCTTTGAAAGAACAAAGCTATTTATGGTAAATTCAAGAAATGACCATTATATCGAGCAGTTTTAGCGTGGACTTCATGCTCGTTAAAAAATAAACATGAGTAATGAGCACATGTTCCTCCAGAGTTTAAGCTCATTAAAAAATGAACCAATTTCCAGTAAATAACCATCATGAATGTAATACTTCAGCCTTTGAAGCCTTGGTCGTGTTTGCACCGTCACCTCCACTTTTACATTGGCCGATCATTCACCTCCATTTGATTGTTTACCCATTTTGAGGAACAACTGCGAAGAGTGATCATGTTAGCCATCCTTGTAACACTGTCGTGATTGGAAAATTCCAAACCTTACGTAGAATCAACTGCTACCCATTTTATCACTCGTTCCTCAAAAGACGAGTCTCCTTTAAGCTCTTTTCAATTGACTCGTAAAATATGAAAATATTGCTGAGCCATTGGCCTCTCCAGCTCATTAAAGGGACCGGAAGTTCTATCCCTCCTCTAAATTTTAATCGTTTTGGACCTGAAGGATTATTACACAAAAAGATCGAGCGCTTGTTTTGTTCGGCTCGTTAAAAGGATCGAAAATTCATCCCTTCTGTATTGTTTTATACTTTTTCGGACTTAAGGGATTAGATGACGAAAAAGGAATTTTGGAGTTTCCTTTACGTTCCTTTTCAGACTCTCTAAAATTGAAAAGGACCGAGTTATCTTTGTCGTTAAACTCGTTAAAATTTTAATAGCGACAAACTTGTCTATAGACGAGAACGAGTTTCACTATCGCTAGGCTCGTTAAAACATAGCGATGGGTTTGACCGAAGGGAAAATTATAGAACAAGCATATGTTATCCTCCTCAAGCTTGAAAAAATAAAGAGGTACTGGTCAGCAATGACTGGGGAAAAATTGGGAAGAAAACTTGAAGAAACTTTGTTGGTAGCAAGTCGCTCTTGAACATGACACTTTCACTTCGCATCCAAGTCGGGTTGGGTTGTTTCATTCACTGGTCTAATCACCATGGTCCCATCATACCATCCACATCTGGGGTTAATGCTACCAATCCATCACGTCAGTGTCACCGATATTTTCAAGAGAAGTCATTCAGAGAATTCACCTGTGTCTCACCCGCTACAATACATTTATACTCCATTCTTTCATGACTGCCACCCTGAACCTTATATCACCAGATCGTTTTCACCTCCATTAAAATCATTTGCTCCGTTCTGTGTCATTGATGTGGGATTCATTAAGGCCCTCATGTGATGGATCGCTTCTTGTCGACATCAGCTCATTATCCAAGAAGTCGATCTAGGAACACCCCATTCAATACTTTGAAGCTTGCATGCCTCAATGGCAAGTTTCTCACTTCCGGCGAGAGGTTTACATCAATGGCCTTCGACCGAAAGATTTTGCATGGTGTTCGACGCCAAGTCCTTTATTCACACCACATGAATTGTACTGTAGTACCTTGAGGGTCATTATCATTATCGGTGATTCCTCTCGCGCCTGTTAACAGCTTACATCATTGGCTGGTAATCAGGCGATGTCTTTCGATGTTTGACTCCAAAACATCTCTCACATGGATCGACTTGTACTTCGAGTGAAGATCGAACAATATTGAAGACCCCGGATCTAGTTTCATCCATCCGGGTTGCGATATATATTCAGGGAAATAAAGACATTAAATGTACATTGTTGCTGCACAGATAATCATCCAATCAAAGGGATGATGGCTCTACCAGAATCATTAGTCCACACTCAGACGATTGTCTGTCCTATGTACATGAAAACGAATTTATAAAGCTGAGCATGGGAATGCCCGCCTCAGCTAGATCATGAAAATATTATGAAGATAATGCATTGTATTGTATGTTATTACAGGTCTCCTCCCAGCTTGAAAGAACTTCGGATCCTCATAATAAAGCATTTCACCCGACATCAAAAGATGAACGACCTCATGCTTTAGGGTGCAACTGTTATAGACATTTTTGGGCACTGCAACCCCAAGCATAAAATGTCCATAAACCAAGGGCTCCTAAGCCCCTAAAAGTGTTGTTCTAACCCCTAAAGGAGAAAGGTCAACTAATTACAGCTTCTCCCAGAAGTTCTCCATGAAAAACTGCTCAGAATTGGTCAAAACAGTATCATTTAAGCTGCTCCATAGGCTAAGTGCGTTGCATCTCACCTAAATACACTGTATGGGTGCATTGCATTTCAAAAAGCCCTTCTATGGGGTGCGATGGGTGAGAAATGACAAATGGGAGTGTCATTCCGCGAGGTGGATAGGCAATGGAAGCTTCCAGAAACTTCTCCTGTGACACTTGCCTCTCTGAATTCGACCAAGGATGAGTAAGAGATCATCAATCTCCAAGTGGAAGCAAGAACTATCAGAGGGAAGACACTAATCAAATCACAAGCTGACTCATCTCCCTTACAAATATCCATATATGGATCCCTCATCCCAGAGATCCAAGAGGCTGGAATTTTGATATTGTAAGGAATTGTTGTTGGTTTCTTGAGATAAGCATCAGATTGTTGGGTGATCTAAGCTTTGTATGAGGTGAAGAGGGGCTTCCTTGCTGAGAGGATGATGCTAGGTCAGAACAACTGGTTGTAACTCCCCTTGTCTCTTTCTTGTTTATCAATAAAGCTATTCAAGTTTTCCTCCATACTCTTGTGTCATTTATATTTGCTGCATTTGTATGGTCAATTTACATCTGATCCTAGATTGTTTATGATTATAGATCCATGTTCTTGTATAGTGCTATGCTACTGTGATCTTACAGGTACTCTGTGAAGCTGGGCGTGCAAGGGAACAACTAGCGAAAGACTATGAAGAAAGAGAGGAATCGAACCAGGAGATTAGCGCAAGACAGAGGTTGGTCTTCTTTGTTCTTATCTATCTATACTTCATAAAGGAAAAATGAAAGTAGCTTTACTTTGTTTGTTTCTAAGGCAGTTATCACACCTTAGTGGGATAAGCAGTTCTGAGTAGACACTTTTCCCTGTAACATGGCTGGGAGGTCGACTCTCCCTGCTTGCCTTGCAATGCTCTCTCCAATTCTTCTTCCATCTGAACTATTCTTTGGTTCATCTTCATTAGCAGATCCATGGTATCTTCTCCTTCCTTTTATTTTACAAGTTCTGTAGTTTGAGGGTGCGTAGTTGCAGGAAGCCTCAATTGCTTTCTCAGTGTAGCAATATCTTCCTCTTTTTCTTTATTAGGGCCTGGATGCCTTTGGCATCCTTCTTAGGGTCATGTACTAGTTCTACAATGATTTCCTCCAATGTCTTTATTCTGTTATATTTGGCCGAGGAGGACATTCTCTCCAAATACAATTGAGTGTTTGTATTTTTCAATGATTCCTTCAGCTGATGAGCCAGCATGACCTTGTCTTCTAGGGTGGCATAGACCATTTCACCTGTTTGCTTGTGTAGCTCAATTTGGTCCATCGGGTGTATGTCCTTGGAGAGGACCTCTAAGTTGGTCTTTATATAGTCTGCAGCTGTGTGTGGCTGTGGTATCTTAGGCTTGAAATGACTTAGAATCATCTTTTCCTCCTTAAAGTCATAAGCTGCCATTAATCTCTGCTGTTTGGAGGGTGTTGTCTTGAGGAATTGATCATACAGCTGTACTCTTAACAACTCATTTTAAGCCTTGATTTCCATGAAATTTCCTTTAATGCCAGGCGGTTGCTTGCTTTGCTGCCTTGAGGAAGACACCTCCATACCATTCTGCCTCTCTTTCTCTTGCTGGAATGAGCTAGTAGGTGTTTGCTGACTAGTTTCTCTTCCCCTCAGACTCTCTATGACTTCTTCACTAATTTCTTCCTCAACTTGAGGATCAACTCTCTGTCTTTTGGCTTCTGGGGTCTGTATTGACCCACTTGGAGGTGTGGTCTCTTCCCTATCCTGCTTTTTACCTCTTTCCTCATTAAGAGGAGTCTGTAAAGCTGGCACATGTAGTGCCTCAGTTTTCTGTGGAGGGGCCTACCCTTGACTCTGCTCCTTTGAGGTGGTAGGCTGTTATGTCACTATTTCCTGCTCTGCATCCATTACCTCCTTTCCTTTTGCTGTACCTGTTGTTGGTGTAGATCTTCCTTGGGCAGCTTGTGAAGCTACAATATTTGATGGGCCTTCTTCGACTTGTTGTGTCAGTTTGAATGTTACTTGCTCAAAATAATCCAAGTCAAGAGTCTTTTCCAAATCTTTGACATTTTGCTCCATTATTTCTTCTTGGGTGAATTCTTCAACTAGTGTCCCTGCCACCCACTCATCTTGGTTGGAAATTGTTCAATTTGTGGGATTTTGTAGTGTTCATAGGCTGACAGCCTATATTTTATTTTTTTGCCATTAATAAAGCCATCTGGGTCATAAGGGACCCACCAAAAACTCCTTTTCAACTTGAGTTTCTCCCCCAATATTTGGTCATCATCTTGCCAACCTTCTTTCTTTTTCATGACAAAGGGGCCTAGTTGGTCTTTGAATTTCAGGCAAGCCTTTTTCATGGCACTGTGAAAATGAGTTAAATTTGAATTGATGAGTTGCCTGTAATACTCCAAGGCAAACAGTCTCATTGGTATATATCTTGGCAGCCTGTAGGGACAGAGCTCACAGCCATATATCCTAATGACAGTGTGATTCTGGTAAAAGTACCAGTCACCTATTTTGTAGTTCTTTGAAAGCTGCAATATTTTCTGCATGTCATAGGATAGCCTAGCAAGAAGAGTTCTCATCAGGAGACAAGAGACTGGATAGACAAACAGGTCAATGAACTCACAGTAAGAGTAGGGGGAGTTGTGGAATTCATGAAAGACTGAGGTCCAGAAAATCACAGACCTTTTTTCTCCTTTAGAGTCCAATCTTTTGATGGGGCATTGGAAGCAGTTTGGCTGATAATACATGAATAGATGGTAGATGTAAGACGAGTATTTGAAGACTCCCTCTCTATCCAGTTTGAACAGTTGGTCATGTATATTATTGGTAATAAATTTGGCATAGTTGTATTTGACAGCAGGGGGCTGTCCTGGGGTAAATGTAGAGAACAAGACCAATATAGTATCATCAATATGCTCACTTGTCTTGAGGCCCAGCACATAAGATATCATATCTACTAGTAGTTTTCCCACTTCATTGAAACATACATAGAGAAAAGGAGGTGGCCCTGTAGGTTGGCGGTCTGCTCTCATGAATACTTTAGCAATTCGAGTTATTTCTGAGCTGGAGAGTTTGTGACCTTCATCAAGCAAGAATTTCATAGAAAAAGGGACCAGAAGCTGAGTTTTCTTGAAGTTTTGCATTTGGTTGATTGAGTCAGGAGTTATTTGGAAGAGGGTGCTCCCAGATGGAGACTTGACTGCTCTTTGAGTTGGGTCATAGTTTTCATAGCAGAGGCGAATAATTTTAGGGGAGACATTAATAGAAGGCAGGAAGTAGATGGGCAAGTTTGACTCCCAAATGCCATAAATGTCACTGTTGTTCAAATAAATGTTCCTCAGTTGACAGAAGGTCTGCAAGTGGTTTCTGTCACCAACCAAATCTTGAATTAGGTGGTCCCTATCAGCCAAAGGTAATGCCTCAAGTTCCTTGTGAGGTGCATTGAGAGGAGTGATATTCAGTGCTGCTGGAGTGGTCATTTCAAAATTCTGAGTGCTTGCAATTTGAAACTCTATCTTGTGTGCAACAACTGTCAATAGAACAGGGGCTATGAAATCTTTCCCAGGGAACTTGCAGATTGAGCTTTGATATGAAACGGGTTTACTAGGTAAAATTCACAGGGAGAAAAAACCGTGCAGAGGCAAACTGGGAGACTGGATATACAGGAGAGATGGGAATCTTGGCAGGAGATTTTGACAAATGCACTCAATTGATGGGCATTTTGGAGACTCTGCCAGTGGAAATGAGCTTAAAATGTATTTAAATGGCAGAATTTGCAGAGGAGGGTCAGTTTTTTGGGTTGCTCTTGAAAAAAGAGTCACCTAGTGAATTTACAGGTGGAATTTTAGGGGTTGGAGTGCATTTTAGTTTGAATTTGCAGATGCTTAATAAATTTCAATGGAGAAACTGCGGAAAAATAGGGTTTATGGATAAACAATGGGTAAATACTTGTTTTTAATGGTGCAGAGGGAAATTAGCAGGTATAATGCTGAGTTGAGGGGCCAGATTTGCAGGAGGAACTCGCTTGGTTGGGTAATCTGGAGTTGTGGCGGCGAATTCGTCGTAAAATGGCATGCACGTTGTCCGCGGGCGACCAATAGAAATAAACAAAAATAGTCGTTTTCATGACTTTTAATGAATTTTGGACATTTTAGCGTTTTTGGCGCTTTTTAATGATGACATCAGCATGACATATTTTTGGCGCATAGCGGGTATGGCGGGTGATGTGGCAGCTAACATGTATGGTGACGTGGCAACTGACACAGTGGCGGGGCAGTGATATCAGCGGATGACATGGCAGTACTGCAGAAGGGTGGGGGGCCGACACGAACGCGACATCATAGCGTGATAGGGACTTGACGTCATCGGGCAGATGGCGGGTGGTAAGCGGTTTTCCCGGCACCGCCTTTGCCCCATGGTGGTTTTTTAGGGAGGGGCTCGGATCACGCCAGGAGATTGACGCGTGGCGGGGGTACGACAGCAATACCGCCCATCCCCTAGATGCTAACCTTTGGTAGATCGGGGCATGCAACATTACCGCCAGTCATTGGATCGCGGGCGCTGGATCGGACGGTGGACAGGCGACGATGGACGGTTAGTAGTTTTCAACGCAGGACCCGCCAAATATTTTATTGTTTGTTAATGTGGCGGGAGTTTAAACTTTAGAAAAATGGGTTTTTATATGTTTCGTTGGAGAGGAAATGGTTTAGGTGGGGGGTTAGCATGGTTATTAATTTAACCAGATGTTAAATTAATCCGAAGTATTTTGGACGCGAAAGGGCTAATACAAGTCCCAAATGAAGTCAGTATTCCCCGAACTCGGGTTATATGGCTATAGTGCCAAGGGGTGGGGATATTTACATTTTTTGGTTTTTTTTATATATATAGTTTTTTGTATGATAGGGATGTGGAAATGATTAAGGGAGTTGAAATAATAAAGTTAAATGTTAATATGACTTTATGGATCGAAACTGCATGGATAAATGCTAAGTTTGTAGAGTGAAAACTTAGGCATAGGGAAGTGAAAGGAGTATGGAATAATGATTTTTACACAAGAAATGTGGCTTCTTTTCAGTAACTAAACTCGGAGTTTAAATTAGGCTTTCTCATAAAATTAAGTGAAATAGGAGTATTGGGCAGATCCCAAGGTCCCTAAGGGGATGTTAGTAAATGATCTTTGAGGGAATGAAGGGGAATTAGTCATGCTTCCATTGTTATGCAACCAAACAATTGCCTTGGTACTTGTGTCATTGATGAAATGAGTTTTTCTTGATAGGAAAAAGTGATCGTAACCTTGTTTCTGCAACCTCCAACTACCTACCCAACCTAATACACCTAACATATTTTCTTCCTTTTTATTGGGTGCACTTGAACTAGCAAACCCTAAAATTCCTCTTTTCTTTTGACTGCCTTCCTATCTAAATCTACCCTTTTCTCTTCCAAGGGCCCAGATTAAGCAGTTGGGCTCCTTAATTTCTCTACATATCTACTCATCTTCCAAGCTTGAACTGTTTGGACAGATATTCATTCTCTATTCTACAACAACAAATTTAGATATGGAGTGGTCCAGATTGAACCGTTGGGCCATCCATCAAGTGTGATAAGCAACAGTATTTTCACATTATGAACTTGAAAATAAGATAGCAGTGGCATTTTGACTGGCCACTTTCCTGGTCTTTTGGTTTTGGGTTAATTTCTATTATTTTGTCTGACCAACTCATTCTTTTTGCCCTTTGATTTTTCTTTTAGGGCATACCCTCTTTTCATTTTTTAATTTTCTTGCTTTGTTTACAAAATATGGAACCTTTGCAGCATGCAAGGATGAAAATATTTGGCACTTCAATAGTCAATCATGAAAAATGAAACCTATTGGTATAGGAACCTAACAGTGGCTCCACTTGGGGATGGCTTGTCCTGGTGAAAAGCCAAGAACAGCAGGTCAGATGGCCTTATTCTTAGTTGGCTGCTATAATTCAAAACTTCCTTTTCCTGGAAACCAATGATCTGAACCTTGTAGCCCATATGCAGTCCTTATGAGTTGATCTGTGCAAAATTACAGCCGTGTCTTTGCTGGTTTCTCTGAGTGCTTATCATCATCTTTATACTTCCCAAGCCTTCTTCTTGATCTCTTGTGGTAAATTCAAAATATACACAAAAAGTGGTGTAATTCACTTTTTCCTCAAAATCTGTTGCATCTTGTTCCTTATCTAATTGTTGTAAATGAAAACTGCTGGAAATAAAACTATTTATGTACAATATACAGTTGTGTTATGTTGATCAAAGGGAATCAAAATAGTGCTTGAGAATTCGCCCATTGACTGGGCCTTCCTCAGTATTTGTGCCATCCAAAATCTTCAAAAAATAGGTGTTGTTACCTTGTACAACCTGAATAACAAATGGTCATTTCCAAAGAAAATCAAATTTCCCATGTTTCCCTTTATCTTCCCTCCTAGAGTCCCACCTTAGCACTTTGTTTCCTATGAAGAAATCTTTAGCTTTTGTTCTTTTGTCAAAGATCTTCTTGAGTTTATCTTGTAGAACCTGGGTTCTCTGATATACTTCTTCTCTTGTCTGCTGCAAGTGAATAGTTTGATTGATCCTTCTCTGAATATCATTAGGCTCTGCTTGTATTTCTTGCAGCAACTTGATCACAGGGATTCCTAAGGAGGAGGGGAAAACAACCTCCAGACCATATACCAATTCATATGGACTTGTTCCAATGGACCTTTTGGTGGTCAATCTATCTACCCATAGTGCATTTACAAGCTTCTTGTGCCAATTTTTCTTGTTTTCTTCCAAGACCTTTTTGATGATGTTGATGAGGCTTTTGTTGGATGCCTCAGCTAGGCCATTACCTTGAGGGTAATATGCTGTGGAGTGGCCTGAGGTAATGTGGTATTTGTGGAAAAAGTTGATCATTCTTTTGGATTTGAATGCAGCAGCATTCTCTGTAATAATATTTTCTAGACAGCCAAATCTAGACAAGATGTTGATTTCTAAGAATTGCATGATGATTGAGTCATTGGCTTGCCTCCAAGGGATGGCTTCTATCCATTTGGTAAAATAGTCTGTGGCAGTCAAAATCCACCTATGTTGGCCAGAGGATGAAGGGTGAATTTCACCAATGAAGTCTAAACCCCATTGTTGAAATGGTCTTTCAGTTGAAATAGGTTTGAGGGGCAAAGGAAGCAGCTTTCTCTTGCCTTCAAAGATCTGGCATTTATGGCATGAAACTACAAACTTTTTCACATTAGCAAACAGGGAAGGCCAATAGAAACCAACTCTTAGGATATTATCAGCTGTTGACTTCTAGTATAAGTGTCCTCCATAGTCTCCTGCATGAAATTCCTTGAGGACTTTGTCAGTTTCATCCAATGTTAGGCAATTAAGCAAAACACCTTCATGATTTTCCCAAAACAACACATTATCTATAATACAAAACTTTAATGCTTTCATTTTTAAGAATCTCTTTTTAGTCCTGGATAACCCTAGAGGAGCTTGTAGGTTTAACAATACAAAACATATGTCAGCATACCAAGGTGATTGTAAGAAGGCTTGATTGATCTGTGGAGTCACCATCTCCTGTTCGTTATCCAGTTCATTGATGTCAAGGGCTTGAAAATTGGTCTCAGTCATTAATTTGGCTAATCCGTGTCCTTTTATGAGTTTTGTAGGCTTGATTTCAATGTCATACTCTAAGATGTTGGCTATCCATTTTCCCCTTTTACCCTCAATTCCTTCTTGAGTTAGAATGTCCTTGACCATAGCATTTGGAACATAAGCTATCACATGAGAGTACAAGATATAAACTCTGAAATCCTTGATGGCTTTTACAAGGGCATAAGCTTGCTTTTCCATGATATGATATTTTAAGGGAGCATCTCTAAGGGCTTTACTGAAGAAATCAATGGGCTTTTCACATCCTCGGTCATCTTTTTGTAATAGGACAGCAGCAATAGTATGCTCAGATGCAAAGGAAAAAATGATGAAATCTCTATCAAACTTGGGGCTTGTGACGACTGGTGTTTTTGTTAGGGCTGTTTTGATGTCCTCGAAGGCTTGTTTAGCTTCCATTGTCCATTTGAATTTGGAATCTTTCTTCAGCATATTATTCAACAGTCTTATCAGCTCAACCAAATTAGGAATGAATCTTCTTAGGAAATTGATCTTCCCTAGAAAGGCTTGCAATTCCTTGATGTTTCTTGGATGAGGGACATGGAGAATAGCTTGAATTCTGTCCGGGTCAATCCTAATGCCATCTTTTGAAATTATATGACCTAGGAGTTTGCCTTCTTCTAGGCCAAACAGTGATTTCTTTGGGTTCAATGATATGCCATATTTTCTACAAATTAAGAACACTTGCCTTAAATGTTCTAAATGTTCTTGGTCTGATTTTGAAAAAGTAGTGAGGTCATCAAGTTATATGACTAAGAAATCATGGATCTCTTTGGAAAAGGCTATGTCCATTGCTCTTTGAAAAGTGGCCCCTGCATTTTTGAGTCCAAAAGGCATTTTGACATATTTGAAGGTTCCCCAAGGTGTTGTGAAGGCAGTTTTGTCTTGATCATCCGGGTGCACTAAGATCTGATTGAATCTTGAGAATCCATCTAGCAATGAGATCCTAGAGGCTCCCACTACCCTTTGTAGGATATGATCCATTTTTGGTAAAGGGTAGTGGTCTTTGAGAGAGACTTTGTTCAAATTTCTTAAGTCAACACACAGTCTTATCTCTCCGGTTTTCTTCCTAGTAGGCACTAGATATGAAATCCATGCTGAGAATCTGATAGGTGCAATGATTCCATCTTCATACATTCGTTTAACTTCTTTTTCAATCAGGGGAAGGAGGACAAGATTCACCCTTCTAAGATTTTTTTTAAAAGGTTTTTGATTCTCTTTCAAAGGTATAGTGTGTTGGATGACTGAAGTATCATAGGACTTGAGGTCCTCATAACTCCAGGCAAAGACATCTTGGAATTCCTTGAACAAGTTAATGTATTTCAGCTTCTGATTAGTAGGCACTGTCTTGGATAGCTTTATCATTTTGGGATTTTTTGTGGTTCCAATGTTGCAGTCCTCAATTTCTGCATTGAGAGGTTGCATCTTTGGCTTCCTAGGAATATCATTTGAGTCAAATATGTCCTCTAAAGGAGTTAACCCCGTGGACAGAAAATTATCTTTTAGTTCAATTACTTCAGATTCTGCCTCATCTATTTCATTAAGGTCTGTTTTCTTCTGCTCTTGTAAATTTTTGTCATCAAAAGTTGTTGGGTGCAAAATCAGATTTGTTGTTTCAGCTGATATACTTTGCTCAATTTTGTCTATCTGTTGTTGGTCATCCATGGTGCTAGTATCAATGTTTATACTTGAGAATTCCTCTTTCAAAGTGAGAAAGTTATTTATCTGTGTATCATTCTCAAAGGCCTGCCAATTTTTGACATTATCTGGGATAGCAAGTCTGTGTTTGATTTCAGCAGTGAAATGGTGGTTGGGTTCAAATAGAAGCTTGTAAGTCCTGGCAAAAGTTTCCAAACTATGTGCATGTAGATTGTGCTTTCTAGAAATTTTGGTGAGCTGAGATTCTGAGAAAGTGTTAAGTATTTCAATGGCTACCCCTCTGTAAGCTCTCAACCTAAGATCATTTGTAACAAAATTTCCCTTCATCTGCTGTATAATCAGATCTGAATCCCCTAGAATTGAAACCTTGGTTGCCCCACGACCTCTGATCAATTTGAGTCCTAACAAAAGGGCTTCATACTCGGCCATATTGTTTGTGCATCTAAAATTTAACCTATATGCATGACCTTCAGCATGGTCAGTTTGCATGTTGTGTATCCAAACCCCCGCCCTTGCTCCTAATTTGTTCACAGAGCCATCAAACTCCAAGTACCATAATATTTCTTGGTTATGACTAGTCTTAAGAGTTTTAGAAGCTTTTTCGGTGGGAAGATTTGGCTCTTGTAGCTCATATGATATGTCATTTTCCTCTATTGTATTAATCACATCAACCACTTTATGATCTTGGGCACTAGATTGTTCATTCATACTCTCTGTTTGTGCTACTCCTAGGGGTTTGACATCAATTTTGGGACACATCTCAGCATTATATAAAATGAATGAATCCATATCGGAATGGATAGAATAGATGTGGAAGTTTTGGGGTTTTTCTTGACTACTAACCACATATTTCATTAGTGTTTCCCGGTATAATCTCTTTGGCTGTCCAAAGACTGAAATAGTGGCATAGGACATGTCTAGTTGCAAAGATCCTTGGAGTTTTGCACCCCCAAGGTCTGGACAAAAGTATACCATACTTAGGTGGAATATCAACTACTACCACATCCATCAAGATTGCTTTAGCTGGATATTGAACTAAAGATACACAAAGGTCTTTGATTAGGCCTAGACACCTGACCTGACTAGAATCAAATGAGAACAAGTCTTTGTAGGGCCTTGTGATGTCTAGATCTAGTCTTTGCATCACAGATTTCGACATTAGGTTATGGGAAGCTCCCGAATCAAACATAGCATTATGCAGCACTTTGTCATGAATGTTTAAGCTCACATAGAATGGAGGAACTCCTCCATATACCATTTTACCATTGACTTCAGGACCAAAAGTTAGTTCTGGTTGATCATCTAAAACGTTGACTGCATCCCTATTCTCTAGTATTTGTAGTGACCTGTTGATTTGCTGTCTATAAACTTCATGTTTAGCCAATTCAGAAAGAGGAATAGCTATTTTCAATTTGCCAATTTCTGTTTCTAAGTTGAAAGGTTTCTCTACCTGAATTTTTGCATTATGAACAACATATTTTTCCTTTTTAGATGGATTTTCAGTGATCTTATCTTGATTATGAGTGCTGTTTTGAGGTACATCTAATTTGAAATTATTTTCAGGAGGGTGATTCAAATTTTCTTTTGATGAATGGGATGTGCATGGCTGATTTTTTGCGGGCTGTAAGTGTGATATGTCTTCCACAGTGACTTCCTTTGGGTCTGGGTCTATTTTAGAAGAGGGTTCTATCAGGACAGCTTTATCTTTTGTTTTCTTTGGCTGCTTGGTATGTTGTTGGGAAAAGTATCCTATTCGGAATGCCCCTATCCCACTCTAAGAGGTGATAGTGCCTTAGCAACAAACAAGGAAAACTATCTGAGTATTCTTCTTTATGAGATGTAGATAGAGAAAGAAGGATGTAACTAACCAGTGTCTTCCGCTAGTTTGTCGATCCAATCACTCTCTCTTTTGTTCGCTTCCCGCTGCTTGCTCTTTCACTAGTCCAGCTTCACCCAGTTCCTGCAAGATCACAAGAGAGGAAGACTACACAAAAGACATAGATTCACATTCATAACTAGTTTAGGATCAGATGTAAACTAAATATGCAAATATAACAAAACATCATTGAAATACAAGCATATAGGAGAAAATCAAATAGCTTTATTGATATGATAACTGTTATAGACATTTTTGTGCCTTACAGCATGAAGCATGAAATTTCCATAATCTAAGGGATCCAAAGTCCCTAAACATGTTGTTCCTACCCCTAGAGGAACAAGGTCAGCAAACCACAGCACTGAATATCAGTTCTCCACCTGAAAACACTCAAAAACAAGCAATTTCTGGATCATGTCAACTGCTCCACTGAGCATCTGCGCTGAATGTCAACTGCCCCTCTCTGTACCTGCGTTGAATGTCAAATCCAACAAAGGCTACCTGCGCTGAGCGAGATTGGACAAGTGGCACAGTCATTCCTCAAGGTGTCAATGCCCAGGAAGCTTCCAAAATGACACTTGGATCAGGGAATTCGCCTAGTGATGAGTAAGAGGTTCTTAAACTCCAAGTGGAAGCAAGGATCTCCAAGTGGACTCAAGAACTGAAGTATAACTGAAGTGGGAGAGGACACTAGTCAGCTCTCAAGCTGACTCATCCTTTCTCCAAAACTCCTATACATAGAGCTCTCTCATGAGGTCTAAGGGGGCGGGAATTTTGTGAATGTAAGGAAGTGCTGTTGGTTTGAGTTTAGAGCTATTGGGTGATTGCTTTGAAGGAGGTGAAGAGGAGATTTCTTTCTGCTGGGAGGTGTTGCTGGATTGGGCCTCTTATGGTTGTAACACTCCTTGAACTTTACTTCTTCCATTAATAAAGCATTTGAGGTTCTTCTATATGCATGTGTCTCAATGGTGTATTGTTATACTTGTGTATTTGATTTATTCTAATCCTTGAATCAATTATGAATGTATGCTTCTTGTAGTTTCCCTCTCTTGCCTTTTTGCAGGATCTTTTTGTAGCTGGGCCAGTGAAAGAGCAAGGAGCTGGGAGCAAGCAGCAAGGAGAGAAGATTGGATCAATCATTAGCGAAAGACATTGGTTAGTGGATCCCTTTCTCTCTTGTTTTACTTTCATAAAGAAGAAATCTTAGATAGCTTTGCTTTGGTTGTTGCTGAGGTACTATCACCCTTAGAGTGGGATAGGGTCATTCCGTATTGGATACTTTTCCCTACAACAAACTGGCGACTCCACTGGGGAGACGTATCTTGTTGGTTGTTTGTGTTTTTTGCTATTCATTTCATAAACACAGGGAGTACCGAATCGAACTGCATTTGGATCTTTCAAATGCAAAGTAGAGGGCAACTACTCTAGCTCAGTTTCTGGGCATGTTTATGATTTGAAGAGCTGATCCACAAGGACTCTGAACAGCTCTTAGTGATAGCTTTTCATCCTCCTAATTACCCTTTAGTGTGTATTTGATTGATAGCTTCTGATTTGGCCAAAAACTGTGAATTTTTGAGCAATCTGTGACCCGGAAACCAAGAGAAACGAAAGTTTCGTTCTTCAGTGCAGGCACTGTGAAGGCAGTCTGCATTTCAGCGCAGTTCCCGAAGGGGCTACCTACGTTGAATTTCAAACTGACAGTGTACTACCTGCGCTAAACCAGTCTTGCCTTGTGCTACTGGGGTTCCCTGTTGTTTCTTGCCCTGTTTTCATCCTTGTTTTTGCAGCCTGTTATCAGTCAATGTACCTATCTGAAACCAACTTTCCTTGCCACTATTCCGCCTCGGTTGTATAAAGAAACTGTGTTTGTTCTTTGTGTATTTCTTACATCATTTACAGTTTCCCATAACGAAAAGCGAACTAGTCTTGTTGTGGCCTCTTAGATCCAGAACTGTGATAAGTGTCGTAGTGATCTTAAGAGTTAGTTTGTTTGCTGTTCATAGCTGATTGAGCTTTTGCTTTCGTCATATGGTTTGAATTTATGTATTTCTAGTGTTGAAACAAGTAAATCTTAAGGTGTCTTTTGATTTTGGACAAGCTTGTTTGTTTTCACTTGAAATTGAATTCAAAATTATACAACAGCTTTCTTTTTGTAATACATCAACATTAAGAAAGAGAAAAGAAATACCTGCATTGTGCATGTGCATTTTGACAGCTTGCATGTTGATTTAGGGAAAAGTGCATTAGTGTGTGCTCTATGATCTGTGTGAAAAGATGATGTCTTTCTTTTCCCTCAGTAGTTAAGATTTTCAAAAGTTGAAAGATTGAAAAGCTTGCTTATCATCTTAGACTGCATTTAGGAAGTTGTATATACATCTCGTGGTGATCCATAAAGGCAAACTGCTAAACAAGATCAACTTAAAATGAATTGAATTTACATAACAACGCTTTGAAACATAACGCAAACACATAGAGGTCTAAGCTAGAGACGTGCTCCGGCGTCATTAAACGTGATATCTTAGCGTTGAGTGGTTGGGTGATTCCTCCACGGTGAAGCGATAAGTATCAATACGGACTTGTGCTCCCACGTACCATCGCGTATATATTGGGAGACCCCTATAGGAAAAAAGCCTTTATCCTTAGGAAGCCGTGTCGGCTGCCCTACTAATCGCGATGCAGTGAACACAGCATTCACGAAGATCGACCACCCGTACCGTAAAACGTATTTTGTGGTTTCGCGAAAGGTTTGGCACACCCTCTGCCTAGATCTCCAGAGCAGTTTCTTTTGGCCTTTTTCAAACTCTATAACTGAAAAAGTCCATTCGAGCATTTGTCACTTCGGGCTCGTTAAAACATCGAAGGAGACTAGAGTCATCTTTAGCTTTTTCTCGACTCTTAAAAAGTGAAAAAGCAAGTTGTGTCTAAAGCGTCATTATAAAATTTATTTTAAACGGAACATAATCACCTCCTATTCCTGTGTTGATCTGTAGGTTGAGAACATGGAACGCCCCAACCAAGGGATTCCCCATGATGGAAATCCTAGTCCTTTCTCCTCTTGGGGAGAAGTTGGTGCGCCCCATATGGCCACATTGTCGCTTCCAGGACTGACAATTGGCTTGCCAATTTGGCTATTCTCAACCAATGTAGTTCAGAACACCATGGTTCCTGAACAGTCGAGTCAACAGTTAGATTAGTCTAGAGCTGCCCACCAGCCTTCTACTTCCTATAACTCTTCCTCCAATCCTTCATCTTCGCAAGGTAGAGCCGGCAAAAGCCAAGCTCCCATGGAGAAGAAGGAAAAGAAGGAGAGAGAGAAGAAGAAGAAGGAGCCTAAGGCGACTGGGGGCAAGCAAAAGACATCTGACAAAAATCCACACACAGCACAGACTGGGCCTAGATCGCCATGTGTCATATGTAGAGGAGACCACTTCCATAGAGATTGTCCCTGTATTCCCCGGATACTAAGGGATTGGTCCCCTCGTTTGCACAATTCGGGAGCATCAACCTCTGATAGCCATGTTGAATGCTTACCGTCAACCAGCGAAAGTGAAGGTTCAAGACAAAGAGGGGGATCACGCCATCCACCATTGTCCCTGCAGACTGTGTGAAGGCGATCACGCCATCCACCATTGTCCCTTCTTAGATGAAGCGAAAAGAGTTTTGGAAGATCGTCCGGTTTCACCGTTGAAACTTCCTCCTGGATACAAAAAACTCGTGCCAAGTCCTTCGTTGGTTGAAAATACAGCTGGCCCGCTCAAGTGGTCGGATGAAGCGTCAGTCACTGAAAATGAACCTACTAAATCCAGACCGGACGAAAGTCCAAAGGTCGAAATGGCAGTTGACCCGGTTCTCCCTTCAGAAGTTTCATCTTCAGATGACACCGTCATTGAAGATTCATCTTCAAATGACACCCTCACTGAAGAGAATAAGGATGACACCATCCAGATTCTTTTCATCAACGCAGACTCTGATGAGCATCAGGGCAATGCGCCCATTCCTTTATCGCAGGAAGGAACATCGTCAGGGTCATATCCGGCCGTATATTCGGTTCCACCACCAAGCAACCTAGTTGTATCCTTTGATTGGAATCAACTAGGCAGACCCCAGTTGCCAGCCAGTATACCATTCAGAATCATAGTCCAAATCTACATAATGGTAATGGCTGGCACTATCATTGATGAAGGGGCATCTGTGAGTATCCTTTCCTCTATTGCTTGGAAAGCACTGGGTTCCCCGGCACTTTTGCCTGAGATAAGAAATCTCTCGGGTTTCGACAAAGGAACCAGTCGACCATTAGGGATCCTCCCCAATGTACCTGTTACATTGAAAGGGAAGACCGTTCAAATGAACGTGATGGTCGTTCAAGGACCCTTGGATTATAACCTACTCCTTGGACAAGACTATATATATTGCATGGGAGCAATAGTCTCCTCACTCTTTACAGTAATGTGTTTTCCACACGAAGGAAGAGTGGTCAAGCTCGTAGACCAACTTTCATTTCCAGGATCACGCATCGCAAATAGTCAAATACCAACCCTGAATGGTCTATTCAATCAAGAAATGTCTCCACCCCCAGTCCTCCTTCCCGATGAATGCGAGTGATTCAGAAAGATGGGACTGGAACCCAGGGGGCATGCATCCTGGTCTGCTTCGAGCAGAAGAAACCCTGGGTATACGGTAGAATTTCCGCGAAAGAATATGACTAGTCCGTACCTCGTCCGTATTTGGAAGAGGGGTTGTTCTAGAATAGGATTCTTTTGTCAAAGTTACGTGTTTGACAACAGTCATTCACCCTTGTCTATTTCGATAGACATTGCCGAGGAAGTGTTTTGTTTGAAAGATTAACGAGACAATATTTGGGTAACCAGAAAGAGGTAAGCCTCACCCTTTAAAACAAATGTTTTATCGGATAAGTAGGGGCAACCTTGAAATTGTATTTTATACCTGGGGGCATGCAAACCTTTTGGAGTGCAAGCAAAGAGCGGTTATTTATCTGTTTTTTGGATTGGTCGTTTCCGAACTTGCATAAAGAAAGGATGAGATGGAGTAGAGCTCAGTGAGATGAAACTCCTTAAAAATAGAGATCTCACAGGGGACATTTCTTATCTTATGACTGGTATATCGAGCAGTTTTAGCACATACTTCATGCTCGTTAAAAAATAAACGCAAGATCGAGCAGTTTTAGCACATAGTTCATGCTCGTTAAAAAATAAACGCAAGATCCGAGCAGTTTTAGCACATAGTTCATGCTCGTTAAAAAATAAACATAAGATTGTGAGCAGGCTTTCCCTTAGAGTTCAAGCTCATCCAGAAAAAATGAACCGGTAAATAACCATTGTGATCGTAAATTCATCAGCCATAAAAAGCCTTGGTCGTGTTTGCACCTGTCACCTCCACCGTCATTTGGCCGATCGTTCACCTCCATATGATTGTTTACCCATTTTGAGGAACAGCTGCGAAGAGTGATTTCACCTAGCCATCCTTGTGACACTGCCGTGATTGGAAAATTCCAACCTGTACCTGGAATCTGCTGCTATCCCTGTTTATCACTCGTTCCTCAAAAGACGAGTCTTCTTTGAGCTCTTTTCATCTGACTCGTAAAATATGAAAAGTTTGCCGAGTTTTGGCCTTCCAGCTTGTTAAACGACCGGAAGAGCTATCCCTCCTCTAGATTTTAATCTTTTTGGACCTGAGGGATTATTGCACAAAAAGATCGAACGCTTGTTTTGTTCGGCTCGTTAAAAGTACCGAAAACTCATCCCTTCTGTATTGTTTTATACTTTTTCGGACTTAAGGGATTAGATGACGAAAAAGGAATTTTGGAGTTAACTTTCTGTACCTTTTCAGACTCTCTAAAAATGAAAAGGACCGAGTTTTCCTTGTCGTTAGACTCGTTAAAATGATTAAATAGCGACAAACTTGTCTTTAGACGAGAACGAGTTTCCCTATCGCTAGGCTCGTTAAAATATAGCGATGGGCTTGCCCGAAGGGCAGGCTATAGAACAAGCATATGTTATCCTCCTCAAGCTTGACAAAAATAAAGAGGTACTGGTCAGAAATGACTGGGGAAAAATTGGGAGAACCTCAAAGCTTTAATGGTAGCAAGTCGCTCTTGAACATGACACTTTTCCTCCGTACCACATCGGGTTGGGTTGTTTCATTCACCGATCTCATCACCATGGTCTTCGCCAAACCATCCACATTTGGGGTAATGCTACCGATCCATCGCATCAGTGTCGTTATATGTTCAAGAGATGTCGTTCAGAAAGAGTCAACCGTGTCCCATCCACTGCCATACATTATCCTTCATCCATCCATGATCGCCACCCTAAATCATATGTCACAGATTGTATTCACCTCCACTAAAATCATTAGCTCCGTTCCGTGTCACTGATGTGGGATTCATTAAGGCCCTCCTTTGACGGATCGCTTCTTGTCGACTTCAGCTCATTATCCAAGAAGTTGATCTAGGAACAACCCCCTCAGTACTTTGAAGCTTGCATGCCTCAATGGCAAGTTTCTCACTTCCGGCGACAGGTATACATCAATGATCTTCGACCAGAAGATTTTGCGTGGTGTTCGACGCCAAGTCCTTTATTCACACCACGTGAATTGTACTGCAGTACCTTGAGGATCATTATTATTATCGGTGATTCCTCTCGCGCTTGTTAACGGTTTACATCATTGACCGGTAATCAAGCGATGTCTTTCCATGTTCGACTTCAGCGCAGTTCTCACATGGATCGACTTGTACTTAGAGTGAAGATCGAACGAGTTTGAAGACCCCGGATCTAGTTTCATCCATCGGGGCTGCGATATATATTCAGGAAATATAAAGACATTTGTCATGTACATCATTGCAGCAGATGATCATCCTACTCAAAGGATGATAATTTCTGCAGAGAATTATCAGTCTACCATCAGACGATCGTCTATTCTATGTACCAAAATGAATTTATAAAGCTGAGCATGGGAATGCCCGCCTCAGCTAGATCATGAAAGCAGAATGAAAAATAATGTATTGTATTGTATTTTATTACAGGTCACCTCTCAGCGATTGAATGAACTTCGGATCCTCCTGATAAAGCATTTCACCCGATAAACGACCTCATACTTTAGGGGGCAACTGTTATAGACATTTTTGTGCCTTACAGCATGAAGCATGAAATGTCCATAATCTAAGGGATCCAAAGTCCCTAAACATGTTGTTCCTACCCCTAGAGGAACAAGGTCAGCAAACCACAACACTGAATATCAGTTCTCCACCTAAAAACACTCAAAAACAAGCAATTTCTGGATCATGTCAACTGCTCCACTGAGCATCTGTGCTGAATGTCAACTGCCCCTCTCTGTACCTGCGTTGAATGTCAAATCCAACAAAGGCTACCTGCGCTGAGCGAGATTGGACAAGTGGCACATTCATTCCTCAAGGTGTCAATGCCCAGGAAGCTTCCAAAATGAAACTTGGATCAGGGAATTCGCCTAGTGATGAGTAAGAGGTTCTTAAACTCCAAGTGGAAGCAAGGATCTCCAAGTGGACTCAAGAACTGAAGTATAACTGAAGTGGGAGAGGACACTAGTCAGCTCTCAAGCTGACTCATCCTTTCTCCAAAACTCCTATACATAGAGCTCTCTCATGAGGTCTAAGGGGGCGGGAATTTTGTGAATGTAAGGAAGTGCTGTTGGTTTGAGTTTAGAGCTATTGGGTGATTGCTTTGAAGGAGGTGAAGAGGAGATTTCTTTCTGCTGGGAGGTGTTGTTGGATTGGGCCTCTTATGGTTGTAACACTCCTTGAACTTTACTTCTTCCATTAATAAAGCATTTGAGGTTCTTCTATATGCATGTGTCTCAATGGTGTATTGTTATACTTGTGTATTTGATTTATTCTAATCCTTGAATCAATTATGAATGTATGCTTCTTGTAGTTTCCCTCTCTTGCCTTTTTGCAGGATCTTTTTGTAGCTGGGCCAGTGAAAGAGCAAGGAGCTGGGAGCAAGCAGCAAGGAGAGAAGATTGGATCAATCATTAGCGAAAGACATTGGTTAGTGGATCCCTTTCTCTCTTGTTTTACTTTCATAAAGAAGAAATCTTAGATAGCTTTTCTTCGGTTGTTGCTGAGGTACTATCACCCTTAGAGTGGGATAGGGTCATTCCGTATTGGATACTTTTCCCTACAACAATAACAAGGTTCAAGAGGAGATACAACCAAATGAGTCCCGATCCAGCATCTACCTCCCAGCAAAGGAATCCCTTCCTCTCCTCCAACAAAGCATAAATCACCCAATGTACTAATCTCAATCTCAAACCAACAACAATTCTCTGCAAAGTACAAAATTCCAGCCTCCTGAACCTTTGGGTGAGAGATCCATATATAGATGTAAGCAGAAAGGATGAGTCAGCTTATGTTTTGACTTGTGGTTTCTCTCTGTCAGTTCTTGCTTCCACTTGGAGGTTGAGAACCTCTTACTCATCATTTGGTCGAATTCATTGAGGCAAGTGTCATTGAGGAAGATTCTGGAAGCTTCCAGGGTCTTTCCACCTTGTTGAATGAACTTGCCATTTGTCATTTCCCGATCAGCGCACCCTGGTAGTGCTTCTACCTGCATTGCAATGCACCTAGCCAGTGTAACCTCTGCATTTCAACGCAGGCAGCTAGTGGAGCCACTGAATTGATCCTGATTTGACCATTTCTGAGTTGTTTTTGGTGGAGAACTTCTGGGAGAAGCTGTCATTGGTTGACCTTGTTCCTTTAGGGGTAGGAACAACTCTTTTAGGGACTTTGGATCCCTTGGATTATGGACATCTCATGCTCAATGCTGTAAGGCACAAAAATGTCTATAACAGTTGCCCCCTAAAGTATGAGGCCGTTTATCAGGTGAAATGCTTTATTAGGAGGATCCGAAGTTTTTCCAATGCTGGGAGGAGACCTGTAATAAGATACAATACAATACATTATTTTTCATACTGCTTTCATGATCTAGCTGAGCTGGGCATTCCCATGCTCAGCTTTATAAATTCATTTTTCTGTACATAGAACAGACAATCGTCTGATGGTAGACTGATGATTTTGATGAAATCATCATCCTTTTGGTAGGATGATTGTCTGCTATAATGCTGTACATGTCAATGTCTTTATTTTTCCTGAATATATATCGCAGCCCAGATGGATGAAACGAGATCCGAGGTCTTCAATCTCATTCGATCTTCACTCTAAGTACAAGTCGATCCATGTGAGAAATGTTCTGAAGTCGAACATGGAAAGACATCGCTTGATTACCAGTCAATGATGTAAACTGTTAACAAGCGCGAGAGGAACCACCGATAATGATAATGACCCTCAAGGTACTGCAGTACAATTCACGTGGTGTGAATAAAGGACTTGGTGTCAAACACCATGCAAAATCTTTCGGTCGAAGGTCATTGATGTATACCTGTCGCCGGAAGTGAGAAACTTGCCATTGAGGCATGCAAGCTTCAAAGTACTGAAGGGGGTGTTCCTAGATCAACTTCTTGGATAATGAGCTGATGTCGACAAGAAGCGATCCGTCAAAGGAGGGCCTTAATGTATCCCACATCAGTGACACGGAATGGAGCAAATGATTTTGATGGAGGTGAAAACGATCTGATGATATATGGTTCAGAGTGGCGGTCATGAAAGGATGAAGGATAATGTATGGTAGTGGATGGGACACGGTTGACTTCTTTGGATGACTTCTCTTGAACATATCGGTGACACTTGTGTGATGGATTGGTAGCATTTACCCCAAAGATGGATGGTATGGCGAGACCATGGTGATGTGACCGGTGAATGAAACAACCCAACCCGACTCAGGCACGGAGTGGAAGTGTCATGTTCAAGAGCGACTTGCTACCAATAAAAGTTCTTTGAGTTTCTTCCCAATTTTTCCCCAGTCATTTCTGACCAGTACCTCTTTATTTTTGTCAAGCTTGAGGAGGATAACATATGCTTGTTCTATAATTTTCCCTTCGGGCAAACCCATCGCTATGTTTTAACGAGCCTAGAGATAGTGAAACTCGTTCTCGTCTAAAGACAAGTTTGTCGCTATTAATGTTTTTAAAGAGTTTAACGACAAAGATAACTCGGTCCCTTTTCATTTTTAGAGAGTCTAAAAAGGTACGTAAAGATAACTCCAAAGTTCCTTTTTCGTCATCTAATCCCTTAAGTCCGAAAAAGTATAAAACAATACAGAAGGGATGAGTTTTCGATAGTTTTAACGAGTCGAACAAAACAAGCGCTCGATCTTTTTGTGCAATAATCCCTCAGGTCCAAAAAGATTAAAATCTAGAGGAGAGATAGCACTTCCGGTCGCTTTAACGAGCTGGAAGGCCAAAACTCGGCAATCTTTTCATTTTTTACGAGTCAGATGAAAATAGCTTAAAGAAGACTCGTCTTTTGAGGAACGAGTGATAAAACGGGTAGCAGCTGATTCCAGGTAAGGGTCGGAATCTTCCAATCACGGCAGTGTTACAAGGATGGCTAAGTGAAATCACTCTTCGCAGCTGTTCCTCAAAATGGGTAAACAATCAAATGGAGGTGAATGATCAGCCAATGGAAAAGTGGAGGTGACGGTGCAAACACGACCAAGGCTTTAATGGCTGATAATGTTACATTCACGGTGGTTATTTACCGGAGGGTAGTTCATTTTTTAACGAGCTTAAACGCGGATTGAAACCCTTGCTCGATTTTATGTTTATTTTTTAACGAGCATGAACTATGCGCTAAAAATGCTCGATTCTAGTCATATGATAAGAAAGTCTCATTTAAGATGCCATTTTTTATGGAGCTTGCACCTTACAAAGCTTTGCCCCGAATCCTTTCGTTATGCAAGTTCGGAAACGACTAATCCTACGAGTTTAAAGGGTTAGACCTACAGGTTTAAAGGGAGGACCTAAAAATTTAAAAAATAAATAGCCGCCCCTTGCTTGCACTCCGAAAGGTTTGCATGCCCCCAGGTATAAAGTAGAGTTTCAAGGTTACCCCTCAATTTGCAGGAAAAACATTTGTTTAACCGGGAGAGGCCTACCTCTTTTAGGTTACCAAAGATTGTCCCATTTGCGCAGCAAACAAAACACTTCTTTGGCGATGTCTACTGAGATAGACAAAGGTGAGTGACAATGAGCGCCAAACACATAACTTTGACAAAAGAATCTTATTCTAGAATAACCCTCTTCCAGCACGGGCGGGGTACAGACTAGTCATATTCTCCCGCGGAAACCTACCCTATACCCAAAGTTTTCTTACCGAAGCAGACCAGGACGCATGCCCCCTGGGTTCCAGTCATATCCTTCCGAATCACTCGCGCTCATCGGGAGGACGGACCGTGGGTTGAGACATTTCTTGCGTGAAGAGACCATTTAGGGATGGTATATGACTATTTGCGATGCGTGATCCGGGAAATGAAAGCTGGTCAACGAGCTTGACCACTCTTCCTTCGTGCGGAAAACACATTACTCTAAAGAGTGAGGATACGATGGCTCCCATGCAATATATATAGTCTCGTCCAAGGAGTAGGTTATAATCCAAGGGTCCTTGAACGACCATCACGTTCATTTGAACGGTCTTCCCTTTCAATGTGATAGGCACATTGGGGAGGATCCCTAAAGGTCGACTGGTTCCTTTATCGAAGCCTGATAGATTCCTCATTTCAGGCAAAAGCGCTGGTGAACCAAGCGCTTTCCAAGCAATAGAGGAAAGGATACTCACAGATGCCCCCTCATCAATGATGGTGCTAGCCATTACCATTCTGTATATTTGAACGATAATTCTGAATGGTATGCTGGCTGGCAACCGGGGTCTGCCTAGTTGGTTCCAGTCGAAGGATACAACTAGGTTGCTTGGTGGTGGGACCGAGTAGACGGCCGGATATCGCTCTGACGAACTTCCTTCCTGCGATAAAGGAATGGGTGCATTGTCCCCGTGTTCATCGGATTATGTGTTGATGAAAAGAATCTGGATGGTGTCATCCTTATCCTCTTCAGTGACTGTATCATTCGAAGATAAATCCTCCGAAGGCAAGACCGGGTCAACTGCCGCCTCGACCTTTTGACTTTCATCTGGTATGGATTCAGTCGGTTTATCCTCAATGATAGATGCTTCAGCTGACCACTTGAGCGGGCCAGCTGGATTCTCAACTAACGAAGGACTTGGCAAGAGTTTTTGATATCCAGGAGGAAGTTGTAATGGTGAAACCGGACGATCTTCCAAGACTCTTTTAGCCTTGTCTAAGAAGGGACAACAGTGGAGGGCATGGTTGCCTTCGCACAGTCTACAGGGAGGTATAGCCCTCCCTTTCTGTCCTGGAACTTCACTTTCGCTAGTTGACGGTGTACTTTCAACATGGCTATCAGAGGTTGACGACACCGAATTGTGCAAACGGGGAGACCAGTCCCTTAGTATCCGAGGGATACAAGGACAATCTCTGTGAAAGTGGTCTCCCTTGCAGATGACACATGGCGATTTAGGCCTGGTCAGTGTTGTGTGTGGATTTTCATCAGACGACACTTGTTTTCCCTTATTTGCCTTTGGCTCCTTCTTCTTTTTCTCTTTCTTCTTCTTTTCCTTCTTCTCCTTAGGAACTTGGTTTTTAGATTTACCAGTTCCGTCACGCGAAGAGGAAGGAAGAGAGGAAGAATTATAGGAAGTAGAAGGTTGGTGGGAAATTCTGGACTCGTCTAATTGTTGATTCGACTGTTCAGGAGTAGTGGTGTTCTGAACGACATTGGTTGAGAAGAGCCAGACTGGTAGGCCAATTGTCAGTCCTGGAAGCGACAATGTGGCCATATGGGGCACACCAACATCTCCCCAAGAGGAGAAGGGACTAGGATTTCCACCAAGGGGAATTCCTTTGTTGGTGGGCTCCATTTTCTCAACCTAAAGACCAACGCAGGAAAAAAGGGGTGATTGTTCCATTTAAAATAAATTTTAACGACGCTTAGACACAACTTGCTTTTTCAATTTTAAAGAGTCGAGAAAAAGCTAAAGATGACTCTAGTCTCCTTCGATGTTTTAACGAGCCCAAAGTGACAAATGCTCGGATGGACTTTTTCCGTTATAGAGTTTGAAAAAGGCCAAAAGGAACTGCTCTGGAGTTCTAGGTAGAGGGTGCGCCAAACTTTTCGCAAAACCGCAGAATACTTTTTAGGGTACGGGTGGTCAATCTTCCTGAATGCTGTGTTCAGTGCATTACGATCAGTAGGGCGGCCGACACGGCTTCCTATGGATAAAGGTTATATTCCTATAGGGGTCTCCTAATATATACGCGACGGTACGTGGGAGCACAATCTGTACTAGCACTTATCGTCTCTCAGGAGGAATCACCCAACCATCAGCGAGGCGACTAGTGACCAGGTTTTATGACGCCGGAACACGTCTCTAGCCTAGACCTCTATGTTGTGCGTTATGTTACAAAGCGTTGTTAAGTTCATTCAATTTATTTTAGGTTGATCTTTCTTAGAAGTTTGCCTTTTTGGATCACCACGAGATGTATGATACAATTCCTAAATGCAGTCTAAAGATGATAAGCAAGCTTTTATATCTTTTCAACAATGAAAATCCTAGCTACAAGGGGAAAAGAAAGACACCATCTTTTCTCAAAGAGCATAGAGCACACAGTAATGCACTTTTCCCTAAATCAACATACAAAATGTCAAAATGAAAATGCACATATGCATGTATTTGTTTTCACTTTCTTAATATTGATGCCTAAAAAGAAAGCTGTTGTACAAATTTGAATTCGATTTCAAGTGAAAAACACAAACAAGTTCCTTTTTCGAAATCAAAAAGACAATTACGACACTTTATGATTTACTTGTTTCGACACTTGAAATGCATAAATTCAAACCAAAAGACAAAAGTAGAAGCTAAATCAACTGTGAACAGCAAACAAACTCACTCCTAAGATCAAAACGACACTTACGACAGGTCTAGATCTAAGGGCGACAGTATGACTAGTTTACTTTTGTAATGGGAAACTGCAAATGATGTAACAAATACACAAAGAACAAACACAGTTTCTTTATACAACCGAGGCGAAATTGAGCCAAAGAAAAGGGGTTTCAGATAGGTACACTGACTGATAACAGGCTGCAAAAAGCAGAGATAAAACTGAGCAAAAGGAAGCAGGGAACCACAGCTGCACAAGGCAAAGACTGATCAGCACACCCTCAACACAGAGAAACTGAACTTCAATGCAGTTAGCCTTCACGGGACCTGCATTGAAATGCAGAACCTCTTCACAGGGTCTGCGCTGAAGCAGAAACGAGAGTTGTTTCTGGGTTCTGGGTTACGGTTTGCAGTTTAATCTACAGTTTTTGGCCGGATAAAAGCTATCAATTAGGTACAATTAGAAGGATGATTTAAAGGAGGACTAAGATCTATCACAAAGGGCTGTTAGAGCACTTGTGGATCAGCTGTTCAGATCATAAACAGGCCCAGTGAGTGGACTAGAGTAGCTGATCTCTACTTTGCATTTGTAGATGTCAAATGCAGTTCGATTCGGCACTCTTGAGTTTATGAAATGAATAGCAATAGAAACACAAGTAAACTAACAAGATACTCTCCCCAGCGGAGTCGCCAATTTGTTGTTGGGAAAAGTATCCAATTCGGAATGCCCCTTTCCCACTCTAAGAGGTGATAGTGCCTTAGCAACAAACAAGGAAAACTATCTGAGTATTCTTCTTTATGAGATGTAGATAGAGAAAGAAGGATGTAACTAACCGGTGTCTTCCGCTAGTTTGTCGATCCAATCACTCTCTCTTTTGTTCGCTTCCCACTGCCTGCTCTTTCACTGGTCCAGCTTCACCCAGTTCCTGCAAGATCACAAGAGAGGAAAACTACACAAAAGACATAGATTCACATTCATAACTAGTTTAGGATAAGATGTAAACTAAATATGCAAATATAACAAAACATCATTGAAATACAAGCATATAGGAGAAACTCAAATAGCTTTATTGATATGATAACAAGGTTCAAGAGGAGATACAACCAAATGAGTCCCGATCCAGCATCTACCTCCCAGCAAAGGAATCCCTTCCTCTCCTCCAACAAAGCATAAATCACCCAATGTACTAATCTCAATCTCAAACCAACAGCAATTCTCTGCAAAGTACAAAATTCCAGCCTCCTGAACCTCTGGGTGAGAGATCCATATATAGATGTAAGCAGAGAGGATGAGTCAGCTTATGTTTTGACTTGTGGCTTCTCTCTGTCAGTTCTTGCTTCCACTTGGAGGTTGAGAACCTCTTACTCATCATTTGGTTGAATTCATTGAGGCAAGTGTCATTGAGGAAGATTCTGGAAGCTTCCAGGGTCTTTCCACCTCGTTGCATGAACTTGCCATTTGTCATTTCCCGCTCAGCGCACCCTGGTAGTGCTTCTACCTGCGTTGCAGTGCACCTAGCCAGTGTAACCTCTGCATTTCAACGCAGGCAGCTAGTGGAGCCACTGAATTGATCCTGATTTGACCATTTCTGAGTTGTTTTTGGTGGAGAACTTCTGGGAGAAGCTATCATTGGTTGACCTTGTTCCTTTAGGGGTAGGAACAACTCTTTTAGGGACTTTGGATCCCTTGGATTATGGACATCTCATGCTCAATGCTGTAAGGCACAAAAATGTCTATAACATGGTATCCTTCAACTTGGTAGGTTCAAGCACATCTATGGTTCTGCTTCTTAATTTGTACTGTTTATGAGCCTCATAGACTGCTGCATCATAGCCTTCCCTAAACTCAAATGACTCTCCGGATTTGGTTTGAAATTGATTGAAATTGTGAGCCTCTTGGTCATCTTATGTTAGAAAAATTTGTTGCTCACTGTTTAAACCCATTAGGTTGATTTGGGTGTCCTCTATTGGCTCACTAGAGGTTGAGGCTTCAGCATAGTTCTCTTGAAATGGAGGTCTGATATTCTGGTCAAGGCCAACCCTTCCAATATTTGGATTTTGATTTTTTCTAAAGTTTGGGTTTCTTGCAGTGTTACTTGGTTGACCTTCCCATGATGATTTCCTTTCAATAGTTTCCACCCTATCCCCAAGTCTGTCCATATCTTTGATGATTGCATCCAGTTTTTGTTCAAATGCTGAAGGCTCTTCTTTGAAAGTTGTTATTCTTTTAGCTCTTGCTCGATTTCGCTTAGCAATTAGGTTTGTCTCCACACTAACAGCTATACTCTGCATGTCTGCGAAGCTTGGAGGGGCTCTTTCCCTCAGTTGGTATGCCATGTCAGAATCAAATCCATCAGGGAATTTGATCAAAGCTAAATCAGGTGAAGGTCTAAGGTTTTGAGGAATATCGTTATAAACATTGTTGAAGCTAGCACAATAGTCTTGGACGGTTTCTTGTGGGCCTCTTTTCAAATTTTCATATTCTGTTAAAATATGTAGAGGGTCTTTCTTCTTTTCCCATCTGTTTAAGAAGGATTGATAAAGAGCTTCTGAATCAGCTATAGAATTCACAACAAGTGCTCTAAACCAAACCCTTACATCACCGGCTAGACTTTGGACAAAAAACTTCATTCTCACATCATCATCATCTATTTCATAATTCTCAAAATAATCTTGCATTTTCTTAGTGTGTTGCTGGGCTGTATAGGAGCTAGTACCATCAAAATATGTGATTTTACTCTGATAATCCTGAGGCATAGCCCCTAGATTTCCAGGCAACTGTAGAGGAGCATAACGGTTTGCCATATTCACAGGGATAAATGGGGCAACAGGAAGAAATGGGACAGTTGAAACAGCAGGGACTGGAGTGGAAATATATGCGGTGGATGGAGGTGTGGAGAAGGTGCTTTGAGAGGTGGATGAAGAACTAGGAGAAGCAGCAGTAATGTGAGGACAGACTGACGCTTTAGTAGGAGTTGTGATATAGTTCTGTTGAATTGTTTGGAGGTCTGAATCAGCAGATTTTTCTATTTCTTCTTGTTTCCTAAGGGTCTTAGAGATCAAGTTAGGATTTTCAAAAAAAGCTGGAGGATCTGGGTTAGGGTTTGACCTGGTGTAACCAGTTTTCTTCTTTGGAGCCAGCTTCTGAATTTGCTTTTGGTATTTTCTGGAAATGTTTTAAAATCACAGTTTTTTCACAATATTCTACAAGAGTTTCTTTGAAATATAGGAGGATTTAGGCTTTCATTTGAATATGTTGAAACGGAGGAAACTGAGCAAATCTTTGGAACAACTGTTTAAGGCCTAAAACTATACTGGAGATTGACTGAAGCGACTTTTATTTACTCCTGTAAATGCAGAGCAAAGACAGTTCCGAAGGCTACCTGGATAACTTCAGGCTCCATCTGTAGCTTTAGAAAATAGACATCAGTTACAAATAGTCATTCAAAGTCCCCAGTTGAGTCGCCAATGATGTTATCACTCAGGTTGTTCCCTGCCTCCTGAAGGGAATACGACCGAGGTAACCACTAACCAATATTTTAGTTGCAGGTTCTAGCCTACCTCCAACGAGAGAGGGCTCTCTCTTTGTAATTTAGCTTTGTTTTTTGGAGTATTTTAGGCTAGTTATGATGCACAGAGTTTGGTTTTAGTTTGTTGGATGGTAATTTCAGGCAAAGTTGGGATGCAAGTCCAAAACAGTCTATACTATTGGGAAATGGAGTCAATGATGGTGTACTGTTGAAAGTGTTTCTTGGGTAAATGGTACTGCTACAGAGCAAGATAGGCAGTCTTGGAACAATTTTCAAATCTGAAACTGATGGAATGAAGTTAGGGAATGAAAGGCAATCAAGAGTCTTTAATTATCCTAGCAGATGGAAAGTGCATGAATATTATCAAGGAGCAATAAAGAATTCCTAGTTAATATTCAAAGTGAAAGAATCAGTGCAAACATGAGCAACTAAGAATTCATATTTATGACTAATTCTGAATAAAACATAATTAATAGCAGAGATTGAACACAGGGTGCATTTAAACAAATCCTGGGGTATTCTTTTTCTCTGTTACCAAGATTATGGAACATATATGGAATTTGCAAACGCAGAAAACATAAAACACAGTTTAGAATAACTTATTGATCCATAGAATGACACACGAATTCTGTAGCAGGTCCCAGAACATCAAATCCACATCTAGACGGTCATCAATAGTGAACTTCAACAACTTTTGTATTAGAACAGTCTGAGAATTTACACCGCAGTCCAGAGAGAAAATCATCAACCCCAAATACATTCTATGGGGAGGTATTTATAAAAAAATGATATACAAAATATCTTGTAGATAAGTCTTCATGCAATAACTTTCTTCACCAACTCTTCAAAAGAAGTAAATGAGAGAAATAAATGCTACAGTGATTGTTGGTGTGCTAGCTATCCAATTTGTCAAAGATATTTTACTTTCTAGAATGAATGAGATGGCTGGAGCTGGGTCTTTAATATGTGGTTCCTGTGTTTGTTGTCTTGCTATTTTACTGCATCACCGCTTTGCTATCCTGGCCTTATCATCCATACTTGGTCTTTCATTAAAGAGATGTAGTCACAATTTGAATTCTTCTGTATGTTGTTTTCATGCTTTAACCGGTGGCCCGTGCATTTAGAGTTGTTGATCTGTAGCTGACCAAGAAAAAGGATCAGAAATCAAATTACCTGGGTAGGATTTCCAGCATTGCCTGCCACCAATCCTTTGTAGGCAGCTGATGTCTTTGTATCTTTATGAGTGTTTCATTAGCTTCAGTGTATCTATAAAAGTTGGGCTGGACCTCAAAAATATGGTTTATCTCTTGTTCAATATAGAATAGATTCTCTAACTTGTCATAAAGAGTTTTTCCAGAGGGAGGTCCTGTTTCTTCTGAGGTACTTGAGGATGCTGTAATCTGATTGGAAACATAGTTATTCATCCTGGTAGTATACTGTTCACAGGTCAGCAGTCTGCCACTACTGGTCAATAGGCTGGGAAATCCTCTGCTCTATAATGCTGCAATTTTTAGCTTGAAGTCATTTATTTCTGCTTGCATTTCCTGACACTTTCTTTCTAGAGTTTGTACAAAATTTCTCAGGGTCAGCACCTTTTTTACTGTCAGAATAGTATCTGTCCTATTACTGATATCTAATGCTATCAACTCCTCTTTGTTATGAGTGTTTAGGAAGTGAATCATTCTATTGGCTTGCTCAGGCATATTTCCCAATGCTGCTCTAGCCCTTTGAGTCTCAAATTGAGGTAAGCATATCAATTCTATTTGTTCATGTATGGTCTGGATTGATTGCCATTGGTCAGTAATTGACTGGCCAATTTTGGCCCACAAAATCTTCTTGATTTCAGCTAGGGTTTTGTCAAAAGTAAGCTCCTTCTCTATGGCTTTTATTTTGTTCTCCAAGGATTTTATCTCCCTTTGTTTCTCAGCCACTGTCATCTTGGACTTGTCATAGCTTGCCTCCAGCTTGGCCAACTTTTCTTTGGCCTCTTTCACCTCTGTCACCTGAACTTCTAGCTCTTTGACTGCTTTCATCATTTCTTCCATACTCATGCTAGATTTTGGTGCTGTTGTTGTTGCTGGTATTGTAGCATCTGTAGTTGATGTAGTTGTTGTGGATGCTGGGATAACAGGAGGGATTGCTGCTGCTTGTGTGGGAGGAACAGTGGCAACAGTTGGAGCTGTTTGAGGTGGCTGGGAGGTCGACTCTCCCTGCTTGCCTTGCAATGCTCTCTCCAATTCTTCCTCCATCTGAATTATTCTTTGGTTCATCTTCATTAGCAGATCCATGGTATCTTCTCCTTCCTTTTCTTGTACAAGTTCTGCAGTTTGAGGGTGCATAGTTGCAGGCAGCCTCAATTGCTTTCTCAGTGCAGCAATATCTTCCTCTTTTTTCTTTATAAGGGCCTGGATGCCTTTGGCATCCTTCTTAGGGTCATGCCCTAGTTCTACAATGATTTCCTCCAATGTCTTTATTCTGTTATCTTTGGCCGAGGAAGACATTCTCTCCAAATCCAATTGAGTGTTTGTATTTTTCAATGATTCCTTCAGTTGATGAGCCAGCATGGCCTTGTCTGCTAGGGTGGCATAGACCATTTCACCTGTTTGCTTGTGTAGCTCAATTTGGTCCATCGGGTGTATGTCCTTGGAGAGGACCTCTAAGTTGGTCTTTATATAGTCTGCAACTATCTCTGGCTATGGTATCTTAGGCTTGAAATGACTCAGAATCATCTTTTCCTCCTTAAAGTCATAAGCTGCCATTAATCTCTGTTGTTTGGAGGGTGTTGTCTTGAGGAATTGATCATACAGCTGTACTCTTAACAACTCATTATGAGCCTTGATTTCCATGAAATTTCCTTTAATTCCAGGCGGTTGCTTGCTTTGCTGCCTTGAGGAAGACACCTCCATACCATGCTACCTCTCTTGCTCTTGCTGGAATGAGCTAGTAGGTGTTTGCTGACTAGTTTCTCTTCCCCTCCTCGGACTCTCTATGACTTCTTCACTAATCTATTCCTCAGCTTGAGGATCAACTCTCTGTCTTTTGGCTTCTGGTTGTTGTATTGACCCACTTGGAGGTGTGGTCTCTTCCCTATCCCGCTTTTTACCTCTTTCCTCATTAAGAGGAGTCTGTAAAGCTAGCACCTGTAGTGCCTCGGTTTGCTGTGGAGGGACCTGCCCTTGACTCTGCTCCTTTGAGGTGGTAGGATGTTCTGTCACTGTTTCCTGCTCTACATCCATTACCTCCTTTCTTTTTACTGTACCTGTTGCTGGTGTAGATCTCTCTTGGGCAGCTTGTGAAGCTGCAGCAGTTGATGGGCCTTCTCCGACTTGTTGTGGCAGTTTGAATGTTACCTGCTCAAAAGAATCCAAGTCAAGAGTCTTTTCCAAATCTTTGACATTTTGCTCCATTATTTCTTCTTGGGTGAATTCTTCAACTAGTGTCCCTGCCACCCACTCATCTTGGTTGGCAAATTGTTCAATTTGTGGGATTTTGCAGTGTTCATAGGCTAACAGCCTATATTTTATTTTTCTGGCATTAATAAAGCCATATGGGTCATAAGGGACCCACCAAAAACTCCTTTTCAACTTGAGTTTCTCCCCCAATATTTGGTCAGCATCTTGCCAACCTTCTTTCTTGTTCATGACAAAGGGGCCTAGTTGGTCTTTGAATTTCAAGCGAGCCTTTTTCTTGGCACTGTGAAAATGAGTTAAGTTTGAATTGACGAGTTGCCTGTAATACTCCAAGGCAAACAGTCTCATTGGTACATATCTTGGCAGCCTGTAGGGACAAAGCTCACAGCCATATATCCTAATGACAGTGTGATTTTGGTAAAAGTACCAGTCACCTATTTTGTAGTTCTTTGAAAGCTGCAATATTTTCTGCATGTCATAGGATAGCCTAGCAGGAGGAGTTCTCATCAGGAGACAAGAGACTGGATAGAAAAACAGGTCAATGAACTCACAATAAGAGTAGGGGGAGTTGTGGACTTCATGAAAGACTGAAGTCCAGAAAATCACAGACCTTTTTTCTCCTTTAGAGTCCAATCTTTTGATGGGGCATTGGAAGCAGTCTGGCTGATAATACATGAATAGATGGTAGATGTAAGATGAGTATTTGAAGACTCCCTCCCTATCCAGTTTCAACAGTTGGTCATGTATCTTATTGGTAATAAATTTGGCATAGTTGTATTTGACAGCAGGGGGCTGTCCTGGGGTAAATGCAGACAGCAAGACCAATATAGTATCATCAATATGCTCACTTGTCTTGAAGCCTAGCACATAAGATATCATATCTACTAGTAGTTTTCCCACTTAATTGAAACATACATAGAGAAAAGGAGGTGGCCCTATAGGTTGGCAGTCTGCTCTCATGAATACTTTAGCAATTCAGGTTATTTATGAGCTGGAGAGTTTGGGACCTTCATCAAGCAAGAATTTCATAGAAAAAGGGACCAGAAGCTGAGTTTTCTTGAAGTTTAGCATTTGGTTGATTGAGTCAGGATTTATTTGGAAGAGGGTGCTTCGACATGGAGACTTGATTGCTCTTTGAGTTGGGTCATATTTTTCATAGCAGAGGTGAATAATTTCAGGGAAGACATTACCAGAAGGGAGGAAGTAGATGGGCAAGTTTGACTCCAAAATGCCATAAATGTCACTGTTGTTCAAATAACTGTTCCTCAGCTGATAGAAGGTCTGCAAGTGGTTTCTGTCACCAACCAAATCTTGAATTAGGTGGTCCCTATCAGCCAAAGGTAATTCCTCAAGTTCCTTGTGAGGTGCATTGAGAGGAGTGATATTCAGTGCTAATGGAGTGGTCATTTCAAAATTCTGAGTGCTTGCAATTTGAAACTCTATCTTATGTGCAACAACTGTCAATAGAACAGGGGCTATGAAATCTTTCCCAGGGAACTTGCAGATTGAGCTTTGATATGAAATGGGTTTACCAGGTAAAATTCATAGGGAGAACAAATCGTGCAGAGGAAAATTGGGAGACTGGATATACAGGAGAGATGGGAATCTTCGCAGGAGATTTTGACAAATGCACTCAGTTGATGGGCAGTTTGGAGACTCTGCCGGTGGAAATGAGCTTAAAATGTATTTTAATGGCGGAAATTGCAAAGGAGGGCCAGTTTGTCGGGTTTCTCTTGAAAAAAGGGTCACCTAGTGAATTTACAGGTGGAATTTCAGGGGTTGGAGTGCATTTTAGTTTGAATTTGCAGATGCTCAATAAATTTCAATGGAGAAACTATGGAAAAATAGGGTTTATGGGTAAAAAACGGGTAAATACCTGTTTTTAATGGTGCAGAGGGCAATTAGCAGGTACAATGCTGAGCTGAGGGGCCAGATTTGTAGGAGGAACTCACTTGGTTGGGTAATCGGGAGTTGTGGTGGTGAATTCGTCGTAAAATGGCATGCACGTTGTCCGCGAGCGACCAATAGAAATAAACAAAATAGTCGTTTTCACGACTTTTTAAGGAATTTTGGACATTTTAGTGTTTTTTGCGCTTTTTAATGATGACGTCAGCATGACGTATTTTTGGCGCGTAGCGGGTACGGTGGGTGACGTGGCAGCTGACGTGTATGGTGACGTGGTAGTTAACACGGTGGCAGGGCGGTGATGTCAGTGGATGACATGGCAGTATTGCAGAGGGGTGGGGGGCCGACGCGGACGCGACGTCATAGCATGATGGGGACCTAACGTCATCAGGCAGGTGGCGGGTGGTAAGCGGTTTTCCCCGCACTGCCTTTGCCCTAGGGTGGTTTTGCAGGGAGGGGCTCCGATCACGCCGAGAGACTGATGCATGGTGCGGGTACAACAGCAATACTGCCCATCCCCCAGATGCTAACCTTCGGCAGATTGGGGCATGCGATATTGCCGCTAGCTGTTGGATCGCGGGCGTTGGATCGGACGGCGGACGGGCGACGATGGACGGTGAGCAGTTTTGGACACGAGACCCGCCAAATATTTTATTGTTTGTTAATGTGATGGGAGTTTAAACTTTAGAAAAATGGGTTTTTATATGTTTCGTTGGAGCGGAAATGGTTTAGGTGGAGGGTTAGCATGGTTATTAATTTAACCAGATGTTAAATTAATCCCAAGTATTTTGGACGCGGAAGGGCTAATACAAGTCCCAAATGAACTCAATATTCCTTGAACTCGGGTTATATGGCTATAGTGCCAAGGGGTGGGGATATTTACATTTTTTGGGTTTTTTTTATATATATAGTTTTTTGTATGATAGGGATGGGGAAATGATTAAGGGAGCTAAAATAATAAAGTTAAATGTTAATATGACTTTATGGATTGAAACTGCATGGATAAATGCTAAGTTTGTAGAGTGAAAACTTAGGCATAGGGAAGTGAAAGGAGTATGGAATAATGATTTTTACACAAGAAATGTGGCTTCTTTTCACTAACTAAACTCAGAGTTTAACTTAGCATTTCTCATAAAATTAAGTGAAATAGGAGTATTGGGCAGATCCCAAGGTCCCTAAGGGGATGTTAGTAAATGATCTTTAAGGGAATGAAGGGGAATTAGTCATGCTTCCATTGTTATGCAACCAAATAACTACCTTGGTACTTGTGTCATTGATGAAATGATCTTTTCTTGACAGGAAAAAGTGATCGTAACCTTGTTTCTGCAACCTCCAACTACCTACCCAGCCTAATACACCTAACATATTTTCTTCCTTTTGATTGGGTGCACTTGAACTAGCAAACCCTAAAACTCCTCTTTTCTTTTGACTGCCTTCCTATCTAAATCTACCCTTTTCTCTTCCAAGGGCCTAGATTAAGCAGTTGGGCTCCTTAATTTCTCTACATATCTACTCATCTTCCAAGCTTGAAATGTTTGGACAGATATTCATTCTCTATTCTACAATAGCAAATTTAGATATGGAGTGGTCCAGATTGAACTATTGGGCCATCCATCAAGTGTGATAAGCAACAGTGTTTGCACATTGTGAACTTGCAAATAAGATAGCAGTGGCATTTTGACTGGCCACTTTCCTGGTCTTTTGGTTTGGGGTTAATTTCTATTATTTTGTCTGGCCAACTCATTCTTTTTGCCCTTTTATTTTTCTTTTAGGGCATACCCTCTTTTCATTTTTTAATTTTATTGCTTTGCTTAAAAAATATGGAACCTTTGCGGCATGCAAGGATGAACATATTTGGCACTTCCATAGTCAATCATGAAAAATGAAACCTATTGGTATAGGAACCTAACACTATCATATGTAGGAGTCTCATCCAATGACTCTACATGCCAATAATATGGTGTTGCAATCGCACAGCAAGCTCCTCAATCTGGACATCTGGAATACCAAGGATCAAACCCTCTATGTGATCCTGCAACTCAACCAACGTCTCCACTAAATCCAAGTCTCTGAGAACTACCCTCCCAACAACTCTCTGAACTGGCACACCTACCTCCCATTGGCATACCATAGGTCAAATAGATCCAACATCTGCATACATATACGAGTTTATTTAGTCTTGGTAACAATAAAAAAAACACAAAAAGTAAAAACTTCAAAAAGAAAAACATTGTGGTCAAACAATTTACCAATGGAACTCCATTGCGCCCCAGCTGGCAACACCAGATCTGGATCACCACAGAAGTCCATCCCTGAATATGGATATTCCAAGAAGGTCATCCCTTAAGGGTCGAACCACTCGAAGAAAGCAGAGGAAAATGAGATCAGTGATTGGCCGACATGTCTAGCCATAAGGTCCACCCACCTCTACATCTGTGGGTCTCTAGGTCCAGGAGCTCCCAATGAAATGTGTTGTGGATGCATGAGAGGGATTCTCTCCAAGGCAAAGGAAATTAGGATAGACCCATAACCAAATTTTTTTGTCTTTCCAGTCTTCACCTTGGTCAGTTGTTCCCTCATAGATGGAAGAATTTCCTCACACCAGTTGAATACCTTTGGGTCCAAGCACTCTAAAGCATACTTCATATAAGATCTGTTTTCCAAATGTGGAGTTGCACTGCTAACTAGTTTGGAAAGGGTGAAAAGGATTATTCTCAATGGAAGATCACTAACATCATAGATATTAATCTTTCCATCTCTACTGGTTGAGATCCTTCCTGACATAACTGACGAATATAATCTCTCACTGATTCACCTCCTTTGGTGAATCCTGATACTGAAATGGGGGCACCCCGCCTCGATAAACCCATCAGAAAGTAAATATCCTCAATGGTAAATGGGATCACTTTACCCCTACTATGAAAAACCTGGTCAGTAGGATCCCAAGAATGAACAAGATACTATAGCAGTTCAATTTGTTGTTGCATGCTGGATAAGTGAAAATACTTTAGCAACCTGCAGTTCCTTAAGGCATCAATTGTGCCCTGATCATGGAAGGAAATGATGTCTTGTTCTTCGTGCTCTCGTTCTCTCCATATAATGACCATTTAGATCTAATGAAAGTCTGAAACACAACCATTAGACAAATTAGGATCCAATTTTTGCAAAAAACAATGGAAGATTTGGGAGAAAACAACTGTCAATTTTTTGGCTTTTGCACACATCGCACCCCTTCATTAGAGATAGTACGCTACAATGCATACTGCCTTTTAGGTACATGCAATGCAGTGCACCTTTCGATATATAAAGGGTGCGCTGATCCAGAGGGCACAAAAATGAAACCCTATAGGCCTCAAAAACCAAATTTTTTTGCTTAAAATTGAAAATGAATGGAATAAAATGGAAGAGCACTAGGATAGCTCCTACCTGGTCTGGATGGCACGAGAAATGATCCATAGCATATTCCACAATCAGCTGGTGAAGTTTGGGGTAAAAAAATGCTCCAGAGCTCCAAAATCAAATGGTAAAAGTAAAATGGTAAAAATGAATTACAAAACTTGTTTTTATGTTTATTTTGCATATTAATCAAATTAAATATGGGTTTTTATTCATTTTTTCCATGAGCATATATTTTTAATCCTCTTTGATGAAGTTTTTGAGCAGGTCTAACAATTGAAAGCAGAATCAAGTGTACTAAAGGGTAAATTGGACATTTTTTACCACAAAGCAGACTTTTGGTTCTTTTCAAGCCTTGTTAAAAACGAAAAGATACCCCCATAGAGTCATCTTTAAACTCTTTTTAGACTCTTTAAATATGAAAAAATTGTCGAGTGCTTGTCCATTCTAGCTTGTTAAAGGATTGGAAACGACATCTCTCTTGTATTATTTTACGATTTTTCAGACTTGAGAGATTATTTTATGAAAAAGAACTTATAGATTTTTCTTTTTGTCCCTTTTTCAAACTCTCTAAACATGAAAAGGACTGAGTTATCTTTGTTGTTAAACTCATTAAAATATCAAATAATGATAAACTTTTCCATCTAGACAAGGCCGAGTTTCACCTTCGCTAGACTCGTTAAAACATCAAATAGCAATGGGTTCACCCGAAGGGTGAATTATAGAACAAGCATATGTTATCCTCCTCAAGCTTGATAAAAATAAAGAGGTACTCGTCAGCAATGACTGGGGAAAATGGGAAAAATCGAGAAAATTTTATGGTAGCAAGTTGCTCTTGAACATGACACTTCCACTTCATCTCTGTGACTATTTGGGTTAGGTCATTCAACTTGATGGTTATCATAACACTGGCCTATCATACTATCCATCGCTTTTGTTTTGGGTCAATGATACAATTCATCTTAGTGTTGCCAATATGTTCAAGAGAAGTCATCTAGTTAAAAATTCATTCATTGCAATACTGTAAGCCTTCATTTTCATGACCGCCATTCTTGAACTTTGTGTCGTCAGTCGATTCTCATCTCAAAAAATCATTTACCTCATTTCGTGTCATAGATGTGGGATACATCAAGGCCCTCCTGCGACGAAGTTACTTCTTGTTGACATCAGCTCATCATCCAAGAAGTTGACTTAGAAACACCCCTTCAGTGCATTGAAGCTTGCATAAATTAAAGGTAGGTTTCTCGCTTCTGGCGATAGGTTGACAACAATGGCCTTCGACCCAAAGACTTTGTATGGTGTTCAACGTCAAATCATTTATTCACACCATGCGAAATGTACTGTAGTACCTTGAGGGTCATCATCATTATTGGTGATTCCTCTCACGTCTATTAACAGCTAACATCATGGGCCGGTAATTAGATGATGTCTCTCCATGTTCAACCTCAGAACATCTACTCACATGGTTAGACTTGTACATTGAGTGAACATTGAACGAGATTGAAGACCCCGAATCTAGTTTCATCCATCCGGGCTGCGATATATTCAGGAGTACCAAATCAAATGTACAATGGTTTTACATAGATAGTCATCCTAACCATGGGTCTATATCTATAGAAACATGAATCTATATCTGTAGACGACCATCTGATCTATGTATATGTAATGAAAGTTTATAAGCTAAGCATGGGTATGACTCCCTCAGCTAGTTCGTGAAGAAAATAAAATTATCATGATATATGTATTGTAACTGAATGTAGGTCACCTTCCATTCCAAAATTCCTCTCCTCGTGATAAAGTATTTCACCCGACATAGATATTTACGACTTCATGCTTTAGGGGGCAACTGTTATAGATCCATTTGGGCACATCAACCCCAACTTATGGATTGATGCTATTAGGTCACATCAACCCCTAGTACAGTTGTTACATGCCCTAAAGAAGATATTCATCAGAATGCCTTACTCTCAAAGAAGTTCCATTACTGTAGACATCCAAAAACCACCTCTAAGAAGATTAGCACAAGTAGACCTTCCTTAGGGTGCGATGCAATGAAAACCATACATTATCAGGGTGCTATGTGGCACACTTAGTCCCTCTTTGACTTGCATTGGGCGAAGTTGAGTAAATTTCTGTGAGGGTTTGAAGATTCCTTATCCATTGGCAGCCTCTAGAAGTTTCTCAAATGCCACATGCTCCTTTGATTTCACCTTTGGATGAAAAAGGGAATTAGGAAACATCAATTCTCTATCCCTCCTTCCATGGAATTGATTTCTAAATTTAGAAAGGAATTTATTACCTCCATTTATAACATAACCTCCTTCACTCACCTATAAATAGATCACTCATCTAAGAGATCTAGGCTGAAAAATATTGAGTTGCAAGGAGATGCTGGTGGTATGAGATTAGGATTGTGTGCAAGTATTATGATATTGTTGGAATGTCTTACTTTTCATGAGGTGAAGAAGGATTGAATTGGAAGGATGATGCTGGATCGAACTCGCATTGGTCATAATCCTCTTATCAATAAAGTTTTCGAGATTTTTCCCTTATGCTTGTGTTTATGTTAAATGCATTCATGTGTATATCATGCTTTCGATTCCATGCTATTTATGAATAATATATCGTTATGCTTTGGCGAGTTTTTGTTTCTGTAGGTTGTGCAGGTACTTCTCAAGCGATTTAAGTACAGGAAGGAGTAGAGAAATTGACCAAGGGAGATAAGGAACAAGTGGAAGTTACAAGTAGGTTCTCTATTCCTTATTTTGACTGTTGCTTATAGGAAAAATTAAGATTGCTTTGACTGTTGTTTCTAGATCAGCTACTAGATCTAGAGGGTTAAGTGTTTGTAGAAACACTAAATATTCTTGAAACACATGGTACATGATGTTCCTGGAGACATTGGGGTCACACCGGAAATCCCAAAATCGCCTCAGACACCAAGGCCCAAGAAAGATAAGCAGGCAGCAGGACCAATTCGCATGTCCCCAAGGAATCCATGGTTCGGTAAACTCTCAATGGAAGAAAAGGGCAAGGTTGTCACCATTGAGATAGATGATGAGGAGGAGGACCTACAGGCTCTCGTCGATGAGATAGAGGAAGCATAAGGCATGGAAGAATACATCCAGCCGGTGTGCTTTGCCGTAAAATCTCCCGAGTACGTCCCTCGATGGAAAGGGAAAACTAAGATACCAAATGACCTAGATGCCACTAAGAGCGCACTCCAGACCTCGATCCTCCTCGATGGAATTGTGTCTGAGGGCTTGCACCTAGGTCACGTGCCGACAATGAAGTTTGAAGATTGGGACCTCGCAGATAATGAGAAGTTCCCACACTTTGGGACAGAGAGCCTCATGAAGCAGAGCACGGAGGAGTCAGTCACAAGACTAGAGCCGCAGAAATAGCTGCGTGGTGTGGAGAAGGCCAGATTACTTCATCTGCTATGGATTCCACACTTTCACCACATGCCTATCACTATTTTCATCATTAGGCAGTTGCATTTCTTGGTGCACGATGGGTACTTATGGCTGGAGGACCCTATTCCCATCACGACAGATCTCATCCATAGAATTTCTCGACTCCCCTGTAAGGGAAAGGACCCCGCGGCGATAGCAGGAAAAAGTGGAGATTTGGTGCTCACAGAGGCCATGAAGAAAAAGTACAAGCTTGAAAATAAAAAGAGGGGTTACATAATCAACAACATCAAAGATAAAAGGGTGCATGTAGCCACCCAACTCCTGGTCCCAAAGGTAATGAGAAAATTCTGTAGCGATGATGTACCAATGCTGGTAGTTGTGCTGGCTGAAAATGCACAGAGGGGGTCCAATTCAACTAGGTTGAGTTTCTCTGCAAGGAGTTCTTGACCAACTGCGAGGAAGCCTAGGAGTAGGGCAAGACCTTCCACTATGCGTGGTTGCTCCTGTCCATTTTACTGGTAATAGAGGAACTGCCCGAGGATAGTCAGTTCCCTAGCATTGAATTGGACTTACTAGAGGCCGCAAAGTACGCGTCGGTCTGGGCCACCAAGGACAAAAAGCAGATTCACGGGAAAAATATCTTCTGGATGCTCATGGAGGCGAGCATCCAGATGTGGATCAATAGACGACCACACCTGTCCCCCACAGTGCACAACAGTCTGCAGAGCTTTGCAGAATTGAAGACAGACATGTATAATGTTTACATTGAGGTGCGTAAGGATCTGACACAGCAATGGACCAAGCTCCCCTTCATCGCCATTAATGATGCAATCTTTTCAGTGTTAGAATCATGGCCCCCTAGATCTGGCAGAGCTGGATAGAATATTGGCACTGAAACAAAAGGATGCAGCCAAGTTGCGTGTCACGAAGCTCGCTGAGAAAAGGCACAATGAAGAAGTGGCCGCGGAGGCAAGGGCAACCGCGGAGCAAGCAAAGGCCGTCGAAGAAGCAGCAGCAGTGCAGGAAATAGGGGCCACCACAATGTAGGACGAGGAGATCCAGGACTTATCTACAAGATAGGAAGCAGAGGACGCAGAAGAAGGCACAAACTTGGGCACAACTTCCACCTAGCTGAAAAGGCCACACATCACAAAGAGATCGGGTCCACAAAAGAAGGTCAAGGAATCCAAATTGGCCATCGACCCGATCACGTGAACAGAAGGCAACCTCTATGACATCGGTGACACAATTTGCGAGGTCACCAAGGAAGCGTTCTAGGAAGCCATGTCAAAGCAGTAGATGGTGTTGGGGGCCCTAAGGGCGTAGTTGTAGAAACTTGTAGGAATTTACAGGGTAAGTTCCTCAGACAGAACACCAAAAGGACATCGCTCACAACCAGATCGCAGATCAATACACCAATATTTTGACGTGGTTAAAACCCTCAAAGAGGGAAACAGTCCACGGCCTGAGCCAACGCGGCCACTTCAGGCAATTTATTAATAAAAGAATGAAAATTTACATATGTTTCTCTCATGCACGGATTACCCTACAAATGACCCTCCATGCGCTTTAAATAGAATTCATGGACCAATCGGGTGTCAAGCCACAGATCAAGTGTCGGTAATACTGAGGAGAGAATGAACCGTCGGATCACTACATATCGTGACCGTCGGATTGTAAGTTACAAAATGTACAACGGTAAAGAAACACACTTTACCTAACTCTATACCTAACTCTACACTAGACCAAGTTGTACTTAACTATTTCCTATGTGTCAGAATATCCTAACATCCCCCCTTAAGAACAACTTGGGATAGGATTGAAGGATTTACAAATATGACACAATAGGAGAAGGAAGGAGGCACTAGAGCCTATCCCCCCTTAGTGACAACTTCCTAAACTCCAACCATAAATCGAAGTTTAGTGAACTTCACCTCTGTGAGAGCCTTTATGAAGATGTCTGCAACTTGATCATCTGTTGAACAATATTGCACTTCAAGAACATGGTCGTGAATGAGCTTTCTGATGAAGTGCATGTGCAGTTCAATGTGTTTGCTGCGCTGATGTTGAACTGGATCTTTGCATAGCTGAATGGCACTTTGATTATCACACCAAAGTGTAGTCGGATGCTGCTACTGAAAGCCAAACTCTGATAGGATCTGACGAAGCTACAAGGCTTCCTTACTAGCTTCTACGGCACCATGATACTCTGCTTCTACTGATGAAAGAGAAATGGCAGCTTGTTTCTTATAAGCCCATGTAATAGGTCCTGAACCAAGAGTGAACACATAACTGGCAGTAGACTTCCGATCATCAGGGGTACAAGCCCAATCGGAATCAGTGAAACCAACCAATAGAGGAGCTGCTTCGGTACTGTAATGAATCCCAAACTAAACTGTACCTCGAACATAACGAAGTATTCTTTTAGCTGCTTTCCAATGACTTTCACGGGGGTTTTGCATGAACCGAGCAACAAGGCCAACAACAAAGGAAAGGTCAGGACGAGTATGGGTTAGATACAAAAGTTTTCCTACAAGTTGACGGTATAAGGTAGCATCAACTTCAGGAGAATTACAGGTGACTGAAAGTTTGACTCCAGACTGAAAGGGAGAAGGGGCTGGCTTATAGTCTTCCATGTGAAAATGACGTAGAATATCACAAGCATACTTGGACTGGGAAAGCGAAATACCCTCCTTGGATTGCAAGACTTGAAGACCGAGAAAATAGTGTAAGTGTCCTAAGTCTGTCATTTCAAATTTCCTTTTAAGGCTAGACTTCACATGGTTTATAAGGTTGGGATCACTACCAGTAAGGATAAGATCATCAACATAAAGAACAAGGATGATAAGAGAGTTTCCCACTTTCTTGGTGTAGACAGTATTGTCAGAATGACACCTAGAAAAGCCAGATTCTAAAATAAAGCTATCCATTTTGGCATACCAAGCCCGAGGAGCTTGCTTGAGACCATAAAGGGATTTCTTAAGTCGACATACAAGGCTGGAGTCTGTTTGTATGAAGCCAATGGGTTGTTCCACATAGATTTCTTCATGCAAGTCTACACGTAAGAAGGCAGATTTAACATCCATCTGATGGACTTCCCATTTGAAAGAGGCAGCAAGGGAAAGAACAAGGCGGATAGAGTTCATTTTGGCAACAGGGGAGAAGGTTTCAGTGTAGTCAATGCCTTCAACATGTGAAAAACCCTTAGCAACAAGACGAGCTTTATGTTTATTAACTTTCCCATCTGGTCCATACTTGGTTCTGTAAACCCATTTGCATCTAACAAGTTTTCGTCCCTTTGGTAGAGGAACAAGATCCCATGTATCATTTGCAAATAATGAATGATATTCTTCATTCATAGCTGCTTCCCAATCTGGATGGCCTGAAGCTTCTGCAAAGGTGTTAGGATCATAATTTACTAGAGCTTTAGCCAGTAAAGAAGAGGCTCTCTCGAACTGAGAACGTGTGTGTCGCTGATCTGTAGAATCACCGGCAAGATCACCTGCTGCATCTCGAGTAGCATGAACCCATTTTGGAAGCTCAGGAGCTGAAGGAGGATCCTGAGATGGTGGGGGAGGATTGTCATCCTCACTTTCATCATCTAAAGAAGAAATGTGTTCAAAAGTAGAAGAGATAGGGAGAGGTGGCACAACCGCCGGACTAGGCTCGCAGGCCGATATATTTTCATCAAATTTTACATCTCTTCTAATGATAACATTTTTGGACTTAAATGGAATAAGTCTATAGCCTTTGACATCTTCAGAATATCCAACAAAAGTACATTTTTCACTCTTAGGTTCTAAAGCTTTATTCTTTTCATCTGGAATATGGGCCCACGCTTCACTTCCAAAAACACGAAAGTGACTTACATCTGGTTTGATTGAGCTCCATGCTTCTTCTGGAGTGATATTCTTTAAAGCCTTAGTAGGAGTGTGATTTATTATGTAATTTGCACATTTAATTGCTTCTGCCCAAAAACTAAGACCAAGTCCTTTAGATTGTAGCATACAATTAGCCATTTCCTTTAAGGTGCGATTCTTCTTTTCAGCTACACCATTTTGTTGTGGAGTCTATGGAACAATATGTTGCATTTGAATTCCATTCTCAGTGCAATAGTTGATGAATATATTTTTAACATATTGGGGCTCAAAGCCCAAGTTTTGGTCAAAGGTTTTGTAAGACTCCGCGAATTGCGAGCGCGGAGCGCGAAGTATAGGTTAAGTCATAGGGCTGTCTACCCTAAAATATTGTAATGTAATGTAAAGTCATGTCGGCCTACCCATGGTTTGCAGACCATGGGATTGAATAAATAGAGTGAAGCTCTAAGTTGTAAGAGGAGCGAAGAAGAAGAATAAGAGAGAATATGAATGGTTCAAGTATAGAATAGGAGTCTAAGTGTATTGGGTCATAGTAGTAGGAAGAGGCTCTATAGCTAAGTGCGCAGAGGCTTGGTAGAGTTCGCAACTGAGTGCATGGACACCTACAGCTGAGTGCGTAGAGGAGTGTCGAGTCTGTAATATTGATCGAAGAATAATAAAGAGAATTTGATTCCTATTTCTATGTATTTGCTTGTGTATTGCCTTATTTAGATTTATACTATTTTATTTATCTCGCGCACTGATATGATTACTGAATATGCTATAATAATCATTAATCTTACACAAATAAGTTAACTAATCAGGTAATAATAAATTGAATAGCAAGAAACTTGGGTATTATTTGGGTTGCGCCCCGAGTAGGGCTGCGCAGAAGCAACATCGCAAGTTGCAAAGGAATAGTAAGTGCGCGTAGCGAAGTGCGTGCAGGGTCAAACTGCGGACCTCCATAAGCTCATCAGACATCTCTAGGGTGTGGAAACCTAGTTCTAGCACCCTCTCATACTACTTCGGGTGAGACCTTAGTCTGCGCTCCATGGACTGTTGCCGAAAGGGCCAGTAGTACTGGGATTTGCTTGGTTAAATCACCTCTGAACCTGGGTCAGGCCCATACAAGCCAACATTGACAAGCACAACAATTGGCGATTCACTTGGAAGAACCAGTTATCTATTAGAGTTTTTTGAAATTTCTAAAACTTCTAAAATAAAGATAGTTTTGAAAATAAAAAAAAATTGCATGGAATACAAGGTAAGTAGTACTACTCATTTATCAATAAACAACATCTGCTCTAACTATCTTTCTTTTGATTTCCCTTTTCTCACAGATAGTCATTTTACCTGCATCAATTATTACTTGGTTATAAAGATAAAAGAAAAATAATCTCGTTAGACCAGTTTTGGTATACTCATTTGTCATAGGTAGAGCCTCTCTACCAGCAGGAGTTCATAGCCTCGACAGGGTTACCTATTACCTAGCAATGATTCAGTATCCCACTTAAGTAAGAATGCAATTTTAAAGATAATTTCTTCTGTATACTTGACGCTTTCTTTATTTTATTGAAGTAATTCATTCTTATTTTATTTCTTAAAGGACAATGTCTTGGTTTGGTAGCCAAAATTAACAATGCCATTCACTTGATTTGTAACTAAACTGAACAAGCTAGCTCTTGATGAGATCCCTAGTCTTTTGATTGATCAATCTCAAGCCATTACCCTGTTTTGATATTCAGTATTGGTAATGTCAGTTAGTTATAATCTTATGATCATGGTAAGCCGGATCTTGATGAGACCTCTTATCCTTTAAGTTTAAAGTATATTTTAGAATTACACTCTAAAATTGAAAGCTACTCAAGTGGGGGGAATCATTGGCTCCTTAAGAGTTTTTGGACGACAATTGTAGAGTTTAAAGATGCTTTTCCATAGAGAAACTTTGCTTTTTTATTGATACTTTTCTTGACTGATGTAAAGAAAATTTCTTTCTGAAGCTAAGTTTTATCAAAGATCAGATAATTTAGTAGAAAAATAGGTAGTTTTGGAGCTATAGCACTGAATTATTTATTTCATGAATGAAGATTAATTTTCATAACCATTTCTACTTATACAAACGAAAAACAAAATTAAAAAGAGAAACTATCTTTCAGTAAAACCAAACGTAAATGTTTTCAACTTGTATTATTATTTCAAAAGAAAATTAACTAAAGGGTATACTATACAGTGATCAGAAGATATCATCTTCTATGGAAAATATTTCTTTAGGACCTACCCATTAACAGGTATAGGTTCTCTCTTACATGATAAATCTTGTAACATAGAAGTTGATGGGTCTATCCGCTCGACAATCTGGAATAGGCCAAGCCACATTCGTTGGAACTTAGTATGCTTTCCTTTCTCTTCGTGGGCTTTATCCCATTTTAGCATGAATTCTTCGAGTTGGAAATTTTTTGAGGATACAGAATTTGAATCAAAGGATGATTTGACTAATTGCTGATGATGTGCATGGGTAATTCTAGCCTTTTCTCGTTCCTCTTCAAGTTTAAGGATTTGTAATTGTCTAAGTTGCATAGACGAGGAAGGAGTTTCTTTGATGAATTAAACTAAGGAAAACGAGGGAATAACTATGTTTGTTGGTAGGACAACTTCCTTCCCATAAACCAGATTAAAAGGAGAAGTGCAGATGGAGGTTTTCTGAGTTATTCGATTTTCCCACAGAGCAAACACTAAATATTTATGCCAGGTTTTTTGACTTTGATCAACAGTTCGTTTAATAATCCTAATAAGGTTCTTATTTGTGGATTCAGCTAACCCATTTCCTTGTTGATAATAATTAGTAGAATATTTAAGTTTAAAGACTCTTTTAAGAGAAAACTCTATCATAGCATTACCTGGAAAGTAAGATGCATCATTGAAAATTAAGGTAGAAGGTAAACCAAACCTGGTGATGATAAATTGATCTATAAATTAAATAATGTTCTCAGAGTTGGCTACCTTGAGTGGAATTTCTTCAACCCATTTGGTGAAGTAATCAGTGGTTGTAAGGACATATTTATGCTACTTAGAAGAATAAGGAATGATCTCACCTATTATGTCCAATCCCCACTGTTCAAATGGATGATCAATGTTGACTGGTTGTAACGGTAATGTTGGTTTCTTCTGTCTTCCAGCAACTATCTGACATATCTTACATTTCCTTACATAACTGTGTGCATCTTTGAATAGGGTTGGCCAATAATATCCTGCACATAGGATTTTATGTGCTGTAGCATCCCCTGCAAAGTGTTTGCCAGTCGGTCCATTGTGAAGTTCCTACAATACATTCTCTTTTTCAGATTTCTCAAGACATCTAAGCAAAACAGAATCATAATTCATTCTAAACAGCACATTGTTGACAGATTGATACTGTTTAGCTTTCAACCTCAAGGCTATTTTATTTGTGTAATTCAAATGTGGAGGTGCATATCCATTTTTTTAAATAGAATATTATATCAGCATATGTTGATTCAATGTCGGTAAGGCTTACCTCATAGATTTGTACCTCGTCACCTGAATGTTGTGATATTAACATATTCGATGCTCCTTCCAACATCCTGCAAAAACCTTGACCTTTCACAATATTTGCTGGTTTGATTTCAATGTCATATTCTTGTAGAGCCATAACCCAATTTGCTCTTTTTTCACCCACATCCCTTTGTACTAGAAGATTTCTTACTGCTAGGAATTATACTATCACCTTGGTGTGGGTTTTGAGAAGAAAAGGTCTGAAGTGTTTTATTGATTTGAAAACAATGTAAGCTTGTTTTTCAACATCTGAGTAATTCAATTCATCTCCCTGTAAATTAGAGCTAAAGAAAGAAATTGGGGCTTCGACTTTATCTAGATTTGCTTGTGTTAATATGGTTGCGTATGATTTCTCGGAAGTGAAAGTGTACAAAATGAAATGATTGGAAAAATTCGGTGTTGCTAAAGACGGGGTGTTTATGATTGCTTGTTTTATCAAGTTAAAAGATTCATGTTCCAATTGACCCCATGTAAACAGAGAATTTTTCTTTATCATGGCTTGAAGGGGTAATACAATTCTTGAGAAGTCAAGGACAAATTGTTTGACAAAATTTATTTGACCAAGGAAAGATTGCATCGATTTTTTGTTATGGGGTAAAGGTATTTTAGAAATTTCTTTAATCCTGTTTGGGTCAATATGAATCCCTGTTTTGGACACAATAAATCCAAGGAGTTTTCCTTCACTTAATGTGAAAAAATACTTCTTGGGGTTAAGGGAAATCCCATACTTTTGACAACGTTCAAAGATTTGTTTTAGATCTCTCAGATGATTACTACATTTTTTGGAATATACAGTTATATCATCTAAGTAGATTACCACTGACCTGTTTACTAAACCCTTGAAGGCAATGTCCATGGCTCTTTGGAAAGTGGCACCAGCATTAATTAGTCCGAACGACATCTTTTGATAGGCGTAAGTGCCCCATTTTGTTCTGAATGTAGTTTTCAGTTGATCATCTGGATGGACTAAGATTTGATTGTAAATTGAGAAACCATCTAGAAAGGACATTAGCTCTGAGCCTGTAACTGATTGCAATATCTGTTCCATAGGAGGCAATGGAAATTTTTCCTTTTAGCAAGATTTATTGAGATTTCCAAAGCCTATACAAATCTGAATATCACCGTTTCTCTTTCTGACTGGGACGAGATTGGAGACCTGCCTGGAATGCTTGACAAGAAAAATAATTTTGGCCTTTAGTAGTTTATTTAACTTAGATTTAATCTAGCTTTCTAAATTAGGATGAATTTTCCTCAATTTCTACTAAACAGGTTTTTCATCAGAGGTCATAGGAATAGTATGTTGAATAATAGAAGTGTCATAGGTTTTAAGATCATCGTAATTCCAAGCAAAGACATTATTATATTGTTTCAATAGACGTATAAAAGTTGATTTTTCTTCCGATATGAGACTGAGACCAAGATTGATGTTTTTTGGTTTCATGTCAGTTCCAAGATTGATTAATTTGTACCTCAGAGTTGAACTCTGAAGTTTTGAATTAGTAGATCGTTTGAATCTATCTTTGAGGTCGTATAAATCTTCCAATTTAACTACAGATTTTGGTATAACGTTGTTGTTGGTTTCTTGCTTTAGTTAGTTGTCATGCTAGTCTTCATCAACTATCTGGTCATCATAAGAGCCTTCTGAAGTGAGGAAGCTTATGAAATTAGGATCGTTGTTAAAGACTCTCCAATTGGTGATATTATCAGGAATAGACGGCCTAAAAATTAATTCAATGGAGAATCGATCTGGGCTGTAATCTTCTAGTGGAATAAGCTTGGAAGCTACATTAGCTAGGTGATCGACGCTAGCATTTTGGAGTCCTGGGATAGAGGAAATATTAAATGTTGTAAAATGTGAGGTCAAGTCTTGGACTAATGATTGATAGTTTTTCAAATGTCTTGACAGATAGTGTATAGTATTTCTTACTTGTCTAACGATAATTTTGGAATCTCCAAACACTTGAAGGTATTTGATATTAAGACCAATTGCTTTGTACAAACCTTGAACCAACACTTCATATTCAGCAATGTTGTTTGTGAAATCAAATTCAAGTCTGCATGTTAGCATAGTATTTTCCCCTTCTGGGCTAACTAATATGCATCCTGCCCCTACTCCATCATTGGATCTAGATCCATCAAAAAATAATTTCCAAAATAAAGATTTATGTACAAGTTTATCTGTAAAACTCACACATTTAGAGGTGTCTATTTGGGAATAATTTTCGATTTGAGATACAACAAAGTTTTCTAAGAAAGATGAAGTATGAGCATTGAAATTCCCTAGGAATGACTCAACATAATAGTTTCCGATTATATTATTGCTATATGCTACTGGCTCATTTTCTCCTTCTAGTTCTGTCACTATATATTTTTTATGTTTGTCTCAATCAACCCTTATCTGATTTGGCTTGCCGTTATAGGGAAGCCACATGTGAGACTAGTCAGCTATGAAGTAACCTTGGAGCTTCTCTAACTAATCCCTACTGAGGATTAAGCCATAGAATTCAGGAATGCCAGCTACAAGTATATCAATGACTTGACAAACTTTTGGGTTTGATGAAAGTCTAATGGTTACTTGATTAATTTCTCTAACAACTTCGACTTGAGACCGATCTAATTATACTATTCGTACTGCAGATTTTTGAGGCTGGACATTTAACTTAGCACAGACTATTCTAGGAAAAATGTTAGATGAAGCACTAGAATCAACTAAAAAGTTGTGCAATTTTTTATTAAAGACTACAAAAGTAAGGAGAAATGGCAGAGTATGAGATTTAGATCTTCTGCCAATTAGAGCGATGTCAGTTGGATCAATTTTTTTTGCAAAAATACTAGGGGGTATTCCCATTTCCTGAGCAGCATGTGATATTACTGTGACAGGAAGTGGGGTAGTGGGAGCTACTTTGAGTTCTTTCAATAGTAGCTTTTGTTGTTGTTTTAATTTACCAAGCTCATGAAAGGTGATGTTTGCCCTAGTTTCTTCATATCCTCAATAATATTGTATTCCATTTCGCCAGGAATTATCAGTTTTGGATGAAGGTGAAGAATCTGATTGGGTAGGGTTTGTTTGAGTAGATTTCGGTGAAGATTCCTTACCTATGACTTTATCTCTGGGAGGTAGCATTGAATTTTTCTGTTTTGAACTTGATTGAGGTGGATCAAGCTGATTTATGCTTCTAGTGGCAATAGGTAGTGCTTCCTGATCCTCTTCATTTGGAAGGATAAAATGCCACATTCCTTGTAACTCCGCTATTTATTCATCGTCGGTTTGTTCTTCACTTGAGGCTTCCTCCTCATATCCATCTGATTCAACATTCGATGTAGCATTTGGAGGTTTAGGATCGGTTGGGGCATTCCTTTTATATGGTATAAAAGGTTTCTTGGAAGAAGATTTTGCTGCTTGTTTTTTTATGTCAACCATTTCGTTAGACATGGTCTTAAGGAATTTTTGCAACCCTTCCAGATCAAAAGGATCCTTTGGTGGTTTTTTCCTAGAATTGTCTCTAAAGGTTACTTTCTTGGATTTTCTTTCCTCTAATGCATTTTTCTTTTCTACGACCAAGATACATTTTTCAACAGCTATTGCCTCTTCCATATTTTCTACTAACATTGGTTTGGCATCTCTATGAATGAAGATCACCACGTTTGAAGGTAGAGCATAAATGTACCATTCATTTTGGACCTCCTCACTAGGCTTTGACGTCGTAGGTATTTTATTCAATAACTTATTGAAACGTGAGTTGAAGTCCTTAATGGGTTCTTTTGGTTCAGCTTTCAAATTGGATAGGTCATTTATCAAAGTTGTTGTAGACCTATCATCTCCAAATTTAGTTAAAAATTGTTCTTGAAAAGCATCCCACCTATTAATAAAGCTTGATGGTAACAAAAAGTACCATGATCCTACTGCTCCTTGTAGAGTATGGTGATAATCTTACAACTGCGTCTTCTTCTACTACTCCATTCAAATTAATTGACAACATGAAATTATTTCTGCTAATAGGCCACTATTAGGGTTAAATTTAGGTAACCATTTTTCTGGATGTGCTGGCAATTGGATGAAAGGTCCAGCCATTCTAACAGCTCCTGGGTTGGTCCATGGCCTTAGTTGAGGTTGATTCTGTGCCATTATTGGAATATTAGTAGAAGAGGGTGAAGCAGTGGTTGAAGGTGATTGGGTAGAGGATGGTGCAGCTCCTGTACCTGTGTAAATCATGATCTGAAGTTGGGAAGCGGATGTGTGACCTTGCAATGATATGGATGGAATGGACTATGATGATGAAAGAACCTCGCTATGAGATTCTGATGGTGTCTTCTTTGCCCTTTTACGACTTGGTAGAGGGAATTAAAATGGTGGAATTCCAAGTTTTTGACTTTGTGCTCTAGTTAGCGGTTGTGATGGGGTATATTGAGCAGTGACACTACCTTGGGATAACTCAGATTCTTCTTAAAATATTTAAATCCACTGCAATTTGTGGATCAGAGATTGTACTTTAGGGGGTTCAGAACAAGAACTGTCTAGCTTGTTCAGGATTTCAGCAGTGGGCTCTGTATTTTTCTTTTCAACTGTTCACTTGGGAATAGGAGATTTGGATTGTGAATGAGAAGTTGGAGGTGATGGTGAGGGAGTATTACTCTTAGAATGGCCTTTAGATTTAGATTTACTTTCCATTCATAGTCAGGCCCTCCTTCTACCACCAAATATGTCGAAGGCTCAAAAATCATTGCCTCAACAAGGCGATAACCACCCAATCAGGAATTTGGGACAACTCCTTTTCCATTTTGAATAGTGGCTTTGAATGGGGATGATGGGACTAGTTTCCCAATCTATTTTTATGCTTGTGCTAACAGGATGAAGTTTTGAGATTTTTGGAGCAATACCTAGCCTAAAACTAATCTAATTTAACTAATAATCACATGCAGTTTACCCTAATAAAAAATATTTATCTAATTATAACTATCCCGGGAGTAACAAGATATATGCAATCTAAAATGATGTCTGAAAGCAATTGATAATAAAGATCATTCAATTGCGATAATAAGTGAATCCGTTTAGTAATGATCGTTTTGTATAAAAAGTTAGCTGAAACGATATGAGATATATATCGCATAAAAATCATTCATGTATTTAGCATAAACTATAGATCATCATCATACACCAGTGCAATAATGGCAATAAAAAATTCAAACTTTCATACATAAATAACTTGAAGATAATGTATTATTTTGACGCATAAGTAAGAAGAATTAAGAGATAAAAGTACCATTTATAATACATTCTACTCATGCGCTCTAGCAATATTGATCTACTTTCAAATCATCCAACATCATCCAAGAGTATAGAAGTGCAATTTCAGTAGAAGATGTCAAATTCAAGTAGAAATAAATCCTATTCCATAAATTTCACGAGAACTTCCTCAAAGGGACAGAAGTGCATGTTCTGAAGAATGTTTCTGCTAAAATTTCTGGACCCCTCTCTAAATGCATGAGAGGGGTTTAAAAACTAACTTATGAAACTAAAAATAGATTACTACAAAAAAGGTTGAGGAGGTTTAAACGACTTGCCTCAATTTAAGCAAAATAAAGCAAAAATAGAAATGTGCATAATGACTAATCTTGCATTCGATCTTTCAGATCACAAATATCTAGCAAGGTCTTGAGGAGTGTAGGTTGGCCAACTTCAGCTTTCAGTTGTCCTGTAAACATGGCATTGGTGAGCGCTGGCACCATTTTCTCGGTAGAAACAATTAGGCATTTCAAGGTCATACACTGGCTATGCAGTTTTACCAGATATTGCCAATATGTCTCCCAGTTTAACCTAGTCACTTGCCTAATTTCTTATGTTCTTTCTTCTGCTACCTGTTTCCATTGTAATTCAAGTTGTTTTGCATTTGCAAGGAAACCAGGAGTTGTATCTACCACAAGATTAGCTCTATGAAAATTTTCATTTACACTTTCAATGACGCTATTTTCCACTATTGCAACATCCTCTGTTGCCTGTTCTGCCTCTTTGAGCTAACAACCCCAAATTGCAAATAAGATCTCCTTATGTGATTCATCCAATTTTGGCATGTCGGCTCTTCTCCCACTCTCAGAATTTTGCCAAGTTATGAAATCTGAAATCTTTTTAAGAATTTCATCATATTCAAGTCGCATTTCCACAACTTGGCTTGTTAACTTGTTGCTTATTTTGTAGTGAGAGTTCCACTGCGAGATTTTTTGGCATAGCAATTTGTTTTGGTGTGTGAGATAGGAATTGAGGCTGAGTGCTTCGGTGAAAAACTAATCGATCTTTGGGTTGTCCTTATGCAGATCTGTTATTCTCCGTATCTGTGCCTCCTTACCTGCCAAGCTGATTTGATGTTCTATTTGAATTTGTTGGAACTCCTGTTGTAGCTTAGCCAATTGTATTTCTGCTTGTTGGTTGGTTTTGGCTTGCTATAGTTGCTGTTCTAGTGACAAAATTCTGTTTTCTTTTTCTTTAAGCAACAGTTGTACTTCTGTTGCTTTGTTAATGGTTGCCGTAGCGTATGCACCTGTGAACTGCAAGAGCCAGGTGAGGTTGGATGATGGGTCGGTGGATGAGTCTTTCCATAGGACATCCATCAGCTCATTTTCTAGAGTGGTAGCAGTTGTAGATTCCAATTTTCTTTTCTTTCTTTGTCTCTTAACAACGGCCTTGTGCTGTGGGCTATAAAATACATCAAGAAGGGGAATTTCTTCTATTCTTAAAACAATCTCAGAGGTGGGGGTAACAGGAATGTGTTCTATTTCTTGAGTATTCACAGTTCCCCCTGTTATAATTTATGGAGTTGTTTCTTGATGTGTCATTCGTGTCTCTGGTGCTTGTTCCTCTGTTTTGAGTCTTTTGTTGAAATTATCCCACTCGTCTTCCAAATTAATTACCTGAGGATTTATCAGCTATACAGAGGGAGTATGGGTTTCAGTCTTCTTGATGGTCAAAGTCTGTTCATCTATATTTGCTGCAGACTCGGTTGTATCCTTGATTGATTCCCTGCTCCTACTTCTCCTATTTTCTGATGACTTCTTGGATCCCTTTCTAGAATTGGTTTTAGATTTTTCCTTAGAGTCACCATCTATACTTACACTCGAAGTGGGCTCCCTTATTGGTTCAATTAACAGTTGGTCCAATGGTACCTTTGATAATCTCTTTTCTTTGTAGCTATAAAATGTTTCAAGACCCTCTCGATCAAAAAGTATCTGTGCCATATGCTTCACTTCTCTGAAGGTATTCTTCTGTAAGAAAACATCATCAAATGGGTCCTTCTCATGGCTGAATATTTTTACTTTGACCATAGTGGTAAAATCCTTGACAATACCGAATGGGTCGTATTGTCTTCCAGGGAACTTAGGTAATCATAGAGACAACATATTATTATTATCTACTTCCCTAAATGCATGTCTAAGGTCATATAATGCAAAAACTCCACATGACACAAGAAATTGAGGCCAAATTTCCTTCTTTGACTCCTTCAATGCTTTGCTCATCCCTCCTTCACTGCATGCTTGATAGGATATCTCTCTAGCCATTAATTTATCTAGGACATAGAAAGGGAGAACATGGGGAGAGGCGACGCTACCAAATACTCTGATATATGTAAATGTCTCTTCCCCGAACCATCAGGCTACTGGGAGGATGTCTATCTCAGCTTCTTGGGAGAATCTCAGGGCATATCGGTTATTAATTCATTTATGGATAGGAAGAATAACCCCGTGACAAATCTTGAAAAAATGTGGTTCAAAATTGGATTCCCACATGTCTTTGTGGTGGATGTGAATCGAAAGTGGATCTTGAATAGTCCACCTCCATACCATAAGAGGGAATTTAGAACCAAAACAAATAGCATCCATTACATAAGCAAACATGAAAAATGGAGGGTAAACCCTTGAAGCAATACTCCTTTTCCCTCTATAATTTCTTTAGCTAAATTATCAAACAAGATTTGTGCCCAATCTATCATTGTTGCATTAATGGCTGCATCTATTAAGGGAAACCATTCTGAGGAGAATTTGTTACTCTCGGGTTTTCCAAATAGTCTACAGAGAATAGCCACAACAAAACAGAAATGGGAACAAACAAATGAAACGGTGTACATACAATTTTTGTCTTTCTTGATTCTTTCTTCATTATTTGACCAATTTTTTGTGAAGTCCATTGGGTCTTCATTTTATTTGACTAATTTCTCAACAAGTTGCCTGTTGTAGGTAACTTGTGGCTCCGGTAGGTGGCACGTAAGCCTTAGGTTATCTGGAGTGAAAGATCATATAACTTCTTGGCCTCCTGTTTTGAATTCTCTGTTAGATATATCAGCGTCGTCAATGATCGACTTAACCATGTTGGTATAGGGGCTTATTTTCAGTCGCACGGCTATTCGGTGCAGAAATAAGCATGCAAGCTCAATTATGGAAGCACCAGAGGAATCGTGCCCATCAACTATAATCGTTGTCTGAAGAATCCTTGGTTGTTCTTCCTCCAGTAACTGATACATAGCCTCCCATGTAGACGTCCCTGCTTCCTTATTACATGTAGTATCCATGAACAAAGGAGTCATTTCTGACTTCTCAGAGGCGTTTTCTTTCCCTTTCTTCACCATTGTTTTTGACATCCTATTTTTCGGCTTTTCCTTGAAAGTTTCAAGAGGAACAATTTATTGTATAAAAATGATACTGAACGTAGGAATGAATCAATGAAGAAAACCAGTAAAGGTGATAAAGGTGTTTTGTTAAAATCACGTAAGAAGATATCAAATCACTCTAAATGACCTTTCACACATAAACACAGTTACTTCTTCATAAATTCCCACTAATGATCCATTATCTTTTAACTTGAATGTCCATAAATATTCACATCATAAATCGGGAAACACTCTCCTAGGGTGGTGAGCATTTAAACTGCGATAACAACAATTTTACGATTTGCAAAGTAATATCATAGATCGCTATATCTCATAATTTGTTTTCGTTTAACTTACCACTTTTTAAGTTTGTGTGAAATGCGAGATGCGAGAAACAAGTGTCATCACTTGCCGGGCTTCTTTTTAATGAATAATGGACCTCCGCATGTGTTGGTGGAAATATTAAGAGGTGGGTCCAAGACGTGATCGCATTTCGCAATATCAGTTTATGATAGGTTGAGGCTTGTGTCATATGATTAAAATGCGATGTGAGAAGGTTATTATACCATCACAATTTCGCAAATCGTGATTCTTCGGGGTAGCCTCTTAAGAGAAGTCTTTTATAAATAGTGATGTTGCAATGCGATACTTTAACTTTTTTAAAGAAGCTTTTAAGGACTTTCTAACATTATGACTATTTTGCGAATATAGATTTGCTTTTTCGATTGTTTCATCGTGTATCATGGTGGGTTAGAAAGGTATCATTTGTGATGCATTTCATGCTAAATACAAAAAAGTGTCATTTAATGGTTTTATAGGTTTTGTTTGATATCTTTATTTATTCTAAAAATAAAAGAAATACCTACATTCTAGGATTGATTTTTTTGGGTATATACATTTTTTAAAAGGGTCCCCATTTATTAAAGTAATATTTTACTCCTAACATTAATAAATGGGGGGTTGTTGACAAGCACAACAGGATGAACGTCGAAAATTGCATCACCTGGCTAAATATTATCTTATCATTAGAGATACTCTATATCGTCAAGGGATTGAATCAATCCTTAGATGTTGTTTAACCTTAGAAGAAGCTGAATCAATTTTGAATGACTTCCACAGTGGATCTTGTGGAGGTCATCTATCTGGGCTTGCTACAACCCAAAATATCTTGTATGCATGCTATTTCGGGCCCTCGATTTTCAAAGATTGTATTGAAGCAATCAATACATGCCATTCTTGTCAACTTATACTCTAAAAATACGCATGCATACATCTCCAAGTTTTCGTGTTATCACTGTCGGTCAATTTACCAAGTGGGGTATTGATTTTACTACTTGTAGAATGTTAAATTCCATCTCTCAAATTAGTTGTCCAACTTGTTCCAGACACCTTAATTCTCGAAGAATGCCTCATTCATTTTGGATAATCTCGATGAGTAGCATTGGGATACAACCATAATGAACGAAGCTCATAATAAAAGAGTAAAAGCCTAGTATGAGAAGACTGTATGACATAGGTTTTTCTCTGAAGGTGACCTTGTTTTGGTCTATGACCAAGGCAAAGACATCTTAGGGGCAGGAAAGTATAAATGTATGTGGTACGGTCCTTATATTGTTAAAAAGGTCTTAGAAACGGTGTGTATGAATTGGTTGATTTTGAGGGAAACATGCTATAGGAGCCCAAAAATGGGCTCTATCTCAAGAAGTATTATGCCTAGGCTCTTGCCTAACAGTTTATTTATTTTGTAAATATTGTACATAGTATTTTATATCTGTCTATGGGTCTAGTGGTGATGGTAATAATTTTTACCTTCCTTACTAGGTTTCGATGGGTGAGCATGGCATAGACCCAATTTAGAGGGGGTTCGGCTTAGGCCTAGTGCATGCAGTACTCTTTCTTGTGGTACTCTTTCAGGATACCTAAACCATCTAGTGCTCGGTATTGGTAACTGATTACCAAGAATTTAAAGACTCAAATTCTCAAGTAGGATGAAGGTACTTAGTGACCAAATCTAGGGCATCCTTTCCTTATAGGTGACATTGAAGGCAGCACTTGAGGCTCATTATGATTACCTTGGTTAATTCATCAGCTACTGGAAGGCATCACCAGTTCTTTTGGGATGTTTCCCCAGGACCCATCAGAGGTTATCTTCGTAAGACCCAATTACTTTTAAGATTAGACAAGATGATTAGATCTTCATAAGACTCTTTATCATACGCAACAAATAAAAACCCTTTTTTTGTTTGCTTGGTCACATTGTTTAATTAAAGGAAAATAAACCTTTTATATTTTCACTTTGCTTTATGTATGTGATCCAATTGCATTGATATTTATCTCCTTCCATCACCAAAAATAAAGTAGCGCACACTCTAAATTGACACCATAGGGGACCGCACAACTCCCCATTGATCTAGGCATTTTTTAAACCTCCCCCCATTGCCAGGAGGTGTACCAGGATTCACACCTCTTAGGGGGAGAGGACATCACTCAGTGACCATTACAGGATCTTCCTTTATTGGTGCAACTTTTCTTGGAACTCCTCCTCAGAAAAGTACACCCTTCACCACTCCTGAAGGATCCCCACATGCTACCCCTTTTGGGAGCACACACACTTCTCCTCCGAACAATCCTTGAGATACCCATAAGGGTAATTCTCCCATGACATCCCCACAGAGAAATCCATTTCATTTAGCTATCTAGAATCATTTAGAAATGGCAAGTAATTCACAGATCTAATTCTTAGCTTGGTTAAATCTCCCAGATTTATGTAAGCTCACAAATGACCTGATCAAACATGGCCAAAATTTTCCAACTATGCCCATATAGCTCCATTTGGATATTCTAAATTTAGAGGGAAAGAAGGTCGAAGACCTAGCGAACCACGTCATGAAGTTTCACCTGTGGTGTTCCTCTAATAGTATCACATAAGATACTATTAGAGTACATCTATTTCAACACACCCTTGCTGTTAAGGGAATAAGTTCCCTAGGGCTTTGGGTCAGAGCCCTAGTAGATCAGGAGTAATCTGCAATAAGAAACAAGCATTCAACTCAGGGAACATGCTTAAACAAACTAACTATGCGAGGATGAAAATACCCGGATGTCCTTCGTTTGGGTAGATCCAGCCAAGGTTCAAACCCTCTGCAACTCTTAATGATCTTCGAACTTGCAAATCAACTAATTCGAATACACATAGCAACATATAGATAAAGCACTTTAGTGAAATCAACTTTATATCATATAAGTAGATGGTTAGTTATACATTGAAATAGTCATTCATATATAAACCATAACAATAACATCAGATGCATAAACAAAGTCGACATCAGGAACAAGACAATGTTTCTTTTTATTGTAGAAAACTATAATAAAGATGGAAAGAGTTCACCTGAGTCTTCCTCTTCTGGCTCCAAGTGGAACCGTCCTCTAGGTCCGTCCAGTCCTAGTCTTCAACAACCTCCTTCCATAACCAATACCATGATATCTCCAACAAGTGAAAGAATATCAACGCTCAAGGAAACAAGGGTTTCCTGAACTTGGAGAAGCGTTTGAAGCACAGGGATACTTCAGACTTGGTTAGGGGATAATCTCAGTATAGTAATTCTATCATTTCTCTCCTCCTTAAGGCCTTCCCATAGTAGTCTTTGTATACTTCACCCAATTAGTTTTTTAGTTGGGGAAACAGTTGGGAACAGTTGGGCCACAGGCACTAGGAGGAATCAACAGGTAAAACCCATGATCTCCACCCACAGTTAAGGAAATTTAATTTTTTTAAGTGTTTTAACACATATACGTGGGTTTGGTATTGACTAACTCACGTGTACATGCTTTTAACACAGGGAAAAGTAGCGTACAGGGAGTAAAACTCTGTTTTTAAAATATTTGGACCATGTCTGGAAGGAGGGGTTGCCCTAGGCCATAAACCAAGCATCATAAATACCAAGGGTGATATTTGGAGCTATAACAGATGCCCCTTAATATATGAGGTTAGAAGGGGTACATGATGGCTGAAATGTATTAAGTATATGGAAAGGAAACCTATCAAAAACTGAGAAGGACTTCACCAGATTTTAGCTTGCCAAGTCAACAAAAGAAGATTAGAAAGAAACAACTATCTGAGGCAGGCATACCCATGCTCAGAGAAAGTAAAGCATGTCCGCATATTGAGTACAAGCAGATCCATTATGTATACAAGTATAAAGAACTGAAAGTACATAATGGATCATTTGATCATGATCGAACAAGTACATGTCTGAATATCACATATAAGAAGATGATCAATGAAGCTAAAAGATGAAGTTGACCACTGATGTCAAAAACTGATCCCATTAGTACCAAATGAACATGATGGAATAAGATGATACTACATCACAACTCGGATGCCAGCATATAGGATGTCTTTGTGAAGGACTGCAAAATATAATGTGGAATGGTGTCAACTAGCAGCAATAGGAGAAACTGACAAGTGAACCAAAGAATTCTGATGCAACCCGAGTTCTTCACCGACCGCCGTGATACATCTCTACATAATGGGAATAAATGATATGAAGTCAACCATGTGAGAAATCGTTTGATTACTGGTAATTGATGTATACCATTAACAAAAGCGAGACTACTCACCGATAATGATAATGAGAGTCAAGGTACCCAGTAAAATCTAACAAGTGGGAATAAATGAGCTGAGGTCAAACACCTAGAAGAATCTATCGATTAGGGGACAATGATGGTTTCCCACTATTGATAGTGAAGGATCTACCACTGATGACTACAAACCCCAAGGTACTACCAAATGTACTCTAGATCTTTGCCCCAGAGCAATGAGTCATAGCCAATAGGAAAAGATCCGCTAGAAAGAAGGCATTAAGGAATCCTTCATAAATCTACCACGAGTGTAACTCGTAGGCCAATAATGTGGAAGGAATCAGATGAAAAACGATGTAGTAACCTGACCAAAGCACGTTTTCAGTGTACACAAGATGTAGCTAGCACACGATAGAAACCCTCTAAACCAACCAATAATGAAAGATGACATAGAGGCAAGGAATCCACCAATAGGGTCAAATGGAAACCAAGGCACTGCATGAATCCCAATGTGTGATAATGAAAGATGATGTCGAACACAAGGGAAACCACTCAGTCAAAGACCCATGATACTGATCGATGTTAAGCACAAGGTGACCTATCAATAATGAAAATAGGGCGAGGGTGCAGCTCTAGGCCTGTCCTCAGAGCAATATGTCGTAGTTGATAAGGACAAGACCCACCAACAAGAAGTCAATGGAGACCTTCTCAAATCGGCACGAGTAAAGGACCAATATAACTGATGTGATGAGAAACAAGACACTGACAACCAGGGATGGCTGACTGAAAAATAGGTCAAGAGACACCATAGAGAGGCCGACTCAATCTTACATCCCTTGAACAAAAGCACGACTCAATGATGACTATGTGGCAGCATATCATAAATCTATATAAGTTCGATGTGCAGGAGGCACAAACGAACTCTCCATATGATTGGAAGAGATAACCAATTGGAGGAGAACTAACTCAATAACAAGGTTAAGGCATACCTAAGTCAAACTAAATCCTGCCCAAATGGAGGAGAGACTTTCTTTTGAGTGCTTTGTTCAAGGGCAACACAACTGACTCCAGCTGCCAACAATATATGGAAATGTTGTCCCGTTCCCACTCTTTTTGGAATATATAATTTTTTTTGTCCTTTTCTTTAAGCTGGAAAAAGAATAAAAGAATGCTATAGTACAGTGGAAAGAATGAGTGTCAGTGAAATAGATGATCTAGTTCCTGGGATGGGAACAATCCTATGCTCAATGCAGGGAGGTAAAGCTAGTCAAGGACACTCAAAGAGATGCTCCTTCCATGGGTCTAAGGGTGTGTCAAGTTGCAGAAGCTAAGGGATTACAAGTTTGAGTTTGCAGAAGACATGGTCAAAAAGTGGCTTAAACATGAGTCCAAGTGAAGCCGGCTCAAGGCCAAAAGTTGCAAATGGTCAAAATGCAATGTAGTAGTACAACTCAACACAAAGGAGCCTCTATGGTATAAGGCCAGAACGAAGTGAAGAAGCAAAGAGGAATGAGTCTTCAACGCACAAGTCATGGTGGGACTAGAGAGGAATCCTGAGCCTACTCAATAAAACAACATGGACAACCAATGTCAGTGAGGTGCTAAGTATGATGCCCATGTAAAGGATGGCTCTACCATTATGTCATGATTTAAAAATTGGTGAGTAAACATGGTTTACTAACCATAACACGATGGGATCGACCCTATGGCAAGTGTATCGACAAATGGAGGCTAGTATGCAAAATGAAACAGAAAAAAGGTTTCCCTAACCTATATGCCAGTAAGTAAATGATACCTGCCATGACAGCTCAGTAGTCATGGAACCGATGTGAAATTTCCCAAGAAGCATCCAAAATGTCCTGAAAAACAACCTATTCCCGACAATCCAAGCTCATAAGTTAAAAGATTCATGAGATGAAAAAAATCAATTTTTGAAAAAATTTGACATTTTCAAAGCTTATAAAATGACTATTTGACTCACCATTTGTACCATTTGTGTTGAGAGAAAAAGTTATGGTGAAAAAAGGAGCAAACTTGCCCCCCAAAGTATTGGACCAATCAAATTGGATTAAAATCATCAGGTAACCCCCAATTCTAGCTTGCATTACTTTATGATTGTTTTTAGAAATTTTAATTGAGATTTGATTGTAGTAATTTATGTTAAAAATTTCAACACGACGTATATGCAATTTGGATATTATAAACCCGCATACATGCAGGCCCTACATGCAACTGTGTATGAAAGGGACCCACGTATACGTGGTTTGAAATTTAAAAACAAAAATCTAATGGTTGAAATTAAATTTTCTTTCAGGATGACAATCACATGGAGAGAGAGGGAGCATACTACTATTGATAATGAAGTTATGAATGATCAGTAGGCCTTAAATGCATTGAGGGGATGTGGCTTATTGAAATTTTTCAAAAATGCCAAATATGAAGGCCAATACCCACTTTCTTGAAATGTTAATCCACTATTGGAGTATCGAAGATGATGCATTTATGATTGATAAAATTCCTTTTAGGATAGAGGTAGAGGATATTTACTTTATCACTGGTCTCTCTTAGAGACGAGAAGTTGTACATTCGACTGGTCGGACATGACATAGTCTTTCAGTGGAAGACTATGTACATATACACTATCCTGGGCATCCAAAGAAAATTGGAAGCCAAATTCCAATAAAACATATGGAGACCTTGTCCCTGAGGATCTTATTGTTCACCATAGCCAGGATAAACGGATCAACCTCATTGCACGAAGCGTCACGACTATACATGAGCTTGATCGTGAAGTGTCTCAATACTATTTTTGATTGGTGTACACCTCTTCTTACCAATATGAAGAGCCAGTTGTCCTCCATTCAAAAAGGATAGACCAAAAATTTTGGATATGGGACTATTTTGTGCTCCTTCTTCGAGAAGGTTCCTAGGCTATGTCCCAGAGTATCAGTTTCTATCAGTAGCCCACGAGATCGTCTAATGGGTAGGTGGGCCGACCTGATGAAACACCTTGGAGGTGGGGACATGCCGAGGACTGCTTTGGATGATGAGTTCTTCTCCTAGTGGGAAGAACAAATCAAAGCTGTGGACGACTATCCCTATGCTGGCATGGATTTCAGAAGAGATCTGGACTTGGTGCTACCACCAAATGCCGCATGGGGAGAGATAGGTAACCATTAAGTTTTATAAATTTTAAGATTTTTTTGTTTTTTAAATATGAAAAATGAACTTTAGAAATATTTTTGATGGGATTAAAATACTGACATAATGATCATGTTCCATATGTGGGTCTGGTATGACCAGATGGATTTCCGCAGCATATGCATCAGAGAAGAGGTGCCAGAGAGGCGACTACTGAGACAGAGAGGGTCTTATACATAGCCCAAAGAAACTTGGTGAGATTGACTCACCAGGTACCAATGGTGGCGATAGAATATCTACCTGAGGAGATGCAGCGCCATGTGGTAGGAGTACCACGACATTGGGTTCACATTCTTTGGCGTGTGGCCAACACAATGGTCACCTTCTTAGCCACTCATCCTAAGCTGGGTCATAGATAGACTGGACATGATTATGGGCATTTAGTCCCGATTTTGTATATTATTTTTTGAGTCACTTTTTGTACACACGGGTGGTTTATGATATATATATATACAGTTCCAAATTTTTTATGTTTTTTTTATCTTGATGAATGAATGATATGCCAATCTAATGCTTGATTAGCGATAGAATCTAATAATGAATTGTCAAATCATGGAATATGAAAATAAGTAATAAAAACAATTGATCTTTGCAACACTCTCACTCTCAAAAATTGGTGATATAAATAAGGATCCTGAACCCGATAAATGTTATTCAATTGTGACACTACGAGCTGTGAGTCAAGATACACTACCAACGAATCAATTCCATAAGAAATAGCTTCGGATAGTAAATTAATGATGATAGTATATTCAGAAATATTATTTGACACAGAACCAATACATACTCCCCTTGACACCATCAAATGACCAGTTGGATAATAAATCACCCAAGTTATGAAAGCGAGGTTCCGAGTGTGCTGACTAGCACGATCGACGAATCCAAAATAGACCAAGTCATCCATCAACACCTGCCAAAGCATATCAAAAAGGTGTCGATATCACAAAAGCTCCTAATAGAATATGTACGAAAATACAAAATATACAAAGAAGCCATTTTCTCGGCCATAACCTAAGCAAAGTACTTCTTGAGGTAGAGCCCATTAGGGGGCTCCCCCGGCTAGTTCCTAGAGATGCTTACAGGTATAGTTTTTGAACCAATCAATATATGACCTTCGGCAGATAAATGTGTTGGAGCCAAAGGGTTTGACACTGTACAAACATTGCTAGTAAGTAGATTGGAGGACCTAGATTCGAATTCATGAAAAGGAGGATGAAGATATGAATGTTGATGTAAATCTTCCAATGGTTGATCTACAATTGTCATTGCTTCGAAAATTTCTTCGTCAGATGGAAAAACTATATCTAAGCAATCCATAGCAGAAGTAGAGTCAAGCGTCCAAGCTAGAGCCACATCACCCTCTAACTCCTCCTCTGAAAGAGGAGTAGGACGGTCTTCTACAGAGTTATTGATAAATTCATATCTAAGTTTTGCTACAGACATAGGAGATGCCATTCCACCCACCTGCCCCTCATCTGATGTGGTCGTAGATGAAGGTAAGGTTCTAGGATCCAAAAAATAATGAGTTTGAGAAAACTCTTTCTGTAAAGGTTCCTTGGAGGATGAAATCGTATCGATTCTAGCTGAAGGAGGGGGGAGATCAAATACACCCATCAAGGAAGAGTACATCCCTACTCCTAGATTCTCGATAGGTTGACGGGGTTTATCCACCAATGGAATAGTAGAATCCAAAGTTGCACAAGGGTCAACTGGAGAATAATCCAATTGATCAACTTTAACAATTCTCCCCTCATGAGGAAAACAAAGGACGCGAATCAGAGTCGAAACTATGGCATTCATTTAATAAATCCAATTCCATCCTAAGAGGAGATTGTAATCAAGTTTTGCATCAGCGATTTATACTTCAACATTAATGATCTTTCCTCCAACACATATAAGAAAAGCCGAGATAATTCCATGTGGCCTATGAGAATGACCATCAAATGCTACTAAGAGAGTCAATGAAGGAACGACTGAAGTTGATCCAATTTCCTTCAAACATGACATAGACATTACACACGTGGAAGCTCCCTCATCTATAACTGTCTGAAAAAATATTGGTTTTCCAGTAAGTAGACTTTATCTGGAAAGCCATATGATGAGGGAGTCTCTTTTTGACATTGAGCATATCAAAAGTGTGCGCTAAAGAATTTTTTGGATCTACTACCCCTATTGCCGAAAGAAAAGCACTTCTTTGAGAAGGACATGACTAGAGTACCTCTAAAGCAGACATAGTGCAAGGAATTTGAGCCAGATCTTCCGCAATGGAATATTTCTGGGCTGCCCAAGAATTTGGGTTAATCATCGTGTGCTTGGTGGAACCTTTCAGTATCTGAGGCATAGACTCGACAGAGGGTCACTCAATATGAAGTGGATCCGTAGTTTCGGGAACAGATTTATCCTTAGATGTTTCCGCTTCACCATAATCCCATGATCGTGTAGCCACATTGACATTAGAACTCATCATGAAAACATTTGAGGAATTTTCCCCTTCCTAGTTACCCCCTGCAGAGGTACTAGGATTTGAGTTCACGCCAGCAAGTAGCTACTACCCCTGGGGGAAAGGGTTAGTTAAGACAGCTTGGGAACTAGAAGACCCTTTCTGCACTAACAAGCATTGAGCATCTTGAATTTTCAGGCAGAGATGAGTCAAATGATCTCCACTGCATAACTTTCATGGAAATTTAAATTTCTTCCTAAACTCATTTCTACCCTCATTGACACCATCGTCGGGCTTGTTCGCATTACTCTTCCCATCCTGATTCTTCTTTTTACCTCATCGCTTCTTCTTCCCATCAGAATTTTGATTTCTTTTCGGTTAGAAGCCTGAACAACATTTACGGAAGAAGGTTGGGAAGGTGTAGGAGTAGACAGTGCAGCTTGATTGGAAGAAGCAGTTTGTAAAGACAACTGCTACAATTGGCTCAAAAGGTTCACTGCATTTTCATCAATCGATCCAACAATACCATCAGTATGTGGGCTTGGCTTCGGTTTTGCTATATCAACTGTGGGTCTAGGAGCATCAGGCAAGATTTTCTGAAGAGTCCCAGACTAAGAATATATCAGTTTTAACTACTGGGTGCGAAAGATAGCTTGCTCTTCTAAATAAACGTTGAACATAGAAACATCCTTGGATATCTAGGGTTGTAACGATTTTAAAAACCATTCGAGACGGAATTGAGGTGGAATTTTGGCTTTGATGAGCCTCTTTCTTTGTCTCCATTCCTGGATATGATTAGAAATGTGAGTAGCAGTGTCCTGATGAAAATTGGTTAGAAGTTCAATTCCGGATTTGTAACGGACATGCAACTGAAAATGGTTTAATAAAATGTTAGCCAAATCAGTGAAATACGTAAAGGTGTCCATTGGCAACTCTATATACCACTTGGCCACATTCCCAGTTAAGGTGCACTAAAATAATCTCAACCTGATCGAATCATCAATTAGGGAGTTAGATGAACACCATAAATGGAATGTGGTTACATGGTCGCCCGGGTCTTCACCACTCTTCCTTTCAAATTTTGGGATATCCAATGGAAGTTTGGCTGGGACCAAAGTCCAAGCCTGATTGTATCTGATTAGATCATTCATCAGCTTAATCAAGTTTGGGAGATTGAACGTGGCCAGAAATGGAAGTCATGGAGGACCTTGGGAATTCCACCCAGATTGAGCGGGGTTCCCAAAAGTCAGAAAAGAATGACCTAGATTTTGAGAGGCACTAGGTTGCCCAAAGTAACTGGTAGAACCTACTAAACCCAAAAGTGACACTTGTGGTCCAGCAAACCTCGGAGTTTGACCAACTCCAGCTGAAAAACCTCCGTAACGGGCAAAGTTTCCCCCTAACAAATTATTGTAAGGAGCTGACAGACCATGGTAAGGGTTCCAATCATTAGCTAAGGGTGGAAAACTTTGAAATGAATTCACTGAAGAATATGACACAATCTCTTGTTGGCTGAAAAATAGATTCCCAGCTCCTATCCCACTAACCACAATGTTAGTCCAACTTTGAAAGGGATTGCTGCCTTGACTCATGAAAGGAAAAGGCATAGAGTCTACCGTCGGATTGGAATGTTGTATATGACCACTTACAAAAGGGAAACCCTGAAAAGAAGCTGATCCACTCATCATGGACGTGGAGGCGGTTGATGGTATATTCAATGGAGCTTAAGGAATACCTTGAGAGGGCATTCCAAAAGGGAAGAATCCAGAACTGGATGCATTGGCTTGAGAACTTCCACTCGTCGATGGAATGGAAGTAGATGCAAATAAGGATGTGCTAGCAGTAGGCGCAAATAAGGTTGTAGAGGGGATGGAAATAGTTCCTCCCCCTTTCACTAACATGGGAGTCTGCATACTCACAACACTCGTGGTGGATGCGATGCTTCTAGCAGTGGTCATCGAAGGGATAGATGTGTGTGGACCTGGGCTTGAAGGCTTGTGTGTTGGAGTTCTAACGTATAAAAATACTTCTGGGTGATTAGAAGGGAGAGGAGAATTCGAAGCTAGAATTAACTCTGAGAGCTATTCTACCCTAATATTATCCCAATATAATCTTCTGAATGGAAGAGAACTCGAGAAAGAACTGGTGTGTTCCTCTCTAGCTTTGTAGTAGTACCAGGTATACCTTGTACACTAATGCCCCCAAGCCAAGGATCAATCTCCAGTGTGCCAGCTCCCACTGGTTGAAAGCCACTGGCAGAATCACTCCTACGCCTTCTAGGAAAAGGCTCTATACTCGCAGGTGAAAGCCCATGAAGTCTCCGGGACCATCTAAGTGATCGGTCAGCCACTTTGAATTATTTTAATAACATCTACTTAAATACTCAAGAAAATTGAAAGCTAGGCCGACTAGGAGCACAGAACACACACTAAAAATGTCCCTAAAGAATTCAGCAGTCAAACAAATTCCAAGTATTTCCACTCTGGGTGATTAGGACCGGACACCAAAATACAAGAAAGTGAATAATAATGGCCTTCCAAAAATAAATTGAGGTAATTACGCCCCAAGTGTACTAGCGAAGTTATTAGAGGTAGTTACACTGACCTCCAAATAATGGCCTTTGCTGATGCAAGCCCCCAAGCTTCGCAAGGGTGCCCTCCAGAAGTACCATTGAACGTGATGCAATGTCAACATGAGGTGCCATAGGATTCCCCTCTGCAGCCACCTATGTAGATGCCTAGGATAGCCAACTAAAGATACCAACTCGTATCAGAAGCCGGGCGGAACAGTCGTGAGGTAAGATTTGACAAGTAAGAGAGGGCGTATATCTCGTCCTTATCTTCAAAAACCCTCGTGCATAACTCCCAGTCACGGAGCTTTCCCGGTCTCCCTAACGTTATTGGATTTCACTCTTTATTCAGACTTCTATGTTTTACAATTTAGAATGGCCTTGGAGAGTTTACTCTCTTCTTGCCTAATCCAAGGCCCTAAATAACCTAAAACTTGTTGGTGTATGTGATTGACAATATAAAATGTTCTATTTTATTTTATTAAGCGCTTGATTTTAAGTGGTTGTTATTTTAATTCAAGGGACAATATGGAAATGAAACCAATGGTGTTTTTTATGACGCAAAAGAAATTAATGAAAAACTAACTTATATGCAATGCACTTGTTTGTTCTTCGATGAAAAGAAACTTCTACTTGGGTTCTAAGAAACTTCTATAAAGAAAAAACTTTTTCCTTTTCTTTTCTTATAGTAGACTTCACACTCACAAAAACTAAAAGACTATTGATGCTTTAATAATGCAAAACTACCCTAATGCAAGGTGTACATGATAATGCAAAATTCTAGATTACTCTAAAAAGAGATGAAAGCAATTGTTTAAAACTTTTTAATAAGCCAACTTAAATGATTGAAGAGAATTCAAGTTTCACATACAAATTTTCCTCCAAATAAGCAAGGCAAATCTCGAAAAATCACAATTCACTTTCACAAAACCAAAGAAACCAAAATTAAATTCGCCAAAAGAAAGCAAAAACAATGTTTTTGAAGAACTTTTCTTTTTCAAGAAGCAATAAAAACAACTTTTCAAAATCACTCAAAATGCTACCAAAGACTCGAAGACCAAAAGCAAAGCACAAGGAAACTTTGTAAGTTACAAATTCAACACGAATGAGAACTTGAACAAAATAGGTGTTTTAACTTTCACTGAATGATCCAAACACAACAAAAAGAGCTTGGAGAAAATGATCAAGAAATCAGGAAAGACACTTTCAAATTCAACAAGAAGAAACTTTTAAAAATAAAGAAAAAAATTATGGCCACAAAAATGAAGGGAAGCAAAGCAAGTAGACCAATAATGAAGTTTGACACAAAGATCGAAAACAATCTTCTATCTTGGAAGACCAGAACAATCAAGAACCTCTATAAGAAGCATTGTGTGTTCAAACACAAATCATAAAACTCACTCAAAAGCAAATCGAGGCCAAAAAAATTTCAAAGCAGGACAGAATTCGAAATAGTAAGCTCATTGAACAATTAAAATTTGAAGACAGAAACTAACCTGCGTGTACATGCTTTTAACACAGGGAAAGGTAGCGTACAGGGAGTAAAACACTATTTTTAAAATATTTGGACCAATTCTAGAAGGAGGGGTTGCCCTAGGCCATAAACCAAGCATCACAAAAACCAAGGGTGATATTTGGAGCTATAACACTTACAGCGCCCGTCGGGAAGTGGTATATAGACCAACCCTCCACGTCTTACAGAACGTTTAGCTCATTAGCTATTGATTTCCTTAATTTCTTCCAAATCCCAATCCAACATGATTTGGGTTTGGAACTTCTAACCAACTTAAAACAAACAAAAGCTACACACATCTCAGACCATATCCATGAATGGTGGAAATGTCGTAGCTTGTGCAAAATTGACTTTGAAGATAAATTCCTCCTGGACATTTTCTTGAGATCCTTCACCTCTAAAATCTCTAAAGATGTGGCTAAAACATTCCCACAAAGTGGGGAATAAGACATTAGTAAAGCCCAACAACTAGAGTTGATCTATAACTATTCTGGGTACATTTTCCACATGCTTCTAGATGCCACGCGTCTGCAGTCTTATCGAGAAATATCAGGCACATCCAATACTATTGATGGACTAATTGGGGCCCTATCCCAAAGACATCACAACGATAGTTTCCAATACCCTATTTATCCAGCTAATGGCCAATTTTATGATGTTGCACCACCATTGCAAAATATTAGGTATTATAATGATGAAACTACACCTATGTAGAATATAGCCAATAGGGTTAAGCAACATCGGCCCCCGCAAGGAGGCTCATATCATCCCCCTCAAGGAAATCAATACTCCTTCTAGAGTACAGATAAGATGTCTTCTCCCCTAAACCAGTACGTTAACCAGTGACAAGAGAACCAATATTCTCCTTTACCAACACTGCAATAGAATATCCCGCCAAAGAAAATTAATGCATGGGTGAATCTAGTGCAACCATCTCTCACTTCACCTCATCAATTAGAAGAACAACAAAATTTGGTTAATCCTTCTAACGATGCTAGGAAAAAACCTAAAAAAAAAAGGCGAAAGGGAGAACCCAAGTAGGGAGGCAGCAATCAACATCGACCCCCAAGGGCACGAGGAAGGGATAACCCAAACCGAAACCAAAACCAGGATACGACTAATACTAACTCATAGAAATAGGGCAAGAACACTAGTCTCTGGAATAATCATGCATGCACTATCTACAGGGAGTTCGACCATTATACCCATACTGTCCTCAACTTCCTGATTTGAAAAGTATACAAGACAGTAGGGGTTAAAGTGGCCATCTAACTATAGCCATGCAGGAACCATTCCCCCATCAAGGAATTGTTAACACAAAACAACAAACTTCTCAAACTCACCCATCTGGAGGGAACCTCAAAAATTTTCTTAACCATGATATCTTCATGACAGGAGAGGAAATCCTCTTACAAATGAGGAATTGAACTTATGAGACTCCCTTGGAGCCCAATCTTTCCACCTCGTCTATGGCCATACCTACAGGACCCTTGACCATCATGCGAACTTCAATAGATGTCATGCCTAAAATTGTTAAAGGACCTTTATGGTGTGTAAGGCCCAATTCAAAGGCTGCCAATAATTACAACATAGTTAATGACTTAACTCAATCACCATCATTTATTTCAGTACTTCAGACGTGCCCCACCAAGTGGAAAACCCTACCTTCCATTTTAGGTGCCAACGACCCATCCGATTCTCACCTCATGGTATTTGACTTGGACAAAGCTACTCCATGGCTACCTTTAGCCATTGATTTCCAAATCTTTGTCTCATTCTAGGATATCAATATCCATCGTTGCATCATCGAGAAAGGGGCTTCCACATGCATCATGTCCAAATCTATTTGGAAAAAATTAGGGTCCCCTGAACTTAAGCCTTCTGACATAATGCTCAGAGCATAGGACCAATGCCCTTCTGCTCCCATCGGTCTATACCCTAGCGTGTGAGTTAAGTTGGCTGGAAAAATTGTGTTAATAGACATTGAAGTACTTGACGCCAAGTTGGATTACAATATCCTACTAGGCCAAAGCTATATGTACGAAATGCTCGCAGTCGCTTCATCGGTGTTTAGAGTCATGATGTTCCCCCATGATGGGAAGGTCATTACCATTAGTCAACTCAAGTACTATGAGAAGAAAACTTCACCCACACTAGATGGCATTTTTCCCTTAGTATCCCAAGAGGTGGTCACTACTTACACTCATCTTAGCCCAGGCCAGTTTAAGTTGTCAAACCTCCTATGAACATTACCAGGAGAGCATCTGGTAATACAAGAGCTTGTCCCAAATACTAGAGCACCAATTTTCATGATGACTTCATAAAACACCTACCAAACACTGGAATTAGTTCCAAACACCTCATCCCATGTAGCTGAAGAAGTTACGTCTTTACCTCCCACAATTACGTAAACACCCTTATTGTGCCCCCCACCCGGGTTCGCCTCACACCAAGCCATGACAACCCTCACATTCCCAAATATGACTCTCACAATACCAGTTTGGTACCTAATCTCCATGGCTGTGTCAGTTGAATCAAGACACATGTAGGAAGGGAGCTTCCCTATACCTCCATTTCAGAACAACCCTACTCAAAATTGTCTAGCACCTACCACAATTGGAGCTGCCAGAAAAGAAAAACAAAATGGTAAAAAGGGAGAAATTTCCAACTCCTCCAAACCCATGCAACCCTGTGCGTTATCTGAGGAATTCAGGCACCCAATTCATATATGCCCTGAAATAGATGAGTTAAAAACAATCATGAATGCCTCTAAAACATCGAAAACCTTAGCTCCACCAAAAGGAGCGAAAGTCATACCTGTCAGGCAGAAAGAGTCGATAGTGCGGACACAAATCAACCTCCCTAGGAGCCTAAGACTCTCTAGTGACAAACAAGACAAACGAGAGCAATCCTTCTCTAAACATGCATTTACTATATAAGAAATCAAGTGTTTAGATCCTACCTGTAGTCCCACGCTGTTGTAGCAGTCCAGCTTCGCTGATCCGGATGAGCTCCTCCTTCACTTTGAAACCTGCATCCACTAACAATCAAACGATTAAATAGCACTTGATAATCTCATAGAATAAAACAAATTTAACATATAGACCAAGAAGTACATGAAACAACTCATAAATAACAATTTATTGAGAAGAATGGACTCATTTGCATTAATAGGTAACAAAAGGAACAATTACAACCTGAGCCTTGGTGTTGTGCAAGTTCCTCCCAGGGTCCTTCAAGAATTCTCCTTTACTTTGACAAAGCTCACCCACTTCCAAATAGAACAAGCAAAGATGGCAATCTCTCCTCACAAGCTTCTAAATGGGAGTCCTAATTCCTGCAGCATTTACCCTTAGAAATGTTTGGCTTTCAACCTCTCTTCCTTCTGGCCCAATGCCTGTATTTATAGTGCTCAAGAGGAGGTTAATCAGGTCCACCATCAATGGGATAATCCCCTCTTTGGATGGGATAGCTCCCTTATTGATGGGATAAGTTCCTCTTTGGTAGGGGTGCATGAACCATCTGGAGGCGCTCAATACACGTCGAACAACCTTCTAGAATGCTCTAGAAATGACCACAAGTAACTTTTTAAAGATGAAACTTGCGCATTTTAACCTTTACAGGGGGACGCACCTGACCCTTTACATACAGAGCGTCCAAAGACGCATCTTTTGTGAACATTGGGTGCGTCCCCGCAGGTAAGGTTGAGAGAACCTGCGTACCCAGAGATAAATACATTTATAAAGACTTTCTCTCTTTTTGGAGTTTGACATGGAGAGCAGAGGTATAAGACTTGCCTAAGAGGATAGCATGACTGTTGATAGAGCCATACTAACTGTAAATAGTCATGGTGACATTTTTTAGTGTAACAATACCCTTGCATAACAAGGAAGTATGCACCAACCATGCGTGTGCCATATGCAATAAATACAGAAACTACAATCATAATTGTCCCAATATCCTTGAAATATAAGAGACACTAAAAGGTCTCATCCAAGCCAACAACAAAGAGCCCATAACACCAACTCCACCTTCACAGAATGATAAATTTTAAAACATCTTCTACATATAGGAAGAGGCATCATCTAGCTCCACACTTGCCTACAACACACGAAGGTAGAATAAGCCATATTTTCACCCCTCTACTTTACCATGTGCTATATGTGATGACCCTACCCATCCGGTAGACTGGTGCCCAGAATTATGGACATGCTACCAAGTTCACCCCACCACCCAGGAGGACCAAAGAAGAAAATAAAGTTATCGATACCATATATGCACTATATGTAAGGAGAAACATCACAAAGGAGGTGCCATCACCTTCCTCAATTCCACAAAATAGTGAATTTCATATGTAACTTTGTAAAGGGAAAGCCATATCTACTAGACTCAGATACAAAATCCATAGAACCCATTCCCCCACTCAACGAAGAAGGATCCCTAGATGTCCTATGTGTTTTTGAGGAGAAAAGATTGCTAGGCCCCTACCATTTCACTTCCTTTAACCATCGTCATTCTAGACCAGGCCAAAAGCAACTAAAAACTACATGGCAAATAAATTCTCCCATTACACGTGCATTATGCGACAAACCAAATCATTTTATCAATAAATGCTGAAAACTAAGTAGATTCAATGATATCTTCCACTTAGTAGCCCACATCCCCTATAAGCACCTCTCAAAACAAGAAAAAAATTGTGCGATTTCATTGCGCATATGCTCTCAATTCCATCACACAAGGAATTGTCAGTACCTTACATGCTTTTGTGTAGTAAGAGCAGCACTAAAACCAATACATACAAATAGGCCACGCCATAACAAGACCTCACCCTAGAGATAGGTACCTCCACAAGATATCCTATCTCACAATAACAAGAACTCACCCTAGAGATGGATACCTCCACAAGATATACTGTCTCACAATGACAATGAAGAATCAGCATCCCACGCCATGAGCAACACCACCTCTAATACAATCTATGCGGTTAGCTCCGAACCAGTTCAGAGAAACCCTTCCCATGGAACAACTAAAGTTGAAAACCCTTTGGAAGGGTCCATAAATCATCAAGCATTGGCTCTGCAAGGGGGAATACATACTATCATAGCCCAGTGAGACTTGCCTAAAAAATCTCCTTAATGGTCTCTACCTCAAAAAATGTCATCCATAAAATGTTAGACTAAGTATGTATGTACAATGACCTATTGTTTATGATGATCACCTCATCATAGATGTATTCTAAAAATCATGCTCTCATCTCATGTCAACAGATGGATCTTCTTCAGCTTATGATTATGGGTTCCCTAACAACGCATCTCGATGGTTGCAAAATCTCGTTGATACAACATGGACTATATACTCTCCTCGTCGAACACCTTGTCTCTTCAATGGACTTTGTACCGGGTCAACCACCAACAATCAAGAAGAATATGATGATGTCATAGGCCTCTTGGATGATTCCCATCACCTACATGTATTCCTTGATTCCCAACTTGTAGTATCCCAGTTAAATATGACATTCTAAGACAGTGATCCATGCCTTTTTTGCAAATATCTGCATGCAAAAAGTTTAGATAGACATTTTGATCAAATCAAATTTACATATATACTTAGAGATCAAAATCATATAGATAATCACATCTCTAATCAAATCCTATACTGGAATGCATCACATATATATAACCATCAAGATATATAAAAACATCAACATAAGATACATCTAGAAACACAAATGAAAAAATAAACCAAGAAGTATGGACATATATATCACATCATGAGAGCCACCAAAAATAGCCTCGTATATGCATCAAAAAATATATATGAGTACAAAAATCACTGGCCATGACCAAGAAAGATAAGTCACCAAAAATATAATGGAGCATCCTCATAAATGGGTGCTTTTCTTGGTACATATATCATTTCGACCAAAAAATAAAAATTACATAACCAGCCTCCCTAGAGCCCTGGTGGCACCATGTATGCATTAGGATCCAAGATGGGACCTGCTGTAGCTAACGCATAGAAATATGATGCAAAGTTGTCTAATGCTCCCACTCCTGTGACATCATCGTCTCAACCATAACCTCTCAAAGGTGAGCCCATCCCTCAAAGGGCACCTCCGATCAATGCCTCCACTCATCTCTAGGAGTCACAATACCATTATAGCTCCACCTCTATAGCATCTTGTCACACCTCTGCCATCCCATCACAATGCACCATTCTGAGGAACAACCAGTGGTCTCGGTACCCATGGTATCAGAGGAACAAGCACATCCCCCACAACTCCCATATGTCTCGGGTCATGGCCAACCAGAAAGGCCAGTGGATGTCCCCATGTTCCCACATCTACAAGTAAACAAAACATAGTGTCAATCTCATTGTAAATCATAAATACAGGAGAAAAACATATGTTTACAAATGTAGAAGTAACAAGAATATACGTGATCATCCCCAGGTAGCACCTTGAGGAATCCCCATCTCCGGATCTCCCCGGAAGTCAAACCCATGGTATGGGTAGTCCAATATTAGTTGGGGGTTGGACCTGAACCAATTTTGTACCACATCAGTCCAGTACTGAGCCACCTCTCCTCCACCCTCCCACAACATCACCCATCCCCAATGACACATGCGATGCTCCCAAGGAGGTCCCACTGGTACTACAAGAATGGGGCGAAGCATAACCACCCTCTCATAGAGTATGTTGCAAAGGAGATTCCTGTAACCAAAACTCTTCAATGTCAATCATTGAACCTAGGTAAGCTGTGACATCATCCGTTGCTGCACTAGTCAGGCCTAGTCAAAGAATGCCCCTCCCTAATGTTGCTGCAAAACTGAAATATGTGGCCCCAAGCACTGGTTGGGGGATGTCGGCCCCGCGAGTCTAATGATCATAGCTAGACTACTTGCTCAGCTAGACCCTCCACCATTATGATCCTCATGCAACCATCTAAAATAGGGTCTGAATGTAGTGTCCATCAGCCCAAAACCTCATTCCAACATCCCCTCATAGAAGGGGATAAGGAAGCACCTCCCCTCATAGCATCAACTCGATAATGAAGTAGATGTCAACCTCCACTAGTATCGGGAGGTTTGTATAGCTGATAACCATCACCTAGCAATCTGAATCCCAACAACCAACCAGCTATCAAAGGAACCTATATTATGACCTCATCAAGGGGTTCTGAAGAAACTTCGGGAACACCCATTGCACTAGATGCTGCCTCGCACCAACATCCTGCAGCACAACATTCAGGAGAGGAGCCCAGTCTCACTCTATCCAAAACACCCTACCACCAAGGATGCTACAATTCAGAAAGGAGAACCACTTAGGTCTTGAAAAATCAAAAATGGGGGAAAAAAGCTAGTTCCCCCCCCCACCCACTGCACGCCTATTTCCTAAACAGGCATATGGTGTGTGCACCTATTCTTCAAAACAACGGATGGTGCACATTCATGTATCCCATATAGGTGCGTGCTTGACACAAAAATTCTTGGGAAATTTGCAATGAGCCCCAACAAGGTTCATCGTGAAAACCCATAACTTAGACAAATGTAATGCGTGTCTGAGTACCCCTTTCACACAGGGTCTTCACGTATAACTCCTATTATGTGCGAAGATTGTGTGGCTCAGGGATATTTTCCCATGCAGACCTCAATATTGACCCTAAAAATCCATACAAGGGACCCCTATATGGCCTACCTAACCTAGCAGACTGAAAATCATAAAGGTTAGGGCTCAAGCTCTTACCTGTCTCTGACGGTGTGAACCCCAAGTGCACAGGATGACCGCAATGGCAAGAAATGCTCTAGGGAAGCTCTCTAACCTCCACAACTTAGTAATGCAAATGATTGATTTTACGACCTCATGGCTATATCTATTGCTTTTTTAACCATCTCTTGGGGTACATTATAGAAGCATGGGATCTCTGTTGACAAAACCGAAAGAGACACGAATTAGATCAGTCCCACAACATCTTCATCATGGAACCCTACATTCCCGAAAACATAAAAAATCATTTTTTCAGACTATCGTACATGTCACTTCTCTAGCTCTCTAAGTCCATAAAATTAATTACATATGTATGTCTTGAATGATGCTTTCACTTTGGGTTTTGGTTGTATCCATTGCAGGAATATCACAAATAGTCAGCTTCAACCAACACCTCGACAAGTGAAATAGAGCAGGTATCATTCTCCACTCAGCATCATAGGCTTCCCCCTAAAAATATTTTCATATCCTAACATCATTTCTCCAAAATTTTCAATAAGGTCCAACATCTCAACCATGTTTATCACCATCTCACACTTGTACATGATAAACATTCATGTCGGTCGATAGAAAAACCGGCCCTCCATGGCTCCCTTCATCATTGTAGATCCTTCTTCACATAAAGGAGCCATGACCACTCACTTCGGCCCAGGGACCATCTCACATTAATATCTGAAAGTTTAGCCTCCTTATGGGACATTCATTACGCATTCACCCTGTTTTCCTGGGCCCTCTCACAATACTAAGCAGGTACACCTGCGCATCCTACATTTGGCCTATCGTTCATCCACATCACATAACCCATTTGTACCACTTCACCCAACCACCTAACACGGAGACCAACCAATGGGGCCCCCACCCTCAATAGATACATTATACCTTCACACAAGTTACTATCATGACGGGGCATCCGTCTTTGTGGCTATACATCCAAACCAACTCCTATTCTTTTGGCAAGTGTACAAAGATTGTTTGAAAAGAAATTAAAAAATCTCCCATCCACATTTGATTTTTACAATTCATATCCCTTGCCCTCCTATAGTCTCTAATCACCTTTGGTCACAGCTCATTAGCAAATCACCCCTATTTTTCACATCTGTCAAAAATCACTTACACCCATCCTGGAAATCTTACCGACTCTCGGATCATTAGAAAGCATGCTTTTGACCATCGTCATTTGCATATCAAGCTTTGACCTTATAATAGCTATCAATATTGGCCAATATCGATAGCCCTTGCTATCATGACTATCTGACCCAAGTTATTACAATCTGTTCATATCTCACATTGATTTCCCAACTCACCATGTCGGGCCGATGACACCCCTTTCCTATCAACTTCAACAAATATATTCCAGGAAAGAGGTAGTACCTTGGATACTCCCTCCCTTAATAGGGATATCCTTGGGTAGCACATTGGGAATCATTATTGGTAAGTGATGTCAACAATCCCCTTGACATTCGACACCAACTCACTCATTCATGTCAAGGTGGTGTCGTACTTAGTTACTGTTGCACCTCATTCATATAGTTGAAGACCCCTGCATCATTAAGAACCTCATTCAACAATGCTTATATCGTGAGGTGGGGGAGGTACCTACCACCAAATACCTATGCATACCACAACACCCATCAGTAAAGTGCTTCACCAAGATATGCACAGGAAAATGATATTTCGCCTATTTGAACAGAAAGCACTGCTGAGGGCGTCAATAATTTTCATCATTAACTATTAGCATGTCAACAACCACCAAGTTCACTGGACACAAATCAGTTTTTGTCTGATTGTAATCAGTTTTGATTATCGAGAATAACGAGCATAAGACATTCCCACCTCGTATAAACACACCATTATTATAGTTTTTTCACTAGAGCATGGGTATCATCCATACTCAATCAAGGGGTTTTCTCTCCTCATCTCTTAAACAAGCTATCCTCTCTCTTAAATAGTTAATCAGAATCTCCATAGGAAATGAAAACATGATATATTTTGGCTATATGTTTTCTCCTAACCTCATACATCAGGGGGAAACTATTAACACTAAAAATTCATACACCTACTAGTACAATCTAGAAGACATTAAAAGTGTCTAGCAGAATGCACAGCTGGACATATTTCCAGCTGAATACATTATGAAGATTCAAAAATCAAAGGCTTTCCTAAGGTTCAAATTTTACAAAGGAAATCAATTAATTCTATGCGTATATTTCTTCGATAAATGTGCATGTGCGACATATCCTCAAAAATCCACGTGGTTGCAGAAAAGGTGATTTAGCAGTTCGGGACCACTCTACACACTTAGAGCCAATTTTTTGATACGAGATCGACCTAGTACAACCGAATTTGAGTCACCTTGGAGAATTGCAGCACTAAATGGAATACTCTTGTCCAACTCATGTGTGTTTATCATACATGTACGAAGAGAGGGAGGAGTGATTCAAAAACTCTATATAAATAGGCCATGGGAGAGCCAAAATGAAGATACATTGTTATGCTAGAAAAATTGCTTGTAATAAAACCACCATTTCGTTGTTGAAACCAAGGAAGTAAAGAGCACTAGCATGTTGGCCAAATTGCTTCTAAGCAACCCAACATCTTAGTGGGTGAAGATGAATCCACCCTTTGGAGAGTATTCACACTTCTTTGAGAGAGAGGAGAAACTTGCAAAGAGATTGAGGAAAGGAAACCGCCTTGTTGAGGATCTTTGAGCTCCCTAGATCAAAGAATTCTCTTCAAGTGTTTGAGATTATAATTGTATTCCACATCTACAACCAATAATCAATAAAGGGAGACTTTTCCATATATTATTGATGTGTTTTCTCCATTTGAGAATTGTTTTGTTCATGCACCTCTTTGTTTAAGTTTATGTTTATGTATCCATTGTTTCCACTATTTATAATGTTTTGTTTTTTTAAGTCTGTCCACTAGCAACACCAATTTTGACTACGATCCTTTGCAGGTAATAATCCATTGCTAAGGGGGTGTTTTTTGGTACACTTGTGCTCCAAAAAAAATCCAACAACTCGTCTATATTCTTCTGGAGGGAATTTCCCTCATTGATATTTGCAAGCTTCTACAAGATTGGTAAGGTCTTTGGAGTTGCTTGAATTGCCTCCAACTACTGATGCTTCTGTTGAATATACTCTTGTAGTTTTAGCACATTTGGATCTTCCTATAGCAAAGTCAAAATCTATAAGCTCTCATCCAATAGCTTCCCACAATTTGCCACTACTGTGAACATGCCGACCATTGTAGGCTTCTGGTCAGCTTCCCTTTGCTCTCACACTTCCTTTGGTGTGGTTAGTTGTAGCTTCATCTATAGCTCGTTGATATTCATCTCATATGTAAATTTCACATCCGCAATCTTATCCTTGTATCCTTTTATTGCAAGGCTAAGCTTTGCAACCTTATCCTCCACTGGTTCCTCTTCTTGGACCTCAATGTTCAGAATCTCATGGAAAGTTATTTTGATCACCTCCTTCATATTTTGTTGCTATTGTACTTCCTAATGCCTCTCCTGGGTTTCCTAGTCAAGCTTCTACTTTAGCAAAACTTTCTCTCTCTCTACCTGAATGTTTTATTGCAAAGTAAGTTTTTCACGCTGCTTCACCTCATCTATGATCTCTAGATGCAACTTGTGTAATCTCTGAAGTGGCACTGATACGGTGTTCATGTTCACATACCTCCACTCTTTGGTCTGTTGTTGTACCTTGGCGAAGTCAAACTACAGGGCTCTGGCAGGTATCGGTGCTATCTGGGCTACAAATGTAGGCTCTACTGGTCTTTCCCCTCCAAGCTTCTCGTTTGCCTGCACTGGCTATCTGACTGTCTGTGCTAATGTATCCAGTTTTGCAATGAGCTCCACGGCACTTGTTAGAAGTGTGGTGTAGCAATCCTCTAGCTTGTTCCATGATTCTACCATTTCTTTTTTAATTCTATCCCCAATCTGGTCCAATTCCCCATTAGTGAGTACCAATGGTGTTATGTCCTTTGTCTTGTCTGCCTTCTGCTTATTTTTGCTTCTTGTGGTAGCTTCAGCATCTTCCTTCCTCTTTTATGCGATAGCTAGGTCTATATTTGTCTTGTCAAACTCTCTTTTATGCTCATCACCTTCAGGAGGATCTTGGTGATGCTCGTCATATTGTTCCTCTTATTCTAACTCTTGTTCATCCTTATCCTTCCCACTCGCTTCCCCGAACTATGTTGTGTCCTCCTCTGTTGGAGTATCCTCTGTTTGTGTCTCCAATGTAGTGATCCACTCGGCAGGCCACTATTGTATTTGTGTTAGAAGATCATCTTCTGTCACTAAATATGGTAGGGGATGACATGTCTTCCTTATGTACTACGAGCCTGTATGTAAATTCTGTGGAAGTTAGCCTTAAACTTCGTGATAGAACTATGAAAGGCGAGAGTTCTGGTTCACCAACATGTGTAAGTCCGTATGGTATAAAACGAAAAAGATTTTTTATACCGTGCTCATGCCGGATCAGCGGTATACCATAGCGAGGCATATCATGTAGCTTCACAAACATCCAAGGTTGCTAGAGGGAATTTCGAATCTTCCAGCTTTCTCCATTTAAGAATCACAATTATCAAAATTAACTGTGCATACTGAAATGAAGTACCTTTATGTTGAGCCTCGTAAATATCTTCCAAATAATCTTGGCATAGATATGTGATCGAGTTGTACTGAACTCCATTAGCACATTGCACACCTAATGAAACCACTAGTGTAGGGACTTCATTAGCCTGACACTTCCTCATGATTTTTCCAGCCAATATATGTGTTGCGAAGCAAACTCCCTGTTCATTGATCAAGTTGACATCATAACCTCGCTTACCTTTCATCAGTCCAAACTTCTTCTACATGTTGTTTGCTATGCTCTATCCTAATCTTTCCAAATGAACTCTTTTGTAGGATTCAACCCTTGATAAGGCAGTCTTGTGATTCTCCATATTAATATTAGGTCGATAGGGATCCTCTTCCCCATCCACATGCATCCATCATGCACTCGCATGAGCAGTTGTCTCACATGAGTTGTGCTTCCTGGATTTCTGCCAAAGTGAAACACATTCAACATATTAAATAAGCCCAACTGTACCATTCCAGCCGCCCATTGTTGCGGTTCTAACCTTGTCACATCACTCTCTATGTAGTATACTTATTTTAAATACATGCATAGTGTGAACTGCAGATATTTCTTTCTTTCATTTAAATCATTATCTGCAAATGTCAACTATGGAATCTTTCCAAGGTTTTCTCGAGTAAATCAGATTGACTCTAGTAACAAAGGTGTGAAGGTGCCATACTTTGCATCCTTTTACTCTGTCACTAGTTTTGCATCTAGTTTTCTTAGCGAAATATACAGTGGGAGAAGCGACAGAAATGTTGTGCCATCCATTTCCATTTTCACTTGCTCTGCTTCTCCCTCACTATCTCTCACATGTTTGGGCTCTTTCTAAGGCTCAACGAGTCTCTTTTCCCACTTCTTCTTCATTCTCTCCTCTTTGGTCATTTTCTTTTGCGGAGATCTCTGCTACATGCATGGTGATGTTGTTGTGGGTGGTGATTTTGCTGCAGGCATACCAAATGATGCTTCAATGACTCTAGCTAAGTCCTTCTCACCAAATATATGAATAAATTATTTAGGCATGAGGGAATTTGTTAGAGATACAAGAAACTCTCCTAGGTTGTAGCTCGGAGATGCCTGGTAGCATATAAATTCAACTTATTTTTGCAATGGATGAATGGAAGGAATGATGCTTGTCCAAGCCAGATAACCACTTCTACTTTGTTTCACTCTAGACATGCGTGAACACCCCTAGACTACAAGGCTTTAGACCACCAACTACTCACAGTTCAGAGATTGGGTGAATATGGAGAATATTGGCCACACTAGCAGATGCACAAGACCATGTGATGGCCAGCGGCAACCAGTGAAGAAGCCTACAAATCTAATCTACTAATGTAAAGACAGGATGATAGATCTCTTGCAATAAATAGAAAGAAACCTGGACTACCTATTCAATGATGCATACCATATTTTAACACAAAGATAAGATGATAGCTATTCTAATGCTAAACATCAAGAGCTCAAGAATACAACAAATTAGTCACAACTTGGAATAGAAGAAAATGGAAAGTGAGTAGTTAACAGCAAAAGAAGCTTGTATTAGCTAAAAGACGAGACACTGCAAGTGACAAAATATCTACAGTCTCCAGAAGTTGAACCTTACACCAAATGCCAACCTATCAACCCTGATTACATCTTGTTTCTGGGTATTTATAGATTTTACCTTACAGGGCCTTAGGCCATTTTAGGTATGGAGAGGTCATAATTGACCACCTACTACATTTAACTGCCTAATGGAGTCTCTGAGTGTGTTTTCTTGTTGTAGTGGATGAATCCAATCTGCTTAGGTGTTCTGTTGTCCTATTAGGTAGTTGGAGTGTTCGTAATAGTGGGGTTCCATAATTGATAAATGCAGTTATTGGGTTGTGCTTTTCTTTTTTCTCCTTGGCGATACTGTCTATTTAAGCATGGTTGTTGAGGATTTAATGTGATTGGTACTGGCAAGCTGGTTGCATTCCTCCTTTGGACAAACAGAGTGGTCAAAAGACGTGGAGTGCATGGGTGAATGAACAGTCGAGATGATAGGGAGGGATGGCTATCGGATCGGGAGAATAGACGACAGAGATGGCTCAATGGAGTCTATCAGACGAGGTGGGAGCGGGATGAATTTGGGCTGTTAGATCTTAGGTGGCTAGATCGAATGGTGATCAAGAGGTGAAGATATGCAATCGTTATCGAGCAGGAGTGGTTTAGTTGGGAAAATAAAGGAATGGAGGTGGCAGAGATAAAACGGAGTAGAAGGAAAAAGGGAAGATGACCATTATGAGCTTTCTTTTGAGCAAAACCAAGAAGATCAAGCTCATCTCTAACCCTTGAAAATCCTCGTTATATAGCAGAGCTAACACTGGCTCCTTCTGGGGAGGATATCCTCCCTGTGAGGTCTCAAGAACTGTAGACCATTGCCTTTCCTATAGATCAGCAAAATTTCCTAGTTTTCCATTGGGCATGGAGTCTAATTAAGTCTATACTAAAATCTAATAAATCAACATATTTACAAAATTAAGGCCTGAAGACCTTAAACAATGTAAATTTTCAAAAACCGCCCATTAACTGGGCCATCAAAAACTGTTTCTCCTTCCACACTTTGCAACATGAAAATGCTGTTCCCCTAGATCTGAGTGATGATAAAAGGTCCAATCCACAGAGCGTCAAACTTTCAATGATTTCCTTTCTTTTCCTTCAGTGCATCCCACTTAAGAACCAGGTCTCCAACTTGAAAACTGTCTATCTTTGCCTTTCTGTCAAAGGCTTCCTTGATTCTCTTTTGCTGTGTTGCAGACCTTTCAACTAATTGATCTCTGATTTGATGCACTTCAGCCAGGGCACTAATCCTTTTTGCCATGTCACCTTCTTCATTCTGATCTTCCTGCAAAAAATTTTCCATAGGGAGGGTTAATTGAACTGGGAATACAACCTCAGTGCCATATACCAGCTTGAATGGAGAATTCCCTATAGATTTCTTGGTGGTTACCCTATCAGCCCACAATGCAAACTTCAGCTTAGAATCTCAGTTCTTCTTGTTGTCGTCCAACAAATTTTTGATTATCCTTGTCCTCTTGTTGGAAGATTATGCTAGGCCATTACCTTGAGGGTAATATGAGGTGGAATGAACTAGCTTAGTGCCCATTGAGTCACACATGTCCACCAACTCTTTTGCCCTGAAGGCTGCTGCATTGTCTGTAACTAATTAGTGTGGTCAACCAAACCTAGTGAAAATGTTTTCAGTTAAGAACATCATGACCACATGGTGACAGCTTTCCCAGTAGGGATGGCCTCAATCCATTTAGTGAAGTAGTCAGTGGCTACTAGGATCCATCTGTGCTGGCCACTCGAATGTGGATTGATTTTTCCTATGAAATCCAAACCCCACTACTGGAAAGGGCCATTGGCATGTATTGGCTTCAAGGGCAAGGATTTCAACTGTTGTTTTCCTTCGAATCTCTGGCACCTATCACAAGATTTTACAAATGAAAATACATCAGAAAACAAGGTGGGCCAATAATACCCAGCTCTGAGAATCTTGTGGGTTGTGGTTTTCCAATAGTGATGTTCTCCACATATGTTGGAATGAAACTGGCGCATGACCTCCATGGATTGTTCTTTTTTCAGACACATTAAAAGGATTCCAGATGGATCCCTCCAATACAAAAAGCCTTCGTTAATGTGATATTTGGCTTCTCTGAGCTTAATAGTCATGGCTTGGCTTGAACTAAGGCCTAGAGGAACTTTTACATTCAGCAAAAAGTGGGCTATTATAGAATACCATTCACAAGAAGCTATATTTTCTGCCAATGGTTAGTTCTGCCCTGGTTCAACTGTTGTTTCTTCTGTCTATCCATCCTCTGAATTTGTTCTTATCCAATTCATGTCCACCATCCTGCAATTCTCTTTAGCCATTAGTTTGGCAAGGCCTTGACCTTTGATAAGCTTGGTAGGCTTCAATTCTATGTTGAACTCAATAAGTTTGGCAATCCATTTAGCGCTCCTTCCATCAATGTCTGACTGTGTTAGGACATCTTTCACTGAAGTAGAGGGCACATATGCAATTACCTTGGAGTGCAGAATGTATATTATGAAAGCCTTTAAAGATTTGATAAAAGCATAGTCTTGTTTTTCAATGATATCATATCTTAATTCAGCATCCCTTAATGTTTTGCTGAAGAATACCACTGGATGCTCTGAACCCTCATCATCTTTTTGTAATAGGACTACTATAAGGGTGTCACTTGAGGCAAAGGAGAAAATATGGAACTCCTTGCTATAGTTTGGGTTGATCAAAGTGGGAGCTTCCATAATGGCTCTTTTGATGGATTCAAAAGATCTTCTTGTTGCTGTTGACACCTAATCTTCATGATTGGGAATTTTATGTAAATAAATAAATTGGGAAGGTGAGCAGTCATCGGGAAATGAACTGAACAATCACTCCCTATTGTATATAACAATGGGTTACCTATGGAATAAAAAACGAATCAGTTGTTTGTTTTGTGGAGTTACTGCCTGGCCTAACATGGTATCAGAGCCAGCTCCCTGTTTACCCTTTATGTCTTTGTAACTCCTGACCTGCTCCATTGCTCTCTATAGTTCTGTCTACCACACCTGCGCTGCCCTAACATATTCTATTTATGATTTTTTTGCATACGCTCAGACTCCAAAACCGTTTCATATTCTCTGACCCCTGACACCTCTGTCCATAACGAGTTGCCTTTCCAGCGCTGCCTCTGCTGCAAACGCATCTGCTATCCATTTCCTGTTGAATGCTCATTGGAATATTCGTGGTGAAAGAGTCCGTTGGCTTTGAAGCTAATGAAGACATCGCTGAGGATGCTCTGGAGAGAATCCAAGGGCGTAGAATGTTTTCCATGGAATTTTATCAAGGGAAAACTGGTCGTCTTCTCAGCCTCCTCAATGTTCTTTTTGTCATATGCTTTTTGGTTTACAGTAGATACAGCAAGCCTTCTATTCTTTGAACGTAGAGGAGATTGCCTGATCCTATTGCAATTCCAGATAGGCAAGCCACCCCTCAATGTCGTTGCGACACCAAATCTCTCAACAGTCATTGTCTTGATCCAATCTCTGTCTATTGTCCTTCCCCTGTTGTACTTGCAATTTAAACAAGATCTAAGACCAAATTCTACCTTATTTTCCAAAACAAAAAACAAGGCCTTCGAAGCTCGGCCCCCGCCCTTGGCTCCTCTCCAGAACGCCGCATAGTGCCAACGATCCCCATTGAAGGTGTGCTCGGCACAAATTTCCCCGCTCTCCAAAAGCATCCGGGCTACGCCCAAGTGCCCAGCGAGACCCTAAATCTCTGCACTCGCCAGCTACGATTTATTCTGCCTCCAGCATTTTGGTCCTTACCAGTTTGGGCCTCCTTTTGCAGTTTTGACACATAGCCATTGCGATTCTGGGGAGTTCCTTTGGCTTAGATTTTTGGGGTAAAATTCTGGGTATTTTGGTTTGCTCACACTATTGAATATTGTGCATACACATTTGATGCAATGAAATTATATGTAATATGGAATATAGTTAGTGCAGCTTTATGAGTTGTGATGGGTATGCATTGATATTAAATGCCCATGACATGGTATGCTGGATGCTTTTATCTAACATTAGAGGGATTTGAAGAAAATATAGTCCATAAATTTGTAGCGTAAGGAAGAGATTTGAAATCCTTTGAGAATGCCTTTTTGAGTGCAATTTCACTGTATATTAGCAGAATTTTTTTTTTTTATCAGCAGAAGTATTTTTTACAGAACGCATTCAATCATCTCTATGGTAGGAATAGTTCTCACTGGCAAGGAGAACTATCCTGAATGGTCCCGGATGATAAAACACACCCTCATCTTCAATGAGTTGTGGAAAGGAGTGTGTGTCGGAGAAGGAGAAAATGACCTAGTGCAGCCTACATCAGACAAAGAGCTCGTCATTTGGGAAAACAAGAACAACAAATCCTATGCATTAATCACAACATCTGTAAATGAAGAGTTTGCTGAAAAAGAAAAAGCTTTTGGAAAGAAGACAACCCCTGAGTCTTCTGAAGAGACTGTGTTCCTTGCTCATAAAGAAAAACATCTTGCTCAAGATTCTACAAGAGGAAGAGGTGGACGAAGAGGAAGAGGAAGATACTTCAGAGGCAGGGGGGCAGACATGCTCAAGGAGAAAAGGCAGACTTACACTGCATTCACTGCAAAAGAAATGGATCACATGATGCCTCTACATGCAAGCTACCATGGGACAAAATTGAGCAGAAAAGAAACCAACAGAAAGGTAAAACTAATGATACAGACAAAGGTAAAGCACCTGAATCCGCTCACTATATTGAGGCACAATGTAACATTGGAGTAAATGAAGATTTGTTTAATGATTCACTTGCTTCTTTGAAAAATGATTGGTTGCTTGATTCAGGAGCAACCTGTCATATGACTCATAGAAAATATTTTTTTGAAGATTTCACTGACAATGTTGATGGAGCAGTATACTTTGCAGATCAGTCAAAAATCAAGCCATCAGGGCTTGGCACAATCAGGCTTAAACTACCTGGTCTTCCAGACTTTCTTCTGGATCATGTTCTATATCTCCCACAGCTCAAGAGAGACTTACTGTCCTTGGTCCACATCCGCCAGCAAGGTCACTCCATTCATATGTTTGATGGAAATCTTGAGGTAAGAAAAGCATCTGACCACTCACTTTTCATGAGGGGAATAGAAGAAGAAAGACTTCTCAAACTGCAAGGAACCTCTGCTCATGCACAACATTTCTCATATATTTCTCATCATGAAGAAGGTACACTTCCATCAAGTTTATTATGGCATGCTAGATTTGGACATTTAAACTATGACAGTCTCCGCTTATTGAAGAAAAATGGTGTTGCTGGTTTGCCTACAATTCCTAGGAAACATAAGCAATGTGATGCTTGCATTCTAGGAAAGCATAGCAAATAGTCTTTTCATGATTCACATTCAAGAGCACATAGGAAGCTTGAAACCATTCATTCAGATTTATGTGGTCCAATGCCTTTTCCTTCTGCAAATGGAAATAAATATATCATGACATTTATTGATGATTACACCAGAATGTGTTGGGTTTATTTATTTAAGAAAAAATTTGATGCCTTTCAAACATTCAAGAATTTTCATAAATGGATTGAAAATGATGCACAATCTCATATTGGGTCTATTCACACTGATAATTGAAAAGAATATACATCAAATGAATTTGAAAACTGTCTTCGCCAACATGGGATCAAACATCAAAAATCTGTGCCTTATAATCCCCAACAGAATGGTGTAGCTGAAAGAATGAATAGAACAATCTTGAATATGGTACGATCCATGCTTTTCTTCAAAAATGTAAAGATAATGTTTCGGGCTGATGATGTTCTATGTGCTGCATATATAAAGAATAGATGTCCATCTAATGCTATAAGAAACAAGACTCCTTATGAATTGTGGTATGGACATGTTCCTTCGGTAAAACATCTCAGGATCTTTGGTTCCACCTGTTATGATTTGATACCAAAGGTACATAGAAACAAACTTGGTGCTAGAAGTCATAAGTGTATCTTCCTAAGGTATTCAAACACTTCCAAAGCATATCGCCTCTATGATGAAGTAAATAAAAAGTTTGTTGTATCTAGAGATGTAATTTTTCTTGAATCATCCAAATCTGACAATTTTTTTGAGCGGCAACTTGATCGCTTTGATAGATTTGCAAAAACAAAATCATTTCAAGAGTTTGATAATCAGATTCCACATCTTGAAGGGGGGATTCCTATACTAGATCAACATGTGGAATCTTCTTTTGAAGAACAATCTCCCCTACATGAAACTCCAACAATGGATGATGCTTTAAGTGATGTAATTGATAGAAATGGGAGACTCAATCTTGATTCAGTCCCAACTCAATCAACAGATCAGCTTGGACCATCTCAGAAAGGTCCCCCGAAGTGGCTGACAAATACACTTGAAAGTGTTCATCCTGATGAAATTGGAAAAACAGGAACCAGAAACTCAAACCAACAAAATGGAGGTGATGTAGATGACTCTAATTCACCTGTTGATATGGATGTTACTTATGATTGTGAATTGAACTTGTCTATAGATTTTGAACCAAATTCCTTCAAAGAAGCTGCTTCTCATGATGAATGGAAAGAAGTGATGCAAAAGGAGTATGATGCCCTCATAAAGAACGGCACTTGGAAGCTGGTTGATCCTCCATTTGGAACAAAACCAATTGGCTGCAAGTGGGTCTACAAGAACAAGTACAAAGCTGATGGCTCACTTGACAAGCACAAAGCTAGGCCTGTGGCAAAAGGTTTTGCACAGAAGGAAGGGGTCGATTATGAGGAAAATTTTTCCCCCACAGCAAAATGGGCCACCATCCGGACACTCTTTGCACTAGCAGCTCAGAATGGTTGGAAAGTCCATCAAATGGATGTAAAAACTGCATTCTTGAATGGAGATCTAAAAGAGAATGTTTTTATGTCCCAGCCTGAAGGATTTGCTGTGAAAGGACATGAACATAAAGTATGAAAACTTGTGAAGTCCTTGTATGGCCTCAAACAAGCACCGCGAGCCTGGTATGAAAAACTAACTGAGCATCTTCTGAAAGTCAACTTCAATCATTTTGATCTTGATGATGCAACTTTATTTGTCAAGAAAGTTGAAAAAACAGTTCTGTATCTTGTGGTATATGTAGATGATCTTTTAATGATAGGGAACAATAAAAGCTACATTGCATCCATAAAGAAGGAATTGGGGAAAATTTTTGAAATGACTGATTTGGGCTATGTTCATTACTATCTTGGCATTGAAGTAACCCAACATCCAAAAGCCATATTTCTTTCTCAAAAGAAATACATTGGAGATTTGTTAAATAGATTTGGCATGACAGAGTGCAATCCTCTTTCTACTCCAATGGAACAAAACTTAAAGCTCACATCTATTGAAGGAAAGGAATTTGAGGATGCAACAAAGTATAGACAGCTTGTAGGAAGTCTCATCTACCTCACTACTACCAGAACAAACATTTCATTTGTAGTTGGAATCCTCTCCAGGTTTATGCAAAAGCCTTGTGAGGGACATTGATCTGCTGCAAAAAGAGTTTTAAAGTACTTGAAGGGAACTCAAGACTATGGAATCAAGTACACACAGGTGGATGACTTCAGTTTGATCAGATACTCTGATTCAGACTTCGATGGAGACAAAGAAACTGGAGTATCTACTTCAGGATATGCTATGAGTCTTGGATCAGGAGTTGTCTCCTGGAGATCACACAAACAATCAGTTCCAACAGATTCCACAACAGAAGTAGAATACGTGGTAGCAGCTAAAGCAACAAAAGAAATTGTGTGGCTCAGGAAAATTCTTGAAGATTTGCAGGTAAAACAAGTACAATCAACTCCACTCATGATTGAAAACACCTCTGCAATAAAGTTGGCCAAGAACCCAAAGTTCCATGATCGAACGAAGCATATCAATACTAAATATCATCTGATTCGACATCATGTTGAGGCTAAAACAATCCATCTCCATCATTGTTCCACAAATGAGCAAATTGCAGACATCTTCACCAAAGCACTTGGAAGGGAAAAGCTTGAACGATTCAGAATGATGCTTGGACTCACCAACATCCCTTCAGATTAAGGGGGGGAATGTTGACACCTAATCTTCATGATTGGGAATTTTATGTAAATAAATAAATTGGGAAGGTGAACAGTCATCGGGAGATGAACTGAACAATCACTCCCTATTGTATATAACAATGGGTTACCTATGGAATAAAAAACGAATCAGTTGTTTGTTTTTTGTAGTTACTGCCTGGCCTAACAGTTACATCAGTACATTTGATCACTGATCCCTTTTTCAACATGGAGGTGATATGCATTACCAGTTCTGCAAAGATTGGAATAAACCTCCTCACAAAATTTATCTTGCCCAGAAAGGATTGGATGTCCTTTTTTAATCTTGGAACAAACAAGTTCTGTATTGCTTTCACTCTTTCTACGTCAATTTTGACACCTGCAACAGAAATAATGTGTCCTAATAGCTTGCCCTCTTCCAAAGTGAACTGTGACTTCTTGGGGTTCACTGATATCCCAAACCTTCTTCACTTCAGAAACACTTTCTTCAAATGCTGCAAATGACCCTGGTGGCTGCTGGAATATATTGTTATATCATCTAGGTAGACAATGACAAACTTATCCTTCTCTCCTACAAATGCTATATCCATAGCTCTCTGAAAGGTTGCTCCAACATTCATCAGTCAAAAAGGCATCTTGGAATACATAAAATTGCCCCAAGGAGTGGTGAATGTAGTCTTCTCTTGATCATATGGATGTACAACAACTTGGTTATACCCTGAAAACCCATCCAACAAAGACATGACTTTGGCTCTTGAGACTTTCTGCAACAAATGCTCCATCTTGGGTAGAGGATAATTGTCCTTCCTAGAGCATTTTTTCAAGTTCCTGAAATCAACACAGAGCCTGATTTCTCCACTTTTCTTCCTCACCACCACTAAGTTGGCTACCCATTTTGAATATCTCAGAGGAACTATGATTTTGGCAGCCAACAACTACTTGATTTCTTTTTCAATCATGGGAAGGAGTAGAGGATTTATGGGTCTCAACTTCTGTTTGAAAGGAATGGTGTCTTTCTCCAATGGGATCTTATGCTGGATGATATTCTTGTTATACATTTTGAGGTCACTATATTCTCAGGCAAAGACATCAGCGAACTACTTCATCAAAATGCAGTATTCAGAACTTTGGGTAGAAGACAACTGGGTGGACAAATTTATATACTTTGGATGATCTGGACTTCCTATGTTATGTCTATGGACTACAGTCTGATCTTCTTTTTGGGTAGCCTTATAAGGCACATCATTCTGGTCAAACAGTTTCTCCAGGGGAACTAGGACTTTAGGTATATAATTTCTAGGCAACTGAACAATGTTGTCTTGACCAATTTTGTTCTTTAGCTGGGGCTGGGGGCTTTCCTCTAAGGTTTCATTCTCTTGATCAATTTGCATTTTAGAAAATTCATCAATGACTTGTAAAAACCTATTTACTTCATCATCATCCTCAAATAATTTATAGTGGTTGACATTATTAGGCAAGGATGGTCTATATTTTATATGGAATTCGTAAACTAGTCTTGGGGGCAAGGGAGGAATGAACATGCTAGCAGACACAGCGAGGGAATCATCAAGCTGATTTTTTACTCTAGGAATGTATGAGATACAAAAACTATCAAAGGATTCTTTGAGTCTCCATACCTCATCTTTGTATGCTTTCAACCTTGGGTTCCTTTCTTGGAACGTTTTGTTCAGTTGCTGAATGATGATATCATCATCTCCAAACACCTTTATGTCTCTGATCCCTCTATCTTTGGAAGCATTTAAGCCCAATATTAGAGCCTCATACTCTGCTATATTTTTGGTTACCTGAAAAGTCAGCTTAAAAGACAGATGTGTGCTTTCTTGCTTTGGAGATACCAACACCACTCCTGCTCCTGCAGTTTCCCTTTAACATGCTCCATCAAAGAACATATCCCAAACCTGATCTCCTTCTTCTTCCATGGCCTATCCTACTGGTTTCTTGAGCTGCACCGAGGCCCTCTGGGATTCATCAATTTGGAGAATACATGCTCCAAAATCAGTGTCCATAACATAAATGGGATGATTGTTAGGTAAACTTGACTTATGATAGAGTCAAAGTTGACTAGGTTAAACAGTGATGGTTTTGGGGCACATGGTATTGTGCATTCATAGTATTTTGTTTGTGGTATTACATGTAATGGAGCTTATAAAAGGCTGGAAGGAGTTCATTGTAATGAAAAGGCCTGGAGGTGAGCAGTGAAGGCTCACTTGGCTGGATTGGTCAGGGTTTTGGCCAAGGATAATGAAATTTCATTATGATTGGGTTTTTCCCCAGATTTGGGGTTTTCCCATATAAACATGTGTGTTTATGTGTTTATGGTTGTCGCTAGTTATTCTTATATATATTCCTCTCAGTATTTATTTATGTTATGCTGTAAATTTCTTAACAATTGGTATCGGATCCATGGTCCAGGGTTTGGGCTTTGGATGGATGCTTTGCAACGAAGAATTTACTTTGGCATGATGGATAGAAACATCAGCACATAGTTGTTGTTATTACTCATGCGATAACTATTGAAAATTGCGGTTGTAGATCGCATTAAAGAGCTAATTGAATTTAGATTTGGTATGAATATGGATTAATGATGTGGTCAGGACCTGCGGGTTTTGGTTTTTGTGATTTATCTGAAGAAGCCCATTCAGGATGCAATCAAGCTCCAAGATGAATGAATTGTCAAATATGGGAAGCGATCGGCATGTTGGTCGTGTCTTTAATGGATTCTGACTATTAGTGCTCTCACGATGTTCTGGATCGAAGGCCATTGTATCGTGCTACTGATTCCAAGAAGGGGTTGGCGCGTGTCCAGATGGGCTAGATCGTGATTTGGTTCGAGGCGATGGAGTAGTTGGTTTCGGGCCCGGTGATAAGCCCATGATTGAGGTTGATTACAAGGCAGAGAGAAAGCAATTTGCGCCAGCGGAGATTTCTTCGATGGTGCTCACCAAGATGAAGGAGATTGTGGAGGCGTATTTGGGACAGGTGGTGAAGAACGCCGTAATTACTGTTCCTACCTATTTCAATGACTCACAGAAGCAGGATACTAAGGATGCTGGGATTCGACCTTCCGACGCCGAGGTGAAGCAAGATGTCGAGGAATTTTGACAAAGACAGACAATTTACCACAGACAAGATGGGCAAACATCTTTCTAACCTGGGGTTGGATCCTTTGGCAGCAATAGAGAGAGCTCGGAGCAGATCTGTGTCTCGACGAGGTCGTAAGTGAGAAAGGTCAAGTGGCATGGAAGAGAACACAGATGCTATGGATATAGATTAAACAAACAAGAAGCATCGCATGTTATCACACCCCAGATCCAGATCAAGGCCTCCTGGTGAAGTCATCTCAGGCGAGGGTTTCAAGGATTCATCTCAGAAATTAACAACAGTTAAACTTGGCAAGAAGGCAGCAAAGAAACAAAACAAGGATGCCCACAATTAAGAGAGGATGGATTAGAATAGCAGCAGCAATAAACAAAAAAAATTAATAAAGTCAAAATTATTGCATGTAAATGGGCATACTACTATAAGACCTAGTAAGGCATGTGTACCCCTTGGTGATCACCGGTAAAGTCTGGGTTAGACCTAGGTGACAGGGGGATGTCGGATTAATAATACCCTAGGTAGAAACTCTGAGGGGGGTAAGAGCTAGAGTGAGCAGGATTGTCTCACTTAGCAGGTTTGGCTGGAGTTAGTCAAGGAACCCCAAGTCAAGTTTAAGAGGGGAATTGTTAGGTAAACTTGACTTATGATAGAGTCAAAGTTGACTAGGTTAAACAGTGATGGTTTTGGGGCACATGGTATTGTGCATTCATAGTATTCTGCTTGTGGTATTATATGTAATAGAGCTTATAAAAGGCTGGAAGGAGTTCATTGTAATGAAAAGGCCTGGAGGTGAGCGGTGAAGGCTCACTTGGCCGGATTGGTCAGGGTTTTGGCCAAGGATAATGAAATTTCACTATGATTGGGTTTTTCCCTGGATTTGGGGTTTTCCCATATAAACATGAGTGTTTATGGTTGTCGCTAGTTATTCTTATATATATTCCTCTCAGTATTTATTTATGTTATGCTGTAAATTTCTTAACAATGATTAGTGGGATTTTTCTCATCACTGATGATATAGGCTAGCTAGGCTTCCCTATACAGTCTTTTGCTTTCTCCTACAAAAACTGGGATGATGGCATAAGATAAATCATTTTGTAATGTCCCACCCAACCTCTTAATCCACCGTCTGGAAAGTAGCATACCAAACTTAGGGGGGACATCTGCTACCACAATGTTCATCATCATGATATTCATGGGTAGCTGAGTTAGGGTGATGGCTAAATTTTTGACTAATCCCAGACATTTTAGCTTCCTCGAATCAAAGGAGAATAAATCATGATAAGGTCTAGTGATGTCAAGGCCTAACTCTTCCATGACAGCTTTGGGCATCAGATTATGGCTGGCACCGGTGTCCAGCAAACAATTATGGAGGGTTTTGTCATAAATGGTCAAGGAGACATAAAACGATGGGGAGCTATTATCAGAGGGTTCGGTCATTGGGCTAGGCACAACTGCAAGCTTATCATCTTGTAAATTCACATAATCGTTGGAGGCTTGTGAGGTTTTTAGCTCAAGGGCATCAAGAATAATCTTTCTAAAGACCTCACTCTTTGCAAGTTCTATCAGAGGTACACATATTTTTAACTTCTGGACTTCTGATTCAAAACTAAAAGGGGAAGGGGACTTGTCAGGGCCTCTTACCTCTTGAGCTGGTGCTTTGAGGATGACTGGATTTGCTACTGGTTTTTTTGTTTGCTGGTTTGCTGCTCTATGGGGACAACAAATTTTTGGGCAGTGTTACACAACAATTTGTCACCGTTTGTCACCGTCCCTGTTACCCCTCACCTGCACACTGGAGGACTCATTACGGGACCTGTGAGAAGTGACATGACCTGAAACCACTTGCATTATATTCCTTTAAGTATGAGCTTCATTTGCCCTGAAGAAATCTCCTGCAAAATATTCATGAAAACAGCTCTTTTTGCATTAGCGCGGGTTCACAGTTCACTGCCCGCGCCAATGAAGGAAATCCTCTATAAAGGGCGCGCCATTGGCGCTCTGTCCCAGAGTCGCACTCGTGCCAACCGAATTGAGTAAATTTTTCAACGACCAAACTCCTAAAGGTTCTCTTCGACCCATTCACCAACTGAATCTATGTTGAGCTCGGATGGTTTGGCTTCGAATCTCCATAGAAGGGAAAGTGGTTTGCCACCTTTCATGGAAGTTTCCAAGTGATAAAGCCAATCCCATGAATAATGTGGTTGATCCTATCTCTTTCCCTATCTATCTATAAAAGCTTGCCTCTATGCCTTGAGCAAGCTAGTTACAATAGTTACAGTCATAATAGTCAGTAGTTCCAGGAGTTCAAGAGTTTGAAGCTGCAAGAGCCTTCTTTGCACCCATAAGGCCAAATCTAAGTAAGGAGATTCTTGTCACCCAAAGAGAGAGAGGCTTGTCCCTCATCCCAACAAGCTTTGCAAGACTTGTGTAGCTGACTGCCCAGGCAAAGGAGGATTTGACGTCAGAACAATGGTTGTATTCTTCTTTGTTATTCATTAATAATAGATGACTATCATTATGCTTCCACTCTCATTGTCTTATGTTTGATGTTGAGTTATATCTTTTCTGACCGATATATAATTGCATCTACTAGATTTTACGCTTGTTTTCGTGGTGTTCTTTGCGTGTGAAGGTATCCTATCACGGAGATCGTGTGGATCGTGACTGGACAAAGCAAAGGAACGAAGGCGACATCTCTTCGACGAACACTAGTGTTGGAATCCAAGTAGGTTCTCACCATCTACTTTGTATTTGCAATTAGGAACTTGCATGGTAGCATTGTGTGATTGTTGCTAGACCCAGTCTGGGCTAGTAGGGATCATCTCTATCTGCAGAGAGGATTTACCTCCACAACAATTTGGCAACTCTGCTGGGGAGATCTTGTTGTTTGATTTGTAAACTTTAGACGAAGCCTGAAGTACGGCCAGGTAGCCTTCGAAACGCTATTGCTTTGCATTAGTGAAGTAGATCAGCACCACTTCAGTCAATCTCCGGTTTGGTTTATGAACTAAACAACTTGGAGTTTGTCTTGTCTCTTTGGTTTTTCTTGATTTTGATTGCTTAGATAGCTTTCTGGGTCGAATTTCTTGCTGTTTCTTACTTCTTGGTTTGCCTAGATACTGTTCTCAAGCCCTGGGTCACCTGCTTTTGTTTTGATTTAAGTTAACTTGATTAGCGCGCTTTTTAGCCTAACAGTCGCGCTATTGGCGCAAGTTGCTCAAAGACAACCTGCGCCAATCCTATAAAGGCGCGAGTTGCAGCCTGACAGTCACGCCAGGCCTGTCAACTTTTCAAGTTCGCTTGTCCTTAAGCCCTTTGAGCTTGTATTTGTGTCTAGCTGTGTCTTTTTCAATTACTGGAGTGTGTTTGACACTGATTTGACTGGTTTTAGACCTTCATCATTCGGGTGTTTGCTTTTTTCTATCGGTTTCACATCTTAGCCCTAGGGCATCTAGTGGCTTTGTGCGTCGAGCCTCCCGGAGGTGTTTTGTGTTCTTTGATCACCCGGTCAACATTGTGGTTATTCCTTTGCATTTGCTCAGTAGTTGTCAAAGTTTTTTTTCTTGTTATTCAAGTGATTTGTTTCTTTATCGCTTGGGTTTCTCTTGGCTTCGTTTGAGCTTAGATCACATGGCTCATTGAAGTCTTTGGTGTTTTTCTTCGTTTTGAAGGACTGCCTTGGTATTTCGGGGACTTGATTGTATTTTCATTGAGTGAAATTTGTCTTTTTACTCTTTGTTATTATCTCTCAAAATTTGTTTTGCGCACTTTGCCATTGAAAAAAGGAAAACGAATAATCTTTGTTGCGCTGCATTAGTTAATTGAAATTAGAAGCTTTTCATTGATTAAGTGATTTAAAATAAAAGAAAAGTTTCGTTTATTCGTCATTAGCTGCATCAAAGTGATTCGTGCTTGTTTGTGGTCGTTTTGTTTGAAAAATCCTTGACTCTCTCGTAGTTAGCATTCATCGAACGAAATGATGTTCTTTGGCATATAGCTTGCATTTAGGGAATTGTGAGAGATTACATACGGTAGGACCTGGAAATCAAAACTTAATCAAAGATCAACCATAAAATGAACTGAATGAACTTAAAAATGCATTGGAACATAACGCTCACTGATTAGAGGTCTAGGCTAGAGACGTGCTCCAGCGTCATTAAACCTAGTCACTGTTGTTTCACACTACGGTTGGGTGATTCCTCCTTTTGTGACTCGATAGTGGTCAAGCACGGATTTGAGCTCCCACGTATCGTCGCGTATATAGGGGAGACCCCACTAGGTTATCATCCTTTATCCATAGGAAGCCGTGCCTGCCGCCTTACAAGCCGTAACGCATCGAACACAACATTCAGGAAGATTGACTGCCGTACGGGAAGTCCTTGGTTTTCATATGACTGCCAAGGTGTATATGCAGTTTTACAGATTTGTTTGGTAAACCCTTTGCCTAGTCTCTCCAGAGTAGTCACTTTTGATCCTTTTCAGACTCCTTAAAAGAAAAGGCTCACTTGAGCAGTTTGTCACTTCGGGCTCACAAAACATTCGGAGGCGACTAGAGTCACCTTTTTGTCATTTTCTCGACTCTTAAAACATGAAAAGGTCAAGTTGTGTCCTTGCGTCTTAAAATTCATTTGGCCACGATAAACATTACCTGGTTAGATCTTGTGCGCGTTAGCTTGGGTAGGTTTCTTTTTCGATGGCAACTTTTCCGGGGTTCACCAACCCAGCGATCCCTTCTGACGGGAACCCTGGTCACTTCCCTCCTTTTGGGAATGTTGGTGCTCCTTACATGGCAACGTTGTCCCTCCCAGGGTTAACTGTTGGGTTGCTTGTTTGGTTGTTCTCAACCTCTTTGGTCCCTACCGTATCAACTACTGGTCAATCAGTCCCTCCACTTGAACAACATCATGTTGATTCTAAGGTGGGCCTCTCCCCTTCTACGCCTACTTCTACGTCCTCATCTTCTACTGCGCCTGGTGAAAGTCTCGATTCTAGTAACCCGGTGGCTAAGAAGAAGAAGGTTCCTAAAGGAGAGGTTACAAGTGCGGCTACTCCCTCGAGTACACCTGAAGTCGGGCCCCCTTCTGCTCCTCCGCAGAAGGTCAAGTTTCCTTGTCGATTATGCAAGGAGGACCATCTTCTTCATGATTGTCCTGGCATTCCCAGGGTACTAGAAGTATGGTCTCACGATCTGGCCTGCCCCTCATCGTCCACTGAGACTCACGACGATGTTCCCCTATCGACTCACGAAGGTAAGGAGAAAGGGAATATTCGAATCCCCTGTAGACTTTGTGAAGGAAATCATCCCCTTCACCTTTGTCCACTCATGGATAAAGCCTCCGTTGTCTTGGAAAGTCTTACAGCTCCTTCACCCCAACTTCCCGTTGGTTATCAACGTCTCTCTGCAGCTGCAGATCATCCCCCTGCTGACAAAGAGATTGCTTCAAATTCTTCTCTTGTCCAGGCCCCTCTTCCCAAACCCGGCTGTCCCCAGCCTGTTCCAAACCAACCATTGGTCAGAAAGAGTGTCGACTCGAGTCCGCCGCTCGCTCACTCCGTTTCGGAAGAGAATCACGCCCATGTTCTTCTCGTCTCTTCAGATTCTCCTGAGTCCCAAAATGACTCTCCTAACCCAGCTGCTCCCGAAGGTTCTCCTTCGGTTCCTTTAGCGCATGGGGGCAATCATACGATTCCCCCACCAAGTAGTCTGGTCGCTTCCTTTGATTGGAATCGCCTGATCACCGGTCGCCTTCCATCCCATATGCCTTTCCAGATCACAGTACATGCCTGTGCTAAGGCAGTACCTGGCACTGTTTTGGATGAAGGGGCGTCTATCATTCTTATGCCGTACACTACTTGGCAAGCTTTAGGTTCCCCGCAGCTTGGGCCAGTCACTCAGAATCTGTTGGCCTTTGACGGAGGAGCCTATCCATCTCTAGGAGTTCTCCCGAAGTTCCCTATTACTTTGGGAGGCAAAACTGTCTATATAGATGTCTTGGTTACCCAAGGTGTTTTAGAATTTAGTCTTCTCCTTGGTCGCGACTATGTTTATGCCATGGGGGCCCTCATTTCTTCGCTTCTTCGTGTGGTTTTCTTTCCACACGATGGAAGAATTGTGACTATCGATCAAATTTCATTGGTTAGTCCCCCGATGCCTCCTGCGCCGTTGTCGTCCCCTCCTAGTTTTCATCCACCAGTTGCATCTACCCCACCACAGATCAACTACGTGTCCACCTATCCCATGCCTGGATCCAGTGATGCTGCCATCGTGCATAGTGTCCTGGAGGCATTGGGCCCTGACTTCCAAGATGTTTCCCTTCCACCGGGAGTGGCAATCTTGGAAGCCCCGACTTTTTATTCATTATGATGAAGTTCTGGTCGGAGCATAGTTCCTTTCCTATCTCAAGCTCCTTAAAAAATGAACCTGGATCTGGTGGAGCATAGTTCATTTCCCTGTGTCAAGCTCCTTAAGAAATGAAACTAGGTGCCGGAGCACAGTTCCTTGTCTTGTGTCAAGCTCCTTAAAAATGAAACAAAGTGTCTGGAGCATAGTTCCTTTCCGGTGTCAAGCTCCTTAAAAATGAAACTAGGTTTGGTGGAGCATAGTTCCTTTCCGGTGTCAAGCTCCTTAAAAAATGAAACTAGGTTTGGTCGGAGCATAGTTCACTTTCCTATGTCAAGCTCCTTAAAAAATGAAACAAGGTGCTCGAGGATAGTTTTGATCTTGTGGCAACCTCGTTAAAAAATGAAACCCATGTGCCGATCATAGTTCTTGATCTTTTGTCAAGCTCGTTAAAAAATGAAACGATTCTCCCTTTCCCAATCGAGTCTTTTGATAAAGATCTCGTAAAATACCAGTCGAGTCTTTCCAAGATCTCGAAAGTGAACCTTCATTCCATCCACTGTGTTGAATGCAATGAAGCTTGGGGGGCATGTACCTCATTTTGCGTCATTATGCTGGGGGCATGCGAACTTATAACAAGCATAGTTTTTCGTTTCAAGCTTGTGTAAACATGAAACCGAATCCAAGCAAAGTTCTCCATGGTTCAAGCTTGTGTAAAAATGAACCCATACCTGATTTACATCTCGTGATTGCCATTTATCCACTAAATTCTATTAGATGAGCCTTGGTTGTTTCATTCCATTGCTACCTTCTCTTTGGCCAATCATATGCTCTCACTTGGTTGTTTTTCCTTTCCTAAGGAGCCGCAGCGATGAGTGGTTTTATTAGCCAGCCTCTTGACCATTACATGTTTTGAGCAGTTCCACCATTGCCAGAACCAGTTGCTACCCTTCATACCACTCGTTCCTCTAGGATGAGTCACCTTTAAGCTCTTTTTTGACTCGTAAAATATGAAAAGATTGCCGAGTATTTTCCCTTTTTGACTCGTTAAAGAGAATAAAAATGGAGGTCTACTTTTAGCTCTTTTCCGACCATTTAAAGATGAAAAGATTGCCGAGTTACCCCTCTTGACTCGTTAAACGTAAATAAGAGGCGGTTGTCTTTAAACCCTTTTCTGACCGTGTAAACACAAAAAGATCGTCGGACCCTCGTCGTTTAAGGTTCGTTAATGGTCACGAAACGACGTGATGTTGATCGCTTTTTTACTTTTTCAGATCGATGTCACTATAAATGAAAAGTACTCCTCGATCGTAATGGTCGGGCGGTTCTTTCGAGCATTGTTTTATACTTTTTCAGGCTCAGGAGACACAACTTTATGAAAAAGGATCCCCCTGGAGTTTTTCTTTTTGCTATCTTTTCAGACTCTCTAAATAGGAAAAGACGTCGAGTTTTTCCTTTGTCAGGCTCGTTAAAACTTAATGACATCAGATTCCGTCGTAATGACGCTCACAAGCATATGCTACCACCGTCAAGCTTGATAAAAATAACTGGGGTACTCACCAGAAATGGTGGGGAAAATGGATCCATAATTGTCGTCGTGTTGGCAGTATGTCGCTCTTGAACATGGCACTCGTCTGCATTCGTGTCAGGGTGGGGACATCTCATCTTGTTTTACACTAGCCTCCATGGGTTTGGGTTATCCTATTCGGCCTCTCATCTGCTCATTGCCTTGTCACCATGACCTTTGCTCATTTGATGTCAAATACTGCCAAATCCACTGTCGTGCCGCCGATATGTTCAAGAGAAGTTGACCTCTGCATCAATACCACCTCCTCTGATACCTCACATAATTTTGCATCACCACAACATCTTTCCTCTGTCTCGTGTCAATGATGTGGGAAGCACTATGGCCGACCTTTGATCAAGTTCGCTTCCTGTCGACTTCAGCTCATTATCCAGGAAGCTGATCTAGAGACTCCCTTCAGTGCCTTGGAGCCTGCATCCCTCAATGGCAGGTTCTTCGTGTTCGACGAGAGGTTTTTATCATTGGCCTCTGATCGAATGATTCTACGGGTGTTCGATGACAGCTCATTCATTCACACGCCATAGATTGTACCTATAGTACCTTGAGGGGCATTGTCATTATTGGTGGTACCTCTCATGTCTGTTAACAGTTTTCATTATTGACTGGTAATAAGATGATGTTCATGCATGTTCGACTTCAACTCATACATTCGCATGCTTGAACTTGTACTCTGTACGGGTCAAGATGGAGCGCAAGACCCTGGATTTTTTCTATTGAGATCCAGGCTGCGATTTGTGGATTATTACGATTATTACATGACTCATTTACTGGATGGCTGCGACCATGCCTGAGTCTATTTATCGATCCTCCCCGGATGGCTGCGTCCATACCTTGGATCTAGATTATTCTGTACTCTGTTATGGATGGCTGCGCCCATACCACACATATATCATGTACTTGAGATATCAGTTGTACTTCTTTATGCAGGTTCTCCAGTGGCTGTGTTTTCAGTTACGCATTTTCTTGTAAAGCATTTCACCCCTCTCTCTCTCGGGCCTCATGCTTTAGGGGGCATCTGTTACACATCAATTTGTCACCATTTGTCACCGTCCCTATTACCCCTCACCTGCACACTGGAGGACTCATTCCGGGACCTGTGAGAAGTGACATGACCTGAAACCACTTGCATTATATTCGTTTAAGTATGAGCTTCATTTGCCCTGAAGACATCTCCTGCAAAATATTCATGAAAACAACTCTTTTTGCATTAGCGCGGGTTCACAGTTCACTGCCCGTGCCAATGAAGGAAATACTCTATAAAGGGCGCGCCATTGGCACTCTGTCCCATAGTCGCACTCGTGCCAACCGAATTGAGTAAAGTTTTCAACAACCAAACTCCCGAAGGTTCTCTTCGACCCATTCACCAACTGAATCTATGTTGAGCTAGGATGGTTTGGCTTCGAATCTCCATAGAAGGGAAAGTGGTTTGCCACCTTTCATGGAAGTTTCCAAGTGATAAAGCCAATCCCATGAATAATGTGGTTGATCCTATCTCTTTCCCTCTCTATCTATAAAAGCTTGCCTCTATGCCTTGAGCAAGCTAGTTACAATAGTTACAGTCATAATAGTCAGTAGTTCCAGGAGTTCAAGAGTTTGAAGCTGCAAGAGCCTTCTTTGCACCCATAAGTGTTGTGGGGAAAAGTATCCGATGCGGATGACCCTATCCCTACTCTAAAGGTGACAGTCTTTAGCAACAACTGAAAGTAAAGCTTTGATGTTTTCCTTTATGAAAGTATAGAGAGAAGGATGAAAAGATTAACCAACCTGGTGTCCTTCGCTTAGTTGATCCTTGTCCTCTCTCTTTGTCTCTTGTTCCCAGCTCTTTGCTCTCTTTGCCGGTCCAGCTACACACAGATCCTGCACAAAACAAGAGAGGAAACTACAAGATACATGTACTCATAACTGATGCATGGATTAGAGTGAATCAAATATACAAGTAAATACAATCCATCAATGTAATACAAGTATATAGGAGAACATGCAAAACTTTATTGATAGAAGTAACAGGGTTCTGAGAAGGTTACAACCAATGATGGCTCCAATCCAGCAGCACCTCCCCAGCAGCAAGAACTCTCCTCTTCACCTCTAGTAAAACAATCACCCAATAGCTCTAACTGTAATCCAACAGCACCTCCTTGCTTTACACAAAATTCCAGCCTCCTTAGACCTCATAGAAGAGCTCTATATATAGGAGAGAAGAAGAGAGGATGAGTCAGCTTGAGGCTGGCATAGAGCTGACTAGTGTCCTCTCCCTCTTCAGTTAATCTTCAGTTCTTAAGTCCACTTGGAGATCCTTGCTTACACATGGTGATCAAGTACCTCTTACTCATCACAGGGCGAATCTCATGAACCAAGTGTCAGTTTGGAAGCTTCCTGGGCAGTTGACACCTTGCAGAATGACTGTGCCACTTGGCCAATCTCGCCCAGCGCAGGTAGCCTTCATTAGATTTGACTTCCAGCGCAGGTACAAGGAGGAGCAGTTGCATTCCAACGCAGATGCTCAGTGGAGCAGCTGACATGATCCAAAATAAGCCTGTTTTGAAGTGTTTTCAGGTGGAGAACTGATTGGAAGTGTTGTTGTTTGATGACCTTGTTCTTTTAGGGGTAAGAACAACATGTTTAGGGACTGAGGATCCCTGTGATTATTGACATTTCATGCTCCATGATGCGAGGCACAAAAATGTCTATAAAAGTTGCCCCCGAAAGTATGAGGCCGTTTATCGGGTGAAATGCTTTATCTAGAGGGTCCGAAGTTCATTCCAGTGCTGAGGAGGCGCCCTGTAATACAATACAATACAATACATTATTTTTCATTCTATTTTCATGATCTAGCTGAGGCGGGCATTCCCATGCTCAGCTTTTATAAATACATTTTGGTACATATGACAGACGATCGTCTGAAGGTAGACTGATAATTTTCTGCTAAAATTATCATCCTTTGAATAGGATGATCATCTGTTGCAATGATGTACATGACAAATGCTTTTATATTTCCTGAATATATATCGCAGCCCAGATGGATGGAACTAGATCCGGGGTCTTCAAACTCGTTTGATCTTCACTCTAAGTACAAGTCGATCCATGTGAGAATTGCGCTGAAGTCGAACACGGAAAGACATCGCTTGATTACCGGTCAATAATGAAAACCGTTAACAAGCGCGAGAGGAATCACCAATAATGACGATGATCCTCAAGGTACTGCAGTACAATTCACGTGGCGTGAATAAAGGACTTGGCGTCGAACGCCACGCAAAATCTTCTGGTCGAAGGTCATTGATGTATACCTGTCGCCGGAAGTGAGAAACTTGCCATTGAGGCATGCAAGCTTCAAAGTACTGATGGGGGTGTTCCTAGATCAACTTCTTGGATAATGAGCTGAAGTCGACAAGAAGCGATCCGTCAAAGGAGGGCCTTAATGAATCCCACATCAATGACATGGAACGGAGCTAATGACTTTAGTGGAGGTGAAAACAAACTGTGATATATGATTCAGGGTGGCGATCATGAATGAATGAAGGATAATGTATGGCAGTGGATGGGACACGGTTGACACTTTCAGAATGACCCCTCTTGAACATATAACGACACTGATGCGATGGATTGGTAGCATTACCCCAAATGTGGATGGTTTGGCGAGGACCATGGTGATGAGACCGGTGAATGAAACAACCCAACCCGATGTGGTACGGAGGAAAAGTGTCATGTTCAAGAGTGACTTGCTACCATTAAACTTTGATGTTCTCCCAATTTTTCCCCAGTCATTTCTGACCAGTACCTCTTTATTTTTGTCAAGCTTGAGGAGGATAACATATGCTTGTTCTATAACCTGCCCTTCGGGCAAGCCCATCGCTATGATTTAACGAGCCTAGCGATAGGGAAACTCGTTCTCGTCTAAAGACAAGTTTGTCGCTATTTAATCATTTTAACGAGTCTAACGACAAGGAAAACTCGGTCCTTTTCAGTTTTAGAGAGTCTGAAAAGGTACAGAAAGTTAACTCCGTAATTCCTTTTTCGTCAGCAAATCCCTTAAGTCCGAAAAAGTATAAAACAATACAGAAGGGATGGCTGTTCGGTACTTTTAACGAGCCGAACAAGACAAGCACTCGATCCTTTTGTGCAATAATCCCTCAGGTCCAAAAAGATTAAAATTTAGAGGAGGGATAGCGTTCCGGTCATTTAACGAGCTGGAAGGCCAAAACTCGGCAAACTTTTCATATTTTACGAGTCAGTGAAAAGAGCTGAAAGAAGACTCGTCTTTTGAGGAACGAGTGATAAACAGGGATAGCATCAGATTCCAGGTACAGGTTGGAATTTTCCAATCACGGCAGTGTTACGAGGATGGCTAGGTGGAATCACTCTTCGCAGCTGTTTCTCAAAAGAGGTAAACACACAAATGGAAGTGAATAACCGGCCAAATGAACGGTGGAGGTGATGGATGACAACACGATCAAGGTTCTTATGGCTAATGAATTTACGATCTCAAAAGGTTATTTACCGGTTCATTTTTTCATGAGCTTGAACTCTGGGGGAAACTTTTGCTCACACTTTTCTATTTTTTAACGAGCATAGATTCAGTCATAAAACTGCTCGAATTTTGCGTTTATTTTTTAATGAGCATGAACTATATGCTAAAACTGCTCGATATACCAGTCATAAAAAGAACGCTTCCCGTAAGGACCAATTTTTATAGAGCTTATGCCTTACCACAGCTATGCTCACTTTGGCAAATTTTACTTCTGCCCCACAGGCTTCTTTCATGTAAGTTTGGAAACGGCTAATCTTAAAACCAGATTAATAACCGCCCCTAGCTTGCACTCCAGAAGGTTTGCATGCCCCCAGGTATAGGATAGAATTTCGAGGTTGCCCCTCCTCTCCCCTACCTCTGCTTTTCTTTGGGTGTTCACAGTTACTTGTCATCTTGCCAATCTAATGCTAACGATACTTGTCTTCTCGTTATTCTAAGGGGTCTTGCCCACTTTTAATAAACAGCTATTTGTGACAATAGAAGAACACTACTCAAAGATAAAACATTGGTATTATTGAGGGAGGCTTGCCTCTTTCTTATTATTCCAAAGACGGTTCGATTTGCTGCCGTAAATCAATCTCTTTCTTCGGCGATGTCTAACGTTGGGTTACTAAAGATGGTGACCACCCGTTGTAGCAATAGAATCTCTTTGAAGGCTGCCCCTGCTTATCCTTCAAAACATTCGTTTTAATGGGCGAGGCTTGAATTCAAAGACGGTTACTACTTGTTACCGCAAACGGTCTTCATCTTCGGTGTCCCTATTACCTAGACAAGGGGAGCGAGAAGCCAATTATCTCACTCACATAACTTTGACAAAAGAATATTATTCCAGAACAACCCCACTTCCTTCCACGGACGGGGTACGGACTAGTCATATTCTTTTGCGGAAATTCTTCCTTATACCCGGGGTTTCTTCTGCCCGAAGCAGACCAGGGTGCATGCCCCCTGGGTCCTAGTCTTTCTTTCCGAATCACTCGCGCTCATCGGGAAGGAGGACCGGGGGTGGAGGCGAATCTTGAGTGAACAGACCATTTAGGAATGGTATTTGACTATTTGCGATGCGAGATCCCGGAAACGAAAGTTGGTCTACGAGCTTGACCACCCTTCCTTCGTGTGGAAAACACATTACTCTAAAGAGTGAGGGGACTATCGCTCCCATGCAATAAATATAGTCCCGCCCAAGGAGTAGGTTATAATCCAAAGGTCTTTGGACGACCATCACGTTCATCTCGACGGTCTTCCCTTTCAATGTAACAGGTACATTGGGGAGGATCCCTAATGGTCGACTGGTTCCTTTATCAAAACCTGAGAGATTTCTCAACTCAGGTAAAAGCGCTGGGGAACCCAGTGCTTTCCAAGCAACAGAGGAAAGGATACTCACAGACGCCCCTTCATCAATGATAGTACCAGCCATGATCATTCTATAGATCTGGACAATGATTCTGAATGGTACACTGGCTGGTAACCGGGGTCTGCCTAGTTGATTCCAATCAAAGGATACAACCAGGTTGCTTGGTGGTGGGACCGAATATATGGCCGGATATGACTCTGATGATGTTCCTTCCTGCGATAAAGGAATGGGCACATTGCCCTGACGCTCATCGGAGTCGGTGCTGATGAAAAGAACCTGGATGGTGTCATCCTTATTCTCTTCAGTGAGGGTGTCGCATGAAGACGACTCTTCGGCGACGGTGTCATTTGAAGACGGGTCTTCAATGACGGAGTCATTGGACGATAGAACCTCTGAAGGAAGAACCGGGTCAACTGCCGTTTCGACCTTTAGACTTTTGTCTGGTCTGGATTCAGTAGGTTCATTCTCAATGACCGACACTTTAGCTGACCACTTGAGCGGGCCAGCTGGATTTTCAACTATCGAGGGATTAGGCACGAGTTTTTGGTATCCAGGAGGAAGTCGTAACGGTGATACCAGACGATCTTCCAAAACTCTCTTTGCCTCATCTAAGAATGGACATTTGTGGATGGCATGATTGCCTTCACACAATAGACAGGGTGATCTTGGTCCCCTTCTTCGTCCTTCACTCTCGTTAGTTGACGGATTGCAATCAACATGACAACCAGAGGTTGATGCTACCGGATTGTGCAACCTTGGGGACCAGTCCCTTAGTATCCGGGGAATACAAGGACAATCACGATGGAAGTGGGTCCCTTTGCAAATGACACATGGCGATTTAGGCCCGGTCGGTGCAGTGTGTGGGTTTTTTTCAGCTTTCTTCTGCTTGCCCCCAGTCGCCTTCGCCAGAGGCTCCTTCTGCTTCTTTTCTCTCTTCTTCTTTTCCTTCTTCTCCTTGGGAGGCTGACTTTTGCCGGCTCTACCTTGCGAAGATGAAGGATCAGAGGAAGTATCATAAGAAGTGGAAGGCTGGTGGGTAGTTCTAGATTGTTCTGACTGTTGATTTGACTGCTCAGGATTAGTGGCGATCTGGACTACATTAGTTGAAAAGAGCCATACAGGGAGGCCGATTGTCAATCCTGGAAGTGACAATGTAGCCATATGAGGCGCACCAACATCTCCCCAAGAGGAGAAGGGATTTGGACTTCCGCCAAGGTTACTTCCTTGGTTGGTGGGCTCCATACTTTTCAACTGAAAGATCAACGTGGGAATAACAGGTGATTATGTTCCGCTTAAAATAAATTTTATTAACGACGCTTTTAGACACAAACTTGCTTTTTCATGTTTTAAGAGTCGAGAAAAAGCTAAAGATGACTCTAGTCGCCTTCGATGTATTAACGAGCCCGAAGTGACAAATGCTCGGTTGGACTTTTTCAGTTATAGAGTTTGAAAAAGGCCAAAAGAAACTGCTCTGGAGATCTAGGCAGAGGGTGTGCCAAACCTTTCGCGAAACCACAGAATACGTTTTACGGTACGGGTGGTCGGTCTTCGTGAATGTTGTGTTCACTGCATCGCGATCAGTAGGGCGGCCGACACGGTTTCCTAAGGATAAAGGATAAAAGCCTATAGGGGTCTCCCAATATACGCGACGGTACGCGGGAGCTCAAGTCCGTGTTAGTGCCACCGACTCTCAGGAGGAATCACCCACCTTCGTAGAGATCGACAGTCACTATGTTTAACGACGCCGGAACACGTCTCTACCTAGACCTCTAGATGTTTGCGTTAAATTCCAAAGCGTTGTTATGTAAATTGAGTTTATTTTAGTGTTGATCTTTCTTAACAGTTTGCCTTTCAGGTTCGCCACGAGATGTATATATACAACTTCCTATATGCAATCTAAGAATGAGAAGCAAATCTTTTCAATCTTTCAACTTTGAAAACCTTAATCTACTTGAGGGAAAAGAAAGACACAACTTTTTCCACAGATCAAAGAACACACACTAAAATGCACATCTTCCTAAATCGTCAAGCATACAGTCAAATGCAAAATGCACAATGCATGTATTTCTTTTCGTTATCCTTAATGTTGATGCTAGACAGAAAGGAAACTGTTGTATAATTTTGAATCTAATTTCAAGTAGAAGTAAACAAGCTTGTCCACAATCAAAAAGACACCTTATGATAGACTTGTTTAAAACACAGGAAATGTATAGATTCAAACCATGAAATGAAAAGCAAACAAACTCAAACAGCCATGAACAGTAATAAAACTAGCTCATAAGATCACAAAGACACTTTTACAGTTCAGGATCTAAGAGGTCACAGCTATACTGGTTCGCTTTTCACAATGGGAAACTGTAACTGAAACAAGAAATACTGAAAGAACATTCACAGTTTCATCACACAACTGAGGTAGAATAATGTCAAGGAGAAGTGGTCTACAGCAAGTACAATGAGCAGCAAGCAATCAGCTAAAACTCAGTGAAAACAGGGCCAAGACACAAAGGGAAAGCTGAGCAAGACAATGGCTAACTGGACCAGCGCAGGTTCTAGTCTGCCAGTTTGACTCTCAGCGCAGTTCCCGAACGGAGTACCTGCGCTGTAATGCAGACTGCCTGTGGACAGCCTGCACTGACTCACGAGAGTTTCGTCTACAAAGAATTCCGGGTCATAAAAAGCTCAAAAATGCACTGTTTTTGCTGAAATAAAAAGCTATAGGTCAAGTACAGGCTAAGGGATGATCAAGAGGATGAAGATCTATCACAAAGAGTAAAGAGTCTTTTGTAGATAGGCTCTTCAAATCTTGAATTTGCTCAACAAATGAGCAAGAGTAGCAGTCCCTCTACTTCGCTTTTGATATAGTCAAAAGCTTTTCGATTTGGTACTCTTTTCTTCAAGAAATGAATAGCAAAATACTACAAACACCAACAAGATACTAGGCTCCCCAGCGGAGTCGCCAGTTTGTTGTGGGGAAAAGTATCCGATGCGGATGACCCTATCCCTACTCTAAAGGTGACAGTCTTTAGCAACAACTGAAAGTAAAGCTTTGATGTTTTCTTTTATGAAAGTACAGAGAGAAGGATGAAAAGATTAACCAACCTGGTGTCCTTCGCTTAGTTGATCCTTGTCCTCTCTCTTTGTCTCTTGTTCCCAGCTCCTTGCTCTCTTTGCCGGTCCAGCTACACACAGATCCTGCACAAAACAAGAGAGGAAACTACAAGATACATGTACTCATAACTGATGCATGGATTAGAGTGAATCAAATATACAAGTAAATACAATCCATCAATGTAATACAAGTATATAGGAGAACATGCAAAACTTTATTGATAGAAGTAACAGGGTTCTGAGAAGGTTACAACCAATGATGGCTCCAATCCAGCAGCACCTCCCCAGCAGCAAGAACTCTCCTCTTCACCTCTAGTAAAACAATCACCCAATAGCTCTAACTGTAATCCAACAGCACCTCCTTGCTTTACACAAAATTCTAGCCTCCTTAGACCTCATAGAAGAGCTCTATATATAGGAGAGAAGAAGAGAGGATGAGTCAGCTTGAGGATGGCATAGAGCTGACTAGTGTCCTCTCCCTCTTCAGTTAATCTTCAGTTCTTAAGTCCACTTGGAGATCCTTGCTTACACATGGTGATCAAGTACCTCTTACTCATCACAAGGCGAATCTCATGAAGCAAGTGTTGGAAATAATACTGAGAGGGGGGGTGAATCAGTATTATCAGATCAATAAAACTTTTCCAATTTCATACTCAGAAACATATACGCGACTTCAGTTAAGTGAATCCGCGTGTACACGCGACTGTGTCTAAAGCAACTAGCGTATATGCAGATATCTTATGATTCAGTTAATCTTATCTTCAGTAAATGCATCAGAACATTATTAAGCAATTTAACAGTAAACAGGTGCAGTATAACAGAACAGAACATCACACAAGAGCCACACACATGAACACCATGATATAAGGTGGAAACCCAATGTGGGTGAAAACCACCTGCTGCAATTTGTCTCTTTCTTCTTTAATGAGAAACTTCTTTTACAATATACTGGTGCAGTCCTTTACCAGTATGCAGGCTACAACCTGCAGAGGGCTACAACCCTCTCTTTCGTTTTCCAACTACTTCTGGAAGGGAGCTACAACCCCCTCAGCTCTTGTACTAGCTGATCCATTTACTAGTACGTAGGTGCTGACCCTACAACCTTCAGGGACCACGTTTCATCAATTTTCAGACTGGATCCAAGAGTACAAAGCAAACATTACCGCAATACAATCATCAACTTATACTTGCATCATAATTCATTAAACAACCCAATACCGAATCACTGAAACCCTGTCATCAAGAACACAGAACCCAAACCAGAATCTAGAACTCTGCAACAACCACCAGAATCAGCAACAACCTGAAATATCAACCCTTATCATGCATACGCTACTTCACTGTACCAAAACCGCGTGTATACGCGCTTTCTCCAAAGGCAACCCGCGTGCAGATCTAGAAATGATTACTTCTGCCTTTGCTGTCAGATCCGACCCTTGCCAAGCGTCCCGAACAGATAACCAGCAATACCAGATCCTCTCACTGCGTCAGACACCCACACACCTATCTTTGCCTAGTGATCTTCTCCTTATATAGCCTTAGGCCTTGTTCAATACCAAGAGCCAAAACCATAGAAACACAATACCATCAACTTCAAAACTAGGGATCGACACGCCCGTCGAGACACAATGGTCCGAAACCATAGGCACAACTTCCAAGGACTAACCGCCATGGACCAAAGGTACTTTTCCACATACACGCGCTTTTTCTGAAGCCAACCTGCGTGTACACGCGACTTGGGCTTAACAAACCTGCGTGTATGAACTTCCTTGGTAAGCTGTACTAGGATCTGTCTTCTGATTAAGTTGCCATTACCTGTACCAACTTCTGAGCATCTATACCAACCTCTGAGTGAGTTGCCATCAAGGACAACACTTGAATCATAATGCCAACAATCTCCCCCTTTGGACTTGATGGCAACCACTACACCAAGTCACTCTCCCCCTTTGACATCAAGGGCAAAGGGCGGACCAAGATATTCTCTTCTTTGGTATACCTTCTGCTGTCCATACTCCCCCTGAGTACTTGCTGAAATCTCCAACTGTGCTCCCCCTTTGTGTATGCCAAAGTGTACCAATCTATCCATCCTGCTCTTGCTGAATTGTGTTGTTCATGCTCCCCTTGACTGTAGGCAAGATCTGCAAAAGATGTTCTTCAAGAAGAACAAGGACTTATACATCATAGAAGACCTTCCTATCACCAAAAGACTCAACATACATTCATCATTCATCCCAGGCATAGTGGGGAAACCAACATAGGCCGTTACATGACCTTGACACCATAAAAAGAGATATCACAAAAGATACATGACATAGAGACGAAATATCTAGACCAAGACTTATGAAAGCCACCAACAACATCATGATCTGTACCATAAGCATCAGCCTGCAATCCCATTCCTAAACAGTAAGATGTATCATTTAGCTTCATAGACTTTATCAACAACTTCTAACCATAATGCCAACAATGCATTATTTGAAGAATATTCTCCCCCTGAGTGTGAGCCAACCATGTCTGAACCATTTCCTGAGTCTGTTCTGCTCCCCCTGAGCCTGAGCCAACCATGACTGAACCTGGGTCTGTTCTGCTGCCCTTTCTCCATATACGCGACTTTGCAGCCTGTAACTCGCGTATATACGCGACTTGTCTTCATTATCTCAGCGTATGCAGGATGGAATACTGAATCTCATCACTTTCAGATTCCCCTGTGTCTGTTATGTCAGCTGACTGAGTTGTCCCACACAATTCCTGCAACTGTGATGATGTATGGTCCCCTTGTCTTGAATTTTGAAATCTGCTCCTGCATTCCCTTGCTTTATGCCCATAGTTGTTGCATGTATAACACCTTATATTTTTCATGTTCCTTCTATCACAATCAATTGCTTTGTGTCCATATGCATTGCAGGCAAAGCAATACCCTCTGAAATACTTGGGATGCGATGATCTTTCTTGAACCATTCTACTTCTGCATCTGGCTGCAACATGTCCAAGATTATGACATACATAACATTCAACATTATTCAGCGGAGGAAATAATCGTCTATCACGTCCATAGTTAGGAGTAAAGGATCTTCCTTGAGGAATTTCTTTCCTTGGTTGTTCCTTGAGCATTTCAGATTTCTCATTAGAGTTTCTTGCCTCACCTTGTGAACTAGATTCACCTTCACCATATTCATGAAAACCAAGACCAGTCTTGATAGCAGGAGATCTTTGACTATTAAGAATATCATCCAAGAATTTAGAACTATCTTGAAATCGTAAGAGCTTATCCTTTTCTTCTAGTTTACCTTTCAAGATATTTACCTCAACCTGATGTTGTTCTTCCTTTTTCAGATACTGCTTCCTTAGGTCTTCTTCAACTTTTCTCCCTTCTTCCACTTGTCGCTTTAGTTTGATCACTTCATGTTCTTGATCTTCAAGATCTTCTTTTAGAGAGAGGATCTTTGATTCAAGTCTCTGAATAGTTGTGCTCTGATCTTTTGCTATATCCTGCAATCTCTCCCTTACCCTGGTTTCTGTTTCCAATAGTTCTTTTAATTTGGCAGCTTCTTCAGTTTCTGCATTCTTCTCTTCATGTGCCATGAGACTTTTAATATCCTCGCTATTATTGGATGAAGCATTCTTCTTCTTGTGCGCCATGAGACTTCTAATATCTTCACTATCATTTAATGAACTTTTAATATGGGAATAATAGCTTCTACCATCTTCTTCATATATCCTTTCTTTGTTATGAGGACATCTAGCAGCATAGTGACCAACTCTACCACATAGAAAACATTTGAAAGGCAGCTTATCTTTGAACCGTCCAGTTCCCCGTTCAAGATTCTTGACAAAATTTACCTCATCTTCTTCCTCTGACACTTCGAATGCGGCCTCTGGTGGTACCTCTTGTCGCATTTCAAAAGCAGTTAAGATCCCGTGAAGCTGTGACATGGTAATTTTCCGCACATTCTCCTTTTCTTCTATGGCAGATACTTTAGAATCAAATTTAGTAGACAGAGATCTCAAAACCTTTTGAACTAAGACAACTTCCTCAAATTCTTCACCCAGATCCCTCATACAATTCACAATCTCATCCATACGCAGGAAATAATTAGCTACGCTTTCATTACTTCGCATCTTAAGAGTTTCATACCGGATTCTGAGAGTTTGAAGCTTCGCTATTTTTACCTGATCATCTCCTTCGTAGCTTGTAACGATTTTGTCCCATATTTCCTTAGCTGATTTGAGATGCATGATCTTCATAAATTCTGATTGAGTCAAAGTACTCAATAGGACATTAACTACTTTGGCATTGAGCTCATATTGCTTTTTCTCTGCTGGATCTGTAGGAGTTGTTGATGGGAATTTGTATCCTCCTTCTACGAGTCCCCAAACTTCTGCTCCAAGAGACTGTAGATATGCAGTGGTTCTTATCTTCCAGTGAGTAAAATTGTTCCCGTCAAAGACTGGTGGCCTGATGTGTGCCTCTCTTTCTGGATTAGCCATTTTGATGGATCTTTTCCTTCAAGCGATCAAGCTTCCTCTGAAGGACCTGCTCTGATACCAATTGTTGGAAATAATACTGAGAGGGGGGGTGAATCAGTATTATCAGATCAATAAAACTTTTCCAATTTCATACTCAGAAACATATACGCGACTTCAGTTAAGTGAATCCGCGTGTACACGCGGCTGTGTCTAAAGCAACTAGCGTATATGCAGATATCTTATGATTCAGTTAATCTTATCTTCAGTAAATGCATCAGAACATTATTAAGCAATTTAACAGTAAACAGGTGCAGTATAACAGAACAGAACATCACACAAGAGCCACACACATGAACACCATGATATAAGGTGGAAACCCAATGTAGGTGAAAACCACCTGCTGCAATTTGTCTCTTTCTTCTTTAATGAGAAACTTCTTTTACAATATACTGGTGCAGTCCTTTACCAGTATGCAGGCTACAACCTGCAGAGGGCTACAACCCTCTCTTTCGTTTTCCAACTACTTCTGGAAGGGAGCTACAACCCCCTCAGCTCTTGTACTAGCTGATCCATTTACTAGTACGTAGGTGCTGACCCTACAACCTTCAGGGACCACGTTTCATCAATTTTCAGACTGGATCCAAGAGTACAAAGCAAACATTACCGCAATACAATCATCAACTTATACTTGCATCATAATTCATTAAACAACCCAATACCGAATCACTGAAACCCTGTCATCAAGAACACAGAACCCAAACCAGAATCTAGAACTCTGCAACAACCACCAGAATCAGCAACAACCTGAAATATCAACCCTTATCATGCATACGCTACTTCACTGTACCAAAACCGCGTGTATACGCGCTTTCTCCAAAGGCAACCCGCGTGCAGATCTAGAAATGATTACTTCTGCCTTTGCTGTCAGATCCGACCCTTGCCAAGCGTCCCGAACAGATAACCAGCAATACCAGATCCTCTCACTGCGTCAGACACCCACACACCTATCTTTGCCTAGTGATCTTCTCCTTATATAGCCTTAGGCCTTGTTCAATACCAAGAGCCAAAACCATAGAAACACAATACCATCAACTTCAAAACTAGGGATCGACACGCCCGTCGAGACACAATGGTCCGAAACCATAGGCACAACTTCCAAGGACTAAGCGCCATGGACCAAAGGTACTTTTCCACATACACGCGCTTTTTCTGAAGCCAACCTGCGTGTACACGCGACTTGGGCTTAACAAACCTGCGTGTATGAACTTCCTTGGTAAGCTGTACTAGGATCTGTCTTCTGATTAAGTTGCCATTACCTGTACCAACTTCTGAGCATCTGTACCAACCTCTGAGTGAGTTGCCATCAAGGACAACACTTGAATCATAATGCCAACACCAAGTGTCAGTTTGGAAGCTTCCTGGGCAGTTGACACCTTGCAGAATGACTGTGCCACTTGGCCAATCTCGCCCAGCGCAGGTAGCCTTCATTAGATTTGACTTCCAGCGCAGGTACAAGGAGGAGCAGTTGCATTCCAGCGTAGATGCTTAGTGGAGCAGCTGACATGATCCAAAATAAGCCTGTTTTGAAGTGTTTTCAGGTGGAGAACTGATTGGAAGTGCTGTTGTTTGATGACCTTGTTCTTTTAGGGGTAAGAACAACATGTTTAGGGACTGAGGATCCCTGTGATTATTGACATTTCATGCTCCATGATGCGAGGCACAAAAATGTCTATAACAATAAGGCCAAATCTAAGTAAGGAGATTCTTGTCACCCAAAGAGAGAGAGGCTTGTCCCTCATCCCAACAAGCTTTGCAAGACTTGTGTAGCTGACTGCCCAGCCAAAGGAGGATTTGACGTCAGAACAATGGTTGTATTCTTCTTTGTTATTCATTAATAATAGATGACTATCATTATGGTTCCACTCTCATTGTCTTATGTTTGATGTTGAGTTATATCTTTTCTGACCGATATATAATTGCATCTACTAGATTTTACACTTGTTTTCGTGGTGTTCTTTGCATGTGCAGGTATCCTATCACGAAGATCATGCGGATCGTGACCAGCCACAGCAAAGGAACAAAGGCGACATCTCTTCGATGAACACTAGCATTGGAATCCAAGTAGGTTCTCACCATCTACTTTGTATTTGCAATTAGGAACTTGCGTGGTAGCATTGTGTGATTGTTGCTAGACCCGGTCTGGGCTAGTAGGGATCGTCTCTATTCGCAGAGAGGCTTTACCTCCACAACAGGCAGGATTTTCTTTGGCATTGCTCGTTCTTGACCTCAAATTATATCTTTGTTGATCTTCAGTCTATAGAATAGCTTCTCTGTCCCACTCTTAGCTGGTCTAGTCTTTGAGTAGTGAATCTTCATAGGCAGTGTTATGCTCCTATACTAATAGGTGTCATATTTCATGATTGACTTGATGAGCTCTGTAATATGTTCATACCTTTTCTTGTTGCAAAGGTTTTCCATATTGTCAAAAAATCAAAAAATTTAAAAAAATGTAAAGAGGGTATACCCTAAAAGAAAAATCAAAGGGTAAAAGAATAAAATGGTCAAAAAAATGAGAAAAAATGAACCCCAAACAAAAATAGACCAGGAAAGTGTGCAAGTCTAAATGCCACTACAATTTCATTTTTTGTAATAAGTAATTGTGTGCAACTTGTTAATCTTATGCCACAATTGATGAAAATTCAAACAGTTTAAGCTTGGCTAGTTCATATTTGAATTTCATGTTTTAGAGATAGAAAATTAAATCTGACCAAACTGTTTAATCTTGGCAGATAAGTAGGCAGGTAGAGTGAATAAAATGAGCTCAAAAATGTAATCTGATCCCTTGGATGTAATAAGGTTAGATTTAGATAGAATTCCATATGTAAAATAAAAAGTGTGAGAAGGTTTTGCCAGTTCAAATGCACCCTAATAAAGAAGAAAAAATGTCAAGCTAAAGTAGGTAGGGTAGGTAGATGATGTTGCAGAATGATACTTGTGATGAAAAATGCTTCTAAATGTGTTGATCTTTACTTTCCTCACCAGTGCAAGGCATACATTACACTTGATGAAATTCAAGCAAGGCAAGAATAAATAACTAACTTCCATTCACATTTTCTCCTAAAGATTTCACTAATTCCCCCTAAAAGTATTAAGGACTTTGAAAATCAAAGGGGCTCAGAGCATTTATTTGACTTTTGGAGGGACCAAACCCTCGGCCCAATGATCTAAAAGCCTAAGTACTCAAAATCATCCATCTATCATTCATTTCATTTCATAAAGTTTGGCCTAAGTAAAAAAACCTATTTTACTTAGGAAATGCATAATATCGCTTGAAAAACCCCTTTTCCCACTTTAGCCTAAGTTTTGAATGTAAATTTATAACATTTTAACTTGGCGCTTATTATCACATTGTTTCATATTAACTTTAACAATTATTATATAACTCCTGAATAAATAAAACCCTTCCCGTATTAGTTAATTATACACAAAACCCCAAATTTTAATATAATCCCACCCCGGTTGAATACAACCATAACTGATGTTTAAAATGGGATTAATGAATTAACTCGTAATTCATTAAAAAATCTAACTTCCCGCTGCTCAAAGGGATTAATTAACCATTCAAGTTAATTAATAACCTACCCATCAACCAATTAAAATGCACCCGATCTCCATAACTCCCTGCCATCTCCAAAGCCTGTCAGCTGTCCAATCGTTGCATTCCCATCCGATGGTCGATGGTGATATCGCGACCGCCCTTCCCACCTTGTTTTAACCCGTGATCACCCTGCAGTTTTCCGCGATACCCCCGCCACGTGTCACTTGCTCCATATGCTCGCTTGCCCTCCGTTCAAAACCGCCTAGCCCCAAAAGCGATGTGATGCTTACCACTTACCACCCTTCCTCATAACGACAACACGTCCCATCACGCTGATGTCATTCGCTTATTAAATGCAAAAAATCCCCACCAAACTGAATTTCATTAAATAAACAATAAAAACGCCAATTCACCATTATCCACTACAAACTGTGCTCCATGAAAACTAATGTTCAGTCAACTGTTTGAGCATTCAGCCCACCACCCGGCCAAGGAACTCCAGTGTCATGCTCTACAGTCTACCAACCAACCTACAAATACACAGTTTTCCTCCTTAATCTAGGTATTTATCCGTTTTACCCTTTAAACCTGCAATTTCAGTTTCCACCAATTATTCTACTAGTGAAAGCCAAAATTCAAGTTAAAGACAGTCTGTAATTACCATAAAAGACCCCAAAGCTATTGTTTAGTCCATTTTTCCACAGAAAGCCCCAATTCAAGTTTGAGTACACAAGAACCAAACATGGAAACTCCCATAGCCCTGGATGTCACGCCCATTTATGCACCCCATAAAGACTTAGATTATCTACCCCTGGCCGACAAAGATTTCCAAATAAAAGATTTATCTAGTGACAGGGACCATCTTCAGGTCTTCTGCCAAGTCAGAGAAAGCTATCTAAACAAGTCTGATATCTTTGGACTGTGGGAATCTAATCTTCCCATGTATTTCCTCCCCTCTGTCTATGTTTTCCCAGAAATAATTCATCATTGTTGTGCCAACTATGACCCTGTCCATAGAGTAGTTATGTCCCCATCCTAGACTGTTATTTTTCCCATAACTGCTAAGTCCATTAATGAAATGATACAGTTCCACTCCACTGAGCCCCTTGCTCCTCTTTCCATGGGTTATCTACTTGAAAAAGCATCTCAATTGCCCACATTAGAGATAAACCGTATTGCTCAGACCTTCATGTTACCAAAGCACCAGCCCAAAGGTCCACCTCCTTATCTGCAAACTTTTTTCACTGACACTGGTGGACTCATTGTTGAAATGATATCCCTGATCATGGGATTCAATTCCAGTGAATATGTTGATGACATCACCTTAGTTTTAATGTCAATCTTTACTCCAGGACAACCCCCTACTATCATATATGACTATGCCACTTTCATTGCCAACAAAATCCATGATCAATTCATAAGTTTGGATAGGGAAGGAGTCTTAAAATATACATATTTTATATACCATCTTTTGTTGTATCATCAGCCACACAACTTTCATTTCCTCATCAGGAAATTGGCCTCAAAAGGAAATCGAAGGTTTGTGATTTTTTGGAGTTCCATCTTTTATAAAACCAGTGAGTCCCCTTACACTTATAATGAGTTCATTGACTGGTTTGTACATCTAGCAACCACTTTATTGATAGGAGTTCCCCCTCCTAGGATCTATGGTGACATGAACAAGATTCTGCAGCTCTCTAAATAGTATAGGATAGGTGACTGGTACCTGTACCAATATTACATAGAAATCAAAATGTATGGGTGTGAACTTTGCCCTTTCAAGTTACCTAAATGTGTGCCCATGAGATTATTTGCACTAGAATATTTTAGACAACTTATAAATGCAGACTTAGTCCATTTTTGTAGCACAAAGAAAAAGGCCCAGCTAAGAATCAAGAACCAGTTAGGCCCTTTTGTCATCAGTTCTAGGGATGCCTGGCAAGAAGCTGAAAAGATTTTAGAAGACCACCTTAGATTGAAGAAAAGTTTCTGGTGGGTGACATATGACCCAAATAGTTTCATATGTGACAGAAGGACAAAAAACAGGCTATCAGTTTATATACATCATAGGATCCTAGAAATTGAATAGTTTGCAAATCAGGATGAATGGGTAGAAGGGACCTTAATAGAAGAGATTAGTGAGCAGGAAAAGATGGAAATTGCTATGAGAAATCTTGAGAAATCCCTTGACCTGGATTCTTTTGGGCAGGTATTTTTCAAGCTATCTCAAGGGCCAGAAAGGGGGGCATCCACTGCTAGAACTTCTCAACAGCCTCCACCAGAAGTCAACAAACCAGCCAGAGGCACACCTAAATGGAAGGAAGTAGAGACCACAGAACAGTCCACAATGGCAGATTAGCCTAGAAAGTCCAAAGAACAGGGTCAAGAACCAACTCCTCCACCTCAAACTAAAACAGTAGAAACTCCAGCATTGCAAACTCCTCTAAATGAGGAAAGAGGCAAAAAGAGGGACAAGGAAACCACTACTCCTGCCAGTGGACCCATGGAGCAACCTGGGACTAAAAGACAAAGATTGAATCCTCTGTCCGAAGAGGAAATGATGAAAGAGACTATAGACAGCCATAGAGAAGAAATGGCAGTGAGCCAACGAACTGCTCTATTGGGAGAAACATCTCTAAGCTCACAAAGGCAGGAGCTAGAAAGACAGCACAGTGTAGAAGTATCATCCACTAGACCACAAAGCAAACAGGCCTCAGACATTAAGAAGACATTTATAGAGATGAAAGCCAGGAATGATCTAGTGAGGCTTCAAATTTACAATCAGTATCTGAAGATGGCCCCGTCAAACCAACAGAGATTGATGTCAGCTTATGATATTAAAGAAGGCAAAATGATAATGAGTTATTTTAAGCCAAAGGTGCAACAACCCTAGTCAACAAAAGATTTCATCAGAACAAATTTGGAGGTCCTAGCCAAAGATATTCATCCTATGGACTAGATTGAACTTCACAAGCAAACTGGGGAGATGGTCTATTCCACACTGATTGAAAAAGCAGTCTTAAAATACAACTGTTCAACTTCACTTGGAAAAAGCCTCTTCCCTATCCATGGATAACAGAATAAAATCATTAGAAGAGATCATCATTGGATTAGGACATGATCCCCAAGATGCTAAAGGCATACAGGCTTTTATCAAGAAGAAAGAAGAGGAGATTGATACCATGTGGAAACAACTGAAATTGCCTCCTTCAAGGCATCCTCAGACAACAGAAGTTGTACAACAAAAATCATAAGAAGATATGATAGACCTGCTCCTGAAACTTAATGAGAGATTGAATGATACAGAGCAGGCATTAGAGAAAGCACTGAAGGAAAAGGAGGGAGAGTCAACCTCCCAGCCTCCTGAAGTAATTCCTACAGGTACATCAACAACAGTGCCTTCTGTACTTGGAACAGCATTGGCTCCAAACATCCCAACAGGCACAACAGAGGTGATTACAGGTACATCAACAACAGGAACAACATTAGTCAGCAGCACCAATTTAAGCAAAGAAGAATTGATAAAGGCCATGGAAGAAATGAAACTACAAATTTCCGAGTTAAAAGAAGCGAAACAACAATTGGATAATATAGAAAATAAGTATGATTCCTCAAAAATAAATGTGGCAGAAAAAACCAGGGAGATTAAAGCCTTAGAAAAGAAAGTTAAAACATTAGAACAAGAGCTCACTTTTGACAAGCCTCTGACAAAGATCAAGAAAATCCTTTGGGCCAATATCATTCAATCTATAAATGATGTGTGGGCATCTATCCAAGTGATCTATGAACAGATTGATTTAGTAAAAGCAACACATAGAGAAATTCAAAGAACTGTTGGAAATAATACTGAGAGGGGGGGGTGAATCAGTATTATCACATTAATAAAACTTTTTCATTTCCATAATCAGATTCATATATGCTACTTCCACAACTTCTTATGATTAAGTTAATTGATCTTCAATGAGTGCATTAGAACATTATCAACCATATTATCAGATAACAGATGCCGTAATAGAGAATAGATCATCACACATAAGGCACACACATGAACACCATGATATAAGGTGGAAACCCAATGCGGGAGAAAAACCACCTGCTGCAAGTCATCTCAATCTTCTTCTTAATAAGAAAATCCTTTTACAATATTTGTATTGGTGCAGTCTTATACCAGTACGGGAGCTACAACCCCCTTTGCTCTTGTACTAGCCGATCCATTTACTAGTACGCAGGCTGCTACCTGCTACAATGCTCCAAAGATCTCCATTAGCTTTTGTACTAGCTTAGATACTAGTACATAGGCACTGGCCTACAATCTTCTCTCCTCCAGGTACCACGTTTCATCAATTTTCAGACTGGATACACTGAAGCACAACACATAATCTGAAAGGCCACTTTTCATCCAATTTTCATACTCTGCACTTGCGCCTTCTGTGGCGCCGTGACCACCGCACCTGTGCCTTCTGTGGCGCCTCCGCACTGCGGCTTCTGTGGTGCCTCTGCACTGCGCCTTCTGTGGCGCCTTTGCACTGCGCCTTCTATGGCGCCCCCGCACTGCGCCTTCTGTGGCGCCTCCACACTTCTGTAGCTGCAGCGCTCGAGAGATCACCCTTCACAGATTCGCTTTCAACTTCACTTTCATAGATCAAACTTTCAAAACAATAACCCAATATTTCAGATCTTAAGATATTCAATTGCAAGGATAAATTAGCCAAGTGATCTCCTTTGCTTTATATAGGCTTAGGCCTTTCACAACACCACGGGCCAAAACCATAGGATCAAAAAACTGTTGGACTAATACCATGAACAAACCATGAAAGTACGTGAGATCAACACTTTTGACAAAGTACCATGGTCCAAAACCATAGGTTCAAATACCAAGGACTAACTACCATGGACCAAAGGTAAGTTCTCCAACATATACACGATTTTCCTCATAGGTTCAAATACCAAGGACTAACTACCATGGACCAAAGGTAAGTTCTCCAACATATACGCGCTTTTCCTCATAGGTTCAAATACCAAGGACTAACTACCATGGACCAAAGGTAAGTTCTCCAACATATACGAGCTTTTCCTTGCATGAAAGTGCGTGAAATTTTTCTCTACATGAAATAAACTTTTCTCTGCATAAAAGTGCATGAACTTTTCTCTACATGAAATAAACTTTTCTCTACATTAAAGTTCGTGAACTTTTCTCTACATGAAATAAACTTTTCTCTGCATATAAGTGCGTGAACTTTTCTCTACACTATAATTTATTATCTGAGATGAGTGGGTTTCCATCAAGTACAACATATGTATCATAATGCCAACAATCTCCCCCTTTGGACTTGATGGCAACAACAACCAATCACTCTCCCCCTTTGACATCAAGGGAAAAGGGTTATGCTCCCCCTAAGAACATGCTCCCCTTGACTATAAACCAGATCTGCAAAGAAGAACCATAATCCATGACCATGAAAGAGATAGAGACGTATTGCAGCAATAATCAGACCAGCATCCAAGATCTCCTTCTGTACGTCCTCCATAATGCCAACAATGCATTATAAGCTCCCCCTGAGTACCTGTTGAAATCTCTGAATGAGCTCCCCCTTTGTATATGTCATGGTGCACCAATCTGATCATGCTCTTTCTGAGAACAAGCTGAAATGTCTGCTCTGCTATATAGTGCTGTTCATGCTCAGGCTCCCCCTGACTGTAAGCAAGGTCTGAAAAAGGATGTTCTACATCACAAATGACCCTCCTAAAAGATTCAATACATACATCCATCACCCAACCAAGTGGGGATATATCAGAAAAATGAAAACCAAATACATTACATCTTCATCCCAGGCATAGTGGGGAAACCAACATAGGTCGTTACATGACCTGAAGAGATGACACTATTACATCATGAGTCTTGATATGACATCACCTAAATAAGATGAACATCAGCAACAACACTTTATGATCTGCTCCATAGTATCTGTCAACAGCAACTAGACCAGCAACTTGTATTAGTGCATGAATCATCAAGGTATGTCCGCATCAACATAATTTCACATTCTATGTGAGAAACATCATAGCCATCCAAATATACATGAATCAAGTATCATCAATTGGGAATATCTACATTAATCAACATATGTATGAAACAATCCTATCATCATATAGATAAGAGCTCATTATCATCATGTCTCCAACAATGCAACTTTGAATAATCATCCCTGTATCCAGCCAACAATCCTCATCCATTTGTGCCAAGAATGAAAGGAATCATAACTGTAATATATGATCTTTATGCATATGACGACAGCAGCATATGAGTGACTCAACATCAAGAAGATGTGAATTCAAGCTAAGTGCTTCCCATGCAAGCATCATTAGAGAATCAACCATAAATATGATCCAAGAACCATGTGAACAACTCATAACCATAGCAAGATGAATCATTTATCCATATAAGTATCATCACCAAGGACTATTAACCATAATGCCAATAATGCATTAAGTCCATATGCTCCCTCTAAACCTGTGCCATCTGTCTGATCATGCATATCAATAAGAAGTATCAAGACATCATCAATATCAAGTTAGAACCAAAACACTTCTAACCATCATATCCACACATCATTATTATTAACTAGAGCAAAACTGATCCTTCTCTTGAATCTGTCCCTACTGCCTTTCTTCAAACAATCATATACGCGACTGTGCAGTAACTAACTCGCGTATATATGCAACTTTCCTTTATGGAGTTTGCATATGAGATTCAGGACACTGAAGTTTTGTACTTTCAGCTCCCTCTGATTTTGGTATGTCTGTACGTTGTGCAATGCCGCCTTTTTCTGACTGTACTTCCTTTTTCCTCCATATCTTCAAGCGTGATGATGACATTTTCTCCTTTTGATATGGTGCCCACACTTTGTTCCTGCATTCCTTAGCTATATGTCCAAGCTTGTTACATGCATAACATCTTACATGTTTCATATTCCTCCTGTAACAATCAGCAGCTTTGTGACCAAACATATTGCAAGCAAAGCAATATCCATAAAAGTACGTTGAATGTGATGATCTTTCTGCATAATGGTCTTGAACCCTTCTTCTTCTACATCTAGCTGCAACATGTCCAAGATTATGACATACATAACATTCAACATTATTCATAGGAGGAGTAAAGGATTTTCTTTGAGGAATCTCTTTTCTTGGTTGATGATGAGATTGATCTTTCATTTCTTCGTTGATCACTTTAGATTTCTCTTTAGAGTTCCTTGCCTCACCTTGTGAACTAGATTCACCTTCAACAGATTCATGGAAACCAAGACCAGTCTTTATAGCAGGAGACCTTTGACTACTAAGAATATCATCCAAGACTTTAGAACTATCTTGAAATCGTAAAAGCTTATCCTTTTCTTCTAGTTCACCTTTCAAGATATTTACCTCAACCTGAAGCTGTTCTTCCTTTTCAAGAGATTGCTTTTTCAAATCTTCTTCAGTTTTCCTTCCTTCTTCCATTTGTTCCCTTAGTTTGAGAATCTCCTTTTCTTGTTCTTCATTCAAATCCTGTTGCATTTGACGAACTCGGAAGGCACATTCTAGTTGAGATTTTAAGCTGGTGACTTCGTTTTCTTGTTTTGCAATAGCTTGGAGTAGATCTGTATTCTGCTTCTTTGATTCTTCAAGATCTCCTTTTAGTGAGAGGATTGTAGCTTCAAGATTTTCATAGTAGCTGGATCTATCTTTGAGTTTCTTGATGGTTGTGCTTCTTTCATTGACTTCTTTTCTTAATGATGTCACTTCATGCTGCAATTTTTGACATTGGTCTTCCTTGTCCTTGAGTAGCTTTCTTACCTTGTTTCCTTCTTCTAGTTGGGCCTTTAGTTTGGTAGCTTCTTCTTTGAAATCACATTCCCTTTTATTCAATAGATCTTGTTGATCTCTAATTTTGTCTGTCAGCCTTTTAAATTCTGCCTCTATTTGATATCTTTCTTGTTCACCCATAAGAGCAAATTCAGTAGTTTTGCTATCACTTTCATCTCTTCCAAAAGGAAAGATAGTTGGAACATCAGAGGATAATATATTCATACCTGATAATGATTCTGAATCTGAAGAGCTTCTTATACCTAATCCCCAATCGATTCTCCCACTGTCATAGTTCTTCTGAGATGACTTCTTTTTCTTAGGTGCTTTCTTCTTAAGCTTCTTTCCCATTGTTCCACGGATCTCCTTCAAGCGATCAAGATTCTATCAAAGGACCTGCTCTGATACCAATTGTTGGAAATAATACTAAGAGGGGGGGGTGTGAATCAGTATTATCACATTAATAAAACTTTTTCATTTCCATAATCAGATTCATATATGCTACTTCCACAACTTCTTATGATTAAGTTAATTGATCTTCAATGAGTGCATTAGAACATTATCAACCATATTATCAGATAACAGATGCCGTAATAGAGAATAGATCATCACACATAAGGTACACACATGAACACCATGATATAAGGTGGAAACCCAATGCAGGAGAAAAACCACCTACTGCAAGTCATCTCAATCTTCTTCTTAATAAGAAAATCCTTTTACAATATTTGTATTGGTGTAGTCTTATACCAGTACGGGAGCTACAACCCCCTTTGCTCTTGTACTAGTCAATCCATTTACTAGTACGCAGGCTGCTACCTGCTACAATGCTCCAAAGATCTCCCTTAGCTTTTGTACTAGCTTAGATACTAGTACATAGGCGCTGGCCTACAATCTTCTCTCCTCCAGGTACCACGTTTCATCAATTTTCAGACTGGATACACTGAAGCACAACACATAATCTGAAAGGCCACTTTTCATCCAATTTTCATACTCCGCACCTGCGCCTTCTGTGGCGCCGCGACCACCGCACCTGCGCCTTCTGTGGCCCCTCCGCACTGCGCCTTCTGTGGCACCTCTGCACTGCGCCTTCTGTGGCGCCTCCGCACTGCGCCTTCTGTGGCGCCTTTGCACTGCGCCTTCTGTGGTGCCTCCGCACTGCACCTTCTGTGGCGCCTCCGCACTTCCGCAACTGCAGAGCTCGAGAGATCACCCTTCACAGATTCGCTTTCAACTTCACTTTCATAGATCAAACTTTCGAAACAATAACCCAATATTTCAGATCTTAAGATATTCAATTGCAAGGATAAATTAGCCAAGTGATCTCCTTTGCTTTATATAGGCTTAGGCCTTTCACAATACCACGGGCCAAAACCATAGGATCAAAAAATTGTTGGACTAATACCATGAACCAACCATGAAAGTACGTGAGATCAACACTTTTGACGAAGTACCATGGTCCAAAACCATAGGTTCAAATACCAAGGACTAACTACCATGGACCAAAGGTAAGTTCTCCAACATATACGCGCTTTTCCTCATAGGTTCAAATACCAAGGACTAACTACCATGGACCAAAGGTAAGTTCTCCAACATATACGCGCTTTTCCTCATAGGTTCAAATACCAAGGACTAACTACCATGGACCAAAGGTAAGTTCTCCAACATATACGAGCTTTTCCTTGCATGAAAGTGCGTGAACTTTTTCTCTACATGAAATAAACTTTTCTCTGCATAAAAGTGCGTGAACTTTTCTCTACATGAAATAAACTTTTCTCTGCATATAAGTGCGTGAACTTTTCTCTACATGAAATAAACTTTTCTCTGCATATAAGTGCGTGAACTTTTCTCTACACTATAATTTATTATCTGAGATGAGTGGGTTGCCATCAAGTACAACATATGTATCATAATGCCAACAAGAACAAGAGCAGAGTTAGGACAAATGCTTGAACAAGCCAACAGGCTTATACATTTCTTAAATAAAAAAATAGGGAACAGCTAGAAGCACTTGGCATCCCTGACAAGACTAACACTATTTTTGAAATCAAAAGGGTGCTAACTAAAAGAACTTTGATGCAAAATCTAGAAAGAAGATGTCAAGATATGCAGGTGGAAATCAATTCTTTTATGGTGAAGTTCACAGTTTTGCAGAATAAAGGGCTACCAAGTCCTTTGGCCATCAATGATAGGTTAATGAAGCACATTGATTATGTATATGAATTGAATAAGTATGTTGGAGATCAAGCTAGTTCACCAACAAGTGCATCAGGAACAAAAACACTTCCCACAGGTCGAGTTCTTTATGACTGCTTGGAGAACTTATTTTATATTGAGCATGAGGTAAAGCACTTGTTTCAACTCCATCCTAATTTTTTCAGATATATAGAGACGATGAAACTCTGATAAAACTTCAGAAACACAGATTGCCAGAGCAAAAATGGTGGGAAGACATATTGAGAATTTTGTAAATTTACTTTTGGTAAAATGTACATCTTTTTCCAAGTGAAGTTGAGCAGTCTTAAAATATACATCTTTTATATACCATAGCAAGATGAATAAAGCTGAAAAGGGGTCAAACAGGTCGAAGTGTATCAGAACAGGTGAAAATTATTGGTCAAAACAAGGTAGCCAGTAGAGAGTTACTAAAGAGGATAGCAGCATGCCAAATAAAAGGGCTTGCCTCTAGCACATTCAGCGAGAAAGGAACAACACAACATCAGTTCACCTTTCTCCTATTTTCGAGACTAAGTGTCTCTATTTTTTTGTAAAAATACTTAGTCATCACTAGAATATATCTCACTCTGTTATGAGATATTTTTGTAAAGATTTTTTGCATAAATACCACTTTAATTGGAGTATTGAGGGTGGATTCTTAGATATTGTTGTAACATTGGCTATTTTGGAATAAATTGTTGTCTGGACCCACTTTGTGGCTTGCTGGATGAAGAATTGGACCTAAGGAATTTTCTCAAAATTCTTGAATCAAACACTGGATCAATAAGTTCATCTATACCTTGTGTTTTACAGTTTTCCTTATTTAAAATATCATCTATGTTTCACATCTGAATGATAAATGAAAAAGAATAACTCAGAATTTGCTTAACTGCACTCTGTTTTCAATCATTATTATTCTCAATGTTTTCTTCTGAACTAGTATAAATAGTGAATTCTTGATTGCTCCTGTTTCCTAGTTTTTCCTTTTAATCATTTAGTGAAGAATTCTTAATTTCTCTTTATTGATGGTTAGTCATATTTTTCTCATTTAAAGTATGTTAAAGGATTCTTAGTTTCCCTTTAACCCTTTAAGCCCATTCCATTTTTCAGTCTCTGATTGCTCCCTGTTTGACTACCTTGCTCTGTTAAACCATCCTTTGTGAAGAAACCAATTCTAGTTAAGCCATTTTCTTTGACTCCATCAGCCCAATGGACTAAGCTACTCAGTTTTACCCCTTTGCTATTGAATCTTACCACCCAAACTCAAACAAAACCCCCAAACTTCACAACTAGCCTAATATCTTTTAAAAACCAAGCTAAAGCATAAGAGAGAGCCCTCTCTGAGTACAGATTGGCTAGAATCTATACCTAAAAGTTGGTTTGTGGTTACCTCGGACCCCTTTCCTCTTCCCAACAACTTCTAGGAAAATCTGAGTGATAACATGGTGGCGACCATACTGGGGATCTGAACATTTTGTTTGTTACTATTGTTTACTTTATAAACTATAGACGGAGCCTAAAGTTACCCAGGTAGCTTTTGAAATGCTCTTGCTTTGCAGTTGCAGAAGTAAATAAATGCTGCTTTAGTCTATATCTGGACTAGTTTATGGATTGAACACCTAGTTTCAAATTCTTGATCAGTTCCTTTTATTTTCCAATAAGTCTTTAAGAAAGTTCAAATCTAATATCTAAAGCTTTTTAAAGAAACTGTAAGAAGTTGTTTTGCCCATCCCTATTTAGAGAAAAAACCCCAAAAATATACCTAGAAACCTGGATTCAGAAAGGACTCATTACACTAGAGCTAACCATGATCCAAATCCACCCCCTGTGTTTGAAAACCCTAATATGATCCCTAGGATTCTAAAAATACAATACAGCCAAGAGAGTTCTTCTAGTTCACAGCCTTTACATAGATCAGCATCCTGTCCAGATAAGTGGATTTATCTTGAGGAGGAACCCTTTGATGAGTATTTTGAGACTTCTTTATTTGTAACCTTTTCTGAGTCTGCCTTAGCCCGCACAGTTCATGATCCTTTATTCATCGAAAATTTACAACTTGAGATTGTCACTTCACATCTTGACAGACATTTGCAGAATTCCATTCAATCTGAACTTACCTCTATAGGAACATCAAACCTTTCTGTGATTACTTCAACCTCTCCAAGTTCATCTCAACCCCAAGCTACCCTTTCTTCCCCTCCATCTACAACTCACATTCCCCTTGTTATCCCTGCTCAACCATCTATCACATCTACCCCTCCAGCCATGGCAAACAGATACACTCCTCTGCAGTTATCTGCCAATCCAAGGGCTATGCCCCAACATTATCAAAGTAAAATCACTCCTTTTGATGGCACTGGAACCTACACATCTCAAAAACATACCAAGAAAATGACCGACTATTTTGAGATATATGAGGTTGATGCTGATGATGTTAGAATGAGGATATTTGTTCAAAGTTTAACTGGATATGTTAGAACATGGTTTAGAGCCCTTCCTGCAAACAATATTAATGACCTACAAGATATTTATCAGACATTCTTAAATATATGGGAAAAGAAGAAAGACCCTCTCCATATTTTGCTAGAATATGAAAACTTGAAGAGGGGAACACAAGAAATTGTACAAGATTAATATACTAGGTTTAATAATGTTTACAATGCTATCCCCCAAAACCTTAGACCTCCTCCAGATTTGGAATTAATCAAATTCCCTGATGGATTTGATTCAGATATGGCATACCAACTCAGGGAAAGAGCTCCTCGAACCTTGGAAGAAATCCAAAGTATAGCTGTTAGCGTTGAAGCTAACCTAATATCCAAAAGAGCTAGAGCCAGAGTTGAAAGGACGATACCTTTAAAAGAAGAACCTTCACCCTTTGAACAAAAACTTGATGCTATTATCAAAGGTATGGAGAGGTTAGGAGATAGATTAAAAACAATCGATAGGAAATCCCATTGGGATGGACAACCTAGCAATACTGGGAGAAATCCAAATTTAAGGAAGAACCAAAATCAGAATACTGGGAAGACTGGCCCTGATCAAATTCTTAGGCCCCCTTTCCATGAAAATTACGCTGAAGCCTCCACTTCTGATGAACCAACAGAAGACACCCAAATCAATTTGATGGGACTCAACAATGGAGAACATGTTTTCTTGACCCAAGACGATCAATAAGCCTATGTCCTGAAACAATTCCAAACTCAGTAAGGTGAATCATTTGACTTTAAGGAGGGATATGATACAACCATTTATGAAGTCCATAAACAATACAATCTGAGAAGTAGAAGAATAGATGTTCCTGAAACTAATAAACAGAAAGCCACCAAGCAGCCTAACATAGGTAAGACTAATAATATCCCTATACATATTCTTTCCAGAATAGATCCTAACCCATCTAACCCAATTATTGAAGATGTGTCTGATAATCAACCCAATAACATACAACTTTCTACTTATATTCCCTCTAAAGGAAACATGGAAGAACCTCCAGAAGTTGATGTTGAAACAACTTCAGCCCATAACCCAACTCCTGAAAAGGAGAGAAACAAAGAGAACAAAGATGAAAAAGAGAATCTAGCTGTTGGGAATGCAAGAACTTAGTCTGAAAATCCTTTTAATCTGGAAGCTGAAGTAGGAAAATTAAAGATAGTTGTTCCACTGTTTAAACTAGCTAAACATGATGTCTATAGAAGCTAAACATATTATTTGTTTGATCAAATTCATTTACTGTATCAAACAAATAATATGGAAACAAACATTTCAGTAGAAAGTGCAACTCAAATGCTTCACCCAACAAAATTTACCAAACAGGAAATGCAGGAACTTCAAGAGATGGATATTGATGAAATTGTTGAAGGAGAATCTGAAGTAATCAATTTAAAAGACAATCATTTGCCTCAGGGATTAACACCTTTGGAAGATCTTTTTGATTTCAATGATATTCCTAAGAAACCTAAGATGGAACCCTTAAGAGCAGATATTGAGGACTATAATTTGGGAATTGAGGATGATCCTAAAATAGTGAAGTTATCTAAATCTTTGCCCCCTTACCAAAAACTCAAATATTTTGATCCAATGAGAGAGTTCTAGGATATTTTTGCCTAGAGTTATGAAGACTTGAAATCTTATGACACCTCCATAATTCAACATACAATACCTTTGAAGGAAAACCAAAAACCATTCAAGCAAAAGCTTAGAAGAATTAATCCAGTACTTCTGCCCTTAATTGAAAAGGAAATCAAATAAATGTATGAAGCAAGAATAATTGCTCCTATTAGGTTTTCAGAGTGGGTGTCTAATTTAGTACCCACTAGGAAGAAAACTGGAGAAATCAGATTATTTGTCAATTTAAGGAATGTTAATAAAGTTTCTCTGAAGGACAATTACGCCTTACCCAAGATGGATCACATTTTATAGAGGGTGGTATGAGCCTCTAGGATTTCACTCTTGGATGGGTTCTCAGGCTATAACCAAATTTTGGTTCATCCTGATGACCAGGAAAAGACTGCATTTACAACACCATGGGGTACATTCAAATATGTTAAAATGCCATTCGGACTTAAAAATGTAGGGACGACCTTTTAGAGGGCAATGGACATAGAATTTGCAAAGGAAATTCATGATTTTCTAGTTATATATCTAGATGACCTGACTGTTTTTTTTAAATCATATCAGCAACACTAGGATCATTTGAGACAAGTATTCATGAAATGTAGAAAATATGGTATTTCCTTAAATCCTAAGAAGTCATTGTTTGGTCTAGAGGAAAGCAAACTTTTAGGCCTTATCATCTCCAAAGAAGGCATCAGAATTGATCCTTCTAGAATATAAGTTATTCTGCAAATACCCCACCCCAGAAATGTTAAAGAACTTCAAGCTTTCCTAGGAAAGATCAATTTTTTGAGAAGATTCATCTCTAATTTAGCTGAATTAATTAGATTGCTTAATAATATGTTGAAAAAGGATTCTAGTATTAGTTGGACAATTGAAGCCAAGCAAGCTTTTGAGGAAATTAAAATGGCTTTAACTAGGACACCAATCCTTACAAGTCTAAAGTTTGATAGAGATTTCATAATATTTTCCTTTGCATTAGAACACACCATAGTCGTTGTTTTACTACAAAAGGATGATCAAAGATGTGAAAAACCAATAACCTTTTTTAGTAAAGCACTTAGAGATGCACCACTGAAATACAAAATCATGGAAAAACAAGCTTTTTCACTGGTGAATGCTATTAAAGACTTTAGAGTCTACATATTGCATTCCCATGTAATAGCCTATGTGCCAAATGTTGTTGTCAAAGACATCTTAACTCAAGATGGAATTAAGAGCAAACGAGGTAAATGGATTGCTGCTATATTGGAATATGATATTGAAATTAGACCTACAAAGTTTATAAAAGGACAGGGATTGGCTAAACTCATGACTGAAACAAATTTCCAAGCCCTAGTCATTAATGAACTGGATAATGAACAGGAGATGGCGACTCCACAAATCAGCCAGGCCTTCTTAGATTCACCATGGTATGCTGATATAACTTTTGTATTATTAAACTTGCAGGCTGCTCTAGGGTTATCTAGGACAAAGAAGAGGTTTTTAAAGTTGAAAGCTGCAAAATTTTATATTTTAGATAATGCTTTATTTTGGAAAAATCATGAAGGCATTCTATTAAATTGTTTGGTAGAAGAAGAAGCTGACAAGCTCCTCCAAGAATTTCATGCAGGAGACTGTGGTAGAAACCTTTACTAGAAGGCAACTGCAAACAAGATCATGAGGGCTGGATTTTATTGGCCAACCTTGTTCACCGATGTAAAGAAATTTGTCACTGCTTTCCATAAATGCCAAATTTTTCAGGGCAAGAGAAAGCTACTACCTTTACCCCTGAGACCAATCTCCATTGAGAAACCCTTTCAACAATGGGGCTTGGACTTCTTTGGAGAAATCCATCCTCCATCTTCTGGTCAACATAAATGGATTCCACTGCCACAGATTATTTTACTAAATTGGTAGAAGCCATTCCCTCTATACAAGCCAATGATACTGTGATTATAGGATTCTTAAAAACTAATATATTGTCTAGATTTGGCTATCCTGAGAAGATCATAAGTGATAATGTTGTCGCCTTTAAATACAAGAAAATGATGAGTTTTTGTAATAAATACCATATCACTCTAGGCCATTCCACAGCCTATTACCCTCAAGGTAATGGTCTAGCTAAGTCTTCCAATAAAATCCTAATTAATATCATTAAGAAATTATTGGAAGAGAACAAGAAAAACTGGCACAATAAACTTACTAATGCACTGTGGGCAGACAGACTTACTACAAAGAAATCCATTGGGACTAGTCCTTATGAATTAGTATATGGCATGGAGGCTATATTTCCTTCATCCTTAGGAGTTCCAGTATTGAAGCTGCTTCAGGAAGCACAAGTGGAACCCAATGACATTTAAAGGAGAATAAATCAGACCATCCATTTGCAGCAAACCAAGAGGAAGTATATCAGAGATCTCAAGTGGTACAAGAGAAACTTAAGAAAATATTTGATAAAAGAACCAAGGTAGAGGACTTCTACATTGGAGACAAAGTTTTAAGATGGGATTCCAGGAGAGAAGACAAGGGAAAACATGGGAAGTTTGACTTCCTATGGAAAGGACCTTTTGTTATCCATGCTTTACAAGGGAACAATACCTACTATCTCAAAAACTTGGATGACACAGAAATAGAAGAATGACCAGTTAATAGTCGGATGCTAAAGCATTACTATGATCCTACTTTTTAATGTATTCTAATTTTAACATGTAAATACTATATCCTTGGTAATGTCACAGTTTGGATTGGATAGTAACTTGCTGGAGTTGAAGCTCGGAGAGAAGGCCCTAAGCTTTAGAAGGATTACTGTCATACATACAATAAAGCAACCAGCAGAAGGAAATTTCAGAGCACAGTCAAAGTCATTCAGAAGGCCATCTGACCTACTGTTCTTGACTTTCCACTAGGAAAAGTCATCCCCAAGTGGAGCCAGTGTTATGCTCCTATACCAATAGGTGTCATATTTCATGATTGACTTGATGAGCTCTGTAATATGTTCATACCTTTTCTTGTTGCAAAGGTTTTCCATATTGTCAAAAAATCAAAAAAATAAAAAAAAAAGTAAAGAGGGTATACCCTAAAAGAAAAATCAAAGGGTAAAAAGAATAAAATGGTCAAAAAAATGAGAAAAAATAAACCCCAAACAAAAATTGACCAGGAAAGTGTGCAAGTCTAAATGCCACTACTATTTCATTTTCTGTAATAAGTAATTGTGTGCAACTTGTTAATCTTATGCCACAATTGATGAACAGCCAAACAGTTTAAGCTTAACTAGTTCATATTTGAATTTCATGTTTTAGAGATAGAAAATAAAATCTGACCAAACTATTTAATATTGGTAGATAAGTAGGCAAGTAGAGTGAAGAAAAGGAGCTCAATAGTGTAATCTGAGCCCTTGGATGTAACAAGGTTAGATTTAGATATACTTCCATATGTAAAAGAAAAAGTGTGATAAGGGTTTGCCAGTTCAAATGCACCCTAATAAAGAAGAAAAAACGTCAGGCTAAAGTAGGTAGGGTAGGTAGATGATGTTGTAGAATGATACTTGTGATGAAAAATGCTTCTAAATGTGTTGATCTTTACTTTCCTCACCAGTGCAAAGCATACATTACACTTGATGAAATTCAAGCAAGGCAAGAATAAATAACTAACTTCCATTCACATTTTCCCCTAAAGATTTCACTAATTCCCCCTAAAAGTATTAAGGGCTTTGAAAATCAAAGGGGCTCAGAGCATTCCTTTAACTTCTGGAGGGACTGGACCCTCAGCCCAATGATCTAAAAGCCTAAGTACTTAAAATAATCCATCCATCATTCATTTCATTTCATAAAATTTGGCCTAAGTAAAAAACCTATTTTACTTAGGAAATGCATAATATCGCTTGAAAAACCCCTTTTCCCACTTTAGCCTAAGTTTTGAATGTAAATGTCTAACATTTTAACTTGGCGCTTATTATCACTTTGTTTCATATTAAGTTTAACAATTATTATATAACTCCCGAATAAATAAAACCCTTCTCATATTAGTTAATTATACATAAAACCCCAAATTTTAATATAATCCCGCCCCGGTTGAATACAACCATAACCGATGTTTAAAAGGGGATTAATGAATTAACTCGTAATTCATTAAAAACTCTAACTTCCTGCTGCGCAAAAGGATTAATTAACCATTCCGGTTAATTAATAACCTACCCATAAACCAATTAAAATGCGCCTGATACGATTAAATCTGTGTTAATTATATTGGGCATAGCTGCATAACTCCCCGCTATCTCCAAATCCCATCAGCCATCTGACCGTTGCATTCCCATCTGACGGTGGACGACGATATTGCGACCACCCTTCCCACTTGTTTTAACCCGTGATCACTCGGTGGTTTTCTGCCATACCCCCGCCACGTGTCGCCCACTCCATATGCTCGCTCGTCCTCAATTCAAAACCGCCTAGCCCCAAAATTGATGCGATGCTTACCACTTACCACCCTTCCGCATAATGAAAACATGTCCCATCATGCTAACATCATTCACCTATGAAATGCCAAAAAGCCCCGCCAAATTGAATTTCGTTAAATAAACGATAAAAACATCATTTTCACCATTATCCACTGCAAACTATTCTCCATGCAAACTAACGCTCAGTCAACTGTCCGAGCATTCAGCCCACCACCCAGCCAAGGAACTCTAGCATCGTGCTCTACAGTCTACCAACCAACCTGCAATTACACAATTTTCCTCCTTAATCCAGGTATTTATCCGTTTTACCCTATAAACTTGCAATTTCAGTTTCCACCGAGAATTCTACAAGCGAAAGCCAAAATTCAAGTTAAGGATAGTCTATAATTACCATAAAAGACTCCAAAACTGTTGTTTAGTCCATTTTTTTCCACAGAAATCTCCAATTCCAGTTTGAAAAGACAAGAACCAAACATGGAAGCTCCCATAGCCCTAAATGTCACGCCCATTAATGCACCCCATAAAGACTTAGATTATCTACCCCTGGCCGACAAAGATTTCCAAATAAAAGATTTATCTAGTGACAGGAACCATCTTTAGGTCTTCTTCCAAATCAGAGAAAGCTATCTAAGCAAGTCTAACATCTTTAGACTATGGGAATCTAATATTCCCATGTATTTCCTCCCCTCAGTCCATGTTTTCCCAGAAATAATTGATCATTGCTGTGCCAACTATGACCCTATCCATAGAGCAGTTATGTCCCCATCCCAGACTGTTCTTTTTCCCATAACTGCTAAGTCCATGAATGAAATGATACAGTTCCACTACACTGAGCCCCTTTCTCCTCTTTCCATGGATTATCTACTTGAAAAAGCATCTCAATTTCCCACATCAGAGATAAACCGTATTGCTTAGACCTTCATGCTACCAAAGCACCAGCCCAAAGGTCCACCTCCTTATCTGCAGACTTTTTTCACTGACACTGGCAGACTCATTGATGATTCAATTCCAGTGAATATGTTGATGACATCTTCTTAGTTTTAATGTCAATCTTTACTCCAGGACAACCCCCTGCTGTCAGATATGACTATGCCACTTCCATTGCCAACAAAATCCATGATCAATTCATAAGTTTGGATAGGGAATGAGTCTTAAAGTATACATCTTTTGTTGTATCATCAACCAGATAGCTTTACTTTCCTCATCAGGTAATTGGACTCAAAAGGAAATCGAAGGTCTGTTATTTTTTGGAGTTCCATCTTTCATAAAACCAGTGAGTCCCCTTACACTTATAATGAGTTCATTGACTGGTTTGTACATCCAGAAACCACTTTATTGATAGGAGTTCCCCCTCCTAGGATCTCTGGTGACATGAAGAAGATTTTGCAGCTTTCTAAACAATATAGGATAGGTGACTGGTACCTGTACCAAAATTACATAGAAATTAGAATGTATGGGTGCGAACTTTGCGCTTTCAAGTTACCTAAATATGTGCCCATGATATTATTTTCACTAGAATATTTTAGACAGCTTATAAATGCAGACTTAGTCAATTTTGTAGCACAAAGAAAAAGGCCTAGCTAAGAATCAAGAACCAGTTAGGCCCTTTTGTCATCAATTCTAGGGATGCCTGGCAAGAAGCTGAAAAGATTTTAGAAGACCACCTTAGATTGATGAAAATTTTCTAGTGGGTGTCATTTGACCCAAATAGTTTCATATGTGTCAGAAGGACAAAAAACAGGCTATCAGTTTATATACATCAAGGATCCTAGAAATTGAACAGTTTGCCAATCAAGATGAATGGGTAGAAGGGACCCTAATAGAAGAGATTAGTGAGCAGGAAAAGATGGAAATTGCTATGAGAAATCTTGAGAAAGCCCTTGACTTGAATTCTTTTGGGTAGGTATTTTTCAAGCTATCTCAAGGGCCAGAAAGGTGGGAATCCACTGTTGGAACTTCTCAACAGCCTCCACTGGAAGTCAACAAACTAGCCACAAGCACACCTAAAGGGAAGGAAGTAGAGACCACAGAACAACCCACAATGGCAGATCAACCTGGAAAGTCCAACGAATAGGGTCAAGAACCAACTCCTCCACCTCAAACTAAAATAGTAGAAACTCAGTTTTTCAAACTCCTCTAAATGAGGAAAGAGGGAGAAAGAGGGACAAGGAAACCACTACTCTTGCCAGTGGACCCATGGAGTAGCCTGGGACTAAAAGACAAAGATTGAATCCTCTGTCATAAGAGGAAATGATGAAAGAGACTATAGGCATCCACAGAGAAGAAAGGGCAGTGAAATAGCAAACTTCTCCATTGGGAGAAACATCTCTTAGCTCACAAAGGCAGGAGCTAGAAAGACAGCACAGTGTAGAAGTATCATCCACTAGACCACAAAGCAAACAGGCCTTAGACATTAAGTAGACATTTACAGAGATAAAAGCCAGAAATGATCGAGTAAGGCTTCAAATTTACAATCAGTATCTAAAGATGGCCCCCTTGTACCAGCCGAGATTGATGTCAGCTGATGATATTAAAGAAGACAAAATGATAATGAGTTATTTTAAGCCAAAAGTTCAGCAACCCCAGTCAACAGTAGATTTCATCAGAACAAATTTGGAGGTCGTAGCCAAAAATATTCATCCTATGGACCAGATTGAACTTCACAAGCAAACTGGGGAAATGGTCTATTCCACATTGATTGACAAAGCAATGATGGCCCACAAGCTGCAAAATTTCTTGGATAATACAATTGCTCAACTTCACTTGGAAAAAGCCTCTTCCCTAGCCAAGGATAACAGAATAAAATCATTAGAATAGATCATCATTGGATTGGGACATGATCCCAAAGATGCTAAAGGCATATAGGCTCTGATCAAGAAGAAAGAAGAGGACATTGCTGCCTTGAGGAAACAGTTAAAATTGCCTCCTTCAAGGAATCCTCAAACAACAGAAGTTTTACAACAAAAATCAGAAGAAGATACGATGGACCTGCTCCTGAAACTTAATGAAAGATTGAATGATACAGAGCAGGCACTAGAGAAAGCACTAAAGGAAAAGCAGGGAGAGTCGACCTCCCAGCCTCCTGAAGTAATTCCTACAGGTGCATCAATAGCAGTCCCTTCTGTACTTGGAACAACATTGGCTCCAAACATCCCAACAAGCACAACAGAGGTGATTACAAGTACATCAACAACAAGAACAACATCAGGCAACAACACTAATTTAAGCACAGAAGAATTGATAAAGGCCATGGAAGAAATGAAACTACAAATTTCCGAGTTAAAACAAGCAAAAGAACAATTGGCTAATATAGAAAAGAAGTAAGAAGCCTCAAAAATAAATGTGGCAGAAAAAACCAGGGAGATTAAAGCCTTAGAAAAGAAAGTTAAAACATTAGAACAAGAGCTCACTTTTGACAAGCCTCTGACAGAGATCAAGAAAATCCTTTGGGCCAATATCATTCAATCTATAAATGATGTGTGGGCACCTATCCAAGTGATCTATGAATAGATTGATTTAGTAAAAGAAGCACATGGAGAAATTCAAAGAACAAGAGTAGAGTTAGGACAAATGCCTAAACAAGCCAACAGGCTTATACATTTATTAAATAACAGAAATAGGGAACAACTCGAAGCACTTGGCATCCGTGACAGGACTGACACTATTTTGGAAATCAAAAGGGTGCTAACTAAAAGAGCTTTGATGCAAAATCTGGAAAGAAGATGTCAAGATATGCAGGTGGAAATCAATTCTTTTATGGAGAAGTTCACAGTTTTGCAGAATAAAGGGCTACCAAGTCCTTTGGCCATCAATGACAGATTAATGAAGCACATTAATTATGTAGATAAATTGAATAAGTATGCTGGAGATCAAGTTAGTTCATCAACAAGTGAATCAGGAACAAAAACACTTCCCACAGGCCGACTTCTCAATGACAGCATGGAGAACTTATTTTATATTGAGCATGAGGTAAAGAACTTGTTTCAACTCCAACCTAATTTTTTCAATATACAGAGACTGATGAAACTCTGAGAACACTTCAGAAACATAGATTGCCAGAGAAAAAATGGTGGGAAGACATATTGATAATTTTTTAAATTTACTTTTGGTAAAATGTAAATTTTGGGCTTTTACCATAGCAAGATGAATAAAGATGAAAAGGGGTCAAACAGGTCGAAGTGTATCAGAACAGGTGAAAAGTATTGGTCAAAACAAGGCAACCAGCATAGAGTTACTAAAGAGGACAGAAGTAAGCCAAATAAAAGGGCCCACCTCCAGCACATTCAGCAAGAAAAGGAACAACACAACATCAGTTCACCTTTCTCCTATCTTTGAGACTAAGTGTATCTATTTTTCTGTAAAAATAATTAGTCATCACTAGAATATATCTCACTCTGTTATGAGATATTTTTGTAAATATTTTTTGTATAAATACCCACTCAATTGGAGTATTGAGGGTGGATTCTTAGATATTGCTGTAACATTGACTATTTTGGAATAAAGTGTTGTTTGGACCAACTTTGTGGCTTGCTGGATGAAGAATTGGAGCTAAGGACTTTTCTCAGAATTCTTGAATCAAACACCGGATCAATAAGTTCATCTATACCTTGTGTTTTACAGTTTTCCTTATTTAAAATATCATCTATGTTTCACATCTGAATGATAAACGAAAAAGAATAACTCAGAATTTTCTTAATTGCACTCTGTTATCAATCATTATTATTCTCAATGTTTTCTTCTGAACTAGTATAAACAATTAATTCTTGATTGCTCCTGTTTCCTAGTTTTTCCTTTTAATCATTTAGTGAAGAATTCTTAATTGCTCTTTACTGATGGTTAGTGATATTCTGCTCATTTAAAGTATGTTAAAGGATTCTTAGTTGCCCTTTAACCATTTAAGCCCATTCCATTTTTCAGTCTCTGATTGCTCCCTATTTGACTACCTTGCTCTATTAAACCATCCTTTGTGAAGAAACCAATTCCAGTTAAGCCATTTCCTTTGACTCCATCAGCCCAATGGACTAAGCTACTCAGTCTTACCCCTTTTCTATTGAATCTCACCACCCAAACTAAAACAAAACCCTCAAACTTCACAACTAGGCTAATATATTTTAAAAGCCAAGCTAAATCATAAAGAGAGAGCCCTCTCTGAGTACAGATTGGCTAGAATATGTACTTAAAAGTTGGTTTGTGGTTACCTCAGACCCCTTTCCTCTTCCCAACAACTTCTAGGAAAATATGAGTGATAACAGGCAGCCAATGTCAGAAAGGCAACACTGCCCTTATCTTCCATGCAATAAATCTCATCCTCCTCATCAAACAGTTCCTCCTCCATGACTATGTTCTGGAAAGGGGCCTTAACCATTTGTTCTTCATTGGCCTCTTTGCCTCTTTGAATGATTTGCAATTGTTCATTTGCTCTTCTGAATGGATTTGGATTTCTAGGAGAAAATGTGCTAGGCAATCTTGCCTTCCCAGAACTCTACTCAACCTTCAACTTGGATATCTCAGCAGCCAATGACTCTATCATTCTAGTCATTTTGTCTAATTTAGGCTCTGAAGATGAAGAAGAGGAGGAAGCCTCACCTCTCTACCTCCTTCTATCAGCATGACCCTTAAGTTTTTCTGCAGCCATGATATTAGATTCCACCTCTAAGGCTGCATCTTGCATTTCAGCCAGAGAAGCATATCTTCTTTCTCTTAACAGCAGACAAAATCAAAATCAAAGGCATTGGCATAGGTGAGTTTTACAGAGGTGGGGATAGGATTTACTTCAGTTGGTATCTTGTTATACATCTGATTGAATCTCTTACTAAAATCAGACAATGACTCCCCATTTTCCCTTTTTAGGTTGCAAAACTCGGTATGGTAGTATAGCAGGTCTTTCTTATCTCCCCAATGCTTTAAAAATATGTCATCCAATGCTTCAATGTCTACTATGGACCTAGGGGTCAGCTCTCTAAACCATTTTCTAGCCTCTCTATCAAGGCTTTGGACAAACACTCTCATCCACATGTCATCTTCACTGATATCAAGGTTATCAGCATAACTATAAAAAGACTCAAGGTGCTCTTCAGCTATTACTCCCTCTATTCCAGTGAACTTAGCCATGTATTTATGGTATTCCCCTGCAGTCATGGAATTCAAAGGAACAGGTGGGACTAGAGGTCCATACCTAGCAGCTATGATTCTCTCCATCTTAATGGGTGCTTGTGGGCCTGCCATGACTAGGGTAGATGGAAGGGTACTAGCAGTTTGAAAGGTAGGGAGTTGTGAAATAACTGACAAGGATAAATGAATATGATGGACTGTAGGGGAGGTTTTCTTTGGATTGAGATCCAAAGGGGATCTTATTGAACAAGGATCTTTATGAATCTCTAAGGGTATTTCTTCAATAATAGTGCTAGGCTCTATATCTTCAAAATGAACATGCTCAGTTACAAGCCTTTCTTGCAGAGATACATAAGATTGTTTAGGCTTCCCTGATCCTGATGCTCCTTTTTGTATGATCTTTATCTGCTTAACAATCTTCTCAGGGTCAGGCACTGGATTAGCAGGTGATTTCTGAGGATTTCTCCCAGTGTGCCTCACAAACTAAGCCAGAACTGTGATGTGGAGTCGCCAAAAGGTTGGTCCTCTAGTAGAGTCGCCAGATAGATGATTACAACCAAAAATGTGTCCAGACTTTGTCTATCATCAAAGCTAGATCTATGTCATTCTCCTAGGGAAGCTAAGCTTCAATCTCCTCTCTCCGACAATGATGCCAATTATGTTAGAGCTCCAAGAAACTCTCCTAGGTTGTAGCTCGAAGATGCCTGGTATCATATAATTTCAACTTATTGTCGCAATGGATGAATGGAAGGAATGATGCTTGTCCAAGCCAGATAACCACTTCTACTTTGTTTCACTCCAGACATGTGTGAACACACCCAGACTACAAGGCTTTAGGCCACCAACTACTCTCAGTTCAGGGATTGGGTGACTATGGAGAATACTGACCACACCAGCAGATGCACAAGACCATGTGATGGCCCGCTACAACCAGTGAAGAAGCCTGCAAATATAATCTACTAATGCAAAGAAGGGATGATAGCTCTCTTGCATTAAATAGAAAGAAACTTGGACTACCTATTCAATGATGCATACAAGATTTTAACACAGAGATAGGATGACAATTATTCTAATGCTAAACATCAAGATCTCAAGAATACAACAAATCAGGCATAACTTGGAACAAAAGAAAATGGAAAGTGAGTAGTTAATAGCAAAATAAGCTTATATTAGCTAAATATGAAGACGAGACGTTGCAAGTGACAAAATATCTACAGTCTCCAGAAGTTGAATCTTACACCAATGCCAACCTACAAACCTTGATTACATCTTGTTTTTGGGTATTTAAGATTTTACATTACAAGGCCCTTGGGCCATTTTAGGTATGGAGAGGTCATAATTGACCACCTATTGCATTTAACTGCCTGATGGAGTCTCTGAGTGTGTTTTCTTGCTGCAGTGGATGAATCCGATCTGCTAAGGTGCTCTGTTGTCCTCCTAGGTAGTTGGAGTGTTCGTACTAGTGGGATTCCATAACTGATAAATTCAGTTACTGGGTCGTGCTTGTCCTTTTTCTCCTTGGCCATACTGTCTATTTAAGCATGGTTGTTGAGGATTTAATGTGACTGGTATTGGCAAGCTGGCCGCCTTCCTCCTTCGGACAAACGGAGTGGTCAAAGGACATGGAGTGCATGGGTGAACGTGTTATCACTGAAAAGATTTAAAAGAAAAAGGGTAAGGTAAGGAAGAATTGGTCTTGGTCATTCTCGTGCTCCTTTCATGCATAATAAGCACTTGGCAAAATCAGGGTCAGCATACATCAGAGTTCTTTGAAGGCTCAAGCGAGGAAGTTCTCCATTTCAATAAGAGGAATGCAGTTTTGGAAGAGTTAAAAAAAAAGAAATTGAAGTTAGAAAATATTGAAATTTCCAAACTAAGAAAAACCTCAAGGAAACATGCAATCAAAGAAGCTCATTTCAATAAAATGGAGGCTCTGTGGTCAGTTGTCATGCTCAATACTTCACCTGCAATAAAAGAAGCAAGATACATCAGAAAGGTCAATGCAAAATTGAGAGGTGGGATCAAAATTATGAAGAGGAAAATCGAAGATCTGAAGATACAGCTAAATCAGCGTGAAGGCCATCCTCAACCAAGAAAAACTACATAGCAAGTAAGGTTAAGTCCTAAATTTTGATGATTTACCTTTTTGAAGTTTTCCTTGAAGAATGGTGCCTCTGCATTCAATTTTGAATAGCTTCAGGGCAAATGAAAAGGAAAGTTCAAGATAAAGAAGCTCAAGACAGTCGAATTTTGGCATTAAACTGTGTTTTTGAAATTACACAGCAGTTTCGTAGCGCGCTACGAAACTACTGTAGGTGATGCCTAATACACAACAGTTTCGTAGCATGCTACGAAGCTGCTGTAGCTGCATATTATGACTTTGCGGGACAATTTTGAGAAGAAAAAGGATATATTTTTTAGTATGGCCAGCTGAAAGGGACTACTTATAGGGTATAAACATCAAGCAAGGGAAAAACAAGGACAGGAAGGACATCCATGAAATCTAAACTCTATGTTATGAAAATGGTCATTATTTCATAGCTAGTATTGATTCATAATGCTCCGAGCACCATTAAAGAAGTTTTCTCTTAGCACAAGTATTTGAGCAGGCTCTATGGTTGATTTAATTCATTTCATGTGATTAATGAGACAACATGGTCAGCAGAAGGATTCGAAGACAAGCATAAGAATGAAACTCTAAAAAGGAGGAACTTTGTCTCATTATTTTTACTAGTCAACTTCTAGAAGAGTTTCTGAGCAGTTGAAAACTCATCTCCGAAAAGTGAAATAGATTTTCATTCCTAAGATACTAAAATACAAAAACCTCTTCCACTTTCTTCAAATCCATTATGATCTGGGAGAAATGAATGACCAAACTTGCGCTACGAAACTGCTGTAGGTGCAGTTTTTCACAAGCATATTTCTCCTGTTTTACACCTGTTTTTCAAAGACATATTCTGGGCAGTAGGAAAGGTATTTCAAAAAATAAGGAGAGGTTTTTTTTCAGCATGGATTTTTCTACAAAAATATCCTTCAGTTTTTCCAAATACATTTTTTATGAGAAGATATGAGCTCTGTCCCAACACCTACTTTTAGCCAGAATAGAGCAGGGAACAGTCTCCTAGTTTCTAGGAACAGTAAAAGGGTGAGTCATCAAGGGCCAACTGGAGGGTTATGAGCACCATAAAATTTGAATTCATGGAGTTATAGGTGTCAAAGAATTCTTTAAATGTTTAGATAAGGTTGTTGTAATCATAATAAGGAGTTACACTCCTAGTTGTATTAGGTCTCTAGGACTGTTAGTTAGCTATCATTTGTATTAAATAGTTGGTTTTAAGTGTCAATAGGTGTCAAATTAGGAGTAATTCGAATTCCCCTCATGTTGGAGGAAGAAATCTACATGAAATCTATCTATGGGAGAAGAACTAATGTATTATAGGTTGGAATTTTTTTTAAAGAACTCTCATATTGTGCTTTTGTGTAAGACTGTGTTTTAAGTAATACAATATTTGGCTTTGCTTATCAGGATTCAGAAGGAATTCAATGCTCAAATTGTCTTATGGTTCACCTCTTCTCATTACTTACAGTGGTATGAATGTATGATTACTTAGAATTCATTATTTATGCTCTAACTTCCTTCATACATTTGTAGACTGTGTTTTCCTTTATGCTTCTTATGTACTCTCCATATGTTGAATTCTAGATGCCCTGACTTCCATGTAAAGCTAATATTATTGTCATACTGAAGCATTTCTTGACTCCATAAGCCTAATGGACATTTATTGATCATGTTCAACCATTCATATTTCTTCACTTGTTTCATAGAGTTAGCCATCTAATCCTTATCAAAATCTTTAACTTAGTGAGAGAGCCCTCTCAAGTTGAGGAGGCTAAGCCTCAACTAAAAGTTGGTTTGAAAGCGTTACACAAGGTCTACCTGATCAACAGCCTATCAGGGGTGGGTTTTGTGATGAAATTTTGGTGTGTCTGCCGGGAGCATGAAGTCTAATCAATCTTGAAATCTAGAAGCTGAACTTCTGAAGGTAGCAGGAGCTCAGAAATCTTTCGAGGTTGCAAAACTACCTTGGCGACTCCATTGTTGAAGAATTCGAAATTCATAGATTCATGGTGATTCCACTGGAGTTATCAAGAGCTCAGATGCTACCATTCTTATTTCAAGGTATGCATGCATAAATTTTCTAGGAACTTATGGTTTCCCAAATCATTTTCCCAAGGATACATATTTTCTAAGGAATGGTCTAAAATTCAATGGAGAAGATTTGAGTTTAACTTTGAAGCATATATCAGATTTCTGTGATTTTACCGAGATTCTTAGAGTCAAACATGAGGATGTTTGCATTATGTTGTTCTATGATTCATTTCAAGGGAAATGTAAACAGTGGATTGAAAGCTTTCCTGCCAAATCTATTAAGTCATTTCAAGACATTTGGATTATGTTTTTGGAGGAATGGATAGATAGATCACGTTTGGTGGCAAACTCTCCTTCAATTCAAGGTTTCAAACAATGGAATGATAATCATATTAATGAAGAAATAGATGAAAATTTTTCTTTGTCCTTGTCTTCTTATCTAAAATCATTTGAGTGCAAGATAGAAGATAAGATGAAATTTTTGGATGAAGTTGCTAAGGACATTGAGAAAGACATTGAAGGTTTAAAAGGTCAAATTCAATCATATAGTCTTCATAACCATGATCATTCTTTTCAAAAGCTTTCTATGGCAGAACTAAAGGAGAGGGTGCTGCTTCCTTCTCTTTCATCATTGAGGAAGAATACACTATTATTGAAGATCAGTTTGCACAACCAGAGAGTTATGAGAATCATCAAGTTGATTATGTATTCTGGGATCCTATAGCTAAATACATGGAAGAGTTTTACTCTCCAGTGTTTCAGTTTTTCTATGAAGATCAGAGGCAATTCTAGTGGCAGTGGTCATCATAATATCATAGTTGCTCTGAACTCCGATGCAGTCAAAAAACTAAAATATCAGATAAAACAAATGATTGGCTACATTGGAAATTTCACATTGATTGAGCTGAAAGAAGTTTGAAATTGATAGGGTAGGTAGGTAGGAAAATGCAAATAAGCTCAAGGTTGACTGAGCATTTTTCAGTACATGTAGTTTTCTTTCTCTTACAGTGATCATCAAGCTTAAGCTTGAGGAGAAGGCCCAAGAAGCTTAAAGGGGATGCTTGTCAAATAAATTTATGTTTATCATAAAAGGATAAAGCACTGGACCGACGCGTTCTTACTGTACTACGGGTGCACACTATCCCAAGTGGAGCCACTATTATTACTAAAAATATTTCAAAGAAAAAGGGTAAGGTAAGGAATAATTGGTCTTGGTCATTCTCGTGCTCCTTTCATGCATAAGAAGCACTTTCCAAACTCAGGGTCAGCATGCATCGGAGTTCTTTGAAGGCTCAAGCGAGGCAGTTCTCCATTTCAACAAGAGGAATGCAGTTTTGGAAGAGTTAAAAAAAAAAGAAATTGAAGTTAGCAAATCTTGAAATTTTCAAACTAAGAAAAACCTCAAGGAAACATGCGATCAAATAAGCTCATTTCAATAAAATGGAGGCTCTGTGGTCAGTTGTCATGCTCAATACTTCACCTGCAATAAAAGAAGCAAGATACATCAGAAAGGTCAATGAAAAATTGAGAGCTGGGATCAAAATTATGAAAAGGCAAATCGAAGATCTGAAGATACAACTAAATCAGCCTGAAAGCCATCCTCAACCAGTAGAAACTACATAGCAAGTAAGGTTAAGTCCCAAATTTTGATGATTTACCTTTTTGAAGTTTTCCTTGGAGAATGGTGCCTTTGCATTCAGTTTTGAACAGCTTCAGGGCAGATGAAAACGACATTTCAAGATAAAGAAGCTCAAGATATTCAAATTTTGGCATTAAACTGTGTTTTTGAAATTACACAGTAGTTTCATAGCGTGCTACAGAACTGTTGTAGGTGATGCCTAATACACAGCAATTTCGTAGCACGCTACAAAACTGTTGTAGTTGCATATTATGACTTTGTGGGCCAATATTGAGAAGAAAAAGGATATATTTTTGAGTATGGGTAGCTAAAAGTGATTACTTACAAGGTATAAACATCAAGCAAGGGAAAAGCAAGGACAGGAAGGACATCCATGAACTCTAAACTCTATGTTATGAAAATGGTCATTATTTCATAGCTTGTATTGATTCATAATGCTCTGGGCACCATTAAAGAAGTTTTTTCTTAGCAAAATTATTTGATCAGGGTATATGGTTGATTTAATGCATTTCATGTGATTAAAGAGTCAAAATGGTCAGTATAAGGATTCGAATACAAGCATAAGAATGAAACTCTAAAAAGGAGGAACTTTGTCTCGTTGTTTTTACTAGTCAACTTCTAGAAGCGTTTCTGAGCAGTTGAAAACTCATCTCTGAAAAGTGAAAGAGGATTGCTTTCCTACGATACTTAAATACAAAAAACTCTTCCACTTTCTTTAAATCCATTATGAGCTGGGAGAAATTAATGACCAAACTTGTGCTACGAAACTGCTGTAGGTGCAGTTTTTCACAAGCATATTTCTCCTGTTTTACACCTGTTTTTCAAAGACATATTCTGGGAAGTAGGAAATGTATTTCAAAAAATAAGGAGAGGTTTTTGTTCAGAACAGATTGTTCTAAAAAAACCTCCTTCATTTTTTCCAAATACATTTTTTATGAGAAGATATAAGCTCTATCCCAACACCTATTTTTAGCCAGAACAAAGCAAGGAACAATCTCCTAGTTTCTAGGAACAATAAAAGGATGAGTCATCAATGGCCAGCAAGAGGGTTATGAGCACCATAAAATTCAAATTCATGGAGTTATAGGTTTCAAAGAATTCTTTAAATGTTTAGATAAGGTTTTTGTAATCATAATAAGGAGTTACACTCCTAGTTGTATTAGGTCTCTAGGACTGTTATTTAACTGTCATTTGTATTAAATAGTTGATTTTAAGTGCCAATAGGTGTCAAATTAGGAGGAATTCGAATTCCCCTCATGCTGGAGGAAGGAATCTACATGAACTCTATATATGGGAGAAGAACTAATGTATTATAGGTTGGAATTTTTTGTAAAGAACTCTCATATTGTGCTTTTGTGTAAGACTCTGTTTTAAGTAATACAGTATTTGGCTTTTCTTCTTAGGATTCAGAAGGAATTCAATGCTCAAAATGTCTTATGGTTCTCCTCTTCTCATTACTTACAGTGGTGTGAATGTATGATTACTTAGAATTCATTAATTATGCTCTAACTTCCTTCATACATTTGTAGACTGTGTTTTCCTTTATGCTTTTGATGTACTCTCCATATGTTGAATTCTAGATGCCCTGACTTCCATGTAAAGCTAGTATTATTGTCATACTGAAGCATTTCTTGACTCCATAAGCCCAATGGATGTTTACTGATCATGTTCAACCATTCATATTTCTTCACTTGTTTCATATAGTTGGCCATCTAATCCTTATCAAAATCTTTAACTTAGTGAGAGAGGCCTCTCAGGTTGAGGAGGCTAAGCCTCAGCCAAAAGTTGGTTTGAAATAGTTACACAAGGTCTACTTGATCAGAAACTTTCAGGGGTGGGTTTTGTGATGACAGAACGGATGGTCGAGATGATAGGGAGGGATGGCCATCGGATCGGGAGAATAGAAGGCAAAGATGGCTCGACGGAGTCTATTAGACGAGTTGGGAGTGGGATGAATTTGGGCCATTAGATCTTAGGCGGCCAGATCGAATAGTGATCGGGAAGCGAAGATACGCCATTGTTATTGGGAGGGATTAGTTTAGCTAGGAAAATAAAGGAATGGAGGTGGCAGAGAGAAAACGGAGTAGAAGGAAAAAGGGAAGATGACCATTATGAGCTTCCTTTTGAGCAAAACCAAGTAGATCAAGCTCATTTCTAACCCTTGAAAATCCTCGTTATATAGCAGAGCTAATAGCATCCATGCGAAATTTTTCACAACTTCCTCGCAATAGAAATATTCAAACTCTCATGGCAACAAAGTGCCAAATCTGGGCGGGACTTGACTTTTTATAACAAATATGAATTTATAACCCCATCATTAGCTTAGATATTTTTCATTAATTGCATATATATCGCTAGATCTGTGCAATCTATCATCATAAATGCATTTTTCCTCGTGTTTCAATGACAACTTTCATTTTTAATGGTCATATTTTTCTTGACGAACTTCGACGTATCCCATATTGTAGCGAAGAAACCCATCTTACGTCGAGGCTCCTATGAACTTCAACATAACCTGGAATGTAGTGAAGTAACTTCCTACGTTTAAACTCTCTTTGTAGCGTAGTTTATAGTCCAGTGCCCACTTTCAACTGTAGGTGGCACTAATACTTTTCTCCTTTCTTCTGAGCGAAGATGTAGGGGCAAGGTTGTCCCTGTACAAATTCAGCTTGCTGCCATTTACTCTTCTTTGAACCAATTCTCCATTTAACTTTGTTAATTGAATTTCACCTCCATCAGTAATATGCTTGATAATGTATGAGCCCAATCAATGCATATTGAATGTTCCTGGAAATTTACAAACTTACTATCATAAAGGAGAATAAGATCTCCTACCTAGAACTTCCTCTGCTTAATATGTCTGTCATGCCAGACCTTTTCTCTTGATTTCTGTACCTACTATAAATTTATCTTCCTCCAAATCAAGCAACTGTGATATTCTTTCCTCCATCATATCAGGGTCTACCATATCTATAAAAGTTGTAATCCTCAAGCTAGGTATGATGTACTCCATGGGCATCAGAACTTCTTGCCCAAAAACTAACATGAAGGGTGTCTAACCTATCAAATTTTTACATGTGGTCCTATAAGCCCATAACATTGATGGAATTCTAAGATCCCAGTCATCTTTGTTCACATTGGATACCATAGTAAGTGCATTCTCCAAAATATTATTAAATGCCTCTACTATTCCATTGGCTCGAGGTTGATAAGGGGTTGTGAGCGAGGGAGGGCCCCCTTATTAAATGCCTCTAACCTACTGAGCAAGATTTTCTAATTCTAAAGGGGTTGTGAGCAACGGAGGGCCCCCTTTTCTCATCACTCAATGTAGTGTGTGTGTATTCTAAATTTGCTATGCAGTAGTAATCTATTCATACAAATAATGTACCCTTTCTGATATATCAGTGGAAAATGATTGAATATTTAGTTTCATGTTAATGTGTGCATTTCACTTAATCAAGGTTTGATTTACATTGTTGAGTAAATTCATTAAATTGTTGTAAGTTTGATTTCTTATCTTTTCTAATCAACATCAACAATACTAAGAGCTGTAGAGGGATGTTTCAATCCACTCCATAGACTTTGCTGCTAAATGTTGATGTAGAAAAGAGGCATTAGTTATGTGTATGGTTGACTGGTTAGATTAATAAGCACTCACAGTATTAAGGCTACATACAATTTGCGCAACATCTCATAAGCTTACCTACCCTAGGTTGATGATTTATGTTAACCAAAATATAAGTCTATAATTTGACTCAATATTTTGGCGCCGGTGTTAGGGAGGTACTAAGGGATAATACTGAGGTGTTTTAGTATTATATATATTGTTTGAAATTTTTAGGACTGGGGGAGTCGAAGGGGTAAGACAAAGGGCAAAGCCTACGCACCTGTAGAGGTCTGAAATTTGCCAAAGTCGTGTCCTGATTGTTTGGTAAGTAATTTTCATTGAATTTGTTTGCGTAGTAGATGGTAGGGTCCAATATCTATAAATTTATTTTATGGTGATGTGAGCACCACTTCACTTACTAATACACCGGCAAAGAAAAAGAAGTCTGCAAGATATAAGGCAACAAGGGAAGAAGGGTCTAGGCAGGAGGTCTGTGGTCTTGAGAAGAGTTTAGAGCATATTCCTACTTCCACAGTAGAAACTTCCACGGGAAAATATTTTGTTTCTACCTATTTCAAATCTCCCCTTACAGGGAAGACAACATCTCTGCTTAGTGGTAAGCTTGAAAAGGAATTCCTCGTTATTCCTATTCAAGAACCAGAATTTCAAACCATCGATTTAGTAGAATCTATAGTTTACAGAGGTCCCACTTCTTTTTGGTCCAGAACAACTCATGAAGAGGGAACTGGCCACACATATGGATATGATGAGAAGGAAGAGGAACTGGTCACATTTGAATTCCCTATCAGGGAGACTGGGGGAGCAACTCAGTTGAAGAATGTTCCTCCCTAAGTCTTGCCTAACTTTCGTGGAGTCCCTAGTGAATATCCTAATGTCTTTTTGTTCGAGTTCGACGTGTTATGTAGGAGCTATGACTATTCTTCCAATGCTCAGAAGCTGAATTTATTTCTTGCAACATTGAAGGATGAAACTCTGAAGTGGTTTATGGGGTTATCTTCAAACTCCATTACAACTTGGGATGAAATGAAAAAGGTATTCTTGAATAAATATCAATATTATTGCAAGACTAGGGACCTCAAGGAAGAAATTTTTGGCATAAATCAGAAGGAGGAGGGAGAGTCTTGAGGATTTGGTGGAGAGATTTCAATACAATCTACAGAGATCCTAGATGAATAAGCTAAGAAAGGACACCAAAAGAAAAAAATTTCTCAGGGAAATCAGACTAGAATCTGTGGATATTTTGAACTTAATGGGAGGAGGTGACATATCAAAGTTGAGCTATGATGAGGTATGTGAGATATGTCGTGATATTCAAGAGGAAATTATAAATTTGGAGGAGGAAGAAGAGATACTTCTTCTAGGCTTGTCAAGTCAGTTGCTGGAGCTGGAGTAACCAGAGCTGAAATGGGTAATCTTTTTGAAAACTTTAAAACTGATATCCTTAGCACTTTATCTTCACAATTATATGTTTTGTAGGCTAAGAAGAAACATGAGAAATAGGAGGAACTGGAGAAAGCCATGGACGTGTTCTTTTCAGAATGCGGGAAGAAGCATGCCTTGAGGGAATGTCCTGCAGATAGTATAGAGGTATGTTGAATCTGTGAAGATGAGCATTCTACTGATCAATGTCCTTCACTTCCTTAAATTAAAGCAGCATATTTAGCAGATCAAGGGGCTGTCAATGCAATTTATGCAATGGCACCTCAAAAACCATAGAAAATATGTGCTACGGGTATGTCTCAATCGCATTATCAAGTTCCTTATGCTCAGAATTAGATGTGGAATATTCCAATGCCTTGGAAGCCTTGGCCTCCACAACAACCTTGGCAGGGGAACTTCTCTTACCCTACTGCACATAATTTTCCATCTCAAAATTTCTATCCATCGCAGCCCACACAACAGATAATGATTCAACCTCAAAAACAACAACCTCAGTTGCCTGCCCCACCAAATCAACCTCTTCCTATGCTACTTCCTTCCCAGCCAATGTCTAACCCCAATAATAAAACCATCCAATCCACTCACAATATTGCATTGGATGGTTATCCCACTTTTCCTACCTATTGTATTGCACCACAGTCACTGCAAGAAATTTTTGTTCTTGTGTTATAAGAATTTCCTATGTCGTTGTAGGAAATCCAGCTTAAATCCGGAAAGTGGTGAATCAGCCTGGAAAAGTTGAAGAGATTGTGGAGGAAAGTACTCTCAAAATTCCTAAAGTTGAAACCACACGTGAACCAGAAAAACAACCTACTTCAAGGCCATAAGAACCTTCCCCATCCCATACGGCCCAACATCCTTTTCCAGAGAGCTTGGAAATGAAACTAAAACAACTCGAGTTTGATCTTATGTCAGAATTAAAAAAATGTGTGCATTAATATCCCGTTTATGCAAAAAATTAAGGATATTCCAATTTATGACAAAACAATGAGGGAGCTATGTACCAAGAGGCCAGGAAGGCAAAAGAGAGAACTCTCTACAATTCAGGTAGGTGGAAAGCTTGCAAGTTTAATGTCCACTCGATTTGTTACTGAAAAATATGTAGACCGTGGAATCACTATGGTTTCCACCTTTATCAATGGAAATCCCATAAGGAACACTTTGATTGGTTTGGGTTCAGCCATTAATGTTATGACTATGGAGATTTTGTCTCATATAGGACCCTTTGACTTGTTACCTACTCCTACCATGTTAGAACTAGCAGACATGTCTAAGGTAAAGCTAGAGGGGGTATTAGAAGACATTGCCATCTCATTAGATTCTTGGGAGTATCCTGCAGAATTTTATGTTCTTCAACCCAAAACCAACCTAGGAGGGCATCCTTTGATCTTGGAGAGGGTGTGGTTAGCCATGAAAGATGCTTATATAGGGTGTAGGTCTAGAAACATGACCATCACTCATGGAGCTGAAACAAAGCACATTAATTTGTACCCCCCTGCTCAACCCCTCTTAAGATCAAAAAATACACATTGGGTTGAAGAAGAAGAGCATGATTTAGAATGTACCCAACTAGTTTTGACAATATCCCAATCTATGAGCCTAAAAGAAGATTCAGAAGAAAATTTGATAAACTGTTGTATTTCTAATCATGATTTTTCACGGCAAGAAGAAGGGCGGTCTAGTCATAATTTAGATATCATTACTAATCTGCAGGATTTTCATGAACATAATACAGTAGTTGAACTACATTCAACCCTATTATCTAAATTTCCTACATATTCCATGACTGAATGGGGGAGTAAGGTAGTTGAGAGTTTTCCTGAAAAACCTTTAAATATTAATTTTTCTTTAATTCTTGAACAAGAAAAACAGTTAATTCAAGCATTGCAAAAACTTTCAGACACATTTTCTTGGGAATATACAGATATGAGAGGCATTCACCAAGACACATGCATTCATCATATTTATATAGAAGAAAATGCTAGGCCTGTGAGACAGCCACAAAGGAGGATGAACCCTGCTTTAAGGGAAATCATGAAAGATGAATTATAGAAATTGTTAAATGTAGGGTTCATCTATCCTATCTCGGATAGCTAGTGGGTATCTCCATTGTTTATTGTTCCCAAAAATAATGGTAAATGGATAGTGTGTGTAGATTATCAAGAACTAAATAAGGCTACTTAAAAGATCACTTTCCCTTGCCTTTTATAGATCAAGTGCTAGACACTTTAACTGGGAAAAAGTATTTTTCCTTCCTAGATGGGTTTAGTGGTTACAGTCAGATTAGGATAGCTCCAGAGGACCAGGAAAAGATAACATTCACATGTCCCTGGGGTACCTATGCATATAGGGTATTTCCATTTGGTCTATGCAACACACTAGCCACATTCCAGCAAGCAGTCCTTGGTATTTTCTCTGACCTTTTTCATGATTGCGTAGAGGTATATATTGATGATTTTATAGTTATGGGTGATACTTTTGAAGAAGCTTTACATAATATTGAGAAAGTTTTGCAAAGATATAGAGAATCTAATCTTTTGTTAAGTAATGATTTTTTCTTATGATTATGACAGGAGGTACTATTTTGGGTCATCATGTTTCTGTTGCATGAATTAAGGTTGATCTGTCAAATATTGAGGTTATTGCAAAGATGCCTCCACCAAGAACTAAGAAGGGAGTTCAAAGTTTCCTTGAATGTGCAGGCTACTACAGGAGGTTTGTTGAAAATTTTACAAAGGTAGCCTCTTCATTGTTTAGATTATTGACTAAAGAATATGAATTTCATTAGAATTATGAGTGTCAAGCTACATTTGATACACTCAAGGAAAAGATTTCTTCAGCACCTGTCATGAGAGGCCCAGATTGGAAATTTCCCTTTCATATTTCCACTGATGCCTCTAATTCAGCCATAGGATCAGTATTGGGTGAAAAGGAGGGTCCTGTAACCCATGCTATTTATTATGTTAGTAAAAATTTAACTCCTGTAGAACTAAATTACACGGTAACTGAAAACGAATTCCTTGTTGTGATTTACACTATTAATAAGTTTATACATTACATCATGAGCTATGAATTTTTTGTACACACTGATCACTCTACCATTCAATATCTCATGAACAAACCAATTACTAATGGTAGGATTACTAGGTGGCTTTTGTTGCTGCAGGAATTTGACATCACAGTATTGGATAGGCTAGGAAAAGAGAATCAGGTAGCTGATTTCTTATTTAGACTCAACCATGCAGGTGAGGATGTTCCTGTTAATGATAGATTTCATGATGAAAATTTGTTTGCTATTTCTATCCAAACAACTTGTTTTTTAGACATGGCCAATTACCTTGCTACAAGAAAGTTTCCCCCTTACTTTTCATCCTATTAGAAAAAGATAATTATTAGGAAAAGTGCTAATTACTATTGGATTAGCGGAGATATCTTTTTCACTAGACTTGATTTGATTATCTGTAGTTGTGTCAGGGAAGATGAGATCTATGACATCTTGAGGTTCCGTCACGATGAACTGTGAGGAGGAAACTTTTCAGAAAAGCGGGAAACTTATAATATCCTTCACTCAAGTAGCTATTTTCCAAGTCTTTTTAAAGATGTAAAAGAGTATGTCCAGAAGTGTGATAGCTACCAAAGAATGGGGTGGCCTGTACAATAAGACAAGATGTCTTTGCAGCCACAGGTTCTCATAGAACCTTTTGAGAGGTGGGCACTTAATTTTGTAGGTCCCATCAACCCTATGTCCAAAGGTAAGAAGTATATTTTAGTTTGTACTGATTATGCTACGAAGTGGGTGGACGCAAGAACACTACCTAGAGAAACAAATAAAGTAGTGGTAGATTTCCTTTTCTCTGATATTTTTGTAATATTTGGGGTACCTAGCGAGATAGTTACTGATCAGGGTAATTAGTTTGTGTCAAAGCTCATGCAGGGAATTGTGCAGAAATATCAGATTACTCATCGAAATTACACCCTTATCATCCACAGGCTAATGGGTAGGTGGAATCAACAAATAAGGTGTTAGATACAATCCTTACCAAGACAATGTGATTACATAAGAAGGATTGGTTTGACCGACTTCCTAAAGAATTGTGGGCTTACAGGATCACATGGAGAAATACCACTAGAATTTATCCGTATGAATTGGTGTATGGAAAGAAAGTTTTATTGCCCATTGAATTTCATATCAGAACTTTCAAGATGGCAGCAGATTTGGGTATAGATCTTGATGAACCTTAGTAGTAGAGAATCTTGGAGATCAATGAGTTGGATGAGATTAGGTATGATGTTTTTCAACATGATAACTTGATTGAACAACAATGGGCTGAATGGCATGACAAATACATTAAAAAGAAGAAGTTCAAGGAGGGAGACTAGGCATTGTTGCATGATTTAAAATTTAAGAACTTTAAAGGGAAATTTAACACACATTGGTTAAGCCCCTATGAAATTGAGAAAGTTTTTAATAATGGATCTATTTGGGTTAAAACCATTGATGATGGGAATTTTACCTTCTTGCTGAATGGGCACAGTCTCAAGTTATATCAAAAACCCCAATCTAAGAAGGAATTTGTGGAAGAAATTGTGAAGAAAAGAGAGCTAGAGATGGTGAGAGAAGGAGTAGTTCCTTCCACGATCTCTTCTTGATTTCTTGCTGATATAATGAGCTCACATTTTTCCTCCTCATGCTCAGTAAACCATGAGATAAATGTCTATTGGGTACATGTTTATTCCTTTTTCTGGGCCCAATGGACTAATTATGGAAAAGGATCCCCCTTGGAGTCTTCTATTCCAAGTATTTCAAACTCTAAAATTGAAATTTGGAAAGCATGGATTACCTTGGGCTTGTTAAAACTATAGGTCAGTAGGTCCTTTGGTCTCCTACCAATAATTTTTTTCTTTTTTCTTTTCTTTATCAGTTAATCTTGCATTGCTCGTGTTGGATTGATGTGAGATTTCTTAAGGCCCTCCTTCCAATATTCTTGGCCCGTCGACATCAACAAATTTTCTGGGTGCAAGATCAGACTCTTATGATGCCTTGAAGCTTGTATCCCTTAATGACAGGCTGTCTTGCCAGCAGCAATGGGGAATCACTATGGCTCCTTGACTACTGGATCTTACAGGGGGGTTCGAAAACAAATCATCAATTCACACCCAATAGACCTTGGTACTCACTCTCATTAATGTTGATAGGCCTCGCATTGGTTAACAATTGACCTTAATGGCTGTTAATCCAATGAGATCATTGCACATTCGAAATTAGTAGCTTTACTTATGTGTAATGAACTATACACAAACAAGGGAGAAGAGTTTTTCTGGTGGTTCGATTTCCTGCAGAATGCTCAATAGTTACGGTTCCATTTCTTATAGAAGGCTCAACAGTAACGGTTCCATTTCTTGTAGCGACAACCTGGCTTTCTGAAAAGAAGAAGTCATAGACAAAAAATTAGTTTAAATTATTTGATAAAGTACTCACAAATTTTAATTACTGGTCGAGGTCATGAATTATGAAATTGTACATCTGATTTAATTATTAAGTGGGTTATCATTTCAAGGACAAGTACACGTCATCCAAGGACTAGACTGCTGGAAGGTAAGATTGGTAAGGTACAGCCGTGACAGGACACTTGAGGTAAGAGGAAATTGACGCTTTAATTTTAAAACATTTGTATGGTTTCAAGCTATGGTTACCCTTACGGCAAAACACGGTCGTAAACCATTGCATCATAACTCTAGCTCCACCCCTGATTATAATGATTCTAACATGACTAGTGGACATAATCTCCATATCCTTCCATAGGTTAGATCATGATGATAATCATGATCATAACCTGTTTCTCGAAATCTACATACTTTCCCATATTAAGCAATCCCTTGTCGCGCAATCCTTTGCAAAATCTTAGCACGATATTTTTGAAGAATGCATGAAACCTGCCTTCCCCATTTTTCACCATTCCAAAGTTGTGTGCCCCGGTCCGTTTTGAGCCGCAAGGCCCTGAACTACTAGAAGATGACACTCGCAGTAAGGCAACACTAGACAAAGCAATGGCTTCCATTGTTTCAAAAATTTAGTGGCCACAATTAAGAGGTAACTAAGTCTTTCGCCCTAAATTTGAATGGTGACAAAGCTCAAGTTGGGGATGTCCAGTTCAGGTTAACCAAGGGTTTGGTGGCTCAGGCATGCAGAATTCCATAATAGGGGGAGCATTGGTTCAAAAATCAACATTTCGACAAGGGTTTGGGTGCATCCTTTCTATGGAAGGAGCATTCAGACCTTAACTGGAGCAAATGGATTTCACAAGGCTTCATGAAAAGTAAGTATCGACACCTATTGTCTTTCCTATAGAAGTATATAACGTGTGATGGTCACTTTGGGCTTACATTCTTGTTTCAAATTTGGCTCCTAACACATTTTCATGACAAGCCATTGAATTTTCTGTATTATTTGAGAATATCTCTAATGAAGATGTCAACGAACGCTAAGGAGAGGGGGGCCAATTTCGAGGAAAACTTCTATCACCATGGGCTAGTGAAAATCATCCTGGTAGAGGTTTTGAAGGACAAAAAGAAGACGTGGGAGGAATTTCTAGCCAAGAATTACTTCATGGAGAATGAAGACTCTGATTCTTCGGAGTCTATGGAGGAAATGCCAATAGAAAAACCCAAGAAAAAGTCGTGGACTCATGGGCTACATGTAAAGGAGAAAGAGGAAGATAAAGACTCTGACCCTTCAAAGTCTACAGAGGAAAAACCAGTAGAAAAATCAAAGAAGAAGCCATGGAATCTTGGCCCACTGATGGAGAAGGAAGGGAAATATGACCTTGACTCTTCAGTGTCAATAGAGAAGAAGCTTGTAGAAAAACCGAATAAGAAGAAGCCTCAGACCCATGGGCTATAGACGAAGAAGAAGAAAAGGACGAAGAAGTGGTGGTGACTGGGGAGACCGTGGGTAAAAATCCTAATTCGAAGAATGGAGCTTCCACCTCTGCTAAGAGATTTACAAAGAACCAGGTTGTTCAGTTGACTATAAAGGATACTATGGAAGGAGGGGTGCTGCCTGAGACACCTAACAGAAAGAATGAAAAACATCACGACCTGTGCAAAGGAAAGGAAAAGATAGAGTTAGCTGGATTAATTGGTGAGGAAGAAATGTCCTTCTAGGATTCACCGTTGCATGGAAGCAGAAATGATACAGCAGGAGAACAACAAGAAAAGGAGGATTGTGGTTTGTCCCAATCCCTCCAAGGATATCATGAAGGGGAGGTAACTCCCCAGAAAAATGGTCTCTACAGGAATTAGAGGAAATTATCACTAAGCTCACCATTTCGGAATGAACTTTGAGAAAGGAGAATGAGACCTTGAAAGAGAATAGCCTGTGCATGCAGAAAGAACATGAGGAGTGGGTTTAGAAAGTGGCCCGATTCAAGAAGAAGAGGCAGGCTTGAATTGATCATCTGAAAAAGAAGAATGAATTATACAAGGATCACATTCCTACAGAATCCAGTGGTAACCAATTAGACTAGTTGGCATAGGTAGAAAATCAGTCGGTTGTAGTAGCTGCAGCCTAGGACAAGGAATGATTTTTTTTTTTTTCTTTTTGCGGAAGAAGAAACATTTTTTCTTGCATAAGGGACATGCAAGAAGCTAGGTGTAGGGGTGATGTTGAGGCTCGGTTTTGCTGAATTTTGAAACATTTTCTAGGCTTTACCTCTCCCATTTTTAACTATCATTGACCCCTACTATGCTTATTTTATTTATGATATATAGGTTTTGGCCAGAAGGGTGTTATATACTAGAGGTATGCAAATTAACATGGAAAAGTGTCTTTTACCTTAATATTAAGCATTCCCTAAGCTAGCTATTTCCTTATTGAATTATCATGCCAACTAATCTAGAGTTCTTGTGAAGATTTGTTTTGATTCAAAAGAACCCCACATTTCCTGCAGATAGCTCGTGCAATCCTATTTCCTGTAGACACTCCGGAATTCCTGCAGACACAGATTTCCTACTACCGCCCAAATTTCTTGCATCAAAATCAACGGTTAGCTATGTTCCACTTATTTCTAAATCAAATGAGAACATGGGTTTTGGGGGGAATTCATCATACATGAATGCTGTCCTATTAGCTATTTCAAATCCACCAGAAAAACTACCCAGATTTGTAGGCCTCTTCTCGTTGATCATATGAAGGGAAACTACAACTATATAACGAATTTTGTCTAATCCATGCTTTCAATCATGGATTAGACTTAGTATAACTAAATTTGATACTTTGTACCAGTACTATTAGCTGATGGCTTATATTAGTAGTTTTCCCTATTTCGAGCCACATATGGCTTTCACATTTGTATAAATTCGGCTCTATTTCATATTGTAAGGGGTTGCTGGGTTGGCTTCGGCTGATACTATATATCAGATTGTACTCAACTGTGATATTTTTATATTAATATAATATTATATGTTCTGTCTATCTTACTGAGCAAGCTCTTCTAATTCTGAAGGGGTTGTGAGTGAGGGAGGGCCCCCTTTTCTCACAACTCCCTTAGTGTAGTGTGTGTGTATTCTAAATATGTTATAAAGTAGTAATTTTCTCACAAAACTAATGTACTGTTTCTAATATATCAACAGCAAATGATTGAATGATTAAGTTTCATGTTTATGTGTGCATTTCATTTAATTAAGATTTGATTTACATTGTTGAGTAAATTCCTTAAATTGTTGTAAGTTTGATTTCTTATCTCTTCTAATCAACATAAGCAATACTAAAAGCTGTAGAGGGATGTTTCAATCCACTCCATAGCCTTTGCTACTAAATGTTGATGTAGAAAAGAGGTATTAGTTTTGTGTATGGTTGACTGGTTAGCTTAATAAGCACTCACAATATTAAGCCTGCACATATTTTGTGCAGCATCTCATAAGCTTACCTGCCCTAGGTTGATGATTTATGTTAACCAAATTATAAGTCTATAATTTGACTCAACACTCTTCTAATGATAAACTTGGAATTCCTCACTCAATTCTTCAATAGTCTTATTTAGGAAGTGTGAACTTTGGTCACTAATCAAAATATTTGGACATCCAAATCTAGACAATATGTACTCAATAAAAAAATTCAAAGAAATCTCTTACTAGTTGTGCTTCAACCAATCTTGTCAAGTAATCAGTTGTTGTCATTTATATACCTTGCGCTAGTCCTCCTTCTAGGTGGGTTTATGGGTCGAACAAAATCAGTGGCCTACTTATCAAAGGCATGCAATGTAACTTGTGCTACCAATGACATCTCATCTCTTCTAGAAGGCTCCCTTATTCTTTGACACACATCACATGCTTGACAGTACTCCTTTGCATCTTTCTGTAGTGTATGCCACCACAATCCTGCTCTCAAAATCTTCTGCACAGTAACTTTTCCTGCATAGTTTCAACCAATAGAGCCCCCACGAGCCTCTGCTAGAATCATTTGTATTTCATGTTCAAGAACATATCTGCATGATATCTCATCTAGTACCATCTTAAATAACTATCTTGCTATTAATGAAAAGTCAGATGCCACTAATTCTTTCTTTTGGTGCATAGTCTACTATGAAGGTTACATTCCTGTGGTCAAATCCTGAATGATATCTGCGAAATAGTCATCTTCCACTTTGATTGAAAATAATTGTGCATCAGGGAGATTATCCTCTATGTTGGTTGGTTCTTCCCTTGTTTCTAGTCTTGACAGATGGTCAAGTCCTGCATTCAGTCTCCTTGGTTTAACAATGATCTAAAAGTCATATTCTTTGAATAACATTAACCATATGCAAATATTTCCTCCTAAGACAAGCTTATTAACCAAATAATTTAGTGCTGAATGATCGGTAAGCATTTTAAAGTGTGACCCGCGCAAATAGTGTCTAAACTTCTACAAAGCATACACCATGTCCAATCCTTCCCTTTCTGTAGTGGTGTAATTTTTTTATGCTTTAGATAAATTTCTACCTGCAAAAGCTATAGGATGATCAATCTCTCTTACACTATGTTGTGTTGGTACCACTCCCAATCTATACAAGATGTATCCACATGGACATTGAATTCCTTATTCCAATAAGGGAACACTAGTATAGGCACAACTACCTTTTTTTCTTTCAATATGTCGAGGCTCTTATGACATTATTCATTCCACTAAAAAATTACATCCTTCTTGAAAAAATTCTCCATAGGCTCAATGATCTGAGCATACCTCTTGATGAACTTCCTGTAATACCCAATATGTCCCAATGTAGAGCGAATCTGTCTTACTGTCTTAGGTGGAGGTAAGTTCACAATGATAACAATCTCAGTAGGGTCGACCATTAGTCCTTTCTTACAGACAATATGTCCCAACAATATGCCGAAAGGTACACAAAATATGCACTTTGTTAGGTTAAAAGAGATATGATATTGTCTACATGTGTCAAGCATAAGTCTTAAACTTCCAACATGTTTGCTCAACAATCCATAAGTGTATAATCATCAAAATATACCTCTAAAAACTTGTGGATGTTTTCCTTAAAATCTGTGACCACCACCCTAGAAAATATAGGAGGGGCATTTTTTAATCCAAAAGGCATTACTATGTATTGATATGAGCTCCATTCTATAGAAAATGTGGTCTTATGTTGATCTTCAGGTGCAATCATAATTTGATGATAACCTGATAATCAATCTATAAATGAGTAAGCTTCCTTACCTCCTACATTGTCTAACACTTCATCTGTGAAAGGGGTAGGGAAGGGATCATGTAAACATGCATCATTCAACTTTCTTAGGTCAACAAAGATCCTAATTTATCCTTGAGTCTTCTTCTCTTGCACCACCATAGGACTTTCCCCTTTGCATTCTTCTACATGTTCAATAATTCCTACTACTATCATCTTATCAAGCTCTACTTTCACTTTCTCCTTATACTTTGGGTTCAGCCTGTAAGGTCTTTGTTTGACTGGCTTCGCATCAAGATTAAGGGGAATATTCATGACTCCTAGATCTCCTATTATACTATTCATCTCTAAAAACTTGGTGGGAAACAATTATTGATATTCATGAAGTAACTTTGTAACTTTACTAATTGTCTCCTCATCCCAGTAGTCTCCTATTATTGAAAACTTGGGTTCCTTCTCTAATCCTATGTTCACCTTCTCGGTCTTGAATGGCTTCATTATGTCTGGTATATCTAGCTCAGGTCTAGTTAATTTGTGGTATCATTCTAACTATGCTATGTTGATGTTGTGAGGATCTTGTTCTTCATTTGTAGTAAGGTTATAACACTCCAGTGAATTCTCTATATGCGCAACCCAATCAAGTTGCTACCATGTCAGTGGGGTCAGATTCTCAGAGATCCTCTTCTTGACTATTTGAAGGGTCAAATCTATGTATAGAAAATCATCCTCAAAGATCAATGTTAATATGAATCCATCAAACATGTCTTCCCAGTTTATAGTACCATGTGGAAGTTCCATTTCTAGGTACCAGTTCTTAGGGATTGTCTCTAATGTATGAATGAATCCATGTACCCATTATTTCTATGGAATATTCTTCCATGTAGTTGTGCATAGCTGGATATGATTCCTAGGATTAGTTTCACCATCATATTTTATCTCCATCTCTGTATCTATCTATTTAAACCTTATGCCCATTAGTCTTCAACATTCCTACCAACCTCTTATATTCTTGCTGTGTGATTCAACCATCTAGAAGGGGTAGATTTTAGGGCTATACCCAAGGCTGACAACCTTTGATTTTCTAGAACATGTTCTTCATAATCATTAATTAAAGTATTTACATCACCTGAGCCATCATAAGAAGGAAGGTTACATACCTTAGATATCATACAATGAACTCATTTGGTAATTCTTGCACAATGACTTGTGGATACTTCACGCAGCCTATTCTTCCAGTTCTCCAAATCTTCTTCTAACATTGAGGTACAAGAAATATCACGGTCCCAACTCAACTTGCCCTCTATAGTAGGGTTAACACAATCATGTTCCTTTGCTGTCATCTGATAGATATTGTCTATGTCAACTGTGCAGTATTCTTCTTTGACTAGTTCCGTATATCTTACTCCTTTTGATGGATCCAAGGGAACAATTACTCTCATATTGTTTCCTTCAAATATAATATGTCTCTTCCACAGATTAATTATGGCCATATTTTCAAATGCCCAGTCAATTCCAAGCAATGCAAGATAAGGATTACCATCATTGACGATCTCTATTACTTCAAAATCAGTAGTAGTGTGAACTCCTTCAATATCCACTATGATACTTGGTAGTCTTCCTAGAGGGAAGATATTTTACTAATTTTCCATCCTTGACTGAATAGGTGACCACTATAGCTTCGCTTACCCATTATTTCTCATGTCTGCTTCGTTAAGGCATTAGCATTGGATCCCACATCCAGAATAATTTGATCCATCTCATACTCTCCTATATGTGCACTAAGCCTCATCTCGCATCCAGTTCTCTTCTATCGATGTAAATTATTAACTGTGTGCATCTCACTTTCCGTTGTTCCTTTGGATACATAGGAATCTATCAACTCCTAAAGCCCTTCTACAACCTTTTGATCTCTTAACAATTTCATACAAGTCTGCAATTTTTTTTTTTAAATACCTAATTGATTTGCTAAATTCTAGTCTTGTGTTGAAGCTCAATCCTTTGTCGAAGTTGATGACATGTCGCAGTTACTTTTCTAATCAGGATTTGGCTGTGCATTAGAGGTTGAAGCTCCAACATCCATAAAAATTCGCTTTTCTTCCATAAATACTTATTTTTCTTTCTGAATATAAAAATGAGAAATTTATTAGTAGTCTTTCTAACCCATGCACTTTCCTATTCTTGCTTTTCATCTACTTTATCACTACTAGTCGCAAATCCACTTTTAGTAACAATATAATCTGAGGTTCGTCAATCCTACTTTCAACAGTCATCATTTGAATATTTTATGTCAGCTGTTGATTTTTGTTTTTGTTACATCTTCACCATAAGTACAGGACATTCTTTAATTACATGGTAAAAGGATTTATAGTACTTACATGTCATTGTGGGGTTCTAGAAATCTCTCACAAAATGTCTTGGCTAGCCACAATTATGGAAAATTATCTCTCCACGTCCTTGAACAGTTCCACCACCTTGATTTATTCCTTGGTAACCTCCTCAACCACCGTGTTGTTTATTTGTTGGAAATAATATTGAGAGGGGGGTGAATCAATATTAGAAAATCAATATAAATTTTTCATTTCATAATCTGATTCATATACACTACTTCTGTTAAGGGAACTCGCGTGTACACACAACTATGTTTAATGCAACTAGCTTGTATCCAGTAAACTTGTAATTCATTTAATTCATCGTATGTTGATCTTTAATCAGTGCATCAGAACTTCATTAACCATATAAGCAGTAAACAGGTGTAGTAAAACAGAACAGATCATCACACATAAGAAACACACATGAACACCATGATATAAGGTGGAAACCAAATGCGCGACAAAAACCACCTACTGTCATCTTCCTTTAATATAAGAAAAAGCTATTTACAATATTGTACTGGCACAGAATCATACCAGTATGTAGGCACCCACCTACAGAAGGCTACAACCTTCTCTCTTTCTCAAGCTACTACTAGAAGGGAGATACAACCCCCTGGCTCTTGTACTAGCCGATATATTTGCTAGTACATAGGCACTGGCCTATAGAAGGCTACAACCCTTTCTCATTTTCTAGCTGCTGCTGGAAGGGAGCTCCAAACCCCTGGCTCTTATACGGGCCGATATCTTTACCAGTATGTAGGCGTTGGCCTACTGAAAGGTCCAACCATCACTCTTCCTCCAGGGACCACGTTTCATAAATTTTCAGACTGGATACTCCTGGAACACAACACCAATATATGAACGCCACGTTTCATCCAATTTTCATACTGGACCCATCAACAACATTGAAGCTCAAAATCAATCACCACTACACCTGCATCATCAATCTTTAAATCACCCAACACTGAATCACTCAAACCCTATCATCAAAACATAGTCACCAGAACATAGAGCAGAACACAAAACTCTACAACAACCACTAGAACCAATAACAACCTCAAATATCAAATCTCATCATGTATACGCTACTCTGATGAACCAAGCCGATGTGTATACGCTCTTTTACAAAAGCCAACCAGCGTACAGATCTAAAAATAATTACTTATACCTTCACTGCAATTTTCTACTTCAGACATACCCAGATCATCATACATAAAGAATAAAACATACATTGGTTTTCAGATATGAACTATTCATACCATATAATGATAATGCATTTTAGTGTTCATGATCCCAGTCCATCAACCTTCATTCACCACATAGGTGCATCCTTAGCAAAGCATCACAAACCCATAACCTACATGTTGGATCTCACACTTCATCAACTATTCAATACTTTCTCATCTTGCACACCTTGGCCTAATGATCTTCTCCTCCTTATATAGGTTTAGGCCTCTCTCAATACCATGGTCCAAAACCACGTAGGACCAATACCTTGGACCCAATACCTGGGGTCAATACCTCAGATCAAATACCATGGACCAATACCATGGATCAAAATACCATGGACCAAACACCAGGGACCAAAACTTAGTTTTCCAACATGTATGATCCTTTCCTTCTGTGAAACTGCATGTGTACGTTATATGCTTCTTTTGGTCTGCTAACCCACATGTATACACGCTTTTTTCATGGTGAACCTACGTATACCTCTTTCTGATCATTAGTGTTGGCATTGTGGCACTGATTTAGAGCTATGGCACAGGTGTTGTCCTTGATGGCAACTCACTTTGGTGACAGATCTCAGTACAGGCTCTCAGAATGAAGGAAAAAGATATATACGTAGGTTCACCTAGACGAAGGCGCGTATATAGGCGGGTTAGACGTTACAAAGGCACGTATGCATATACATGCACTTTCACGCAAGGAAAAGCACGTATATGTTGGAGAACTTACTTTTGGTTCGTGGTAGTTAGTCCTTGGTATTTGAACCTATGGTTTTGGACCATGGTATCTCATCAGAAGTGTTGATCCCAAGTATTGTGTCCAAGGTATTGTTTTATTATGGTTTTGGACCATGGTATTGTGAAAGGCCTAAGACTATAAAAGAGGAAGGAGATCATTTGGCAAAGGATCATCTGATTAATTGAATATCTAATAAGTGTTAGATCCGAAATATTAGTGATTGGGGTTATGGTGCAGGTCTGGATCTGAATAAAGGAGGAACCTTAACGCAAAGAGAAGGATAAGTTCTATTGATGGGTCATAATCTTGAGGCTTGAATGATAGTATCGTTGTATGATTTTGATCTGTTATATGTGGCGCATGCTTGATCTATAAATCTGATAATCTGGGTTAATTAGTGTCTGAATATTTGAAAGAGTGAATTATCCTTTATAGATCTGTACACAGGTTCAGTGAATAAAAACAGAGTATACGCAGGTTGGTCCAAACACAGAAGCGTATGCACGCAGGTTTCAGGTTATTGAAGTGACGTATATCTTTTGAGTTGTGATCTAGCTACTTCTGTTCATTGTTGTAGTGTTCTGGGTTCAGAATTTGGTGTCTGGTTACTGTTACTGTGTTTTGGGTACAACCGTAAGAGAAGTATCTACTTGTTTCAGTTCTAGTTGGTGAAAAGGAGATTGTTTGATGCAGAAATTTTTGATGATTGATTGATGTTCATGGATCCAGTCTGAAAATTTATGAAACATGGTCCCTTGAAGAAAGAGAAGGTTGTAGCCTTCTGTAGGCCAGCACCTACGTACTAGTATCTTAGCTAGTGATAGAGCTAAGGGGGTTATAGATCCCTTCCAGGAGAAGCTGGAGAATGAGAGAGTGTTGTAGCTCTCTGCAGGTTGCAGCCTGTGTACTGGTAAAGGACTGCACCAATACGTTGTAAAAAGAAGTTTCTAATTAAAGGAAGATAGAGACGAATTGTAGCAGGTGGTTTTCACCCACATTGGGTTTCCACCTTATATCTTTTGTTCTTGTGTGTGATTGTCTTCAGAGCTGTTTTACTGTTTATGGTTACTGTTTATTTGATTCTAATACACAGATTAATGGTCAACATCTGTAAGATAAATTAAATTATAATTCTTCATTGCATACGCGGGTTTCCTTCTCTGTAGTTGCGTATATATGCGGTTTTATCTAACTGAAGTAGCGTATATGATCTGGGTTTGAAAAAGAAAATAAGTGACTTGATAATACTGATTAACCCCCCCTCTCAATATTATTTCCAAAAAATGGTATCCGAGGACGTCCTTCTAAAGAAGCTTGATCGCTTGAAGGAAGATCCATCATCATGAGAAACTACGAGAGAGAAGCATCAATCAGGACACCAATTTTTGATGGGACCAACTTCGTCTATTGGAAGGTAAGAGTTACAGCCTATGTTCAATCTCTTGGTACAAAATTCTGGGATATCATAGATACAGGGTACACTTTTCCTTTAGCAACTCCTACAGATCCGGCTGGTAAGAAGCAATATGAAACAAATGCAAAGGTTGTCAATACTCTATTAGGATGTCTATCTCAATCAGAATTCATCAAGGTTATGCAGTATAAATCCGCAAAAGAAATATGGGACAAGATTGTTCTGAGCTATGAAGGAGATGAACAGGTAAAACGAGCAAAACTTCAAACCCTCAGAATTCAGTATGAAAATCTCAGAATGCACAATGATGAAAGTGTGGCTAACTATTTCCTTCGTGTAGATGAGATTGTTAATTGTATGAAAAAATTGGGTGAAGAAATAAAAGAGGTTGTTGTGGTTGAAAAGGTTCTAAGATCTTTGTCCCCTAGGTTTGAATCTAAAGTTTCTGCAATAGAAGAAAAAGAGAATCTACGAAACCTTACCATGTCACAGCTGCACGGAATTCTAACTACTTATGAAATGAGGAAAGGAGGACCATCAGATAGGAGAGAAGCTGCTTTCAAGGCTTCAGGCAAAGGAGATTACTATGAGTCAGGACACGTGTCAGAAGAAGAGGAAGAATCAAATTTTGTCAAGAACCTTCAAAGGGGTGCTGGAAGATTCAGAGGTAAGTTACCTTTCAAATGCTTTGTTTGTGGAAGAGTTGGTCACTATGCTGCCAAATGTCCTCATAAGGATAAGATTGACAAGGGTAAGGAACCTATTAGATGGAACAAGAAACAGAATGTAAATAAGAAAAGCTATTACACTCATGAAGATAGTGATGGACTTTCAAATAGTGACGAAGATGAACAAGGTAATAAATATAAACTTTTAATGGCTTTTGAAGATGATGATTTTGTGGATGCTATAGATGAAGAAAGTATTTATGAAGATATTTCTAGACTCAAAATTTGTTTAGAAGAGAAGAATGTGATCATAGATACTCTACAATTCCAACTTGCTGAAAAGGAAAAACATCATGAAAAGTTAGAATGTGAAATTGTGGGACTGAGAAAAGAGATTGAGAAAACAAAAGCTTTTAATCTTAGATTTGTTAAAGGATCTGACACGTTAGATAAGATTATCAAGGTGCAGTGCTCTCCACTAATCAAGACAGGTCTGGGATATAATGAAGAAACAACTCAAGCGCAGAAACCATCTACCTCCAAGAGCTATCTTGATGCTGCAAGAAGAAGTGAACAAAGACCCAATGGAAATCACCATGTAAATCGAGGGCAATCTACTTTAAGGACAAACAGAAGCTACAACCAGCCAGAGGTAAAACCTTCTCAATTTGCCTCAAGAATGGATGTCAATAGGAGCTACAATCATTTGGCTGGTAGATTTGATAATCACAGGAGTTTCTTCAATGGCCAATGTTTTTTTTGTCATAACTTTGGTCACAAAGCAGCTCAATGTGTTGCCTATAATACAATCATGACTAGAGAAGCTCATAAACAGAGGAGTATGACTAGGATCATGAAAAGGATTTACAACAACTTCTCTGCTCTTGAAAATGAAATAGAATGTTCTATTTGTAACAATTTCGGTCATGAAGATTCTGAATGCAGGAGCAGGTTTCAACATACAACTCAGAAGGAGCAAGCCTCAAGTGCCAAATTGTGGAGAATAAAAGAACCCCAACCAGAAAGATGTGGTATAGCCTTATATGCGGAAGGGCAAGAAAATCAATGGTACATCGACAGTGGATGTTCGAAACATATGACAGGTGATAAAGAAAAAATTCAATCATATAGTGCCCTAGAGAAGGAGAAGAAGGTTTCTTTTGGAAATGACACCCCTGCTCTCATAAAAGGTAAAGGTTGTGTTCAGTTGAAAGAAAGGGTCAAAGCTGGAAATCTCATGTATGTTGATGGCTTAAAGCATAATCTATTAAGTGTCAGCTAGATGTGTGATCAAGGAACTGAGGTAATATTTCGATCAAATGGATGTAGTGTTCGTGATCTTGACATAGGAAAAATAGTGATCAAAGGTGTAAGGACTCCAAATAATTTATACATATTCAAAGAAGGACAACATCAATGCTATCTGAGCAAAAATGATGAACACTGGCTATGGCACAGAAGATTTGGGCATTTTAGTTTCTCACAGATAAGGAAAGCATGCAAATACCAGGTAGTTCGTGGTCTTCTAGACATCAGAATCCCAGACAATACAATATGCAAATCATGTTAGTTTGGTAAGCAAACCAGAACTAACTTCCCTGAGAAGGAAGGATCAGCCAGCAGGCCGCTTGAACTTGTCCATACTAATGTATGTGGTCCAACTAGGAAAAGGTCACCTCGAGGAGAAGAATGCTTTATATTATTCATTGATGACTATTCCAAGATGTGTTGGATAGGACTTATGAAGCACAAAGACAAAGCCTTTGAAAATTTCAAATCATTCAAAGCCTTAGTGGAGAACGAATCAAATCTCAGAATCAAATGCCTCAGTGTTATAGACATTTTTGTGCCTCGCAGCACGGAGCATGAAATGTCAATAATTACAGGGATCCTCAGTCCCTAAACATGTTGTTCTTACCCCTAAAAGAACAAGGTCATCAAACAACAGCACTTCCAATCAGTTCTCCACCTGAAAACACTTCAAAACAGGCTTATTTTGGATCATGTCAGCTGCTCCACTGAGCTTCTGCGCTGGAATGCAACTGTCCCTCTTTGTACCTGCGCTGGAAGTCAAAAGTAATGAAGGCTACCTGCGCTGGGCGAGATTGGCCAAGTGGCACAGTCATCCTGCAAAGGTGTCAACTGCCCAGGAAGCTTCCAAACTGACACTTGGTTCATAAGATTCGCCCTGTGATGAGTAAGAGGTACTTGATCACCATGTGTAACCAAGGATCTCCAAGTGGACTCAAGAACTGAAGATTAACTGAAGAGGGAGAGGACACTAGTCAGCTCTATGCCAGCCTCAAGCTGACTCATCCTCTCTTCTTCTCTCCTATATATAGAGCTCTTCTATGAGGTCTAAGGAGGCTGGAATTTTGTGTAAAGCAAGGAGGTGCTGTTGGATTACAGTTAGAGCTATTGGGTGATTGTTTTACTAGAGGTGAAGAGGAGAGTTCTTGCTGCTGGGGAGGTGCTGCTGGGTTGGAGCCATCATTGGTTGTAACCTTCTCAGAACCCTGTTACTTCTATCAATAAAGTTTTGCATGTTCTCCTATATACTTGTATTGCATTGATGTATTGTATTTACATGTATATTTGATTCACTCTAATCCATGCATCAGTTATGAGTACTTGTATCTTGTAGTTTCCTCTCTCGTTTTGTGCAGGGCTTGTGTGTAGCTGGACCGGCAAAGAGAGCAAGGAGCTGGGAACAAGAGACAAAGAGAGAGGATCAAGATCGACTAAGCGAAGGATACCAGGTTGGTTGATCATTTCTTCCCCCTCTCTGTACTTTCATAAAGGAAAACATCAAAGCTTTACTTTCAGTTGTTGCTAAAGACTATCACCTTTAGAGTAGGGATAGGGTCATCCGCATCGGATACTTTTCCCCACAACAAACTGGCGACTCCACTGGGGATCGAACCCAGAATCTCTGGTTTTGTAGACCAGTATCTTGTTGATGTTTGTAGTATTTTGCTATTCATTTCTTGAAGAAAAGAGTACCAAATCGAAAAGCTTTTGACTATATCAAAAGCGAAGTAGAGGGACTGCTACTCTTGCTCATTTGTTGAGAAAATTCAAGATTTGAAGAGCCTATCTACAAAAGACTCTTTACTCTTTGTGATAGATCTTCATCCTCTTGATCATCCCTTAGCCTGTACTTGACCTATAGCTTTTTATTTCATCAAAAACAGTGCATTTTTGAGCTTTTTATGACTCGGAAAACTTTGTAGACGAAACTCTCGTGAGTCAGTGCAGGCTGTACACAGGCAGCCTGCATTACAGCGCAGGTACTCCCTTCGGGAACTGCGCTGAGAGGGAAATTGGCAGACTAGAACCTGCGCTGGTCCAGTTAGCCCTTGTCTTGCTCAGTTTTCCCATTGTGTCTTGGCCCTGTTTGCACTTGTTTTTGGCTGATTGCTTGCTGGTTATTGTACTTGCTGTAAGCCACTTCTCCTTGACATTATTCCGCCTCAGTGGTGTGATGAAACTGTGAATGTTCTTTCAGTATTTCTTGTTGCAGTTACAGTTTCCCATTGTGAAAAGCGAACCAGTATAGTTGTGACCTCTTAGATCCTGAACTGTAAAAGTGTCTTTGTGATCTTAAGAGCTAGTTTTATTACTATTCATAGCTGTTTGAGTTTGTTCGATTTGCATTTCATGGTTTGAATCTATATATTTCCTGTGTTTTTAAGCAAGTCTATCATAAGGTGTCTTTTTGATTGTGGACAAGCTTGTTTATTTCTACTTGAAATTAGATTCAAAATCATACAACAGTTTCCTTTTTGTCTAGCATCAACATTAAGGATAACGAAAAGAAATACATGCATTGTGCATTTTGCATTTGACTGTATGCTTGACGATTTAGGAAGATGTGCATTTTAGTGTGTGTTCTTTGATCTGTGGAAAAAGTTGTGTCCTTCTTTTCCCTCAAGTAGATTAAGGTTTTCAAAGTTGAAAGATTGAAAAGATTTGCTTCTCATTCTTAGATTGCATATAGGAAGTTGTATATATACATCTCGTGGCGAACCTGAAAGGCAAACTGTTAAGAAAGATCAACATTAAAATAAACTCAATTTACATAACAACGCTTTGGAATTTAACGCAAACATCTAGAGGTCTAGGTAGAGACGTGTTCCGGCGTCGTTAAACATAGTGACTGTCGATCTCTACGAAGGTGGGTGATTCCTCCTGAGAGTCGGTGGCACTAACACGGACTTGAGCTCTCGCGTACCGTCGCGTATATTGGGAGACCCCTATAGGCTTTTATCCTTTATCCTTAGGAAACCGTGTCGGCCGCCCTACTGATCGCGATGCAGTGAACACAGCATTCACGAAGATCGACCACCCGTACCGTAAAACGTATTCTGTGGTTTCGCGAAAGGTTTGGCACACCCTCTGCCTAGATCTCCAGAGCAGTTTCTTTTGGCCCTTTTCAAACTCTATAACTGAAAAGGTCCAACCGAGCATTTGTCACTTCGGGCTCGTTAATACATCGAAGGCGACTAGAGTCATCTTTAGCTTTTTTCTCGACTCTTAAAACATGAAAAAGCAAGTTTGTGTCTAAAAGCGTCGTTAATAAAATTTATTTTAAAGCGGAACATAATCACCTGTTATTCCCACGTTGATCTTTCAGTTGAAAAGTATGGAGCCCACCAACCAAGGAAGTAACCTTGGCGGAAGTCCAAATCCCTTCTCCTCTTGGGGAGATGTTGGTGCGCCTCATATGGCTACATTGTCGCTTCCAGGATTGACAATCGGCCTCCCTGTATGGCTCTTTTCAACTAATGTAGTCCAGATCGCCACTAATCCTGAGCATTCGAATCAACAGTCAGAACAATCTAGAACTACCCACCAGCCTTCCACTTCTTATGATACTTCCTCTGATCCTTCCTCTTCGCAAGGTAAAGCTGGCAAAGGTCAGCCTCCCAAGGAGAAGAAGGAAAAGAAGAAGAGAGAAAAGAAGCAGAAGGAGCCTCTGGCGAAGGCGACTGGGGACAAGCAGAAGAAAGCTGACAAAAACCCACACACTGCACCGACCGGGCCTAAATCGCCATGTGTCATTTGCAAAGGGATCCATTTCCATCGTGATTGTCCTTGTATTCCCCGGATACTAAGGGACTGGTCCCCAAGGTTGCACAATCCGGTAGCATCAACCTCTGGTTGTCATGTTGATTGCATTCCGTCAACTAGCGAGAGTGAAGGACGAAGAAGGGGACCAAGATCACCCTGTCTATTGTGTGAAGGTCATCATGCCATCCACAAATGTCCATTCTTAGATGAGACCAAGAGAGTTTTGGAAGATCGCCCGGTGTCACGGTGCGACTTCCACCTGGATATCAAAAACTCGCGCCTAATCCCTCGATAGTTGAAAATCGGTTGAACCACTCAAGTGGTCAGCTGAAGTGTCGGTCATTGAGAATGAACCTACTGAATCTAGACTAGACGAAGGTCTAAAGGTCGATACGGCAGTTGGCCCGGTTCTTCCTTCAGAGGTTCTATCGTCCAATGACCCCGTCATTGAAGACCCGTCTTCAAATGACACCGTCGCCGAAGAGTCGTCTTCATGCGACACCCTCACTGATGAGAACAAGGATGACACCATCCAGGTTCTTTTCATCAGCACCGACTCCGATGAGCATCAGGGCAATGCGCCCATTCCTTTATCGCAGGAAGGAACATCATCAGAGTCATATCCGGCCGTATATTCGGTCCCCACCGCCAAGCAACCTGGTTGTATCCTTTGATTGGAATCAACTAGGCAGACCCCGATTACCAGCCAGTGTACCATTCAGAATCATTGTCCAGATCTATAGAATGATTATGGCTGGTACTATCATTGATGAAGGGGCGTCTGTGAGTATCCTTTCCTCTGTTGCTTGGAAAGCACTGGGTTCCCCGGTGCTTTTACCTGAGTTGAGAAATCTCTCAGGTTTTGATAAAGGAACCAGTCGACCATTAGGGATCCTCCCCAATGTACCTGTTACATTGAAGGGGAAGACCGTCAGGATGAACGTGTTGGTAGTTCAAGGACCCTTGGATTATAAACCTACTCCTTGGACGCGACTATATTTATTGCATGGGAGCGATAGTCTCCTCACTCTTTAGAGTAATGTGTTTTCCACATGAAGGAAGGGTGGTCAAGCTCGTAGACCAACTTTCATTTCCGGGATCTCGCATCGCAAATAGTCAAATACCAATCCTAAATGGTCTGTTCACTCAAGATTCGCCTCCGCCCCCGGTCCTCCTTCCCGATGAGCGTGAGTGATTCGGAAAGAAAGACTAGGACCCAGGGGGCATGCACCTTGGTCTGCTTCGGGCAGAAGAAACTCCGGGTATAAGACAGAATTTCCGCAGGAGAACATGACTAGTCTGTACCCGTCCGTAGGAAGTGGGGTTGTTCTGGAAAAATGATCTTTTGTTAAAGTTTATGTGTTTGGGAATCATTCACCTTTGTCTAAAAAAGTGGGCAATGCCCGAGTAGGAATTCCCTTATTACAACAAGTAGTCACCATCTTTAAATTCAAGCCTCGCCCATCGAAACATGTGTTTTGAAGGATAAGCAGGGGCAGTCTATTAAGAAGGAGACCGTATTGTTGTGACAGAGGGTAACCATCTTAGGACAACCCAATGATAGGCACCGCCGAAGAAAGAGATTGATCTGCGGCAGCAAATCGAACCGTCTTTGGAATAATAAGAAAGAGGCAAGCCTCCTCAATAATACCAATGTTTTATCTTTGAGTAGTGTTCTTCTATTGTCATAAATAGCTGTTTGTTAAAAGTGGGCCGACGGGAAGCCTGAGTACTGCGTAAGACCCCTTAAAATAACGAGAGACAAGTATCGTTAGCATTAGATTAGCAAGATGACAAATAAATGTGAACACCCAAAGAAAAACAGAAGTAGGGGAGAGGAGGGGCAGCCTCGAAATTCTATCCTATACCTGGGGGCATGCAAACTTTTGGAGTGCAAGCTAGGGGCGGTTATTTATCTGGTTTTAAGATTAGCCGTTTCCAAACTGGCATGAAAGAAAGCCTGTGGGGCAAAAGTAAAATTTGCCAAAAGTGAGCACAGCTGTGGTAAGGCATAAGCTCTATAAAAATTGGTCCTTACGAGAGGCGTCTTCATATGACTGGTATATCGAGCAGTTTTAGCATATAGTTCATGCTCGTTAAAAATAAACGCAAATCCGAGCAGTTTTAGGACTGAATTTATGCTCGTTAAAAAATAGAAAAGTGTGAGCAAAAGTTTCCCTCAGAGTTCAAGCTCATGGAAAAAATGAACCGGTAAATAACCTTTTGAGATCGTAAATTCATCAGCCGTAAGAACCTTGATCGTGTTTTCATCCATCACCTCCACTGTTCATTTGGCCGATCATTCACTTCCATTTGTGTGTTTACCTCTTTTGAGAAACAGCTGCGAAGAGTGATTTCACCTAGCCATCCTTGTGACACTGCCGTGATTGGAAAATTCCAACCTGTACCTGGAATCTGTAGCTATCCCTGTTTATCACTCGTTCCTCAAAAGACGAGTCTTCTTTCAGCTCTTTTCACTGACTCGTAAAATATGAAAAGTTTGCCGAGTTTTGGCCTTCCAGCTCGTTAAATGACCGGAACGCTATCCCTCCTCTAAATTTTAATCTTTTTGGACCTGAGGGATTATTGCACAAAAGGATCGAGCGCTTGTCTTGTTGGCTCGTTAAAAGTACCGAACAGCCATCCCTTCTGTATTGTTTTATTTTA